>CM055117.1:894505149-895105149 GCA_029206835.1 Rana muscosa | reverse complement strand
TCCAGGCAGATGGTGTCATGGTCGGGATTCGAACCAGTGACCCTTTTGCTGCTAGGTGAAAGTGCTAACCACTACACCACTGTGCTGCCCCTATTTCATCTGTGTATTTAGCTGTCTGCCTGGGCTTTGGTTTAAAATACTTCACATTAGAGGTGAGTAGGGATGAGCTGAACACCCCCCGCTTCGGTTCGCACCAGAACCTGCGAACGGACCGAAAGTTTGCGTGAACTTTAGAACCCCGTTAAAGTCTATGGGACTCGAACGTTCGAAATCAAAAGTGCTAATTATAAAGGCTAATATGCAAGTTATTGTCCTAAAAAGGGTTTGGGGACCCGGGTCCTGCCGGTTTTAAAAACTGCCGTTTTTTCGGGAGCAGTGATTTTAATGATGCTTAAAGTGAAAAAAAAAGTGAAATATTCCTTTAAATATCGTACCTGGGGCTGTCTATAGTATGCCTGTGAAGTGGCACGTGTTTCCCGTGTTTAGAACTGTCCCTGCACAAAATGACATTTCAAAAGGAAAAAAAGTAATTTAAAACTGCTTGCGGCTTTAATGTAATGTCTGGTCCCGGCAATACGGATTAAAATCATTGAGAAAAATGGCATGGATACCCCCCCCCCAGCCCATTACCAGCCCCTTTGGGTCTTGTATGGATATTAAGGGAAACCCCACACCCAAATTAAAAAAAGGAACGGCGTGGGGCCCCCAGGCCCTATATACTCTGAACAGCAGTATACAGGCGGTGCAAAAAAGACAGGGACTGTAGGTTTATTGTTAAGTAGAATCTGTTTGTAATTTTGAACTGGTACATTTTTAAAGTGTAGCTCCAGCCAAAAAATCTATTTTTAAGCTTTTTGGAAAACATAGGGAAGGGTTATCACCCCTGTAACATTTGTTTTGCTGTCTGTGCACCTCTTCAGAACATTTCACCTCACTTTCTGTGCCAATGACAAAATTAGTTAGAAAATCTGGGTTTTTTAGTGAAACAAGGATTGGTGATAAAGCATCAGTGGAGAGGAGACACGTTTTTCCCATATTAACTCTTACAGGAGAGAATTTCCCTTCCTAGGGGTAGATTTCCTCTCACTTCCTGTTGTCTCCTTCCATTTGCAAGTAGGAGGCATTTGTAAGTTGGATGTTTGAAAGTAGGGGTCTGCCGTATATACTCTGCAGAAATTTGTCCCTTAGGTGTTAGTGTTGCCACAACACTGTAAGCCCTCACAGTTACTCTTGGTAGGCGCTGGAATGGGCCCTACTGTGAACTATTATATCAAGAATTGTAATTACATGCCATTGTTGAACAGTGGTAGAAAAATTGGGCTTTTGGTGGTGGTGCCACAAGACTGTAAGCCCACACAGTTACTCTTGGTGGGCGCAGAAATGGGCCCTGCTGTGAAATATTAGATCAAGAATTGTAATTACATGTCCCTGTTGAACAGGGGCAGAAAAATTGGACCTTAGGCACTGGTGCCACAGCACTGCAACACCTCACAGATACTCTAGTTGGAGCGCAGGAATGAGCCCTGCTGCAAAGTATTGCATCAAAAATTGTAATTACGCGCCCATGTTAAACAGGGGCTGAAAAATTGCACCTTAGGCACTGGTCCTGGTGCCACAACACTGCAACCCCTCACAGATACTCTAGTTGGAGCGCAGGAATGAGCCCTGCTACAAAGTATTGCATCAAAAATTGTAATTACACGCCCCTGTTAAACAGGGGCTGAAAAATTGGGCCTTAGCCACGGGTGGCAGTGCCCAAAACCAAAAATGTTCTTACAAGCTATCAGCATGATCATTAGGGAGGAAGAGGATAGTCACTCAGCATAACAGGATAGTCACTCAGCATAACAGGATAGTCACTCAGCATCAGCATAGGCAGTGTTGAAGGGATCTGACATTTCAAAAAAAATTACTCGATTACATCAGCATCAGGTGCTTGGTAGCTGGTGGTGATCCAAGACTGATTCATTTTTATGAAGGTCAGTCGATCGACCGAGTCGGTGGACAGGCGCACCCTGTGATCGGTTACAAAGCCTCCAGCAGCACTGAATGTGCATTCCGAAAGGACGCTGGATGCAGGACAGGCCAGTAACTCAATTGCATACTGTGCAAGCTCTGGCCAGTGATCCATTCTCAAGACCCAGTAACCCAGAGGATTTTCGGTGGGAAAGGTGTCCAAGTCTGATCTTGCCCCTAGGTTTTCCTGCACCATGTAAAACAGACGGTGGTGATGGTTGCTTTAACTGATCATACCATGGGGCTGCGGACTAAAAATTTGTCTGAACGCATCGGTCAGACGGCCACCTTCTCCATCGCTCCTTCTTTGACTGACCGAAGCTTCAGCAACACGTTGTCCAGGACCAGGAATTTGTAACCTCCCAGTCTCTGGGAACGCGTTGCACAGACCTTTATGCAAGGCCTCCCCGAAGATGTTTCATCCTATGCTCCCTCTGCGATGCCAAGATAAGGTCCGCAACATTACCCTTGTAACGTGGATCAAGGAGGGTTGCCAGCCAGTAATGATCCCTCTCCTTGATAGCACGAATACGAGGATCCTTTCGCAGGCTTTGCAGGATTAGGGAGGCCATGCAGCGTAGGTTTGCTGAGGCATTCGGTCCGGAGTCCTCTGAGTCACTGAGGACGACATGATCCGCAGCCACCTCCTCCCAGCCATGTACAAATCCATGGGTTTCTTGGGACTGTAATTGATCCCTTGAAGACTGCTGCTGATGCTGAGTGCTAGGCTCCACCTCCATGCTGACACAATCAATCCTCCTCCTCTTCCTCCTCCTCGTATTCTTCCTATGTGATAGGCGGGCCAACAGGAACACTGTCTGGATAAAGGGGGCCTTGAGAGGTAAGGAAGTCCTTCTCTTCCTCCCTCTGTTCTGCCTCAAGTGCCCTGTCCATTATTCCACGCAGTGTGTGCTCCAACAGGTGGACAAGAGGGACAATGTCACTGATGCATGCACTGTCACTACTCACCATCCTCGTGGCCTCCTCAAATGGGGACAGGACAGTGCATGCATCCCTGATCATGGTCCACTGGCGTGGTGAAAAAAAACCAAGCTCCCCTGACCCTGTCCTGGTGCCATATTGCAACAGATACTCATTGATGGCCCTCTGCTGCGTGTGCAGCCGCTGCAGCATGACCAACGTAGAGTTCCACCTGGTGGGCGTGTCACAGATTAGGCGGTTCTTGGGCAGGTTGTATTCCTTTTGGTGGTAAGCCAGCCGAGCACTGGCATTATATGACCGGCGGAAATGCCCTCAGAGTTTCCTGGCCTGCTTCAGGACCTCCTGTAAGCCCGGGTACCTGCCCAAGAACCACTGCACCACCAAGTTAAGGATGTGAGCCAAACAGGGCACATGGGTCAGTTGTCCCTGTCGGAGGGCGGAGAGGAGGTTGGTGCCATTGTCGCAAACCACCTTTCCTGGCTTAAGCTGGCGTGGCGTCAACCCCCTCTGAGCCTGCCCCTGCAGAGCTGACAGAATCTCTGCCATAGTGTGGCTCCTGTCCCCCAAGCACACCAGCTCAAGCACCGCATGGCATCTTTTGGCCTGCGTACTTGCGTAGCCCCTTGGACGCCTACGGAGCACCGCTGTTTCCAAGGACAAAGCACAGGAAGAGGCGATGGAGGAAGAAGAAGAGGAGGGGGTGGAGGAGAGAGGTGTGTCAGAATCACCAATAGTAGAATTTTGGAGGCGTGGTGGCGGAACAACCTCCAACACTACTGCACCTTGTCCTGCATCCTTCCCAGCTGCCATCAGAGTCACCCAATGTGCCGTAAAAGATAGGTAACGTCCCTGTCCATGCCTGCTGGATCATGAGTCAGCGGTAATATGCACCTTACCGCTGACTGCCCTGTCCAGCGAGGCCAAGACATTGCCTTCCACATGCCGGTAGAGAGCCGGAATCTCCTTCCGTGAGAAAAAGTGGCATTTGGGAACCTGCCACTGAGGAACCGCACATTCCACAAACTCACGGAAGGGGGAAGAGTCTACCAACTGAAAAGGCAGCAGTTGAAATGCTAGCAATTTAGCCAAGCTGGCATTCAACCGCTGGGCATGTGGATGGCTGGGAGCGAACTTCTTTTGGCGGTGCAGCAGCTGGGGCAGGGAAATTTGCCTGGTACAATCTGACATCAGTGTACCGATAGCAAATTGCCCGCAAGTACTTGGCTGTGACACACCTAATTCTACACCTTCATTCCTCTCAGTGCAGGTTTCAGAGAGGACTGAAGGTATAGTGGGGTTGGAGATCCCAGCTGATGAGGAGCAAGGAGAGGTCCGCTTTGTTCTTTGGTGTGGGTCTTTTAGGTGTGCTTGCCAACGAACTGCATGGCAGGTCGACATATGTCTGATCAAGCATGTGGTGCCCAGGCGGGTGATGTTTTGGCCACGCCTGAGACATATGTTGCAAATAGCAGCGCTGCGATCTGATGCACTCATCTCAAAAAATGCCCACACCAAATAACTTTTTAAATAACGCGCAGAGACAGCAGCGCTCTGCGGTGTGATGCAGTCAGTGTGCTGCCCTTAAGCTGGCCCCTGGAGGGCATCCTGCCTTGTTGGAGATGTGCCTCCTCCTCCTCCTATCAGGCACCCATGTGGAGTCAGTGACCTCATCATCCCCTCCCTCCCCATCACTGTAGCAAACCTGGCAGTATGCTGCAGCTGGGGGAACATGACTGCCAGATAGCTGTCCTTGTTGGGCACCCCCTCTCTCTGGGCTCACGTTACTACCCCCTCTCTCTGGGCTCATGGTACTGCCTTCCTCTAGCTGGGTTCCATCATCTGAGCCTTCAAAACGCTGGGCATCCTCCTGGAGCATGTACCCAACACTGTGGTCAAACAGTTCGGGGGACTCCTCAGGAGGACAGGGTGGGGCTAGGGAAGGAGTGACTGATGCCATTGAGCCGAGGGAAGAGGCAGCATTGGCAGCTGCTTTGCCAGACAAAGTACCCTGAGCCTGGGTGAGAGAGAATGAGGAGGATGAGGACGGCTTGGTCATCCACTCTACCAAGTCTTCGGCATGTTGCCGCTCAACATGGCCAGCTGCCAAAAAGAAGGACAAGCGCGTCCCACGGCCACGTGCTGATGAGGATGCACCGTGTCCACAACCAGCACTGTTGCCTCTAGACACAGAGCCTGCTTGCCCTCTTTTATTGCCTCGTGACTGTCTGCCTCTCCTTGTTTGCCTTCCAGACATACTAATGGCCTGCAGTGAGATGTAGCTGCACAAAGGTGGGATGTATATATATATATATATATATATATATATATACTGATTATACTGCAGCTAGCAGAATCAACTGCCTGCTGTGGTATTAGTATGAGAACACCAGCAATTGTCTTCAGTTAGTTTTAGGTGCACACTGTGCAGAGGACACAGTACACTAAATGAAATTAATGCAGCTCCCTGCCTGTGGTATTAGTATGAGAACACCACCAATTGTATTCAGGTACCTTTAGGTGCACGCTGTGCAAAGGACACAGTACACTAAATGAAAATAATGCAGCTCCCTGCCTGTGGTATTAGCATGAGAACACCACCAATTGTATTCAGGTACCTTTAGGTGCATGCTGTGCAAAGGACACAGTACACTAACTGAAAATACTTGCAGCTCCCTGCCTGTGGTATTAGTATGAGAACACCACTAATTGTATTCAGGTACCTTTAGGTGCACGCTGTGCAAAGGACACAGTACACTAAATTAAATTAATGCAGCTCCCTGCCTGTGGTATTAGTATGAGAACACCACCAATTGTATTCAGGTACCTTTAGGTGCACGCTGTGCAAAGGACACAGTACACTAAATGAAATTAATGCAGCTCCCTGCCTGTGGTATTAGTATGAGAACACCACCAATGGTATTCAGGTACCTTTAGGTGCACGCTGTGCAAAGGACACAGTACACTAAATGAAATTAATGCAGCTCCCTGCCTGTGGTATGAGTATGAGAACAACACCAATTGTATTCAGGTACCTTTAGGTGCACGCTGTGCAAAGGATACAGTACACTAAATGAAAATAATGCAGCTCCCTGTCTGTGGTATTAGTATGAGAACACCACCAATTGTATTCAGGTACCTTTAGGTGCACGCTGTGCAAAGGACACAGTACACTAAGTGAAAATAATGCAGGTCCCTGCCTGTGGTATTAGTATGAGAACAGCAATTGTATTCAGGTGACTTTAGGTGCACGCTGTGCAAAGGACACAGTACACTAAGTGAAAATACTGCAGCTAGCACAATCACCTGCCTGCCTGTCAGTATAGAGGATAACAGGAACGGATCTAGCTAAACTGAATACAGTGTGTAAATATATATACAACACCTAGGATGCATATATATCCTCTACACACTGTAACTGCAGCTAACTGACTCGCCTGCCTGCTCTATCTAACTCAAATCAAATTACACTTTCTCTCTCTCTCTGTCTTCTAAGTTAACCAACACCGCAACACACTACACAAGGCCGCCACTCCAGCGGCCTTATATAGTGTGGGGCGTGTACCTACTCCTCTGAGCCATGATTGGCCAAAGCCACCCTGGCTTTGGCCAATTACGGCTCTCTGTAGTTACGGCGCTGTGATTGGCCAAGCATGCGGGTCATAGTGCATGCTTCGCCAATCATCAGCCAGCAATGCACTGCGATGCCGCAGTGAATTATGGGCTGTGCCGCACCACTCGAATTTGGCACGAACGGCCCGTAATGTTCGAACAGTCGATGTTCGAGTCGAACATGGGTTCGACTCGAACTCACAGCTCATCCCTAGAGGTGAGTATGTATTTTCATTTTACATATCAATTCCAATGCAATTATTCTTGCTCAAATATTTTCTCTCTGATTTAAAACTGAAATTTAGGCACAAATATTTCATTTACATATAATCCTCCAAAAGCCACAAGGGATATAAATCCACTTTGTCTGCACCAAATTTCTTTGCAAACCTAGTTATTACCTTATGTAGCACCCTGCAAAATAGGGTGCTAGGTTGGTTAGGTAAATTTAGTTATTTTGTCTCCTCTCTAATCAGTGGAGCGGTGTCTGATTGCTTTGGGCTGTTCTGGGTTTCACTGGCTGCAGGTCTGATTGATTCCCCCTGCCTTCTTGCTGCAGGTCTGATTAATTCCCCCTGTCGTTTGGAAGATTCTAGAATGTAGTGGGTGTAGTGGGATGAAGCAAATCAGCAGCTGAATAATTGTGTTGTCTCTACCAATCCTTGGGGGAAGTGCCCAGATGGTGGCTGGGAGTGAGCATGAATAATCTGAAGCCTGGACCTGCCCTGTTCCTGTCCAGGAGGAGAAGTCCCCAATCTGAAGGGCTACTGCCCTTCCAGACATCCCAGCTAAAGTTCTGCATGTGTTCATCGAGGTCCTGGCTGTGGCAGGGCCGGCGACAATTTTTTGAGAATTTTTGAGCCTGCTCACGGGATTTCAATAAGGATCGTTTTGTCCCTCTCACTGAGGATCTACCTGTGGAGGCTGAGTGGCAGATAGCATCAAGGACATTGTGAGTACAGATCTGAGTGCTGGATCCTAGTGACTGTATGTTACAGCTATCTTTGAGCTTGTGACTGCTTGTACTAGGACATTTCCTATAGAGTCTTAGTGCTGTTTAACCCTCTGGCTGCTGCTAGAAGGACTTTGCTAAGAAGCTTTGATATAGTGAAGAGTGTCCATTTATCATTATACTGTGGTACTGGAGTATCCCACAGCTCCCTATGCCCTATTCAAGTTAACCCGCAATAAATCTTAAATCTTAAAAAGGCAACCCTTATGCCGCGTACACACGGTCGGAATTTCCGAGGAAAAAAGATATTCCGACCGTGTGTGTGTGCCCCATCAGAATTTTTCCATCGGAAATTCCGACGGACTTAGAAAGAGAACATGTTTTTTCCGTTCGTCTGTATGGAACTCAGACGGAGAAAAAAAAAAGCATGCTCAGAATCAAGTCGACGTATGCTCGGAAGCATTTAACTTCATTTTTCTCAGCTCGTCGTATTGTTGTACGTCACCACGTTCATGACAGTCAGAATTTGGTGTGACAGTGTGTATGCAAGACAGCTTGAACGGAATTCTGTCGGAAAAACCCGTCTGAGTTTATTTAGATGGAAAATCCGACCTTGTGTACAAGGCATTAGACTAAACTGTTTATTGAACTATAAGAGTCACTATTGCGGTGTCCTGGCTGCTGCTGCACTATCTGGCAAGAGAACCTGGAACAAATCAGTGACCCCCTTGGGGATTAGCGTTACACTTAAAGCGGAGTTCCACCGAAAAAAAAATAATTAAAAGTCAGCAGTTACAAATACTGCAGCTGCTGACTTTTAATATATGTATACTTACCTGTCCTGGGCACCCGCGATGTCGGCACCCGAAGCCGATCTGTCCCTCGGCTCTCGGGTGGAGGCGCCGCCATCTTCGGTAAGGGAATCAGGAAGTGAAGCCTTGCGGCTTTACTTCCTGGTTCCCTACTGCGCATAACCGCGAGTCACTCTGCGCGATGCCACTGGTCCCTGCTGTCTTCTGGGACCCGTGTGTCTCCCAGAATACAGCGGGGAAGGACGGAGTAGGCGCTGGACGTGGCGTAGGTTGCCGTGGCAACCTATGCCCGAAAGTGGGAGAAAATACCTGGATTACACAGGTATCTGCTCAATTCCCCCCCTGAAAGCTGCCAAATGTGACACCGGAGGGGGGGAGGATTCCGAAAAGCGGAAGTTCCTATTTTGGGTGGAACTCCATTTTAAATAAGTAGTTGTGACATCATCACTGTGCTGTACATAGCCTGTGTATAGCTGTGGATAGAACACAGCAGTTCCTCCCAGGACAGGTTGCCTACAGAAAACTACAGGAGGGAACAGAAACAGGACCAGTTACCCTGCACAAGGAAAGAGAGCAGCAGTGATTGGTCTCTTTACAGGAAGCACCTGAATAGAGGCAAATTTTCTCAATGGAATACTGCATAGAGCTGGAAGAAATATACAAACCACTCCAAGATTTAGGTAAACATGCCTCTTGTATGTATGCAATACTTGCTTATCCCAAAGTTCAGTTTAATTATATTTGTAGTATAGCAGAAAGGGTAAGTCTTTTTATAAAAATCCAAATATGCAATTCCAGATTCCTTGAATAGTACATATCATTGCTCCTCATTTTTAAATGCTGCACCTGCTTCTCATTACATATGCAGCCATTGGGGCAGTAGCGGTGCGTCCATAGAGGGCGCCAGAGCGCCGCCCCCTCTCGCTCCTGCTCCGCCACTGAAAGACAATACACAGATTCATGCATTGCATGAATCTGTGTATTGTCGCCGCTGCCGCCCACTATTCAGATGGCCGGCCTCCTGGTGAGTGCCGGCCATCTGAATTAGAGAGGTGGCCGGCGGTGGGTGTGTTTTGGAAGTGTCGCTGGCTCTGATAGGCTATCTGATTACAGCCCTCAGGCTGTAATCGGCTTCCAAATAGTTCACCAAGGGACGCACAGGGGGTGCGTTCCTTGGTGAACACTGACACGCATCTCAGCCAATCAGGTTCACCAGATCTGGTTACCGGTAACCTGATTGGCTGAAGCAACATCGAGGGTGGGACTTGGGAGAAGTCATCGAGGGAGGATGGCTGACCCAAGAAAGGTAAGTGCTGGGGGACTGGGGGAAGCAATCTGGCGGTTTTTGAGGGGGCAAACTGGCAGCAATTGATGGGCACAGTGGTGACAATTGATGGGCACAGTGGTGACAATTGATTGCACAGTGGCTGCATTTGATGGCATGGCACAGTGGCTGCGTTTGATGGCATGGCACAGTGGCTGCGTTTGATGGCACAGTGGCGACAATTGATGGCACAGTGGCGACAATTGATGACATGGCACAGTGACGACAATTGCTGGGCACAGTGGCTGCATTTCATGGCACAGTGGCGACAATTGCTGGGCACAGTGACGACAATTGCTGGGCACAGTGGCTGCGTTTTGGACACAGTGAGGCTGCAATTGATGTTTTTTTTTTGTTTCTTTGTTTGCGCCCCCCCAAAAATTTTGAGCACCAGCCGCCACTGCATTGGGGGCCTCTCTGCAGAAACTGCTGGTCCATAAATCCCCCTTCATCCTGCTGTTTGCAGGATGGGCTGGACACTACAAGTGTGAGCCCCTGATCAGCCGTTCCGGCCCTTTCAAACTGCACACATGCACAGTGTGCTTTCTCTTTCTCTAGCTGCAGTGGCAGAGCTCAGGGGCCAGAAGTGTCTGCTGATAAGCTCCTCCACAGCGCATTTGTAATGGTAAGCAGGTGCAGCATTTCAAAATGAGGCATGCTGGTATGTACTATTCATGGGATCTGGAGTTGCATAGGGGGCTTTTTGTAAAATGTTATGTAGCGGCCTCACCCCATCTCCTTTTTCTAGGGGTATGTCACACGACAGGGTGAGATGCGCTACGGCCACATGTCCTCCCCATGGCTGTGGGTGAGGTGAAGGCCAGTATCAGTATCTTCCTCGGGCCAATGTGCTTTAGTTATGAAACTCAGTCCTGCTATGCTGGCACCCTCCTTTGCTCCCATTAACCAGAGTCCACACACCGATCACAGTCCAACTCCTGCTTTATTGTAAGCTCCACAACAAACAGTGCTTCTGTAGCCAACTGGTTGGAACGTTTTAACAGCCTGATAAGGTGAGATGAGCAGGTCGAGGCACTATCCTAATTTCAATCTAAACCACTGTGATTTCACCAGCGGTTATCATAGCCTGGATTAGCACAGAACATGGAACTTGTGAGTCTCTACCAGCAACTCAAGAGAACGTATTTAGCAGTACCTTTGCTGCGCTGTGGCCCCTATCAGGGGAAGATGTCCCTCTAAGGGAGTTACCGGAGGCCCATCCGTCACCGGGTTGATGCTGCTCCGGACTCTCCGGACGGGTGACCTCCCCGGCCTCCTCACCTCAGATGCGGGTCCCTTCCACCTCGGGGACCCTCGGATCACGTCGCCCTTGCGGGACCCAGTCGAAGTTACTGGGCCCCAGGCCTACGATCTAGTACCTCACCCCAGGCTGAAGGTGCCTGGGATGGACTCCAACTCCATTCCGGCCAGGCCTAGGGCGCCTGGGCCAGAACTCCAAACCGCCAGCACCCAGGCCTAAGGTGTCTGGGTGCGTGAATAGAAGATCCTCGAAGAGACCTCGTGGCGAGGGCGTCTCCCCCTTTTATCCCCTCCCATCGACACCACGGCAGGTTCCCCGCCCTCGCCGTACCGTCTCCGGAAAGGGACAAAAAGGGTAGCACTGTGGTAGTGATTCTACCTTGAGCCTGCAGGTACACCGCCACCCACAGGCCAAGGAGAATAATACACCACCCAATCCTCCACGAATACAAAGGGGTCCAAAACCTCTCACAACTACACACCTGGGTCATACTACCACCCAGGTGTACCCCAACTAAATTTAAAGACCCCGCTACAGTTACTAAGAGAGAGCTTACACTTTAAATATAAAGACAAGGCTAGTTTAACCACTTGCTTACTGGGCACATAAACCCCCTTCCTGCCCAGGCGAAATTTTAGCTTTCAGCACTGCGTCGCTTTAACTGACAATTGCGCGGTCGTGCGACGTGGCTCCCAAACAAAATTGACGTCCTTTTTTTCCCACAAATAGAGCTTTCTTTTGGTGGTATTTGATCACCTCTACGGTTTTTCTTTTTTGCGCTATGAACAAAAAAATAGCGACAATTTTGAAAAAACACAATATTTTTTACTTTTTGCTATAATAAATATCCCAATTTTAAAAATAAAAATAAAAATTTTCCTCAGTTTAGGCCAATACGTATTCTTCTACATATTTTTGGTAAAAAAAAATCGCAATAAGCGTATAGTGATTGGTTTGCGCAAAAGTTATAGCGCCTACAAAATAGGGGATAGAATTATGACATTTTTTTTTATTCTTTTCTTTTTACTAGTAATGGCGGCGATCTGCGATTTTTATTGGGACTGCGACATTATGGCGGACACATCGGACACTTTTGACACATTTTGGGGACCATTCACATTTATACAGCGATTAGTGCTGTAAATATGCACTGATTACTGTATAAATGTGACTGGCAGGGAAGAAGTTAACACTAGGGGGCGAGGAAGGGGTTAAGTGTGTTCCCTAGGAGTGATTGTTACTGTGGGGGGAGGGGACTGACTGGGGGAGGTGACCGATCTGTGTCCCTATGTACAAGGGACACAGCATCGATCTCCTCTCCCTGACAGGACGTGGATCTCTGTGTTTACACACAGAGATCCACGTCCTTGTCTGTGTACCGACCGATCGCGGGCACCTGGCGGACATCGCGGCCGCCAGGCACGCGCATCGGCATCTCAGTGATGTGCCGGGAAAGCTCGCGCACCGCCGGCAGCGCGTGCGCGCCCCCCAGTGGCCGGAGGAGCCGAGGCCGTCTATTGAGGGCCTCCTGGATTTCTAGAGCCACCTTGTGGCCGTCATTTGTACATGGCCCGGGCTCCAAGAAGTTAATAACAGTATGTTAATTATAGTGGATGACTGCGCCAACCCTCAACCAAATATTACCAAAAATACCTGTGACAGTGAGTATTAATTTACATCCTTCAATTATAATCATTAATAATTAAACCATGGAAAAAACTGTGTGAACTATATATGCAAAAATCTCTGTGTGTCCAGAAAAAATAAATAAATAAATATATATATATATATATATATATATATATATATATATATATATATGTAGCGGGGTCTACTTTAAGGCCCCGGGACTATGTTACCCAGAACCCCGTTCGGCACCCAGAGTGCAGTTAGCCACCGCAGAGACTCATGGGAGGGGTTATTTAAGGAGGAGGCGAGGCGGAGCTCGGCCTCTTTAGACACCGCACTGCAAGCAAGAGTTTCCTCCTGTGCGGATCTGCTGCAGTGCAAGGCCTGAAGCCGGGGCCTTGCGCAACTTCCAAAGAGCCTTCCACCCCACCGCGGAGCCTGGGTGGCATCTGATTTGTCGAGTGAGGACATCAGTTGGATTGGGGACCCGATCGTTGCAGACGCTGTGTGTGGAGACACAGCAGGTGGAAGTCCCTGGCTGGGATCGCGCCCGGAGTGGTGAGCGAGCACTTGCTCAATCCAATAGACTTTGCTGATTCTAGGCCTATAGACTGCCGTGGCCCACCGATTGTTTGCTTGTTGTTCCATTGGGGGGACCGGTAGCAGGACAGAGTTGAAGTGTTCCCCCCCCATAATAGTGTTCTTAGTGATTGCCAGTTGTGGATTACAAATACCATTCATCAAGTGCACCACCGAAAGTTTGCATGCGAAGAAATCCCCATAGAAAGGACTGAGATTGAAGCCTCGTACACGACCGAGTTTCTCGTCCAAAACCGGCAAGAAAAGTGCCGCGTGAGCTTTTTTGTCGAGAAAAACGTTCGTGTGTATGGTTTTACGACGAGAAAATTGCCGTGAATCTCGACGAGAAAATAGAGAACCTGCTCTCTATTTTCTCGTCAGGATTCCAGATTTCCTCGTCGTGTTTCTCGTCGGCCTGTTTTGTGACGAGAAAATGGTTCGTGTGTATGCTTTTACGACTCTTCCAAAAGCGCGCATGCTCACAAATAACTATGAGATGGGAGCGCATCTTCTGGTAAAACAAACCTTCGTAATGGAGATAGCACATTCGTCACGCTCCAAATTTTTGCATCGTTTAAATGTTGTGCATTGAAATCTTCGTTAGAATGTTACATTAATCCAAACGAATTAACTTCTTTTGCTGCTGATATTCACACAGAGTTATGAATATCTTTTTTTAACCTTGTTCATGCTGCTCTTAAGAAGATTTATGTGTATTATATCGTGCAAGTTTTTAGGAATATTTAAAAATTTGATATTTTTCTAACTGATGTTAATTGTAATTTCGCAATGTTTTGGTAGTGATCTCCCATAGAATCTTTTAATATATATTATGTAAATTTTACACCCTTTTTTGGGAAATACGATTTAGTTATTTTTTGGGGGGTTGTTATCTGTCCCTTTTTTTGTCAGTCAAATGTATCTGCTTACTCCAAAGCTAGATTTTACATTTTTACAAATACACATAGTCAAGTATGAACTTAAAGAAAAATAACATTTATTCATGTTTGAACTAAAATAAAGAGAAGGCAGCGCTGGAGAACCTGCTGCCATTTGTGCATCCCAGGGACCCCAGAGCACACAGCAAACCTGTGTGGACACTAAAATTGGGAGCTTGAGAAGGCTAACATTTCTGAGCACAATCTGATGCTGGCCTCCCAGAGGTCAGGAACAGCAGCAGGTGATATATATGTCCCAAGTGTGTGGTACTACAACAGGATGCCTTCTGTCCGACCACAATGAAGCAAGGCCATCACTTCCTCGTCTTCCTGGCAACCTTCCCTGCAACCTTTCCTGAAGCCTTCCCTGCAGCCTTCCTTCTTCTTTTGGCTGGAGGCTGGGCCACTGGAAGGGTACTCCTGTCAGGAGGAGGAGGAGGTGGAGGAGAAGGGGGTGGCGCAGGAGAACAAGGTGGAGGTGGAGGAGAAGGGGGTGGCGCAGAAGAACAAGGTGGAGGTGGAGGAGAAGGGGGTGGGGCAGAAGAAGAATGTGGAGGTGGAGGAGGAGGTTGAGGTTGGGACAGTTGTGCCACCTCACAAATGGCGGTATTGGGGGTAATTTTTTCCATCACCCCCTTGTTGAGCAAGGTGATGAGCAGGGGCTCGCATAGGAGGCGTTGCTCCATGCTCATCACCTTGAACTTTGCCTCCACTAGGCCGGCAATGGCCTCTTCAGGGGATGTGGGCTCTTTGAGGGTGGCATGGGCCTCTTTAATAAGGGCCATTGCTGCCTCACTGGTGGTCCTGTCCCTCCTGCCTCTTTTGGGAAGCCGGATGGGAGGCACCTGGGATCTGGTGCTTCTCCTTTGCCCTGCCACCTCCTGGCTG
Organism: Rana muscosa; assembly: GCA_029206835.1. NCBI lineage: Eukaryota > Metazoa > Chordata > Amphibia > Anura > Ranidae > Rana > Rana muscosa. The sequence goes on along the minus strand of CM055117.1, from coordinate 895,090,199 downwards.
CCACTGGGCCCTGCCACCTCCTGGCTGCCACTGGGCCCTGCCTCCTCCTGGCTCACAGTGGGCCCTGCCTCCTCCTGGCTCACAGTGGGCCCTGCCTCCTCCTGGCTGCCACTGGGCCCTTCCTCCTCCTGCCTGACAGTTTCCAGACCCTCCTCCTGGCTGATTTCATCCTGTGTATGAAAAAGGGACATAGTTTAATATGTTGGTTTAATCTTTGCATCAAACTTTATAAACATGATTGAAGCAATTAGAATGTAAATCCAGAAATCATTTTTTTAAATTTACACCTACATCAGATTGACTATTTAGCACCCAATTAAGTGCAGACTAATGTCTAGAGATCTTGATTTCACTTGTGGAACCCAAAATATTGTATGTTTCTCATCTTGACATATTTGTCAAACATTAATTTTATCACAATACATTTTCATTTAATACTATACCTGGCTCCAGATGGCCAAATCAGGATCATCCAAGATGGCTGCCTCCTCTTGCTCCAGAGAAGGCTCAGGTTGGCTGCAGGGAAGTCTGGGGGGAAGAGTGGAGAGTGATGGCCTTGCCTCAATGTGGTCATCCAGGAAGGACATCCTGCTGTAGTACCACAAAATCGGGACATACACATCACCTGCTGCTGCTCCTGACCTCTGAGAAGCCAGGACCTTAGAGCGTTCAGTCCTGTAGGTGCCTCTCAAGCTCCCAATTTTAGTGTCCACTTGTTTTGCTGTGGCTGTGGGCACCTTGGTCTGCACAAATGGGAGCAGCTTCTCCAGCACTGCTTTTCTCACCCCTCTTTTTTTATGGATGGGGTTTTTCGTCTCCCACAGAGCGGGCAGCTCCCTTACCCGGTCAATAAATTCCGCCAGGAACTCTTTGTCGCTAATAAAGACATTCATATTGTATCTGCAAGTTTAAGAAATAATATATAACTAATGTGAGGCAAACAGTCTAACCTCCTTAACATCGTAGTCACCATATATATCCTACAACATTCTCAAAACAGTATAGGCCAACAATTTTGCACAGTCTCAAAATCACATACCTTCGTTCGCACGTCCGTCACTTGAACTCCTCTCTCCACACCGAACGTACTATAGTCACATGTGTGTTTGCTATATACACACCACGCATGCGTCAAAATACGAACACGTCGCTCCGCACACGTCGCCCGCCCATGACGTTCTTACTAACATCTTTTCCCCGCCCCTTCTTTTTCTGCGCGCAGACAGATTGTAACGCCGAGCGCTCCGGGTGTCCCATCCTTCCCGGAGCGCTCGCGGCGTCGGTCCCCCTGCAGCGCTCCGGTCAGCCACCCTGGCCGCGGGCACTGCTCTGTTACCGGCGGGGATGCGATCCACGCGGCGGCACATCTCCGTCCGTGGATCGCATCCCATCCTACTCACCATCCCCCTCCTGCTCCTTCCCGGCACGCGCGGCCCCGCTGCGCTCTAGGGTGCGCGCGCCGGCCTTCTGAGATTTAAAGGGCCAGCGCACCATTGATTGGTGCCTGGCCCAATTACTGTGTGCACACCCAAATCTGATATAAACCCACTTCCCCTTCCTGTCCTTGCCGGATCTTGTTGTCTTAGTACCCTGTGGAAGCGTTTTGTGAGTTGCCTTGCCTGTGTATCTGACCTGCTGCCATTGTCTCAGACTACAAACCATTGCCGCCTGCCCTGACCCTCTGCTACGTCTGACCTTGCCTCTGCCTAGTCCTTTTGTACCGCGCCTATCTCAGCCGCCAGAGAGGTGGAGTCGCTACTGGAGGACACGACCTGGTTGCTACCCGCCGCAGCAAGTCCATCCCGCTTTGCGGCGGGCTCTGGTGAAAACCGGTAGTTGCTTAGAACCGGTCCCTCAGTACGACCCGTGCCATCCCCTCTCTGGTACAGAGGATCCACCTCCTGTATCCCCACTAGCCGTCAGTCCGGCTCGTGACAGTAGATCCGGCCATGGATCCCGCTGACGTGCCGCTGCCTAGTCTCGCTGATCTCACTACCGTGGTTGCCCAGCAGTCGCAATTGATTGCCCAACAAGGACAGCAGCTGTCGCAGTTGACCGCCATGATCCAGCAGCGCCTGCCGCCACAAGCTCCAGCATCTTCCCCTCTCCGAGCTGCCGCTACTACCTCGAAGATCCGCTTGTCTCTTCCGGAGAAATTTGACGGGGATCCTAGGATGTGCCAGGGATTCTTGTCCCAATGTTCCCTGCATCTTGAGATGATGTCAGACCAGTTTTCCACAGAACGGTCTAAGGTGGCATTCGTGGTCTGTCTGTTGTCTGGGAAGGCCTTGGCCTGGGCCATGCCACTCTGGGACCGCAATGACCCTGCTACAGCCACCGTTCAGTCCTTCCTTGCTGAGGTTCGTAGCGTTTTTGAGGAACCAGCCCGAGCCTCATCCGCTGAAACCGCCCTGCTTAACCTTGTCCAAGGAAACTCCTCTGTGGGCGAATATGCCATACAGTTCCGCACACTGGCCTCAGAGCTAGCCTGGAATAATGAGGCTCTCTGTGCGACCTTCAAGAAAGGTTTATCCAGCCACATCAAGGATTGTCTGGCCGCACGAGAGATACCCTCCTCCCTGACGGAGCTCATCCACTTAGCTACCCGCATTGACATACGCTACGTTGAAAGACGCCAAGAGCTCCGCCAGGAGAAAGATCTTGTTCGCACCAGGCGTTATCCGCGCCTGGCTCCTCTCTTCCTGAATCCAACGCATCCTGATACTATGCCTTCCGTCGAGGAGGCCATGCAGGTGGACCAATCTCGCCTGACCCTACAAGAGAGGACTCGCCGTAGGAATGAGAACTTATGCCTTTATTGTGCGAGGTCTGAACATTTCCTAAAGGACTGCCCTATTCGTCCTCTACGTCAGGGAAACGCCCGCACCTAGTGAACGTGGGAGAGGCGTTACTAGGTGTGAATTCTTCCTCTCCACGTCTGACTATTCCTGTGTGGATTTCCCCTTCTGCTGGCTCTCCCTTCTCTGCGGTGGCCTTCCTGGACTCTGGTTCTGCAGGAAACTTTATTGAAGCCTCTTTCATCAACAGGTTCAACGTTCCTGTTATCCGTCTCATCAAACCCTTCTTCATTTCCTCTGTAAATGGAGAGAATCTGGATTGTACCGTGCGTTACCGCACCGAACCCCTGCTCATGTCCGTTGGTGTTCTTCACCAAGAAAAAATTGAATTCTTTGTTTTGCCGAACTGTACTTCTGACATCCTTCTTGGCCTACCCTGGCTCCAGCGCCATTCTCCTACCCTTGACTGGACCACTGGGGACATCAAATCCTGGGGCTACTCCTGCCACAAGCATTGTCTTAAGTATGTACCCACCAGTCAAGTTCCCATCGCTACTCCTTTGCCCGGTCTTCCCAAGGCCTATCAGGACTTTTCTGATGTCTTTTGCAAAAAACAGGCGGAGGTCTTACCACCACATAGACCCTACGACTGCCCCATTGACTTGCTCCCAGGTACTACACCACCCCGTGGCAGAATTTACCCTCTCTCATCTCCTGAAACCAAGGCCATGACTGATTACATACAGGAGAACCTCAAGAGAGGTTTTATTAGGAAATCATCTTCTCCAGCCGGAGCGGGGTTCTTCTTCGTTGCCAAGAAGGACGGATCACTACGCCCTTGCATAGACTATCATGGTCTCAATAAAATCACTATTAAAAATCGCTACCCTCTGCCTCTCATCTCGGAGCTCTTTGACCGTCTGCGCGGAGCAAAAGTTTTTTCGAAATTGGACCTCAGGGGCGCTTATAACCTCATCAGAATCCGTGAAGGAGATGAATGGAAAACCGCATTTAACACCAGAGATGGTCACTTTGAATATCTCGTCATGCCATTTGGACTTTGCAACGCTCCTGCAGTCTTTCAGGATTTTGTCAATGAAATCTTTCGGGACGTACTGTATACCTGTGTGGTTGTCTATCTTGACGACATCCTAATCTTCTCTACCAACCTTGAGGAACATCGGCTCCATGTCCGTCAAGTGCTCCAGCGCCTCCGCGTAAATCATCTTTACGCTAAATTTGAAAAATGCCTTTTTGAGCGCAGCAGCCTTCCTTTCCTAGGTTATCTGGTCTCAGGACAAGGCCTTCAAATGGACCCTGACAAGCTCTCTGCAGTCTTGGATTGGCCACGCCCCTCTGGACTCCGTGCTATACAACGCTTCCTTGGATTCGCCAACTACTATCGTCAGTTCATACCCCACTTCTCCCCCATCGTTGCTCCTATAGGGGCACTGACTAAGAAAAACGCGAATCCAAGATCCTGGCCGCCTCAAGCGGAAGAAGCCTTTACTCGCCTTAAGACCGCCTTCTCCTCTGCACCTGTCCTGTCTCGACCAGACCCCATAAAGCCGTTCTTCCTTGAAGTTGACGCCTCCTCGGTAGGAGCCGGAGCTGTTCTTCTTCAAAAAAACGCTAAAGGAGGAAACGTCACGTGTGTTTTTTTCTCTAAAACCTTCTCCCCTCCTGAAAAAAACTATTCCATAGCTGACCGTGAACTGTTGGCCATCAAGCTGGCATTATAAGAGTGGAGACATCTCCTGGAAGGATCCCTTCACCCTATCTCCATCTACACTGACCATAAAAATTTGTCCTACCTTCAGTCCGCTCAGCGCTTAAATCCTCGCTAGGCCAGGTGGTCATTGTTCTTTGCCCGGTTCAATTTCCAGATCCATTTTCGTCCCGCAGACAAGAATGTCAGGGCTGATGCCTTGTCCCGTTCCTCCGATGCCTCTGAAACCGGGACTCCCCCTCAACACATCGTACCCCCTGAGTGTCTGATTTCCTCTGCTCCTGCTTCTCTGGTGCCAGTTCCTGCAGGAAAAACTTTCGTTCCTCCATGTCTTCGTCTCCAGATACTCAGGTGGGGCCATTCCTCCCATCTAGCCGGTCACGCTGGGATCAAAAAATCCATACAATTGATGGCCAGACACTATTGGTGGCCTACCCAGGAAAAAGATATGACTGACTTTGTACGGGCCTGCACTATCTGTGCACGTGACAAGACTCCACGCCAGAAGCCTGCAGGTCTTCTCCTTCCTCTACCTGTGCCTGAACAACCATGGTCCCACATTGCCATGGATTTCATCACGGACCTTCCTTTGTCTCATAGTAACACTGTCATCTGGGTGGTCGTTGACCGCTTTTCGAAAATGGCTCATTTTGTCCCGCTTCCTGGTCTGCCTACTGCACCTCAGTTGGCGAAGCATTTTTTTCTTCAAATTTTCCGTCTCCATGGGCTACCCTCACATATCGTCTCTGATAGAGGCGTTCAATTCATCTCAAAATTTTGGAGAGCTCTCTGTACTCAACTAAAGATTAAGTTGAATTTTTCTTCCGCTTATCACCCGCAATCCAATGGACAGGTGGAGAGAGTTAACCAGGTCCTTGGTGACTACTTACGACATTTTGTCTCCGCCTGTCAAGATGATTGGGTCGACCTATTGCCCTGGGCAGAATTCTCATACAATTTCAAGAACTCTGAATCGTCCTCCAAATCACCTTTCTTTGTGGTCTACGGCCGTCACCCATTGCCCCCCCTCCCCATCCCCACTTCTTCTGGAGTTCCTGCCGTGGATGAATTAACTCAAGACTTCACCTCTATCTGGAAAGAGACTCAAAAGTCGCTATCACTGGCCTCTGCCCGCATGAAGAGACATGCAGATAAAAAAAGAAGAATTCCTCCTGTCTATGTCCCTGGTGACAAAGTGTGGCTCTCCTCCAAATATTTTCGGTTTCGGGTACCTAGCTACAAGCTGGGCCCTCGTTACCTCGGACCTTTTAAAATCAAAAACCAAATCAATTCTGTCTCTTACAAACTCCATCTTCCTCCTTCTCTTCGTATCCCCAATTCTTTTCATGTGTCTCTTCTCAAACCCCTCATTCTTAACCGATTTTCCCCCAAGGTCACTGCTCCTGCTCCTGTCTCTGGTTCTTCCAATGTCTTCTCGGTGAAAGAAATCCTCGCCTCCAAGGTCATCCGAGGTAAAATATTTTTTTTAATTGATTGGGAGAACTGTGTTCCTGAAGAGAGATCCTGGGAGCCTGAGACCAACATTTTAGACAAGGAGCTCATCCGTAGATTCTTGGGTTCCAAGAAAAGGGGGAGACCTAGGGGGGGGGTACTGTAACGCCGAGCGCTCCGGGTGTCCCATCCTTCTCGGAGCGCTCGCGGCGTCGGTCCCCCTGCAGCGCTCCACTCAGCCCCCCTGGCCGTGGGCGCTGCTCTGTTACCGGCGGGGATGCGATCCACGCGGCGGCACATCTCCGTCCGCGGATCGCATCCCATCCTACTCACCATCCCCCTCCTGCTCCTTCCCGGCGCGCGGCCCCGCTGCGCTCTAGGGCGCGCACGTGCCGGCCTTCTGAGATTTAAAGGGCCAGCGCACCATTGATTGGTGCCTGGCCCAATTACTGTGTGCACACCCAAATCTGATATAAACCCACTTCCCCTTCCTGTCCTTGCCGGATCTTGCTGTCTTAGTACTCTGTGGAAGCGTTTTGTGGAGTTGCCTTGCCTGTGTATCTGACCTGCTGCCATTGTCTCAGACTATGAACCATTGCCGCCTGCCCTGACCCTCTGCTACGTCTGACCTTGCCTCTGCCTAGTCCTTTTGTACCGCGCCTATCTCAGCCGCCAGAGAGGTGGAGTCACTACTGGAGGACACAACCTGGTTGCTACCACCGCAGCAAGTCCATCCCGCTTTGCGGCGGGCTCTGGTGAAAACCGGTAGTTGCTTAGAAGCGGTCCCTCAGTACGACCCGTGCCATCCCCTCTCTGGTACAGAGGATCCACCTCCTGTATCCCCACTAGCCGTCAGTCCGGCTCGTGACACAGATATGGCGGAGTTACAGCAGGTGTCTGATAATTCCGCAACTAACGAGGAGGAGACAAGCCCGAAGACCAAGGAAACGTCACGATCAAGGAGGAGATTCAAGGCATCGAATATGTCTTTTGCCGAGATGGCGGAGATGGTGGACATCTTGCTCAAGTCTGATTATGACGCAAAGCATGGGCCGTATAGCAAACCAAATCGAAGGAAGGCCAAAATCCTCACTAAAGTCGTGAAGAGTCTGAAGACGAATTTCGGGGTGAAACGCTCAAATGAGCAGCTCAGAAAGAGGTGGTCAGACCTCAAACTGAGGGAGCCAGAGCAGTTAAGGAGCATTAAGAGAATGCTCGCAAAAAGTAAGTAAAATGTACACTTTTCTGCTATTAATCCTTTTCTAAACTGACATGTTGCTGTTTTTTTTTTTGTTATCTTATTGGACTCCCTTACAAAATGTTATATTTTGAACTTGGTTGGGCACAGTAATCGTTCGTTACGTTACAGACACTTCGTTCGGCCACTATCCGCTGTTTTGGCTTATTTTACAGCCACAAAAGTAATTAGACATCTGCCTTTTTTTGTGAAATTTGGGGCACAAAGTTTTAGGCTAGATGATGTGTTTGTAAAGAGAATGAAATGCAAACTTTTGTCAGTGTAAAGGAGAGGACACTCAGCAGCTGCTTCCACATCTGTACTTTGGAGCACTATAGTGTGGGCCACCAGACCCGCCTTTTTTGGGTGTCCCACACAGGTGCATCAGAGAATTTTTGTGTTGCCTACATGTCTAAAAAATGACAGACAAAGGTGAATACTAAGCATATTCTTGGTCAGAAATAATGCATTCATCTTTAACTTCCGCCCAAACACACACTTGTACCCCACTTCCAAGCAATTTAGCCTGTTTTTTTTTTTTTACATAGAGATTTTCTGTGTGATAACTCTACCTTTTGTTTGATTCTCATAGGGGAGAGAAGACTGGGAGAAGAACACTCCAGGGAGCACAAGAACCCCACAGCTTCACAACAACCCCAAACTCCCAAAGACCCACAAACGAAGGATGTAGAGGAAGTTGAGGTGGAGGAAGGAGAAGTGCAGGAAGGAGAGGTGGATGACGTTGTGGAACTGGTCACCACAACAGGTCAGTATCTGTCACCACAGCTTCAGGTAAGAGAGGTAGGCCTGCAGAGTAATACCTTTTTTTTTTTTTTTTAGGGGATGTGAATGTTGGGGTGAAGGATAGTACAGGTTTCTCTGCTGACAGTGCCCTCCGCCTCATCCAGCAAGTGATGGAATGTAGCACGGAACTGGACAAAATTAAAGAAAGAATTCATGTGATGGATCAAACATTTAAAGACATTCTCGATGTTTTGGGGAGAATTCAATAAGGCATCCCAACCCCCTTTTGTTCATGTTTATTCTTCAACTTTTAAAAAACTTTTTGACAATCAAACCAGCCAAAAATTGAATCTGCACACAGTGTGTCAACATGTGCTATCTGCCATCAGGGGATATCCATGTACGTCTTTTGGGGGTGCAACCCCTTCCTCGTATCTAAAGTAGGTAAACTGAGGAAGGGGTTGCACCCCCAAAACACGTCCATTGATCACCCCTGATGGCAGATAGCACATGTTGACAATAGGGATCAGGAGTCTAAAATCCCTATAGGAAAATAATCCCAATTGTGTGCATATTCAATTTTTGGCTGGGCAAGGGGTGGCAGGACCCCATATTAGGACGGGCACATAGAGACATATAGTTTGTGTAAGTGAATGTCTCAGATTGCTCCGAGGTATCCAATTTTGTAATATTTGGAATGCAACTGTTGTTTTTGTATTTTCCTAAGAAAACAATTGCCGGTTTGTGGCCAGGCAAACAAAAAATGTTAAAAAACAAAAAAAAGGTGTGTGAATTTGCACATAGTAAAAGATTTGAACACAAACAACGTGTAGCTTCTTTTTCTAATACGCTCTAACCTTATTTGGTACATTTTTAAAGGTTGCATAGTGAAATGGTTGGTATTTACTAAAGGAAAATACACTTGGCACTACAAATGCACTAAGACAAACTAGGAGACAGGAAACCAACAAAAGTTAGAAGTTTAAACAAGATTTTTATTTGGATCGTTCTCCAGGAATCTTTAGACATAGCCTGGCATAGGAATTGCCCCCCTACCGTGAAATAGTCCATGTATTTGTCCCGAACCTCGGGCATTTTGGGGGGGCAAGCCAGCATGGGCAGATTCCAGGCACGGCAGGGGATTATCAGGGGAAAGTCCAGCCTCAGGCAAAACTGAGGCCATATATGAATTAGATTTGCGGCAAAGAAAATTGTGTAGCACACAGCAGCATAACACTACATAGTTTATTTTGTAGTCCGCCAAGTGGATGGGAGTCATAAAAAGGCGGAACCGGCTGGCCATTATGCCAAAGGCATTTTCAACGACTCTTCGGCCCCTGGCCAGTCGGTAATTGAACACCCTCTTCTCTGGGGTCAGGGTCCTCTGAGGAAATGGCCTCATAAGATGTGGTCCGAGCCCGAAGGCTTCATCAGCCAAAAAAACAAAGGGGAGTCCTTCAATATTCCCTGCATCCGGTGGCAATGCAAGGTCGTCACTCTGGAGACGGAGGGCAAACTCCGTCTGGATGAAGGATCCCCCATCCGGCCATTCTTCCCTACATCAACATAGAGGAATTCATACCGTGCTGACACCACCGCCATCAGCACAATGCTATGAAACCCCTTGTAATTGAAGTAGTAGGACCCAGAACGGGGTGGCGGCACGATGCGGACGTGCTTCCCGTCTATAGCACCACCGCAGTTGGGGAAGTCCCACCGCGTGGCAAACTCCAATGCCACAGTCTGCCATTCCTGTGGCGTGGAAGGAAGCTGTGGAGTCAAACAAGATGAAAAAATATTAGAATACACAAATCAAACATTACAAGTATATTCTAAGAAAATACATTAGAGGCCAACATCAAGCAAAGACTACGTTTATTAAGGTGTTTTAAATAAGTATAATGGAAGGCTCATGTATCATATTCATCACCCCCTATGATGGTCCATTAATAAATTATAATGGGGAGGGGGGGGTAGATGTGTTTGGCCACAGGATAGCATTGCAGTGGCGGTGCGTCCAGAGTGGGCGCTGGAGCACTGCCCCCTCTCTCCTGTGCCCGTCACTCAGAACAATACATAGGTTCATGCCTTGCATTAACCTATGTATTGTCTATGCCGCCCACTATTCAGGTGGATGGCCCCCTGTTAAGCGACCGACATATGAAGAACTGCGGCATTTATGGGCTTAAAATTGCATATCAGAAACAGTAAGGAAAATTGTCTTGCACATTACAGCCTGAGGGATGTAATTGGCTGCAGAAAAGTTAAATAGGGGACGCAGGGGGGGCATTCCTTGGGTAAACACTGACAGGCTGCTCTGCCAATCATGTTCACCAAGTCTGTTTAATGGTAACATGATTGGCTGATGCAACATCAAGGGAAGGAGAAGACATCAAGGACAGAAGAAGGATGGCGCTGACCACAAGAAGGTAAGTGCAGGGCTGGGGGGGGAACTGGCTGCATTGGAGGGGACAAAATGGCTGCATTAGAGGGAACAAAATGGCTGCATTGGAGGGAACAAATGGGGGCGTTTAATAGGCACCAGAGCAAAAAAGGAGGACGTTTATTTCCTAAATTGGGGTTTGAACCCCCAAACATTTGTTGCAACAGGCGCCCCTGCTGGAAAGGTTAGTGAAGGGAAATATGCATGGAGGAGAAAAAAGGGGCAATCTAAAGCTTCCAGCATGCATGAGGACAAAGGGGACATTCTCAGCATATTACAATCATGGTAATTAGGGAAGGATGAAAGTAATACAATACATTAGCATACATGTAATACATAAAATGTGATGTTAATGGAGAAAACTTACCCTAATATAGTCCTCCTGCAGGACTTGTATAATGGCAGAACAGGTGTCTGGGATTATGAGGCCCAGAGCCTGGGGGGAGATGCCTGTCGTGAACTTCAAGTCCTGAAGACTTCTCCCTGTCGCCAGATAACGTAACGTGGCGATGAGCCTCTGCTCAGCACTGATGGCTTCCCGCATAACGGTGTCCTTCCTGGTAATATAGGGGGACACCAAAGCCAACAGTTCCTGAAAAACGGGGTCAGACATCCGCAGAAAATTCCTGTAGTCCTCAGGATTATTCTCGACGATCTCCCGCAGCAGAGGCATGTGGCAGAATTGGTCCCGCTGGAGCAACCAATTCTTGGTCCATGAACTCCTCCTCACACCATTCATGGACTGGTCTTGGTCCAAAACAAGCAGACCAACACTAAGCGCACGCACAGCACGAACTCGACGACAAGAACGTCCAGGCGACATGGCTAGGAAACGGTCATCTTATCAGAACTTACAGAACAGAACGCACTTTAGAACAGCAAGGCCTATGAATAACGAACTGAAAAACAGAAACGAACAGGCAAGAACGCACTGTAAAACAGATACGACCTGCCTAGACGCACTGAAAGTCAAGATACGAACCCACAAGCACAAACTGAACCGCAGAAAACGATCTGAAAAGTACGAAGACTGAAAAGCGCGAATCGTCTCTTCCCAAACTTTTACTTCACACGCGGTAACACGAGATCAGCAAAAGCAGCCCAAGGGGTGGCGCCAAGAAAAAAGATCTTCCCCTTTATAGTGCCGTCGTACGTGCTGGACGTGACCGCGGAGAACAACGAGGAAATTGGGAAATGTCAGTGTGTACGCATGGAAAGCTTGACAAGAAAATCGACAAGGTTAACACGAATCTCGTCGAAAAAAACGACGTGTTTTTTATGACGAGAAACTCGGTCGTGTGTACGAGGCTTGATTCTGGTTCAGGCCTGGCCAGGGTGGGGATATAGGGTATTGTTTAGTGCGCCACAGGGCGTGTATACCATAATAGCTACGCGTGGTGGATTACCGCGCAGCGCCATTATTGTGTGCTATATTGATTGCTGCATTGCTCTGCAAGCCAGTTGTGTGTATTATATCCTGTTTCAACCTTTCCTTTTACAACCAAAGTAAACTGTTATATTTAATCTTTAACATTGGTGTGTTGTCTTACTGTAAGGAGAGTGCCTTTACCATACCCATTGATTATGACAAAAATATAACCCCTAGACTAGCTGTGCCAGAGTGGGTCGAGCAGATTGCCGGGGGTTGGTGGTGCTGTACACAGGGCCCGAAAACAAATCCAGCGGCTCTCTTAACTGGGGGTAGCGCTACACGTGGGGCAGTGGCGGCCGGTCCATAGGGGGCGCCTGGGCACCGCCCCCCCTCCTGTGGTCACCAAAAAAAAAAAAAAAATGGGCCCTTTAAGATTTTTTTTTTTAAATGTCCTTTTTTTTTACACACATGGCGGTGCGTCCATAGTGGTCGCAGAAGCGCCGCCCCCGCTCGCTTCTGCGCCCGGCCGTCACTCACAATACATAGGTTCATGCATTGCAATGCTATGTATTGCTGCCGCCCACTATTCAGATGGCCTGCCCCTTGAGCGCCGGCCATCTGAATAACAGCGTCTGGTTGGCCTTTAGAAGTGCCTATCAGAGCCAGCGGCTTCTAAATACCTAATGAGAGGACGCACGGGGGGTGCGTTCCCTGGCCAATCAGGTTCACTGGGTCTGGTTACCGGTAACCTGATTGGCTGAAGCGACATCGAGGGCGGGAGAAGACATCGAGGACGGAAGAAGGACGGCGCTAACTCGAGGAAGGTAAGTGCAGGGCTGGGGGGGACAAACTGGCTGTATATGGGGGACAAACTGGCTGCATTTGGGGGACAAACTGGCTGTATATGGTGGACAAACTGGCTGTATATTGGGGGGACAAACTATATTGGGGGGGCAAACTGGCTGCATTTGGGGGACAAACTGGCTGTATATTGGGGACAAACTGGCTGCATTTGGGGGAAAAACTGGCTGTATATGGTGGACAAACTGGCTGTATCTGGGGGACAAACTGGCTGCATTTGGGGGACAAACTGGCTGTATTATTGGGGACAAACTGGCTGCATTTGGGGGACAAACTGGCTGCATTTGGGGGACAAACTGGCTGCATTTGGGGGACAAACTGGCTGTATATAGGGGACAAACTGGCTGTATATGGGGGACAAACTGGCTGTATATGGGGGACAAACTGGCTGTATATGGGGGACAAACTGGCTGCATTTGGGGGACAAACTGGCTGTATTATTGGGGACAAACTGGCTGTATTATGGGGGACAAACTGGTTGCATTTGGGGGACAAACTGGCTGTATATTGGGGACAAACTGGCTGTATATTGGGGACAAACTGGCTGTATTATGGGGGACAAACTGGCTGTAATATGGGGGACAAACTGGCTGTATTATGGGGGACAAACTGGCTGTATTATTGGGGACAAACTGGCTGTGTTATGGGGGACAAACTGGCTGTATTATGGGGGACAAACTGGCTGTATTATGGGGGACAAACTGGCTGTATTATGGGGGACAAACTGGCTGTATATTGGGGACAAACTGGCTGTATTATGGGGACAAACTGGCTGTATTATGGGGGACAAACTAGCTGTATTATGGGGGACAAACTGGCTGTATATTGGGGGACAAACTGGCTGTATATTTGGGACAAACTGGCTGTATATTGGGGACAAACTGGCTGTATATTGGGGACAAACCGGCTGTATATTGGACAACAAACTGGCTGTATAATGGGGACAAACTGGCTGTATATTGGGGACAAACTGGCTGTATATTGGGGACAAACTGGCTGTATTTTGGGGGGAAACTGGCTGTATATGGGGGGAAACTGGCTGCATTTGGGGACAAACTAGTGGCGTTTGGGCACAGTGGCTGCGTTTAATGGGCACAGTGGCGGCAATTATTATTTTTTTTTTTCAGTTTGTTTGCGCCAACCCAAAAAATTTGAGCACCAGCCGCCACTGACGTGGGGGCTCTCGAGTCCAGGATCCTGTTGCAGCAAGTAACGCTCCAAAAGTACCAGCATGGACCCACTAGAAGTAGGACAGTGGTGTAAAACGGTCGGCACAGATCCAGCCTGGATAGTAGTCATAGAACTCCCAGGGATCTGGCAAGAAGAAGCAGTGAAGCAGCTAGTGATGTCACTGTCACCGTATCAGAAAGCATGGGTGGTGGATGTCCGGACGAATTCCTCACTGACCCACGCATTAGTAGAGTGGAAGGACGGAGTCCCAGAACATTTCAAGAATCCAAGTGTAGAAGCTATAGATGATCAGACTTATAGCCTAATACACGCGCTGCCGCTCAAGCCAGGAGGACGGTTTCAGACACCGAAACTATCTCCATTGCCCACCCCAAAAGCAGAAAAACAGGTGAAAAGGGAAAATCCCGGGTCGCCATCTGCCACTCTCGGCGCAGAGTTGTGCGCGGTCCTGGGGGAACTTGTGGCCCAGTGTAAGAAAGATCCTACAGATTACCAGATGTCAGGATACAGAAAACTTAGAATATTCTCAGGAAGGAAACCTGTACCTTAGGGTGAAGAGGGGTTTGAGGAGTGGTTAGACGGTGCCACCCAGGCCCTAGAAGAATGGGAAGTCCCAGACCACAGAAAGAAGCAGAGAATTGCTGAGAGCTTGAAGGGCCATACGCAACCTCAAGATGAGTAAGACAGACTGTAATGCACAGGATTATCTGGACATTCTGCAGAATGTGTTTGGTGGAACAGAGAAAATCACTGAGCTCACTTATCAGGTGGAGCACTGCTACCAGAAGACAGGAGAGAAGCTGTCAGAGTTCATGAGGCGCCTGGATAAGATCCTGCATAAGATGATTCTTAAGAAGGGGATTGACCCACGGAAGGTGGATGAGGCCCGTGTTCAACAGGTAATGAGAGGATCTCAGCCCCTGGACCCCATCGCATTGGCGCTACGCACAAGACAGGACGGGAAGAGCCTGGAGTACCCTGACTTGATCCGAGTGGTCAGAGAGGAAGAAGCGATGCTGGAAGAGAAGGAGAGGAGCCTACCAGTTGAGTCAGTAAATCCTCCTCCAGTGATGGTCAGGACGGCCATGACCCTGGAAAGAGACTCAGAGGTGGTTTCCTTGAAGTCACAGATGTCCCAAGTATTGGGGATGCTGACCTCCCTGATGGAAAAGAAGTCAAGGGAACCAGAGAGGGAAAGTCAGAGGAAGGATCTGTTTCCCAACACCTCAGCGCCCGCATCCCTGGAAGATTGGGGGGATGTGATTTGTTTCAATTGTGGAGGAGCCGGCCACTTCGCCAAAGTGTGTGCCAGCCCAAAGAAAAAAAAGATGAATAACTGCAAGCCGCCGGAAAACTTCAGCGGGCCCCGGTGAAGGAGTCAACCGGGTGCCCATCATCTCCAGTGAGCTCCAAACTGAATGAGAAGCACATGGGAAGAGTGGAGAAGACCCCTCAGAAGAAACGCAAGGTTCCTCAGAAGGAACGCACCCCAAAGAAAGAGTAGTGTCCCTCAGCGGGTAGTTACACCCAAAAAAAGGAGGGAGATCAATGCATACCAGGCCCAAGAGAGACTTAAGTCCAAAGAGAAATGGAAGAAAGAAAGTCAAAAGGGAAAATGCAAAGATCAAAAGAGAGAGACCCCCTTGAAGCGATATCCAGAGAAGCTGGTGGGTCCCTCCCCGATAGTACCAGTTCAAGTGGAGGGAGTCTACACAAGAGCCATATTGGATACTGGGGCGCAAGTGACCCTGTTATACCGGGACTTTTATGACAAGCATTTAAGTCACCTACCCATCCAGAAGATTGAAGAGTTGGAGATATGGGGAATTGGGACAGAGAGTTTCCCTTATGATGGCTATCTGCCTATAAAACTGACTGACTTTTGACCCGTCCATAGCCGGAAAGGCTGAAGTGTTCGACACCTTAGCTGTGGTGTGCCCCCGACCGCCTGGAGCTAACAAGAGTTCTCTGATAATAGGGACGAACACGGATCTGGTCCGAAGACTCTTGGCCCCTCTGACAAGAAGGAAAGACCCCACAGTCACTGAGATCCACGGAACAGAAGGCCCCGGAAGAGGGGGTAGGGAAGGTCTGGAGGCTGGGAAGAAGGGGAATAGTGCTGCAGCCCGGTGAAGTAACCTGCTTGAAAGCCACAGTGAAACTCACTTGGGAGCAGCCTGGCCCTTTTGTCATGTTGGAACCCGACCCAAGGGAAGAACATTCGGGCTTAGAAGTAGTCCCAGAAGTGGTCCCGGTGAGGGCCCTGAAGAAGGCTCATTGTAAAGTGCCTGTGAGCATCAGAAATACCATGGATGGTCCCATGGAAATCCCAGCTAGGCTGTTACTGGGCCGGGTGAGCCCAGCTACCCCAGTTGCTTCACCAGATGTGGAGAGGACAGATGGAGAAAGTACTGTGTGGGAGAAACTTTCCATGGAGAATCCAAATCTGCCCAGGGCTTGGAAAGAGAGAGCCAAGGCCCAGTTGACCAGGTGGGAAAGGATCTTTTCTCAAGATGAATTTGTTGTGGGGTGTGCTAGGAGTGCCACCCATCGAATCCGCCTCCAGGAAGACAAGCCCTTCAGGGAGAGGGTTAGGCGGGTTCCGTTAGCGGACCTCGAAGACTTGAGGGAGCAGCTCGCCGAGCTCAAGCGAACAGGGGTGATTCGAGAATCTAGAAGTCCCTATGCCTCCCCTATAGTGGTGGTCCGGAAGAAGAATGGATCACTGAGGCTGTGCATAGACTATAGGACCCTCAACAGGAGAACCATACCGGATCAATATACCACTCCAAGGATAGAGGATGCCCTACAGAGCTTGTCTGGAGCCAAGTGGTTCAGTGTTATGGACCTCAAGAGCGGGTACTATCAGATCCCGATGCATCCAGAAGACAAAGAGAAGACGGCTTTCATAACCCCGGTAGGGTTCTTTGAATTCAACCGAATGCCTCAAGGTCTGTCTGGAGCTCCAGCCACCTTCCAATGTCTCATGGAGAAGACTGTGGGAGATATGAACTTCATCGAAGTCCTTGGATGACATCATTGTCTTCAGAAGAACCTTGGAAGAGCATGAAGAGAGGCTGGAGAAAGTTTTGAAGAGACTAAGTGAGGAAGGACTCAAGCTCTCACCTGAAAAATGTCAATTCTATCAGTCATCAGTTAACTATCTGGGGCACATAGTGTCTGAAGATGGGGTAGCCACAGACCCCGAAAAATTGGAGGCAGTCACCTCCTGGCCCAGGCCCACCACTGTGACAGAGCTCAGATCCTTTCTGGGGTTCTGTTCCTATTACAGGAGGTTCGTGGAAGGGTTTGCTCGGATAGCCAGGCCTCTGAATGAGCTGCTAAAGACGGAGGGGGAAGAGTATGACACAGGCCCCAGAAAACCAGGGGAGTCAGTCAAGGACCAGTGGAACGAGAAGTGTGAGAATGCCTTCCAGATGTTGAAGAAGACATTAACCACTGCCCCTGTCCTGGCCTACGCAGACCCTAAGAAGCCTTATGAACTTCATGTAGATGCCAGTCATGATGGTTTGGGGGAAGTGCTGTACCAGGAGCATGAAGAGCAACTGAGGCCTGTTGCGTACGTGAGCAGAAGTCTGACGCCCTCCGAAAAGAACTACCCCACCCATAAGTTGGAGTTTCTGGCCCTTAAGTGGGAGGTAGTTGACAAGCTTAGAGACTATTTGTATGGGGCGGAATTCACAGTGAAAACAGACAACAACCCCCTCACCTATCTCTTCACCACAGCAAAGTTGGATGCCACAGGACATAGGTGGCTGGCGGCGCTGTCTGCCTTCAATTTCGGCCTGAAATACAGACCTGGGGCTGGAAACCGAGATGCAGACGCTTTGTCTAGAAGATCTCACGTCCCCACTTGCAGTACAGAAGACTGGGCCCAAGTGGCACCCGACGGGGTGCGGGCCCTCTGCCAAGGGGCTGAATTCCAAGCCAGTGGCAGCTCAAGAGCAGAAGAGATAGGGGTTACCATAGTAGGAGTTCCCAAGCAATACTGTGGAGTAACCCAAATGGGGGAGGATAACTTGCCAAAGCTGTCCAAGAAGGAGCTGAACTCTGACCAATTGGAAGACCCCATGGGGAGATTGGTCCTTGAGGCCCTGGAGAATCAGGACCCGAATAGACTCTTACGCCACCCTTCAAAGGGAGCTCGCCTGTTGAGGAAAGAGTGGGACAAGTTACAGGTGCATCAGGGAGTGGTCTACCGAAGGGGCCCCTCTGATGACCTAGAAGACAAATGGCAATTGTTTTTGCCTGAGAAGTACAGAGAGACAGTCCTGGTTGCTCTGCACGACAACCATGGCCACCTAGGGGCGGAAAGGACCTTTCAACTCGTTAGGGATTGTTTCTATTGGCCCTGCATGAGGGCTGAAGTTGAAGAATACTGCCACTCATGTGCACGATGCATCCAGAGAAAGACTTTACCTCATCAAGCTGCCCCAATGGGCCATCTGCAAAGTCAAAGCCCACTTGATCTGGTATGCATTGATTTTCTCTGCCTCGAACCCGACCTGAGTGGACTAGGAAATGTTCTGGTAGTAACCGACCATTTCACCCGGTATGCCCAGGCCTTTCCAACCAAGGACCAGAAGGCTTCCACCGTGGCCAAAGTGCTGATGGAGAAATACTTTGTACATTATGGGCTACCACAACGGCTCCAATCAGATCAGGGAAGGGATTTTGAAAGTCGATTGATCCGGAAACTTCTGGAATCTTTGGGGATCAAGAAGACAAGAACTACCCCCTATCATCCACAAGGTGATGCTCAGCTGGAGAGGTTCAACCGAACCCTGCTCAACATGCTGGGGACCCTAAGTAGTGAAAAGAAGCAGCATTGGAGCAACCACATAGCGGCAGTTGTGCATGCATACAACAGCACCACCAGTGATGCTACAGGGTACTCACCCTATCGACTTATGTTCGGGAGAGAAGCAAGACTACCCGTAGATCTGGCCTTTGGCACTTCCATAGACCATTGTTCTGCTACTTCCCACAAGGGATATGTCGATAGACTCAGACGTAATTTGAAATTGGCCTATGAACAGGCCCAGGTGGCCTCGGAGCAAAGGGGGGCCCGCAACAAGAAAAAATTTGACCTGAAAGTTAGGATTCAGGATCTGCAACCAGGAGACAGAGTGTTGTTACGGAACTTGGGGGTCCCTGGAAAACACAAGCTTGCAGACAGATGGAGACCTGAACCTTATGTTGTTTGCAAAATGCTACCGGGCCTGCCCGTTTACAGACTTAAACCAGAAGGGAAGGTGGGACCTTTGAAGACCTGGCATCGGAACCACCTACTCCCACTAGCGGAGGCAGTTCGGATACCCCCTGTGACAGATTCCCCTGAGCCAGCTTCCATCCTGGATACTCCCAGACCGAACAATCGGTCCCAGACCCCTCGGATTGGGGATGCAGAGACCTCGGAGATGAGTGAAGATGAGGGAGAAGAACTTGACTGGCTTTGGCCTTCACAGGCCCCAGGAACCTCTGCTATTGATCTTCCACCTGAGGAAGACACCATAGATCAGACGCTGAATGCGGAAGCTACTGAGTTCATTCCGTCCAGTCCTTGGTCAGATTCTTGGGAGAGTGCCTGTGACTTACTCCCAGAAGAAGATCCAAGGGAGTCTCTGTACCTCCCTGCCCCGGAGTCCAGTGCTCCCGAACCAGAAGTAATTCCTGAGTTGGTTCCAGAGGAGGAGCCTGTTCTAACAGAGAGCCCAAGAGGACAGAGGAAGCAAAGAGCCATAAAGCCTACCAGAAGATTAACTTACCCACAGATGGGGAGAACACACTGTTGTTACTGCCAGAAGGAGTACGGAAGAGCCTGACCCTCCCACTGTTCATTTAGTGGGGGGCAACCCCAGCTCACTCTCTGGCACAATTAGGCAGGACACTAGTGATGGTGTGACCTGTGGGCAGGGGAGTTCACCGCCTTGGTTTTGGTGGGAATTTCCTCTGCCAGCATCATACGAAACTTTGATTGATGTTGTACGTTCTGTGATTTAAGTCTATGTTATCTTTGGGGACCAAAGAGTTTAAGTGGGGGGAGTGTGTAGCGGGGTCTCCTTTAAGGCCCCGGGACTACGTTACCCAGAACCCCGTTCGGCACCCAGAGTGCAGTTAGCCACCGCAGAGAATCATGGGAGGGGTTATTTAAGGAGGAGGCGAGGCGGAGCTCAGCCTCTTTGGACACCGCGCTGCAAGCAAGAGTTTCCTCCTGTGCGGATCTGCTGCAGTGCAAGGCCTGAAGCCGGGGCCTTGCGCAACTTCTAAAGAGCCTTCCACCCCACCGCGGAGCCTGGGTGGCATCTGACTTGTCGAGTGAAGACATCAGTTGGATCGGGGACCCGATTGTTGCAGACGCTGTGTGTGGAGACACAGCAGGTGGAAGTCCCGGGCTGGGATCGCGCCCGGAGTGGTGAGCGAGGACTTGCTCAATCCAATAGACTTTGCTGATTCTAGGCCTATAGACTGCCGTGGCCCCCTGATTGTTTGCTTGTTGTTCCATTAGGGGGACCGGTAGCAGGACACAGTTGACCCCCCCCCCCCATAATAGTGTTCTTAGTGATTGCCAGTTGTGGATTACAAATACCATTCATCAAGTGCACCACCGAAAGTTTGCATGCAAAGAAATCCCCATAGAAAGGACTGAGATTTATTCTGGGTCAGGCCTGGCCAGGGTGGGGATATAGGGTATTGTTTAGTGCGCCACAGGGCGTGTATACCATAATAGCTACGCGTGGTGGATTACCGCGCAGCGCCATTATTGTGTGCTATATTGATTGCTGCAGGGCTCTGCAAGCCAGTTGTGTGTATTATATCCTGTTTCAACCTTTCCTTTTACAACCAAAGTAAACTGTTATATTTAATCTTTAACATTGGTGTGTTGTCTTACTGTAAGGAGAGTGCCTTTACCATACCCATTGATTATGACAAAAATATAACCCCTAGACTAGCTGTGCCAGAGTGGGTCGAGCAGATTGCCGGGGGTTGGTGGTGCTGTACACAGGGCCCGAAAACAAATCCAGCGGCTCTCTTAACTGGGGGTAGCGCTACATACATATGTAGCGGTCCTCCCCCAGCTTCTTCCCTCTCTTCACGGCTGGTTCTACTCGTCTAGGGGTATCTGGGAGAAGGGGGAAAGATGCACACCACCAGCTCGGCTCTCTGATGTAGGATGCAGAGATATGAGCTAAACCATTTACCCTCCTGTCTGCGTTTTAGGCCGGAACCTCAGCTTCTCCTATGGAGGATGATTGCCACTGTCACTGACAGGGACACTTAGCTTCCAGTAACACGAGTTCCACACCAAGAAAAGTCCAACACTGTTTTATTGACTTGAAACTGGTTGACTTTTAAAAGAACAGACAAGGTGTAGGGAAGAGTAGGTCCAGGCACAACTAATTAATTAAAGTTCCTCCTGTTCCGTTTAGTGCAAACAGGCTTGGCGCACAGTCGCTGCCACCGACCGTGAATTTGGTCACTGCCACTGACCTGAGTGAACGTTGAGGCCCCTGCCACAGGCCTTGGATGAGGCCTGCCACTGACCTGAGAAAGATGAGTCCCTGCCACAGATCATGAGAACATGAAGTACCTTCTTTAGAACAAACGGCCCCTGTCAGAGGAAGACATCCATCCGGACGGTCACCAGAGGCCTCCACCGGCACCAGCAAATGCTGCGCTGGCTCTACGGGGAGGTCACGTCTCCAGTCCCTTACGCCCAGGATTCAGGCACCCAATACCGGGGCACCTTAGGAATGCTTCGCCCTCGCGGGAACCAATCGATGGTACTGGGCCCCAGGCCTTCTGGTATAGTACCTCACCCCAGGCCGAAGGTGCCTGGGATGGAACTCGACTCCACGCGCCCAGGCCAAGGGCGCCTGGGCACAGACGAACCGCAGCAGCCTCCAGGCTGCAGGTGCCTGGGGAATAGACCTCGTGCGCAAGATGTCCGCCCCCTTTTATATCCTCTCCCAGCAGGCACAGCGGGTTCCCCGCCCCGCCATACTACCGCCGAGAGAGGACAAAAAGGGCACGGCTCTAGAATGGTAGTTCAACCCCGGTCCAAGGTGACAGCGCCACCCAGGGACCGCAGGGAACATGACACCATTCATACCTCCCACACTCCAAAGTGTTCATAAATCCCTAAAATCAATGTATCTGAGCCATCTATTGCCCAGATACACTCCACTAAATTTGACACCCGCTACATATACAGGTCCTTCTCAAAAAATTAGCATATTGTGATAAAGTTCATTATTTTCTGTAATGTACTGATAAACATTAGACTTTCATATATTTTAGATTCATTACACACAACTGAAGTAGTTCAAGCCTTTTCTTGTTTTAATATTGATGATTTTGGCATACAGCTCATGAAAACCCAAAAATCCTATCTCAAAAAATTAGCATATTTCATCCGACCAATAAAAGAAAAGTGTTTTTAATACAAAAAAAGTCAACCTTCAAATAATTATGTTCAGTTATGCTCTCAATACTTGGTCGGGAATCCTTTTGCAGAAATGACTGCTTCAATGCGGCGTGGCATGGAGGCAACCAGCCTGTGGCACTGCTGAGGTGTTATGAAGGCCCAGGATGCTTCAATAGCGGCCTTAAGCTCATCCAGAGTGTTGGGTCTTGCGTCTCTCAACTTTCTCTTCCCAGTATCCCACAGATTCTCTATGGGGTTCAGGTCAGGAGAGTTGGCAGGCCAATTGAGCACAGTAATACCATGGTCAGTAAACCATTTACCAGTGGTTTTGGCACTGTGAGCAGGTGCCAGGTCGTGCTGAAAAATGAAATCTTCATCTCCATAAAGCTTTTCAGCAGATGGAAGCATGAAGTGCTCCAAAATCTCCTGATAGCTAGCTGCATTGACCCTGCCCTTGATAAAACACAGTGGACCAACACCAGCAGCTGACATGGCACCCCAGACCATCACTGACTGTGGGTACTTGACACTGGACTTCAGGCATTTCCCTCTCCCCAGTCTTCCTCCAGACTCTGGCACCTTGATTTCCGAATGACATGCAAAATTTGCTTTCATCCGAAAAAAGTACTTTGGACCACTGAGCAACAGTCCAGTGCTGCTTCTCTGTAGCCCAGGTCAGGCGCTTCTGCCGCTGTTTCTGGTTCAAAAGTGGCTTGACCTGGGGAATGCGGCACCTGTAGCCCATTTCCTGCACACGCCTGTTCACGGTGGCTCTGGATGTTTCTACTCCAGACTCAGTCCACTGCTTCCGCAGGTCCTCCGAGGTCTGGAATCGGTCCTTCTCCACAATCTTCTTCAGGGTCCGGTCACCTCTTCTCGTTGTGCAGCGTTTTCTGCCACACTTTTTCCTTCCCACAGACTTCCCACTGAGGTGCCTTGATACAGCACTCTGGGAACAGCCTATTCGTTCAGAAATTTCTTTCTGTGTCTTACCCTCTTGCTTGAGGGTGTCAATGATGGCCTTCTGGACAGCAGTCAGGTCGGCAGTCTTACCCATGATTGCGGTTTTGAGTAATGAACCAGGCTGGGAGTTTTTAAAAGCCTCAGGAATCTTTTGCAGGTGTTTAGAGTTAATTAGTTGATTCAGATGATTAGGTTAATAGCTCGTTTAGAGAACCTTTTCATGATATGCTAATTTTTTGAGATAGGATTTTTGGGTTTTCATGAGCTGTATGCCAAAATCATCAATATTAAAACAAGAAAAGGCTTGAACTACTTCAGTTGTGTGTAATGAATCTAAAATATATGAAAGTCTAATGTTTATCAGTACATTACAGAAAATAATGAACTTTATCACAATATGCTAATTTTTTGAGAAGGACCTGTATATATATATATATATATATATACACAGTATATATGAGAAAAGAAAGTCCCAATGCTCTTCTACAACGATGGGTAATCAAACCCTCCTGAACAAATCACAATGCTGTTTTAAACTTCCACCAATCCGTGATACACCACCACCTTCCAAAATGAACACTCACCAGAGACCAATATTAAAAAAGCCTTGTTTAAGCCTGAATCAGCCAATCCTCATCAGATTATATCTGGGGTTTCCCAACCGGTGTCTCATATTCATTCCATAATATTTCCACTTTATGGGGATCTTAAAAGCTCATAGGAAACAAACAGCCATCATTGCGCAAGATTCTTTTACTTTGTTCCATTAAAAGTATATAAACGTATTGCACTCACAAAGTTTGGTGCCTATAGACCGTCACTGAGTCCTTCCAGCGATCTGTTTAGAGCCTGTGCTCGCCGTTCCATCTACAGGAACCTGTGTGCGTTGCAATTCTCGATCTCGATTTTGTAGACACTATAACTTTTGCACAAACCAATCAATATACGCTTATTGTGATTTTTTTTACCAAAAATATGTAGAAGAATACGTATCGGCCTAAACTGAGGGAAAAAATATATTTTGTATATATTTTTGGGGGATATTTATTATAGCAAAAAGTAAAAAATATTGACATTTTTGTCTATAGAGCAAAAAATAAAAACCGCATAGGTGATCAAATACCACCAAAAGAAAGCTCTATTTGTGGGGGGAAAAAAGACGTCAATTTTGTTTGGGAGCCACGTCGCACGACCACACAATTGTCAGTTAAAGAGACGCAGTGCCGAATCGCAAAAAGTGGCCTGGTCTTTGGCCAGCCAAATGGTCCGGGGCTTAAGTGGTTAAATAGGTCTGCATTTTGTGGGAAAAAAAAGTGCCAGACAAACTTTTGAAGAGCAGCATAAGAACAACCATCCTGAATTAATTGACAAATAAACACTAAAATAAATTCAGGAGAATTAGAAAATTGAGACAAGTTACAAGAAATAGCATAGTTGTACCATTTTAGCCATGCACAGAAATATCCATCCCAGGCTTCCTTGTAAACAGTGTTCCACCATAAAGGACCTTAGGTTCCAGTCAGTCACCAGTGATGCTCCCAGCACTTCTTCCCCACAGCATCTACGGAGAACACCAATTTCTTTAAAAGAGAAAATTGCCCCCAAGATAAAGCATCTGATACTATACTGAATTGGCTGGCAGATACTGTAGCTAGTATTCAACTAGGCATTACATTATAAGCAGCACAACACCAGGATTCTAGGAAGTCTAAACTACTGCAGGGAATATGGAAGAAAGGTGATCAACTGTATGTAGCATGCCCTTGTTACCAGTATGCAGCATAATCCATTTAGTTCTGAAATAACAATAGAAACAACCTCCGGAAACAGTTCCAGTAAAACAATGTTTTTAGTGGACTCCACGTGAAATCTAGGAAGCAGGCCAAACCTCTGAACACCATTTTCTCTGCCAAAACGCACTGAAACCCAAAATGCCTGCAGCCTCAGTAAACAACTGAAACCTGCCAAACAGGGCGGACATTGAAAGAGATCAGAAATTCATACCATACCAGTAAATCTCCATGAACCTCCCTATTAATAGCTACTTGCATAAACAGAGACTTCATCCCTGCAAATAAGGCATACAAGCGTCTAGAAAAAAATCTGACCCACAGACATGACTCGAGAAGTGAAAGCCAACAAACCCAACCCATAATTGCAAACTCTGTGAGAATTTCTATCTTGTTCTCAGGAAGCCTGTATCAGTTGTAATGCAAAGGAATATCTGCAAGGCAAGACAGTCTTCTCCACAGCCAGGGGAACATCAAAATAGACCATTCTGTTACAAAGAAATGCAGCACTTGTGAGAAAATATCATGTAGGGCTGCTCCCGAAGGATCTGCTTGACAACTTGGGTTCTCTCACTACAAACACGTAGAGTCAAACGCAAAGATACCCTTTACTTGGCAGCGAGCTAATACCAGGAAATAAGCATGACAGCATCTAAGGCTAAAGGAACTCAATATTCTGGCACAAGTCCGAAGTTATTGAATGCTTGCGCATCAATGAACATACAGGAGGTACTGTAGGTTTAGACATAGTTTGCTAGACAGTAAATTAACATCAGTCTAGTAGTACGAAACTCATAATTTAACAACGCTTTCAATGATGGTAACACAGTCTCAGTCCCTGCAACAAGTTTCTCTCCCTCTGTGGTCTCACAGTGGTGTGCCTGAGGCCTCGGCTCTAACCTTCAGCAGGTCTGACACTGAGGATGAGTTTGCTCCCACTTTCCACAGCAAATAGACTGCACAATTCAAAGAGCAGCCCAGGAAATACTTCTCTCTTCTCCCTGGTCCCAAGCTCATCAAGGATCTGTAGTCCATTGAGTAACAGAGGCCCATAATAATTCTCCATGTCCGTACTTCATGTCCCAGCATCCACTGCGGCCAGCTTCACAGTGATTGGGCATTGCCAGCACTCCTGCTCTCCCTGCTGATGGGAGTCAGCAGGGCATTGAAGTCCAGCTTGTCTGATTGCTTCCAATGAACAAGTAGCTACTGATAATATTATGGCTTAAAGTGATTGTAAATGTTATTTTTTTTAAATAACAAACATGTTATACTTACCTGCTCTGTGTAATGGTTTTGCATAGAGCAGCTCCAATCCTCCTCTTCACTGGTGCTCATCCTCATTTAGGTGTATCACCATAGGAAGCCACTTCCTATTCCGACACACCGGCAGGCTGGTCCACAGTGCAGCTTGACTCCCACCCCCCACCGCTCCCCAGATATCAAGCAATTGTGCTGCTTTAAATCTGCGAACACAACAAATGTGGTAATTTTGGTATAAAATATCTGTGTAATCTCTTTTCTTTTTTGATTTTGTACTGAATTCAAATGTGCCATGTAAAATATTTTATAGCTATTTCCAACTTAGACACACTACCCTGGATCAACACAAGCAAGTACTTTTGTACAAAACTAATTTATTTATAGCTTTAATGTTACACATGCATTGTTGTTTGTTTGCATTTACTGTATATACTCGAGTAGAAGCCGACCTGAATATAAGCAGAGGCACCTAATTTTACCACAAAAAACTGGGAAAACATATTGACTCGAGTATAAGCTACTGGGTAAACAATGCCCATCTGCAGCCTCACTGTGCCCATTTGCAGTCTCACTGTGGCCATTTGCAGTCTCACTGTGCTCAGTTGTAGTCTCACTGTGCCCTGTTGCAGTCTCACTGTGCTCAGTTGCAGTCTCACTGTGCCCATTTGCAGTCTCTCACTGTGCCCAATTGCAGTCTCTCACTGTGCTCATTTGCAGTCTCTCACTGTGCCCATTTCCAGCCGTACCTTTCATTACTAAAACAGTGTGTTATCTCCCGCTGTGTAATGCAGTCTGTTCGGCAGTCCATTGTTAGAAAGCCCCGCCTCCTCCTCGTCCGTCCGTGATAGAAGAACACTGATACGATGCTGGGAAACTGTATCAGTGTTCCGCCTATCACAGACGAGGAGGAGGCAGGGCTTTCTTACAATGGGCGGCCGAACAGACTGCATTACACAGCGGGAGACACACGCTGTTTTAGTAATGAAAGGTACGGCTCACTTGAGTATAAGCCGAGGGGGAGTTTTGCAGCCTAAAAAACTTGAGTATATACGGTAAATAATTGTTTCCTTTTCTCACTCTGTAGTTGGAGGGTGCTCTATGTACTTAGTTCCACCCTTCTTTTTAACCACTTTGGGCCATTTTTGACACTTTGCTCCTACATGTAAAAATCAACCTTTTTTTGCTAGAAAATTACTTGGAACCCCCAAACTTTATATATTTTTTTTTAGCAGAGACTATATAGAATAAATTGGCGGGTGTTGCAATTTTTTATGACACACGGTATTCGCGCAGCTGTTTTTCAAACACAATTTATTTGGAGAAAAAACACTTTCATGAATTAAAAAAGACAAAACACAAAAATTATCCCAATTTTTGTTGGATAATGTGAAAGATGATTTTACTCTAAATAAATAGATACCTAACATGTCACGCTTTAAAATTGTATCTGCCTGTGGAATGGCGGCAAACTTTGGTGCTTAAAATTCTCCATAGGCAAAGATTTAAATGCCTTTACATGTTACCAGTTTAGAGTTGCACAGGAGGTATGGTACTAGAATTTTTGCTCTCGCTTTGATGTTTGCGACAATACCTTACATGTGTGGTTCGATCGCTGCGTACATTTGCGTGTGGGAGTAACGTGTGCGTTCTCATTTGCAAGTACTGTAGGCACGGTGGGACAGGGGTGCTTTGAAAAAAATTATATTTATTTATTTTATACAAAAAAAAATTTATACTTTTTTTTTTACTTTACTTTACTAACATTATTGCTGTCACAAGGGATGAACGACATCCCTTGTAATAGCATGGGCCGTGACAGGTCCTCTTTATCCGCTGGCCTCCTATGTAGCTGATTAGACACAGGTTGGTCTGATCGGCTACTTACCTGGCCGCTGGTGGCCAGGTAAACAAAGGGACGGAATCGGAAGTGACAAACTACTCATCGCTTCCCATTTCCAGGATTACAGAGAAAGGGGAATGATGTCAGTTCCTCTCTCTGTACAGGGCAGCCATTGCTGTCGGCCGCATTGCTCTCGGCCTCTGCGATGGGACCAAAGAGTCCGGGAGAGGCGGCGTGGGAGGGGGTGGGACCCCTTTCCACCACCCGCAGAAGTTATCAAGTGCACCTACAGGCATCATCCCGGTATAACCACTGAAACCAGAGGATGTCCATGTATATCCTACCGGCGGGAAGTGGTTAGGCTTTAGTTTCCATTCATAACATGTGCTGTATTTTGCTGGAGTTAGACACGCTATGATTTTTTTTTTTACCTATCTGAGGTTAATTTCTTATGATCTTCACAATTTTTTTGGGATTAAAGCTTTCTACGATCTGCAGGACGTCATTTGGATCGAGTTACTGTCTGCCAAGCTACTAGACTGTAAGTTAAGCTACTGTATCTGACAACAACTGGATCAGTTATAGAGTGCATGTTTTCAGTGCTTAAATTGTTGAAGCAGAACGGTCAATAAATCATTTAGCAACAATCAAAAAACATTCTATAGCTCTGGAGGACACTGTGAAATGTGATATCACCCTGGATACAGGGGCGGATCCAGAGTCTTTTCTTGGGAGGAGCACTGGCAAAAAATATGTTTTTTTTGTGGGAAATTTATCGGGGAAATGGCTGGTGTCGGCGCTTCAATCATCCCGGCACCATGGTTGTTATGGTGCCAGGATGATTGAAGCGCATTATTTCTATTATTACATTGTAATATAAAATTAAATAGTTCAATGCAGAATCAGTGGGAGCCCCGAGTGTGTCACTTGCCACCGTCGCCTGCAATTAGTGGGAGCCCTGAGCGTGTCACTTGCCACACGTTGCGGATTGTCACTTGCCACGTCACCTGCCACATCTTGTGGATTGTCACTAGCCACACCTTGCGGATTGTCACTTACCACGTCACCTGCCACACCTTGCTGATTGTCACTTGCCTGCCACCAGATGCAGATTGTCATTTGCCACGTCACCTGACGCAATTTGCGGATTGTCACTTGCCACGTCGCCTGCCACACCTTGCGGATTGTCACTAACTTGCCTGCTAAGGTGAAGTTTTGGTTGTCTCTTGCTGTGTCCCAGACTCCCAGAGTCAGGCATCAGAGAGATAATGTAATCTCTCTGCTGCCTGCACAGTGAGGGCGGAAGTCACTGCAGGAATGCAGGGCAGGCACGGGCGGTGAGAGAGGATCTCATCTCTCTGCTCCCCCACTCCCGGCTAGCTGATTGGCCAGCTGCCACACTGAGCCTGCTCTCTCACGCTCACCTGCGCTGCCAACACACTGAGCAGCACGGTCTGCCCACGAACCGCGCCGACCGCCCAAAAACCGTGCCGCAAGCGGAGCCGCCTGCTTTCTTACCCATCTGTGGAGCCGCACGCTATCGCACCTGCCCGCAGAGCAGCCCGACGTGACTCACTGACGTCACTCGTTGCTAGACGCCAAGCGGCTATCAGGTGAGTACTTACCGAGGCCGAGATGCCGAGAGTGGTCTACCCTTGCACCCAAGCGCACTCTGCCCCCTGGAGGTGAGACAGGGAGAAGACAGCACCAGGGAGCACTGGCCACCAGCAGGTATAGGTGTCTTGCTGACAGGTCCGACAGGGGTGAGCTGAATGGAGAACAGGCTGAGGGTCAAGCACCACGGGAGGACAGGGTCGGACAGCAGCTGGCAGCGGAGGTACTAGTCCAGGCAGCGGTTAACAGCAGGTGCCAGTTCGGGGAGAAGCAACGAGCACAGGTTCGGGTAGAACAAGCTCAGGTAGGTTCAACAAGAAGTCCCGTGTACAGGCAGAGAGTCAAGAGTTGGAGATAGGCAGAGGATCCGGGTCACAGGCCGAGGGTCAAACACTGGAGAAGGGTGGAAGTCCGTTAATCAAGCCAAGAGGTCTGGTGCAGGAGAGCAGAAGGGTGGTCAAGCCGGTCCGGGTCAAAAACAGGAGATCAGTACTAAATTCGAACACTAGGAACACAGGAACGCTGACAAACCAGCAACCAGACAGAGTCACTGAGTCTGTTTAAATAGGCCCGCCTGTAATCCCATTGCTGCGCCATTGCGCATGCGCGCACGCCGAATCGCCGTCCCGCAACGCGCACGTGCATGCGCCGATTCGCCGCGCAATCGCACTGACCGCGGATTGGTGACCACAAACGGGGAATTTCCCTGACAGTGCCCACCCCCGAGGGGCGGACTCCGGACGCCCAGACTGGCCATCAGTTCTGGATGTTCCTGGTGGAAGGCTCGGATTAGGCGGGGAGCATGCAAGTTCCTGGATGGCTCCCAGGTGTTGTCTTCTGGGGGGTACCCTTTCCACTGGACCAGGTATTGCAACTGCCTGCCTTTCTTCCTACAGCCCAGGATGGATTCCACCTCAAATTCCTTTTCCCCGTCTACTTCGACTGGTGGAGGAGGAGGTTTGTCTCTTCCAGGAAAAGAGCTGGGGGTAACGGGTTTCAACAAGGATGAATGGAACACTGGGTGGATCCTATAGGAACTAGGTAGTGCCAGTTCAAAGGCCACGGAATTGATAACCCGCTTGATCTTAAAGGGCCCGATGAACTTAGGGCCGAGCTTCCAAGAGGGAATAGGCAACCGGAAATTGGTGGTGGAAAGCCAAACTTCCTCCCCAACTTTGAACGCTGGGTTTTCCTTCCTTCCCCTGTCACAGAATCTTTTGTAGGATTCTTGTGCATTGCTCATCATTTCTTTAAGTCTTAGAAAGTTCTCTTGAACAGAGGCCACCCGGTGCTGGACCGCGGGGACCGGACTTTCCGGGATGTTTTCAGGGAGGAAGGAGGGATGGAAGCCAAAATTGGCCCAGAAGGGGGTCTGATTGGTAGCAGAGTGTACTGAGTTATTGTAGGCGAATTTCGCATACGGGAGTAGGGACGCCCAGTCATCCTGGGAGGTAGAGCAGAAACAACGGAGGTATTGTTCCAGGGTTTGATTGGTTCTTTCCGTCTGGCCGTTGCTCTGGGGGTGATATGCTGACGAGAAGCATGTGTTGATATCCAGTGATTTACAGAGTTCCTTCCAGAATTTAGAAGTGAACTGGGCACCTCTGTCGGAGGTGATGCTCTTGGATATTCCGTGAAGCCTGGTTATCTCCTTAAAAAAGATTTGGGCGGTATCCGAGGCTGAAGGTGTGCCAATCATGGGTAGAAAGTGAGCCATCTTTGAAAGGCGGTCTACAACGACCAGAATTGTGGTAAACCCTCCAGAGGGAGGCAGGTCAACAATAAAATCCATGGACACGTCTGCCCAAGGACGTTCAGGGATGGGTAAGGGTTTGAGCAGGCCCCAGCTTTTGGTGTTCGACCCTTTATTACGTTGGCATTGAATGCAGGAAGCGACATAGGCTTTACAATCCTTCCTCCAGCCTGGCCACCAGAAGGAGCGGAAGACAAGTTCCGATGATTTACGCACTCCAAAGTGACCGGCCAATTTAAGGTCGTGGAAAGTCTTCAGAACCAGTGGTCTTGTTTCTGAAGGGACGAAGATCTTGTCCCGAGACCAGAATAGATCATCACGTTTTTCCAGGGAAGACGTGACAGGATCAGAACAGAGCCTGGAGGCGGCTTGAATGGAGGTGAGCAGGTCGGCCTGGGGAATCAACAGGAAATTCTGAGCTGACAGAATGGTACCTGGTTGTGCAGACTTAGGTGTTTCCGGGAACATCCTGGATAAAGCGTCCGCCTTCCCATTTTTGGAACCGGGTCGATAGGAAATATGAAAATTGAACCTGGTAAAGAAAAGAGCCCACGGGCCTGCCTGGGGCGTAAGCGCTTAGCTGTTCTTAAATATTCTAAGTTCTTATGATCTGTGAAGATCATGATGGGGTGTGCGGCCCCCTCTAGGAGGTACCGCCATTCCTCCAGCGCAAATTTTATGGCCAGTAATTCCCGGTCCCCTACGTCATAGTTTCGCTCCGGAGGAGTCAATTTCTGGGAGGCAAAGGCTACCGGATACAGAAGAGCCTTGGGACCTCGTCTCTGGGACAGGATGGCTCCAATGGCTGTCTCCGAGGCGTCCACTTCCAAGGTAAACGGTAGTAAAGGATCTGGGTGTTGAAGTACTGGTGCGGAGGTGAAGGCGTCCTTTAGATGGGAGAAGGCCTCTTGTGCTTCCAGGGACCAGTGGAAGCGGTTGTTTTGCCGGGTAAGTTGGGTTATTGGGGCCACGATGGAGGAGAAGCCCACGATGAATCTCCTATAAAAATTGGCGAAGCCTATAAACCGCTGTACCCCCCGTTTGTCAGTTGGGGCTGGCCAGTCCTGGATGGCCTTCACCTTCTGTGGGTCCATTGCGACCCCGTTGACGGAAATGATGAAGCCGAGAAACTGTACGGAGGTTTTTTCGAAATCACATTTCTCGGCCTTGTGGTAGAGCTTGTGCTTTCTAAGTATGGTGAGAACCTTTATGACATGGATCCGGTGAAGTTCGATGGATGTGGAAAAGATAGGGATGTCATCCAGGTACACTACTAGGAAATCGTCAAGGTATTGTCTGAAGATATCATTGACTAGGTGTTGAAAGGTGGCCGGAGCATTACAAAGTCCGAAAGGCATAACCAAATACTAATAATGTCCAAAGCGAGATCTAAAAGCGGTCTTCCACTCGTCACCGGCCCTGATACGGATGAGGTTGTAGGCCGCCCGCAGATCCAGTTTGGAGAAGATCCGAGCAGATCGGAGGCGTTGCAATAATTCCAGAATAAGAGGCAGTGGGTACCTGTTTTTGATGGTAATTTTGTTTAGGTCCCGGTAATCGATGCAGGGTCTTAAGGAGCCGTCCTTCTTTTCCACAAAGAAAATCCCAGCTCTGGCTGGGGATGAAGAGGGGCGAATGAACTTTTTCTGGAGATTCTCATCGATGTAAGCCTTGAGGGCTCTCAACTCAGTTTCGGACAGTGGGAAAATACGTCCGAACGGGACTTCAGAGCCCGGCAGAAGGTCAATGGGACAATCGTAGGGCCGATGGGGTGGTAAGTGGTCGGCTTGCTGCTTGTCGAATACGTCCTGGAATTCCAGATAGACTGAAGGGACATGCTGGAGGTTGTCTGGCTTGGCGATCATAGAAGCGCAGGTAGTAGAGGTGGAGGCAAGGCAGTGCTGAGAACAGTAGGGGGAGATGAAACTGACCTCTTTCTCTGCCCAATTTATGAGGGGCTCATGTGCCTGAAGCCAGGGGATTCCCAGAATGATAGGGAACAATGGAGAGGGTATAAGGTCTAACCAAAGGAGCTCTTGATGGCCTGAGTCAGAGGTGGCGAGGATGGGTTTGGTTTCCTGTGTGATAAGCCCCAAACGGGGCAGGGACCCATCTGCTAGGTGGATCCGGAGGCAGTGGTCCTTAGACTGGATAGGGACATGGAATCTTGTGGCCAGAGCAGAGTCCAGGAAGCAGCTGCAGGCCCCAGAATCAATAATTGCCGGGAGGCGGATTGCCCCTCCCGGCAGCTGTAGAGACATAAAGAGAACAACGTAAGATTGGGGGTTGTCAGAGATTTGATAGTTCAAGGTGTTTTTAGCAATGGACTTACTAGGTCTTACAGGGCAGCTACGGAGGAAGTGGCCGGTACCCCCCGCAATAGAGGCACAGGTTGGCCTGGCACCTACGCAGTCTTTCCTCGGGAGTCAGAGAAGGCCGGACCAACCCGAGCTGCATGGGTTCTGGTTCAGGAAGGGGTGTTGTCCCAGGAGGAGAGGTTGGTGGGTAGTGAGGCATAGTCCTGGATGGAGGCCAGTTGGGACGGGGAGACTGGAAACGCTCCGCGCGTCGTTCACGCAGACGCCTGTCAAGTTGTGTCGCTGATAGAATCAGGTTTTCCAAGGTAGTGGGGGTTTCTATCCTGGCCAGCTCATCCTTAAGAACCTCGGATAGACCTTGGCGGTACTGGTATCGGAGAGCCGCCTCGTTCCAACCGGTGTCAGCTGACCATTTCCTGAACTCCGCTGTGTAGTCTTCTACCGGCCTTCTTCCCTGGGTCAGACTGTGAAGGACGGATTCAGCTGTGGCTGATCGCTGGGGATCGTCATACAATTGAGCCATGTTTTCAAAGAACGTGTCTACTGAATCCAATATTGGGCTCCGCTGCTCCATCAATCCATGCGCCCAGGCTTGGGGGTCATCCGACAAGAGGGATATGATAAACCCTACTTTCACCGCTTCTGAAGAGAAGGTCCTTGGTTGGAGAGCAAGGTAGAGGGTACAGGCATTCTTAAAGGCCCGGTACTTTTTGCGGACACCCAAAAATCTTTCCGGGATAGGGACCCCGGGCGGAGGTACTAGTCCAGGCAGCGGTTAACAGCAGGTGCCAGTTCGGGGAGAAGCAACGAGCACAGGTTCGGGTAGAGCAAGCTCAGGTAGGTTCAACAAGAAGTCCCGGGTACAGGCAGAGAGTCAAGAGTTGGAGATAGGCAGAGGATCCGGGTCACAGGCCGAGGGTCAAACACTGGAGAAGGGTGGAAGTCCGTTAATCAAGCCAAGAGGTCTGGTGCAGGAGAGCAGAAGGGTGGTCAAGCCGGTCCGGGTCAAAAACAGGAGATCAGTACTAAATTCAAACACTAGGAACACAGGAACGCTGACAAACCAGCAACCAGACAGAGTCACTGAGTCTGTTTAAATAGGCCCGCCTGTAATCCCATTGCTGCGCCATTGCGCATGCGCGCGTGCCGATTCGCCGGTGCACGCACCCGAGAATGTCGGAGCGCCATCGCGCCGCGCACGCGCACGCGCCGATTCGCCGCGCAATCGCACTGACCGCGGATTGGTGACCACAAATGGGGAATTTCCCTGACAGCGGCCCAGGCGTTAGCAACGAGTGCAGGGAAGAGGCTCCACCCACCTCCTCCTCCGCTCCTGGTATTGTGTCAGTGCGCCGCATAACTACATTAGACGAGTCTCTCTCTCGGCGCCGCTGATTGGCTGATGTGAGAAACTGAGAGAGAGACTCAGAGAGTACTGTATATACTCGAGTATAAGCCGACCCGAATATAAGCCGAGGCACCTAATTTTACCCCCAAAAACTGGGAAAACGTATTGACTCGAGTATAAGCCTAGGGTGTCCATCTGCATGCCTCACTGTGCCTCACTTTGCCTCACTGTGCCCATGCTTCACTGTGCCCATGACTAGACTGATGTTTAACATGGGAGTCTATGGAAGGAGTGCCCAGCTTTGAAAAATCGGTTCTCCCCGGCCGTAGGTTTCCCAGACACCAAACTTTGCACAATTGTAGAGGAGACATGGGGCTATATGTGTGCCATGTTTGGGGTCCAAGGGACCTACGACCGGTCGGTACCAGGTCCGAAAAGTCACTGGAGAAATGACCGTTTAACATTGGAGTCTATGGAAGGGGTGCCCGGTTTTAAAAAATCAGTGCTCCCCGACCGTAGGTCTCCCAGACACCAAACTTTGCACACTTGTAGAGGAAGGGTGGCGCTACATGTGTGCCACGTTTGGGGTCCAGAGGACCAACGGCCGGCCGGTACCAGGTCCCCAAAATCCGGGAGATCAGGCTCAAAAAAAAAAAAAACAGCAAGCAAGTGAGTGTGACAGATGGTCTCGGGGGGGGGGGGCAATTGCCCTGTTGCCCCCCCCTGGATCCGCCCCTGCCTCGATAGGATATACAGCAGCTTAGGACAGTGCAGCCATTGTCATACAAGTCTGCAAGCTAATCACAGTAGCTTACAGCCTACCAGAGAGCAATAGCTCAGTGTGTTTCTAATTGGACTGGTATACAAGTACATTTTTGCATTATACATGTAGCAGGGTTTCCTGGGTCTACTGGAAGCAGAAAGATACCTCCAAAGACCAGGGAGCGGCCTACATCCACCCCAAGGCTGAATCCATGGCTGTAATGGGAAATGTAGAACAAATGCGGGCGCCAGTCACTTTAGTATTTTTCAATGCTTTAATAAGAACTTGAAAATAGCAGTAGGATAGTGGGTTAAGGGAGGTTTCAGATACCTTTAGCAGATCACTGATGGATCCCTTAGATCCAAAAGCACAATCAGCATTCTTTAGAAGATCTTGAATACCCGGATAGGCCTCTCACACAGACCTAGCAACCGGTAGGATTTTTCTGGATAAGTCTCTCTCACAGACCTAGCAGCCAGTTGTTAGTTACCTGGAATGTATTTAGAACAGCTTCACAGTACCAGAACCTTTAAGCCATCCGGCAGTACTGTGAGGGTAGATTAGTTTAGGTGCGTCCTCCAAACGAGTCACCAGGCCCTCCTGAGAGACCAGCCTTCATCCTGGCTCTCTCCAGCAAAGGGTCCTCCCCTGGATCTCCTCAGCTTGGCTTGGCTTCTTCCATGCAGGCAAGACAGCCTAGGACCACCTCAGAATTAGTAGGCCCCAGACAGGCTTCTGGGTCCACCCGCAGAACTTGCAGTCACACAGCCTCGGGCCAGCAGGCTCCGAGGTCAGAGAGACCAAAAACATGGCATCTGTCCACTTAAATAACTTCCCCCACAATGCACAGCGGCCAGGAACCTCCTACTGGGATGTTTCTGGGAAAAGAATATTCAATAAATTCAGCCTGTTGTATTTCTCATCCTGGCCTGTGGTACCGGTGACACCTACTGGCAACAGCGAGAAATGCACAACACAACCAA
The DNA here is from genome assembly GCA_029206835.1 of Rana muscosa. Lineage (NCBI taxonomy): Eukaryota > Metazoa > Chordata > Amphibia > Anura > Ranidae > Rana > Rana muscosa. The sequence goes on along the minus strand of CM055117.1, from coordinate 895,053,288 downwards.
ACTTGGAATGGAGGCTAATTAACTTTGTACAATCAATCTGAGCTGTGTACAGCTCAGCCAAACTAAATTTACAACATAGCCCCTATTCTTTAGGAACAGGGCGCTACATACTCCCCCCACTAAAGTAGACAATGTGCTCAGTGTCTGAAAAAAATAATGACTCTCAGGCCTAAGAGTAGGTATCCAAACCCATGAAAAACTTGGATGGGAAAAGGGAAAGGTTAAGACAGAAAAAGAATGTTACAGTTTCAAACACTAACACACGGTATATTCACATCACACATGTTACAAGAACCTCACTATCTATCTAACTGCCCACCTCTAGCAGCTTGATTGGAGATCTGGTTTACCTGAAAAAGAACAAAGTTATACACACAAAAATATAAAACAGCATCACTGATCAATTGGGAGCAAAGCCTCACTCCCAAGAGAATGAAACTTTCTTCACCATTTTAAATGCAAAGCAAACTAAAATGTAACTTAAAAGTCCATCCCTTGCTATAAGTAACTTCCACCTCCTCAGGGTTAGAAATCAGTATGGCGGAAGTCCTTAATGGCAAAGTATTGAAATTACTGTACACAGGTAGAAAATCTTGACCGCGAAGTTCTCTAAACCTATAACAATCTGGCTATGTACCCCATAGTCCATTTAGAGTAATTAACTTTTCTCAGTCACTTTTCAGAACTGAAGACTCTTCTCTGAGTTTAAACAGGAACAAACTTTTGCTTTTAGAGCAGAGACTGATATTTGCCAGCTGAACCATGACAGTCCCTTTAAATGGTTACCAGTAGAAACGAGGATCTGGCAAAGTAACTGGTTTCCCTTGTTTATCCACAGTAGTGACAAAGTAAACATCATTTTCTTTTCCAGGTCTGCAGATGACCACTTTGTCAGAGTAGATATGCCGGCCATAGTTCCATTGAAGCAGGCATCCATCATAATGCTCATCCTTGACAGATGAATAGCCAGCTTTCCTGACAGGCTTTGGTACAGACAAGTAGTCCCAGATAGATTCACTGTACCACTGCTCTCGCTTGGATTCAATTTCTTGCATAGTCTCTGAAGGAACATATGGAAATTCCAAACCATATTCTGTGGCAACTCTTTTGTTGAGCACTCTCTGTAAGCGAGCAAATTTTGGCAAAGCTCTGGTATTCCACAATCCAGGAAGCACACATGGATTCAGAGACTTTTGCACCATGGCTTTAGCAGACAACTTTTTAGTTTCAGCTGGACTGATAACTTTAGGCAGAGGCTCACTAGTAACACTGGGCGTTTCCACACTAGATGATGTCTCCCCAAATTCTAAAGCTGTCCATTCTGGGAAAGTGAAGGCAGAAGCAACATCCTCACTATTAGCCCACAACAGTTCTTGTGTCATGGTTTCAAACAGTTCATCATCACCAGATAAATCAGACAAGGAATCCAGATCAGAATCCCTTAATTCATCTGCATGCCTATATTTACACATTGACCCCACAGAAATGCTTTTCCCAGATTTCTCACCAGTTCCTGACGTGGATTTTCCAGGAGTAATGCCTTCCTCTGGTTCCAGTTCTGGTGGTCTCTGGGGTAGGCCTCGACCGCGGCCGCGGGATGCCTTTACATAACCCACTTTCTTCTGGACAGGTCCAGCGGGCACAGTAGCAATGGCGATGTCTGATGATGGCACTTTAGAAACAGTAGCAGCGACATCATCAACTGGAACACTCACAGTAGCAGGCGTGATGAGAGTAGATTTCCCAGCAGGAGCAAAGGCAGCAGCCTCCACTGTAGCAACACCTGTGGCCCAATCAACTCTGTAGGCACGGGGCGGCATGGTAGGGTGTTCCACAGCAAACAGGTACTCCCTGCAGTGCAGGCAACAAACAAACGGATGGGGATGTACAGCCAGTCCTTCACACATGTGACATAACATACCCAGCACTTCATGGTCTCCAACAGTATACAGCACAAAACGACCATGCGGCTTCATGCGGATGTCGGTATCTGTTAGCAGGGTTCCAGACAGCATAGTACTTGCACCGGTGCTGACAGGGAACATCTTGGACCCCACTGTAGTTTTCACAAGAGAAAATTCAGCCATGACTGGGCTCTGATCTTCTCTGTAGTAACAGCAGCTCTCTCTCTCTTCAGCGCCAGACACACACAGCGTCTCACGCAGCAGCAAGCAGTGACTCCTCCCATTTGCTCTTCTGGTCACGTAACTTCCGGGCTTTTATGGGTCCACCCACAGCCTACACAGTCAGAAATGTGATCTGCTATTAACCCCTGGTTTCCTGGAGAAAGTGACAAAGTCCAGGACCCCTCTTTAGCATAGACTCTCGGGTTCTTCCCCAGTGAATAGTGCAGCACTTTGGAAACAGTCTCAACGGCTTTACTTGCAGAAACAGTTCACAATCCCCACGGTACCATGACAAAATTCCTGATTTGCAGTTGGTTGCTAGGGACAACAGCAAACTTATTCCGCCAGGCCCCACATTGGGCGCCAAATGTAGTAGGGTTTCCTGGGTCTACTGGAAGCAGAAAGATACCTCCAAAGACCAGGGAGTGGCCTACATTCACCCCATGGCTGAATCCATGGCTATAATGGGAAATGTAGAACAAATGCGGGCGCCAGTCACTTTAGTATTTTTCAATGCTTTAATAAGAACTTGGAAATAGCAGTAGGATAGAGGGTTAAGGGAGGTTTCAGATACTTTTAGCAGATCACTGATGGATTCCTTAGATCCAAAGGACAAACAGCGTTCTTTAGAAGATCTTGAATACCCGGATAGGCCTCTCACACAGACCTAGCAACCGGTAGGATTTTTCTGGATAAGTCTCTCTCACAGACCTAGCAGTCAGTTGTTAGTTACCTTGAACGTATTTAGAACAGCTTCACAGTACCAGAACCTTTAAGCCATCCGGCAGTACTGTGAGGGTAGATTAGTTTAGGTGCGTCCTCCAAACGAGTCACCAGGCCCTCCTGAGAGACCAGCCTTCATCCTGGCTCTCTCCAGCAAAGGGTCCTCCCCTGGATCTCCTCAGCTTGGCTTGGCTTCTTCCACGCAGGCAAGACAGCCTAGGACCACCTCAGGATTAGTAGGCCCCAGACAGGCTTCTGGGCCCACCCGCAGAACTTGCAGCCACACAGCCTCGGGCCAGCAGGCCCTGAGGTCAGAGAGACCAAAAACATGGCGTCTGTCCCTTAAATACCTTCCCCCCCCAATGCACAGCGGTCAGGAACCTCCTACTGGGCTGTTTCTGGGAAAAGAATATTCAATAAATTCAGCCTGTTGTATTTCTCATCCTGGCCTGTGGTACCGGTGACACCTACTGGCAACGAAATGCACAACACAACCAAACTTAGAACAGAGGCTAATTAACTTTGTACAATCAATCTGAGCTGTGTACAGCTCAGCCAAACTAAATTTACAACATAGCCCCTATTTTTAGGAACAGGGCGCTACATACATATATCTAGTGGATGCTGCCTGCATTGTCACATGCCATTGTGATTTCTGATTATAATACCTTCTCAACGAAATAAGACAGAAAGCAGTCTGTGCTCCACAACACGCATTTTATGAAAATGCGGTAAAATACCGCTATTGTGTTCTCAGGCATTCTCAGAGGAGATCGCTCTCCTCTGAGTGCCTGTGTATGAAGCTCTGTAGCTCGCTTCTCATGTTGAGTTGAGAGGCGAGCTACAAACGCCGGGAACTCCTGAGAACGGCTCCTCTCACTGTAATCTCGCGCAATGTAGCGGGATTACAGTATGAGGAAGTGTAAAATACAAAAGTGAACACAAATTATACACCACATATTAATAAAATAATACATTTACATTCCCACCAAACAATATACATTAACCTAATTATTAAAAAACATTGTTTTTATCAATAATTAAAGATTATACATGTGCCTAGTAGGGATGAGCTTCGAGTTCGAGTCAAACTCATGTTCGACTCGAACATTGCCTGTTCGCCCGTTCGCCGAACAGCGAACAAATTGGGGTGTTTGCGGCAAATTCGACGTATAGACTCTATACATGTATTACGCAGTGAAGGAAGTTCCCCATCAGGTCCGCCCCCTCGGTATGTCAGACCCCGCCTACGTCATTGGCCCGAGCGGGAAACTTCCTTCACTGTGTAAATTTAAATTACACAGTGAAGGAAGTTCCCCGCTCAGGCCAATGACATAGGCGGGGTCCGACATACCGAGGGGGCGGACCTGATGGGGAACTTCTCTCACTTTGTAATACATGTATAGACCCGCCCCTTCTCATGTTCCGCATCAGGTCCTCAGCCTTACACCGAGTCATTGGCTGAGCGGACCTGATGGGGAACTTTAGAATGGGCGGATCTATACATGTAATAGACTGCGGAGGAAGCTCCCCATCAGGTCCGCTCAGGCTCAGCCAATGATGGACAGCGCTGGACATCGGATCGCCGCGGGACACTGGATTTCTCCGCTGGAATGTTTTTTTTCTTATTTTTTTTTAATTTTTTTAATAAAGGACTTTTTCAAGGTGTTTGTGTGTTTTCTTTTTAAAATTTTTTGACACTTTATTCGTGAAATGGTAGGGGTACAATGTACCCCTTACCAATTCACATATGGGGGGGCCGGGATCTGGGGGTCCCCTTTGTTAAAGGGGTCTTCCAGATTCCGATAAGCCCCCCGCCCGCAGACCCCCACAACCACCGGGCAAGGGTTGTGGGGATGAGGCCCTTGTCCCCATCAACATGGGGACATCCTCCCCATGTTGAGTGCTTGTGGCCTGGTATGGTTCAGGAGGGAGGGGGGCCGCTCTCTCGTCCCCCCCTCTTCCCCTGCGGCCGGCCAGGTTGCGTGCTCGGATAAGGGTCTGGTATGGATTTTTGGGGGGACTCCACGCCATTTTTTTTAAAATTTGGGGTGGAGTTCCCCTTAAAATCCATGCCAGATCTGAAGGGCCTGGTATGGATATTTGGGGGAACTCCACGCATTTTTTTTTTTAAATTTGCGGCGGGGTTCTCCTTAATATCCATTCCAGACCTGAAGGGCCTGGTAATTGAATTCTGGGGGACCCCCACGCTTTTTTTTTTTTTTTTTTTATCAATGACTTTTCTATGTATTGCCGGGAGCCGACAATTCATTAATAGCCGCGAGTGAGTTTTAAATGACTTTTTTCCTTCAAAAATGAAATTTTTTGCAGGGACAGTTCTAAGCACGGGAAACATGCGCCACTTTACATGCATATCATACACACCCCCTAGGTACGAAATTTAAAGGAATATTTCACTTTTATTTTTTCATTTTAAGCATTATTAAAATCACTGCTCCTGAAAAAACTGCAGTTTTTAAAACTTCTTTTTGCATTGATACATGTCCCCTGGGGCAGGACCCGGGTCCCCAAACACTTTTTAGGACAATAACTTGCATATAAGCGTTTATAATTAGCACTTTAGATTTCGAACGTTCGAGTCCATTGTATTTAATAGGATTCTAAAGTTCACACGAACATTTTGTCTGTTCGCAGGTTCTGGTGCGAACCGAACAGGGGGGTGTTCGGCTCATTCCTGGTGCCTAGTTAAATGTTAATGGTATATAGTAAATTAATGTAATCCACATATGTAATGTTATACACCATTCATATAAATGTAAAATACATTTATAATCATTTGTGAGGGGGTTAGCTCGGCAGAGGGTGTGTGTGACCCCCGGGATGGGCTCCCCACACAAAACAGGCCCAGCAAACGGAGGTTGTGGTTTTCAAAATCAAAAAAGGTGCGGTTTATTTTCTATTTACAGTGACAAAACACAGCAAAGCAAAAGAAACATAACCAAAATAAATCCTGGTCAAGTTGACCTCTGACTAAACATACAGGTTTCCTAACTAACAACTGGGATCAGCCTAGTGCTGTCCTAGTCCCTAAGTCCCTGGTTTAGTAAAAGTCCAAACAAATAGCCACACAGGCTTTGCCTCACCGCACAGGGGTTCACTCTCCCTAGACAGTCCACACAGGTCTGGTTCCAGGCATGAGCTAACATCTAATGAAGCTGGGAGTTCTTATAGAGGCCTAAATGAGCTGACAAGGTTCAGCTGGTCTCCTCATCTCTGTCTGCACGACGCCCCACACTCTCCCTAGAGGTATGAGTCATCCATGAGCCCACTAGCCTTATACAACTCTCCACCTAGTTGTATAAGTCGGCGTAAAGCCTGAATCTGGGCGAAATATATCTACCCCCCTGGATGCAACCAGGTGACTTTACCTTCCTGCTGTCACATACCCCCCCCTCTTGTTTTAACCTCGGGGTTGGAACACCAGCAATCAGGCATTCATGTACTCGAGACAAAGCATCCACATTCCCCATTTGAACGCCAGGGCGATGCTTTACTGTGAAGTTGAATTCCTGGAGGGCCAGGAACCACCTATTCACTCTTCTATTTGTTTCCTTGTTTTGAGCCATCCACTTTAACGGAGTGTGATCCGTAACCATGTCAAAGTGCCTACCTAGCAGGTAGTACCGAAGGGAATCTAGAGCCCACTTCACCGCTAAACACTCCTTTTCAACGGTGGCGTAATTTACCTCATGGGACTTCAACTTCCTGCTGAGGTAAATGACTGGGTGCTCTTCCCCGTTCCAGACCTGGGACAATACTGCTCCTAACCCCACATCTGACGCATCACTTTGTACGACAAAGTCTTTAGAGAAGTCGGGTGAGTACAACACTGGCTGGCTACATAAGGCTTGTTTCAAGAATTGGAATGCTGCCTCAGCCTCGGGGGTCCATTTAATCATGACCGACCCTTTCCCCTTCGTCAGGTTGGTTAGGGGCACAGCCTTAGAAGCAAAGTGGGGAATGAATCGCCGATAATACCCAGCGATTCCCAGAAAGGCTCGTACCTGCTTCTTGCTGTTGGGACGTGGCCAACTCTGGATGGCCTCGACTTTGTTGAGTTGGGGTTTTATTACTCCCCTCCCAATGGTGTACCCAAGATATTTGGCCTCCTCCTGCCCAATGGTACACTTCTTGGGGTTAGCCGTAAACCCCGCTTCCCGAACAGAGTCCAGGACTGCTTGCACTTTTGGCAGATGTGAGGCCCAATCTGTGCTATGGACAATTACGTCATCCAGGTAAGCCGCAGCATACTTCCGATGGGGCCTCAGCATCTGGTCCATTTTCCGCTGGAATGTGGCCGGCGCATTCTGTAACCCGAACGGCATTCTTTTATATTGGAACGCCCCGTCTGGGGTTACAAATGCGGTTTTCTCTTTGGCCGACTTGGCCAGGGGGATTTGCCAATACCCTTTTGTGAGGTCAAGAGTCGTCATGTATCGGGCTGTTCCCAGCCGGTCGATCAACTCATCTATACGTGGCATGGGGTAGGTGTCAAATTTTGTAACTTTGTTCAACTGACGAAAATCGTTACAAAATCGCCAGCTCCCATCCGGTTTAGGCACCAACACGATGGGACTAGACCAATCACTTTGGGACTCCTCTATCACCCCTAAGTTCAGCATTTTCTGTACTTCCTCCCGTATTGCCTCCCGTCGAGCCTCTGGGATCCGATAGGGTTTTAACTTCACCCTTTCACCGGGCGGGGTAATGATGTCATGCTCTACCCCAGATGTTTGTCCCGGCAGCTCAGAGAATACCTCCTTGTTGCGAAGCACAAACTCCTTAACCTCCTGTTGTTGGGGTTGTGACAAGGTGGCTGCTATTCCAACCTCAGGAATCACGCAACCAGTTTGAGCTGGTGACCAAGTGTCTGCGACTAGGGACTCTCTATCCCTCCAGGCTTTCAACAGATTAACGTGATAGATCTGTTCGGGCTTTCGCCTTCCTGGTTGTCTGACCTTGTAATTCACTTCGCTCACTTTTTCCATTATCTCGTAGGGGCCTTGCCATTTGGCAAGGAATTTACTTTCAACCGTAGGGACAAGTACCAATATCCTATCCCCCGGGGAAAAGGTACGGGTCTTGGCTCCACGGTTGTACACTCTCTGCTGTGCCAACTGCGCTTGGGCCAAATGTTCCTTCACAATGGGCATTACCTGTGCAATTCGATCTTGCATCAGGGCGACATGCTCAATCACACTCCTGTGGGGAGAACTCTCACTTTCCCAAGTTTCCTTGGCAATATCCAACAGCCCTCTTGGGTGTCTCCCATACAGTAACTCAAAGGGGGAGAATCCCGTAGAGGATTGGGGCACCTCCCTAATAGCAAACATCAAATAAGGAAGTAAACAGTCCCAATCCTTTCCATCTCTATCCACCACTTTCTTCAACATTTGTTTTAGGGTTTTGTTGAATCTTTCAACCAGCCCATCGGTTTGGGGGTGATACACAGACGTACGCAATTGCGTCACTTTGAACAATTTACACAGCTCTTTCATAACCCGGGACATAAAGGGTGTACCTTGGTCCGTAAGCAGTTCTTTACAAATACCCACCCGGCTAAAAACAAGAGATAGCTCTTTGGCTATGGTTTTGGCCGAGGTATTTCGGAGAGGGATCGCTTCTGGATAACGGGTGGCATAGTCCATTATAACTAATATGTACTGGTGTCCCCTAGCGGACTTGATTATAGGACCTACCAAATCCATGGCGATCCTCTCAAACGGGACCTCAATGATGGGTAGAGGGACCAGCGGGCTACGGAAATGTGGCATCGGGGCCAACCTCTGACACACAGGGCAGGAGGAACAATAATTTTCTACGTCCTTCATCACCCCCGGCCAATAGAATCTCTGTAATACCCTCTCTCGGGTTTTCTCTGTCCCCAGATGACCTCCAAGAATGTGCCCATGGGCCAACTCCAACACCAACTTCCTGTAAGGTTTGGGCACCACAAGCTGCTCAACGGTTTCTTCTGCCCTTTTTGCCACCCGATACAGTAGGTCCTTCTCTACGCTGAAGTATGGGTAAGTGCAGGTATTATCTGGGTTCACTAACTCACCATCTATTTTCACTACGTTTTCCCGTGCCTTTATTAGGGCGGGGTCTTTCAACTGTTCTGTGGCAAAGTTTTCCCTGTGAACCTCAAGATCAGAAAACTCCACAGACGGTAGGTTTTCGTCTGAGGAGGTGGGCTCCTCTCCAGTTTCTTGAGTCTCCCCTGCCAATACTGATAAGGGAAATTCCGGAGAGTCCTCACCACTCTCAGGGGAGTTCTGGCTATCACATTCCTGGTACATAGGGGCACCAGTGAGGGGCTCAGGATCATCCCACAGTTCCCAGAACTTCGGAAAATCCCTTCCCACAATGGCGTCATGCGGTAACTGAGATACTAAGCCCACTGGATGAGAGAGGGTACCTTTGGGGGTCTCGAAACACACTGTAGTCACTGGATACTCTCGGGTGTCCCCATGCACACAAATAACAGCTACCTTGCTATTCCCAGAGACCTCTGTTTTAACTAACTCAGCCTTTATCAGGGTCACAAGGCTACCTGAATCCAGCAATACCACAACATTTCTACCATTAACACACATTTTGCATAAATGTTTCTCAGTTCCTCGAATGGCAGTGCATGCGACTGTCGCACACAGCGACTGATGTCTGCCCGTCAGAAAGTCACACTGCATGGGTTCCTCCACAACCGGGCAATTGGCTGCAATATGTCCCGCTTGCCGGCAGCGGTAGCAAACGATCCTTCTTGCCGCCTCTTGAGCCGCTGATTTCCCAGGCTGTTCTCGCCAAACTTGGGGTAGAGCTCCCACCCTCTCACTCTCTCCACCCTCACCCCTTGGAATCCTCTTATCCGCCCCTGGGGATGGTCTGGTCTTAGGGTGGAAAGTCCGAGTGTCTCTGGAAGAGGCCGTCAGGTTCTCTGTAGCCAAGTATTTCTCCACACGATCCACAAGACCATCGGCCGTCTCTGGGTCTCCATGGCTTACCCACTTTTGGATGGCAGTAGGAAGAGCTCTCAAAAACCGATCCATTACAACACGTTCCACAATCTTTGGTGCGGACAAAGTCTCTGGCTGTAGCCACTTTCTGCTCAGGTGAATGAGATCATACATTTGAGACCTGGGGGGTTTTCCAAGCTGGAAAGTCCAGTTATGCACACGCTGAGCCCGGACAGCCTGGGTGACACCCAGCCTTGCCAATATTTCAGCTTTTAGCATCACATAGTCTTTTGCTTGGTTAGGCTCTAGGTCATAGTAAGCTTTCTGCGATTCACCAGTTAACAGAGGAGCCACCAGTCCAGCCCACTGCTCCTCAGGCCACTTTTCTCTTTCAGCGGTCCTTTCAAATGTGGTCAAAAATACCTCTGGATCATCCTCTCCAGTCATTTTTGTCAATAAGCGACTCACCCCAAAGGACGCGGTATTAGTGGGACGGCTTTCCTCACTGGTCTGCGGACGTTGCTGCATTACTGCTTCCATCTGTTGTTGTAGTCTCTGCTCTTGCTTCTGCAACAGGTCTATGAAGCGGGCCTCAGATTGCTGCTGGGCTCGTTGCTGAGCCTCCAGACTCTGTTGCAAAGTTGCGTTTGTCTGCTGCTGGGCTGCAAGGCTCCTTTGCAAACCTGCATTTGTCTGCTGTTGATTGGCATTTGCTAGAGCCAGCTGCTTCAGTATCTCCTCCATGCTGGCTTAAAAAAAACTGCCACTGGTTCTCCACCAACTGTGAGGGGGTTAGCTCGGCAGCGGGTGTGTGTGACCCCCGGGATGGGCTCCCCACACAAAACAGGCCCAGCAAACGGAGGTTGTGGTTTTCAAAATCAAAAAAGGTGCGGTTTATTTTCTATTTACAGTGACAAAACACAGCAAAGCAAAAGAAACATAACCAAAATAAATCCTGGTCAAGTTGACCTCTGACTAAACATACAGGTTTCCTAACTAACAACTGGGATCAGCCTAGTGCTGTCCTAGTCCCTAAGTCCCTGGTTTAGTAAAAGTCCAAACAAATAGCCACACAGGCTTTGCCTCACCGCACAGGGGTTCACTCTCCCTAGACAGTCCACACAGGTCTGGTTCCAGGCATGAGCTAACATCTAATGAAGCTGGGAGTTCTTATAGAGGCCTAAATGAGCTGACAAGGTTCAGCTGGTCTCCTCATCTCTGTCTGCACGACGCCCCACACTCTCCCTAGAGGTATGAGTCATCCATGAGCCCACTAGCCTTATACAACTCTCCACCTAGTTGTATAAGTCGGCATAAAGCCTGAATCTGGGCGAAATATATCTACCCCCCTGGATGCAACCAGGTGACTTTACCTTCCTGCTGTCACACATTATTTTATTTTTTTAATAAAGTATACAAGTATAAATATTTAGTAATAAATTAAAAATATATATATATCAAAATTGATAAACCCTGTATAACTGTAATAGAACAGTCCATGGGTAAAACCATATTTCAGGGTTTACAAAATGTTATTTACTAATAAATTAAAAATGATGTAAAAATTACTTTAATAATAGCATTTTAATGCAGGTAGAATAATAAATTATATATATATATATATATATATATATATATATATATATATATATATATATATATAAAGAAAAGTTAAAGAGGAAATAAAGCCATTAAAAAAAAAAAACCCTGCAAAAGAAAGGCATAATGAGCTAGTATGCATAGCATACTAGCTCATTATGAATGACTTACCTGAGATCGAAGCCCCCACAGCGGTCCTTGGTCACCTCCGCCCCCGCCGACATCTTGCCTCAATGTCCCGTCACTGCCGTCAGTGTATCGCCGTTCCGGTGCTGTGATTGGCCGGAGCAGCGATGACGTCACAAGCATTGCGTGCTCGGGCCTGCAAGAACCCATTCAGAAAACCGTCAATGAAGCCGGCCCGCTAGTGCGCATGCGTGTGTGACGTCATCGGCGCATCGGTTTATAGTAAATATCTCCTAGCATGAGAGACTGAGAGCGATAACACCAAATTTAACACACCTGATCCCCATTCACACCTGAGACCTTGTAACACTAACAAGTCACATGACACCGGGGAGGGAAAATGGCTAATTGTGCCCAATTTGGACATTTTTACTTAGGGGTGTACTCACTTTTGTTGCCAGCGGTTTTGACATTAAAGCGAAGGTTCACACAAAAAGTGAGCCTACGCTTTTTGGAACCCACCCCCCCTCCGGTGTCACATTTGGCACCTTTCAGGGGGGAGGGGGTGCAGATACCTGTCTAATACAGGTATTTGCACCACTTCCGGGTTCTGACTCCCGCGGGACGCATTGCTGTGCATATCACATGCAATGTTTGTGCGATATTAATTTAAATCATATTGCATTTGCACCAAAATGATACAGGACCCTTTATGTGGCCCGCACTGAAACGAATCGCATGGGTGTTCACACCCATGCGATCCGATTGCTGCACCATTTCATAGTTCACACTGCGATCTATGAAATGATCTGGGGGTGTCATTAACTTTACATTGACAGCCGCAGCGGTGCGCAGATGTCAATGCAGGTGCGATGTGGAAACCGCACAGGGATCACGCTGGGTCCCGCATCGCACAATTGTGAACCCAGCCAGAGACGTGAACATGTAAATAAAAAAAATATATATAATATATCTATATATAAATATATATATCTATATATATCTATATGTATATATATAGATATAGATATATAGGTATACACCTATATATATGTAGCGGCCTCACCCTCTCTCTCTTCTTTAGCGGTTACTTTGGCTCCGGTCTAGGGGTACCTTGAAGGGGAGAGCGAGGTGTGCCACGGCCCATGTCCTCTAGATTACAGCATGTAGAGGTGAAGGCCAGAATCAGATTACCTTCGGGCTGTGTATACGCTCAGAGCCAAGTCTGTTCTGCTGATAACCCCCTTTGCTCCCAGTAATTGGAGTACCACACACTGAAAAGGTCCAACACTTATTTATTCCATAACAGCAAACAAATAGTCCTTTGCGAGCAGACAGTTTGAGACCCATAGAACAGTTCAGTATTGGTGGGGAGTAGGTCGAGGCACAATCCTCAAAGAAACTAAACCGTTGAAGTTTCACCAACGGTTGCTAAGCACAATGGCTGTAAAACGTACTTTTTGGCTTCACAGTCTCTTCCAGCGACTCTAGTAAACAGGAACTGGAGTTACCTTCGCTACGTTGCAGCCCCTGTCAGGGGGAAGACATCCCTCCAAGAGAGTTACCAGAGGCCCCGCTGTCACCGGATTAATGCTGTACCGGGCTTTTCGGAAGGGTTACACTCCCTGGCCTCCTCACCTCAGATACGGGTCCCAACACCTTAGGGCCCCTCGGACTCCTCCACCCTCGCGGAACCCAGTCAAAGTTACTGGGCTCCAGGCCTTGGTCATAGTACCTCACTCCAGGCTTAAGGTGCCTGGGATGGACTCCATCCCTCGCTCCGGCCAGGTCAAGGGCACCTGGGCCCGGAACTCCGGAACGCCTGCACCCAGGCTGAAGGTACCTGGGCGCGGCCGCTTCCTCCAACTCTGAACCCCGAGGTCAGGGCGTCCGCCCCCTTTATCTCCTCTACCTTTGCGTCACAGCGGGTTCCCCGCCCCGCTGTACCAGCGCCAGGAAAGGACAAAAAGGAACAGTCTTGCGGTGCAGGTTCAACTCCGGCCCAGGGCGGCAATGCCACCTGCAGGCCACAGGGAACCTTGCACCACCAGAGTCCTCCAAGAACCACAAAAGGGATTCTCAGACACCCTAACAATTAGTACATCTGGGTTGAATAACCCAGACGCTCCCCCCCAAATTTAAATGCCCGCTACATATATATATGTAGCGGGGTCTCCTTTAAGGCCCCGGGACTACGTTACCCAGAACCTCGTTTGGCACCCAGAGTGCAGTTAGCCATCGCAGAGACTCATGGGAGGGGTTATTTAAGGAGCAGGCGAGGCGGAGCTCGGCCTCTTTGGACACCGCGCTGCAAGCAAGAGTTTTCTTCCTGTGCGGATCTGCTGCAGTGCAAGGCCTGAAGCCTGGGCCTTGCGCAACTTCCAAAGAGCCTTCCACCCCACTGCGGAGCCTGGGTGGCATCTGACTTGTCGAGTGAGGACATCAGTTGGATCGGGGACCCGATCGTTGCAGACGCTGTGTGCGGATACACAGCAGGGTGGACGTTCCGGACTGGGATCGCGGGCACCTGCCCAGACCAATAGACTGTGCCGTGTTCGGGCCTATAGACTGCATAGGTCCACTGTTTCGTTATTTGCTGTTCCCCCGGGGGGACCGGTAGCAGGACAGAGTTGAAGTGTCCCCCCAGTATAGTGTTTCAAGTTATTGCCTGGTTGTGGATTACAAATTGCTATTCATCAAGTGCACCACCGAAAGCTGGCATGCGAAGAGATCCCCATAGGAGGTGACTGAGATTTATTCCATGTCAGGCCTGACCGGGGTGGGAAGTTAAGATATTGTTTAGTGCGCCATAGGGCGCGCATACCATAATAGCTACACGTGGTGAAGTACCGCGCAGCGCCATTATTGTTTGCTGTATTGATTTCTGCAGGGCTCTGCTAGCCAATTGCATGTGTTGTGTTCTGCTCATGCTACCTTTAATATGAGAGTAAACTGTTATATTTAACCTCTTGCCTCAGTGTGTTGTCTTACTGCTAAGAGATTATTCCTTGCAATTATATTTGAATGTGATACAAATATAAACCCTAGACTAGCTGTGCCAGAGTGGGTCGAGCAGATTGCTGGGGGTTGGTGGTGCTGTACACAGGGCCCGAAAACAAATCCAGCGGCTCTCTTAACTGGGGGTAGCGCTACATATATATATATATATATATATATATATATATAAAGATATATATATCTGTATGTATATATATATATATATATAAGTGTAGCGGGTATACACTTTTCCCTCTATTTAAAACTGTCAGAGACACCAGCAGTGTGCAGTTCCTTGCGGTCCAGCAGGTGGCGCTGTCGCCCTGGGCTGGGGTTGAACCATTGCTGTGTGCCGTGCCTCCTTTTTGTCCTCCCTCGGCAGCAGTATGGTAGGGCGGGGAACCCGCCGTGCTTGCTGGGAGAGGGTATAAAGGGGGCCGGCCATCTTTGTCACGGGGTCGAGTCCCAGGCACCTTCAGCCTGAGGGCGGTGGTTCGTGCCGGTCCTCTAGGCGGCCTTGGCCTAGAGGACATCCGGAGGTCGTGTTCCATCCCAGGCACCTTTAGCCTGGGGTGAGGTACTCGGATGGAGGTCTGGATCTCAGTGCCCAACACTGAGTTCCGCGAGGGAAGGAGGTCCTAGGGAACCTAGGGATTGGGTACCCGAATCCGGAAGGCGTAATGGACCGAGGGGAGATACTCACTTGAAGACCGGGTGCAGCAGATTGCCAGTGACGGGTGAGCCTCCCATCGGAGACCGCCTGGAAGGAAATCCCCCCCCCCCCCGCTCGGAGACCTCAGCCCACTTTCATGGAGGAAAGTGGAGAGTTCATTGTGTCTGGGCCTACTCGCATCCACACCTCCTTGTTTGTTCTGTTCTTTAAGGGAGTCTAACTGATTATGCTGTTCACTCGAGAAGAATAAAGGAGTGTTGGACTTTAATGGTGTGGGGCTCTTTTCTAGTGGACATTGTTAAAGGTAACTCCAGGTGCACAACACTGACCCGAAGGTAGAGAAAGAACTTTGCTTACACCTCACAGACATCTGTGGTGAAGGCTTGGCGTGGTGACCCCGCTCTCTCCCCTCTGAGGTACCCCTAGACAAGAGAAAGACGAGCTGATGCAGAGAGGGGAGTGAGGAGGCCGCTACATATACACATACACATACACATTGAAATAAACACACACACACACATATATATATGCTATATATATATACAGTATAGATTGCTAACCTGCTCGTTTTGGGGTGTGTAATGGTAGGGAAGATGTATGGCTGCTAGTGAATGAAAGAAGGAAGTCAAAAGACTTCCTTCTTCCTCCAGAATACTCAGCCAGCTTCACGCTTCTCTCTCTGATTCTCCACCTCTGAGATGGTGAATCAGAAAGTGAGAATTCTGTAAGAGATCACCAGTGAGGTGCCGAGATCGCACCTTCATACACTGGCCGTTTCTGTGACAGTTACAGATTCTCACTGTGCTGAGATAATCAGCGGAGAACATGTTCTCCGCTGATTACCTCAGTTTCATACACTGCTAATGACCTGAGATCAGCGGTGAGACTCGGGATCGCCTCTGATCTCAGTTTCATAAAAGGACACCACAGAGCAAAGCAACTGATACATTTCTCAGAGACTGCTGGTTAACTCTTTATTTGTCACCATAATGTCACAACAAGACATTACATTTTCTGTACATCCCCCATCCTCCATTCCCAGACGTAGCCTGTTAAGGGGAAACATGTTGGTGATCTCCATGCTGGATCATCCTCTCTCTACTGCCTAATATTACTATCTCTGTTGTAAGTGCATATTTTAACTTAAATAAACCCCCTGTTTTTACATACTATGCAATGAGCTCTCTTTCTGTGTTCCCTTATCCTGCACACACACCTGAGTGAAGCACAGTGATCATCCTGAGTGAGGCAAGCTGTGCTGGGACACTGTGGATTATACTTTCAGTGTGGAGCCAGAATCCAGAGTGAGAGGTGTTGGGACGCTGAGCCTGGAGCTGTCGGATCCATCCATCCATCTTGGAGGTCGGGAGACATACAGAGGATGTGGCCAGGCATCGGACATTTTCTTACCTCATGCGTTAGATAATAATTTAGAGATCAGCGGAAGTTGGTAAGAGGCCAATTTAATTTTAATTTGGATTGTTATACTTTATTATCAATGGGAACGGTGGATAGCACATCCAGTTGGTGGAATACTAATGAAATAATTTTTGATACACACGGACACTTGTTTATTCAACTCTTTATTTATCACTAGTTGATACACAGTGTTTTCTATATTTTTTGATACAAGTTTTTTCTTTGTTTATGAGACAGCGCAACCTTTTACATTTTCACTTTTTTTTTTATTACATTTTCTGTGGAGGCTAAAACACAGCAAGAGACAAAATGTTTTGCAGATCAGGAAGTAAGTAGACGAGGAAAACACTTGATGAAATCAACTTGGAGGGTTCGACATGTAGCGCTACCCCCAGTTAAGAGAGCCGCTGAGTTTTGTTTCTGGCCCTGCATACAGCACCGCCAACCCCCGGCAATCTACTCAACCCACACTGGCACAGTTAGTCTAGGGATTGTTACCTCGTAACAGTCTATACCTGATTATACACAATCTGGCAGTATTGATAGATAACCACTATCTGCAAAGATGACACTAATACCAATGTGATCAAATATAACTGGATTTATATTTTGGTATAAGGATTCAAAGTTAAACACATCACATAGTATTCATGCAGAGCCCTGCAGCAATAAACATATCCTTCACTGACAGTGCAGAGTGATCACCCACCACGTGCAACTATCTTCTTTCCCTATGCGCAATATGGCGCAGCAACAAAGTTTTAACCCCCACCCTGCTCAGGCCTGACCCAGATTAAAACTCAGTCCCTTATGAGAACAATTATTCGCATGCAACTTGAACGGTGGTGCACTTTCAGGAAACAATTGTTGTAAGCCAATGGGTAGTAAATAACAGGGTGGGCCAAGGCAGTCACTAGGCCCAACAAAGTAAAAGGATAATGAAGTGAGCAAGTGCTCGCTCACCACTCCGGACGCGATCCCAGTCCAGGCTTCCACCACTGTGTATCCACACACAGTGTCTCCAACGGCCGGGTCTCCGGTCCAGCTGACGTCAGCAAACTCGAGCAGGAACAGGTGCCACCCAGGCTCCGCAGTGGGGTGGAAGGCTCTTTGGTCGGTATGCAAGGCCCAGGCTTCAGGCCTTACACAGCAGCAGATCCGCACAGAGAGTCCTGTTGCTTGCAGCGCGGTGTCCAAAGAGGCCGCGCCTAGCCTCGCCCTCCTCTTATATAGCCCCGCCCATGAATCTCTGCGGCGGCCCAATGCACCCTGGGTGCCAAACGGGGTTCTGGGTAACGTAGTCCAGGGGCCTCAAAGGAGACCCCGCTACACACTCCCCCCACTTAAACTCTTTGGTCCCCAAAGATAAAAGTTAACACATACTACGCACAACATTTTACAAAGCTGTGTATGATGTCGGCAGAGGGAGTTCCCACCAAAAATGAGGGGGTGGACTCCCTTGCCCACAGGTCATACTGTCATTCGTGGCCAGCCTAGCTGTGCCAGCGGGTGAGTTGGGGTTGCGCCCCACTAAATAAACAGTGGAGGGATCAGGGTCTTCCACACTCCTCCTGGCAGTGACCACAGTGTCTTCTGAGCTCTCCCCCATTTGTGGGTAAGTCAATTTTCGGGGAGGCCTTATGGTCCTTCTCATCCTTCGTTCTCTTGGGATTTCTTCTGGAACCGACTTGGGAGTTTCCACTGGTTCTGGGACACTCGACTCAGGAGCAGGGAGATACATAGAATCTCTTGGATCCTCTTCTAGGAGTAAGTCGCAGGCGTCTTCCCAGGAGTCCGACAAAGGACTGGACGGGATGAACTCAGTAGCTTCTGCATTCAGTGTACTGTCTATGGCGTCTTCAGTAGGTGGAAGATCTATAGCAGAAGTTTCTGGGACCTGGGAAGGCCATAGCCAATCAAGTTCTTCTCTCTCATCTTCACTCAATTCAGAGACATCTGATTCTTCAATCTGAGGAGTCTGGGACCGAGTGCTTGGCTTGGGAGTATCCAGGATGGGTGTTGACTCAGGGGAATCCCTCGCTGGGGGTATCCGAACTGCTTCAGCAAGTGGGAGTAAATGGTTCCGGTGCCAAGTCTTTAAGGGCCCCACTTTTCCTCTGGCTTTAGTCTGTAAACAGGTAGGCCCGACAGTTTCTTGCAAATAGCATAGGGTTCCGGTCTCCATCCGTCTGCAAGCTTGTGCTTTCCAGGGACCCCCAAGTTGCGCAGCAGCACTCTGTCCCCAGGTTGTAGATCCTGAATCCGGACCTTTAGATCAAAGTTTCTCTTGTTACGGGCTCCCATTTGATCCGAGGCTGCTTGTGCCTGCTCATAGGCCAATTTTAAACTGTGTCTGAGCCTATCTACATATCCCTTGTGTGAAGTGGCCGAGCAATGGTCTATGGAGGTACCAAAGGTCAGGTCTACCGGTAGTCTTGCTTCTCTTCCGAACATAAGTCGATAGGGCGAGCACCCTGTAGCGTCACTTGTGGTACTGTTGTATGCATGTACAATTGCTGCTATATGCTTGCTCCAATGCTGTTTCTTTTCACTACTCAAAGTCCCCAGCATGTTGAGCAGGGTTCGGTTGAACCTCTCCGGCTGAGCATCACCTTGTGGATGATAGGGGGTGGTTCGGGTCTTCTTGATCCCTAAAGAATCCAGGAGCTTCCTAATCAGCCGACTTTCAAAGTCCCTCCCTTGATCCGAGTGGAGCCGTTGTGGTAGCCCGTAGTGTACAAAGTATTTCTTCATAATTTGCTTTAGCTACAGTGGAAGCCTTCTGGTCTTTGGTTGGAAAAGCCTGGGCATACCGGGTGAAATGGTTGGTTATCACCAGAACATTTCCTAGTCCACTCAAGTCGGGTTCGAGGCAGAGAAAATCAATGCATACCAAATCCAGTGGGCTTTGACTTTGTAGATGGCCCATTGGGGCAGCTTGGTGGGGCAAAGTCTTCCTCTGGATGCAGCGTGCACAGGAGTGGCAGCATTCCTCGACTTCGGCCCTCATGCAGGGCCAATAGAACCGGTTCCTAACGAGCTGGAAGGTCCTTTCCGCTCCCAAGTGGCCATGATTGTCGTGCAGGGCAACCAGGACGGTCCCTCGATGTTTCTCGGGCAGAAACAGTTGCCATTTGTCTTCTAGGTCATCAGAGGGGCCCCTTCGGTAGACCACTCCCTGATGTATCTGCAGCCTGCCCCAATCCTTCCTCAGCAGACGAGCTTCCTTTGAAGGGTGGCGTAAGAGTTTATTTGGATCCTGACCCTCCAGGGCTTCCAGGACCAATCTCCCCATGGGGTCTTCCAATTGGTCGCACCTCAACTCCTTCTTTGACAGTTTTGTTGGCAAGTCAGCCTCCTCCAGCTGGGTTACCCCACAGTATTGTTTGGGGACCCCTACTACAGTGACTCCTATCTCTTCTGCTCTTGAACCGCCACTGGCCTGGAGTTCAGCCCCCTGACAGAGGGCCCGCAACCCCATCGGGTGCCACTTGGGTCCAGTCTTCTGTACTGCTGGTGGGAGCATGGGATCTCCTTGACAAGGCGTCCGCATCTTGATTTCCAGCCCCAGGTCTATATTTCAGGCTAAAGTTGAACGCAGACAGGGCTGCCAGCCATCTGTGTCCTGTGGAATCCAGCTTTGCTGTGGTGAAGAGATAAGTGAGGGGGTTGTTATCAGTCTTCACTGTGAATTCGGCCCCATACAAGTAGTCTTTGAGCTTGTCGACTACAGCCCATTTGAAGGGCCAGGAACTCCAACTTGTGGGTGGGGTAGTTATTTTCCGAGGGGGTTAGACTCCTGCTCACCTATGCAACGGGTCGCAGTTGCCCTTCATGCTCCTTTATAGAGCACTCCTCCCAAGCCATCATGACTGGCATCCACATGGAGTTCATAGGGTTTCTTTGGGTTTGCGTAAGCCAGGACAGGGGCAGTGGTTAGGCTTTTCTTCAACATCTGGAAGGCCTCTTCACACTTCTCGTTCCACTGGTCCTTGACTGACTCCCCCGGCTTCCTGG
This sequence comes from Rana muscosa, assembly GCA_029206835.1. Taxonomy (NCBI): domain Eukaryota; kingdom Metazoa; phylum Chordata; class Amphibia; order Anura; family Ranidae; genus Rana; species Rana muscosa. Next base: position 895,032,634 of record CM055117.1, on the reverse strand, counting down.
GGCCCGAGTCATCCTCTTCTCCTTCCGTCTTGAGCAGCTTATTTAGTGGTTTTGCAATCCGGGCAAATCCTTCCACGAACCTCCTGTAGTAGGAACAGAATCCCAAAAAGGATCTGAGTTCTGTCACAGTGGTGGGCCTAAGCCAGGAGGTGACTGCCTCCAACTTTTCAGGGTCTGTAGCTACCCCTTTCTTCGGACACTATGTGTTCCAGGTAGTTGACGGATGACTGATAGAACTGGCATTTTTCGGGTGAAAGCTTGAGTCCCTCCTCACTGAGCCTTCTCAGAACCTTCTCCAGTCTCTCCTCATGCTCTTCCAGGGTTTTCCCGAAGACAATGATGTTATCCAAGTAAACAAGAACTTCGATGAGGTTCATGTCTCCTACAGTCTTTTCCATAAGGTGTTGAAAGGTGGCTGGAGCTCCAGACAGACCTTGGGGCATCCTGTCAAACTCAAAGAACCCCACAGGAGTTATGAAAGCTGTCTTCTCCTTGTCTTCTGGATGCATGGGGATCTGATAGTACCCGCTCTTGAGATCCATTACACTGAACCACCTTGCTCCGGACAAGCTCTGTAAGGCATCCTCTATTCTCGGGGTGGTATACTGGTCAGGTATGGTTCTCCGGTTGAGGGTCCTGTAGTCTATACATAGCCTCAATGACCCATTCTTCTTCCTGACCACCACTATCGGAGAGGCATAGGGGCTTCTGGACTCCCGGATAACACCGGTTCGCTTGAGCTCGGCGAGCTGTTCCCTCAAATCTTCGAGGTCCGCCAATGGGACTCGCCGGACCCTCTCCCTGAAGGGCTTGTCTTCCTGGAGGCGGATTCGGTGGGTGGCACTCTTTGCACACCCCACATCGAACTCATCTTGGGAAAAGATCCTTCTCCACTTGGTCAATTGAGCCTTTGCTCTCTCTTTCCAAGCCCTTGGCAGGTTCGGGTTCTCCATGCAGAGCTTCTCCCAAATAGTCCTTTCTCCATCTGTCTTCTCCACATCTGACAAGACAACCGGGGTAGCAAGGCTCACCTGGCCCAGTAACATCCTGGCTGGGATTTCCATTGGACCATCCGTAGTATTCCTGACACTCACAGGTACTTTACAGTGTGCCTTCTTCAAGGCCCTCAATGGGACCACTTCTGGGACTACTTCTAAGCCCGAGTGTTCTTCCCTTGAGTCAGGTTCCAACATGACAAAGGGCCCAGGCTGCTCCAAAGTGAGCTTCACAGTGGCTCTGAGACAGGTTACTTTGCCGGGTTGCAGCACTATTCCTCTTCTTCCCAGCCTCCAGACCTTTCCTACCCCCTCTTCCGGGGCCTTCTGCTCTAAGACCAGTCACTGGTAGGCTGTCTTCAGCATTGGGTGGATCTTGGTGACCGTGGGGTCCTTCTTTCGTACTAGAGGGATCAAAAGTCTCCGAACCAGGTCCGTGTTGGTCCCTATTATTATGGAGCTCTTGCTAGCTCCAGGCGGTCGGGGGCATACCACAGCCAGGGTGTCGAACATTTCAGCCTTCCCGGCTACAGATGGATCAAAGGTCAGTTTTCTGGACAGATAGCCATCATAAGGGAAGCTCCTGGTCCCAATCCCCCATATCTTCAACTCTTCAATCTTCTGGATGGGTAAGTGGCTTAGATGCTTGTCATAAAAGTCTCTGTATAACAAGGTCACTTGTGCCCCAGTATCCAATATGGCTCTTGTGTAGACTCCCTCCACCTGGACAGGTACTATGGGTGAGGGGCCTACCAGCTTCTCTGGATACTGATTTGAGGGGGTTTCTTTCTTTTGATCCTTGCATTTCCCTTTTGGACTCTCTTTCTTCCATTTCTCTTTGGACTTTAGTCTCTCTTGGGCTTGGTATGCATTGATCTCCCTCCTCTTAATGGGTGTAGCTACCCGCTGAGGGACACTATTCTCCTTCTTTGGTGTGTATTCCTGCTGAGGAACACTGTGTTTCTTCTGAGGGGTGTTGTCCTGTCTCTTTCTACCCTTCTCATTCAGTTTGGAGCTTACTGGAGATGATGGGCACCCGGTTTACTCCTTCACCGGGGCCCTCTGAAGTTTTCTGCTGGCTTGCGGTTATTCATCTTTTTCTCCTTGGGACTGGAACACACTTTGGAGATATGATCAGCCCCTCCAAAGTTGAAACAAATCGCATCCCCCCAATCTTGCAGGGATGCGGGCGCTGAGGTGTCTGGAAACAGCTCCTTCCTCGGACTTTCCCTCTCTGGTACCCCTTGATCCTTGGCCATCAGGGAGGTCAGCATCCCCAACACTTGGGACATCTGCGACTTCAAGGTATCCACCTCTGAGTCTCTCTCTAGGGTCATGGCTGACCTGACCATCACCGCCGGAGGATGGGTTGGCTCAACTGTTTGGTTCCTTCTTTTGTCTTCCAACGTAGCCTCTTCCTCTCTGACCACTCGGATTAAGTTGGGGTACTCCAGGCTCTTCCCGTCCTGTCGAGTGCATAATGCCAATGCGATGGGGTCCAGGGGCTGAGCTCCCCGCAACACCTGCTGAACACGGGCCTCATCCACCTTCCTCGGATCGATTCCCTTCTTCAGTATAATTTTATGCAGGATCTTATCCAGATGCCTCATGAACTCTGACAGTTTCTCTCCTGTCTTTTGGTAGCAGTGTTCCAGCTGGTACGTGAGCTCAGTGACTTTCTCTGTTCCACCGAACACATTCTGCAAAATGCCCAGATAATCCTGTGCATCAGTCTTTCTTGCTTAGCTTGTGGTTGTGTATGGCCTCCAAGGCAGGCCCCTTCAAACTCTCTGTGATTCTCTGTTTCTTTCGGTGTTCTGGGACTTCCCATTCTTCTAAAGCCTGAGTGGCACCGTCTAACCACTCCTCAAATCCCTCTTCCCCCGAAGGTACAGGCTTCCTTCCAGAAAATATCCTAAGTTTTCTGTATCCCAACATCGGGTAGTCTGTAGGATCCTTCTCACACTGGGCTACAATATCCCCCAGGACCACGCATAATTCTGCGCTGAGGGTGGCCGGTGGTGACCCGGAACTCTCTTTCTTATGCTTTCCTGCTTTTGGGGACTGCACTGGAGATATCTGTGGAGGTGATGGAATTGGTGTCTGAAACCATCCTCCCCTGACTGGCAGCTCATGTATCAAGCTATAGGTCTGATCATCCATTGCTTTTATGCTTGAACTCTTGAAATGCTCTGGGATTTCATTCTTCCATTCTATTAGTGCGTGGGTCAGTGAAGAATTCGACCTAACATCCATGACCCACGCTCTCTGGTGTGGGGACAGCGACATTACTAGCTGCTTTACCGCTGCTTCTTGCCAGATTCCCGGGAGTTCAATGACTACTGCCGCGGCTGAATCGGTGCCAGCCACCGCGCACCACATTTCCACTTCTAATGGGTCCATGCCGGTACTTTTGGCGTGTTGCTTGCTGTATCAGGATCCCAGGCTCGAGAGCCCCCACGTGTAGCGCTACCCCCAGTTAAGAGAGCCGCTGAGTTTTGTTTCGGGCCCTGCATACAGCACCGCCAACTCCCGGCAATCTACTCAACCCACACTGGCACAGTTAGTCTAGGGATTGTTACCTCGTAACGGTCTATACCTGATTATACACAATCTGGCAGTATTGATAGATAACCACTATCTGCAAAGATGACACTAATACCAATGTGATAAAATATAACTGGATTTATATTTTGGTATAAGGATTCAAAGTTAAACACATCACATAGTATTCATGCAGAGCCCTGCAGCAATAAACATATTCTTCACTGATAGTGCAGAGTGATCACCCGCCACGTGCAACTATCTTCTTTCCCTATGCGCAATATGGCGCAGCAACAAAGTTTTAACCCCCAGCCTGGTCAGGCCTGACCCAGATTAAAACTCAGTCTCTTATGAGAACAATTCTTCGTATGCAACTTGAACGGTGGTGCACTTTCAGGAAACAATATTTGTAATCCAAGGGGTAGTAAATAACAGGGTGGGCCAAGGCAGTCACTGGGCCCAACAAAGTAAAAGGATAATGAAGTGAGCAAGTGCTCGCTCACCACTCCGGACGCGATCCCAGTTTAGGCTTCCACCACTGTGTATCCACACACAGTGTCTCCAACGGCCGGGTCTCCGGTCCAGCTGACATCAGCAAACTCGAGCAGGAACAGGTGCCACCCAGGCTCCGCAGTGGGGTGGAAGGCTCTTTGGTCGGTATGCAAGGCCCAGGCTTCAGGCCTTACACAGCAGCAGATCCGCACAGGGAGTCCTGTTGCTTTCAGCGCGGTGTCCAAAGAGGCCCAGCCTAGCCTCGCTCTCCTCTTATATAGCCACACCCATGAGTCTCTGCGGCTGCCCAATGCACCCTGGGTGCCAAATGGGGTTCTGGGTAACATAGTCCAGGGGCCTTAAAGGAGACCCCGCTACAGACAGAATTAGGAAGCTGATAAAAAAGAACCGCTGGTTAATGTCAATCAGTTATGGTCTAAAACTGTTGATTGTATATCACAATACCCAATTACACCACACCCAAGAAGCCAAAAAATGAATTATTGACGTGAAAAAAACTCAAACTATTATAAAAATGAAGAGTGTAATGCCCCATACACACGATCGTTTTTCATGCCGTTAAAAATGCCATTTTAAAAAATGGCCATTAAAAATGATCGTGTGTAGGCTCCAGAGCATTTTTAACGACGTGAAAAACGGCCATTAAAAATTCCGGACATGCTCTCTTTTTTCACGTCGTTTTTCATGTCGTTTTTTTTAACGACGTGAAAAACGATAGTGTGTATGCTTTCACGACGTGAAAAAAAACGCGCATGCTCAGAAGCAACTATGAGACGGGAGCGCTCGTTTTGGTAAAGCTAATGTTGGAAATGGAGATGGCACATTCATCACGGTGGAATTAATAGCATCGTTTTAATGCTGCGCATTCCGTTCTTCTTTTGATAATGCTTTAAAATTACCCTCTTTTGATAATGACATTGAGAGTTATGCCAAACTTGTTTCTAAAGTAATTCCAAATTGCTCTAATGATTATAAAATATTATTTATAAGCCGCACCTCCCTCCTAAATAATACTAATAATAATAAAATAATGTAATTCTCCTTTTTTCTTTAAATTTTATTTTACTATTGTTTTTTTTTTTGTGGCCTTTTTTTTATTATTTTGGCTTAAATTATTCTTGTGTAAAGTTACCACAACAACCTTCCAAATGTGTCTCATTTGGCCTCAGGGAGGTTTGTGTCCCCTGATAATAACAATAATATAATTTGAGATGTCCCTGCCTGCTCCCTAGCAAGCTCTCTTTTGAAATACAAATCACATAGTCAAGTATTTTAAGGGCACTAAAAAATTTTTTATTTCAGAACATTAACAAATTAAAGTGGAAGGCAGCACTGGAGAGCCTGCTTGCATTTGTGCATCCCTTTGACCCCACAACAACCATCCAAGATGTCCAAACCAAAATAGAGATTAGATCCCCCAAAAAAATGAGCCCAATCTTGTCTTGAGCTCCCAGAGGTCAGGAGCCACAGCAGATAAGTCCTATATGTCCCCAGTCTGTGGTACTACAGCAGGCATTATTTTCTCCTCTTCCTTGTAGCCTTCTCTCCAGCCTTCTCTGCAGCCTTGGTTGGTTTCTTCCTTGGAGGCTGGGGATCAGGAGGAGAGGTTGTGGCAGGAGGAGTAGTAGGAGGAGGAGGAGGAGGTGGAGGAGTAGGGACAACCTCCGTTATGTCCGTGTACCTAGTGAGTTCACCCAGCACGCCCTTATTGATGACTTTCAATAGCAGGGTCTCACTGAATTTTTTTTTGCTGCAACTCCATTTGCCCTAGTTTGTGGGCGAGGACTGCGGCAAATCCCTCATCAACAGAGGGTGCCTCTCTGAGGGCCGCTGTTGCCTCTCTGAGGAAGGCCCTGGTTTCCTCCTCCACCTGCCTACCTCTCCTTGGCCCTCGTGGTTTAACTACCAGGGGAGGCATCTGGGCTCTTGTGCTGGGCCAAGCCTCCTCCTGGGTGCCACTGGGCCCAGCCTCCTCCTGGGTGCCACTGGGCCCTGCCTCCTCCTGGGTGCCACTGGGCACTGCCTCCTCCTGATCCCCAACATCACCCTCTTCCTGACTCTGCTCTGGCTGTAAAAAAAGAAAGGGACATTATTTATTTTGCCACATCATCATTCACAGACATTGTTCACCTCTAGACATTGTTGAACTCAATGCCAAAAGTTATGTCATTTTCATTGATTCCGCATCCTGGTTTTGTTGTCTTGTGCACATAAAATTAGGCCACTACTGTATCTTGCTCTTCACAAACTTTATTGGTAGAAGTGTACATACCTTTAACAATACTAACATCTATTTAAATTCTACAATTTTGTACGATATAAATATAGATATCAATACTTTACCTGGCTCCATATCTCCAAATCTGCCTCCTCAAGGCCCTGATCTTGATCCTCAGAGGAAGCCAGAGCAGGGTTGACAGGAAGGCTGGAGGACTGGCTGCAGGGAAGGCTGGAGGGTTGGGTACAAGGAAGGCTGGATTGACCTCTGGGGGGAAGGGTGGAGAGAGATTCCCGCACTTCCAGCTGGTCATCCAGAAAAGCAAGCTTACTGTAGTACCACAGACTGGGTTTATAAACCTTATCTTCTGGTGCACCTGACCTCTGGGACCTCAGGACCATAGTCCTCTGGGTCCTGTATGTCCCTCTGATGGTCGCAATTTTGTTTTTGACATCTTGGAGAGTTGTTGTGGGTATCTTTGTTTGCACAAATGCAAGCAGGCTCTCCAGTGCTGCTTTCCTGGCGTCTTTATTTTTATTACCGCCACTTTTTGTTTGCCATAATATAGGGAGCTCTTGCCATTTGTCGATGAACTCCCCCATGAAGTCTGGGTTTTTAAAAGTATTCATGATATCTGTAAAAGCGAGAAACCAAAAAAAATATATATTTCAGGCAACATTCCTCAACTGTGCATTGTCTACATATTTTGAGCACACAAATCTCCTCGTCTGATGAACCTCAAAAAGTAAAATTGTTAGGTACCTTGGTCACGACGTTCGTTGCTAACTCCCTCTCCCGACAAATGAACGTATTTCCCAGACATGGATCTTCACTTGATATACACAGCGCATGCGTGAAACTCCGCACGCTTTCCCCGCCCCTGACGTTCGATATTGTACTTTCCCCGCCCCTTCTCGCTCGTAGTGCTGAACAAAACATGGCGGAGACACAGGTGGCTGAGATTACCTCTACAGAGGATGAAATTACAGAGGAGCCCAAATCAAGACCCAGGAGATATAAGGCATCCAACATGTCATTCGAGGAAATGGTGGAGATGGTCGCCATTTTAAAGAAGGAGGATTATGATGCCAAGCATGGTCCGTATAAAAGGCCTAATCTGGTCAAGTCCAGAATTATGGGCAAAGTGGTCAAAAGTCTCCACAAAAAATTCGGGGTGTGCAGAACGAAGGAACAGCTCAGAAAACGATGGTCAGATCTGAAGTTGCGGGAGGCCGACCAATATAAAAGAATCAAGAAAGTTATATTAAAAAGTAATTTTTTTTTTGAGTTTCCATGGTACATATTATTTTCTTGTATTCTGTCGTGTATTTTTAACTTTCATATAGTACACTGAAAGATACCATCTTTCAGGTTCGTCCGCACAGTAAACGGACGTATTAAACCTCTTTCTCCGTACAGTTCCTCAAACGATGTTTTAGGATCATCCAGTGTGAACACCCATGTATTTTGGTTTATTTGGGGGAGTAAATTTGGGCCTCACTTATTTTTGGTGTGCTAATCCAAAGGACATTTGTTCGTTTGAAAAAACGATATGCATGGTAATGTTAAAGGGAGTGAATGCTCAGCAGCTGATGAAACATCTGAATGCAGTAGTACAAGTGTGGGCCTAAAGCCAAAAAGCTTGAGGGAGTCACACACAGGTGATCCAGTGTAGATACTTTGGGGTGTTACAATGTTTCAAATTTGTGTTCAAAATGTATATGCTCTGGTTTGGGCTATGTATCCAATCATTTGTCCCGGTTGGCACAGGGGGTAAAATTTAAAATGGAGCATGCTTCAAAAGAATGATTACAAAGTTTTTTTTCATGTTTCTTATTTTAGCAAAATTGAGTCGCTACTAATGAAACTATTCCTTTTATTTCAATCTCCCTAGGGATTCGAAAAGCTACCTCAGATGAGACGAGAATTGCAATACCTACAACAATACCCCCAGAACCCCAGGATGGAGAGGAATGTGATGTTGTGGAAGTGGAAAGTGGCACCACCACAGGTCAGAGAGAAACCAGACACATGCATGTTAAATAGATGTAGGCCTACATATTCTATCCTACATATTTCTTTTAACATTTAAGTGCAGTTCTGGCCGAAGACCCCAATAAGTTGACACATCACAGTGCCCAGATCCTGATCCAATACCTGATGGTCTGCTGTCGTGACCTCGAAAAAATTAAGGGAGACTTGCTAGAGATCAGGGCAAATACAAAGCGGGTGGAGGAAAGGCTCCAAAATATCATGGCTGTGCTTGGGCGTGTCTAATGTTTTTACACCAAATAACGTTTTGCATGCAGAGTTTTCTATGTTTTTTTGTTATTTTACCCTTTAATGACTAGCACATGTTTAGCTTTTTCAAAATGTTGACAAATATAGTTTGTTTATGCATGGCTGGTCATGCGTTTTAATACACCCGAAATTAAGGGGACATCCACATTTCTAAGGAAGTTGCCCACCTAAACAAAAAAAATAAAGGTATTTTTACATAACAAATCATTGTGGCTTCATTATGTAAATGTGGTGCTGAGTGAACTAATCAATGTTTGGTGTTTACACTGACAATGAAGGCTAATTAAAAGATTGTTTAATCCACATGGCAAAACAAGTGCACTAGGTAAACCTACCAGAAACATCAAACATTATACAATAAAAAATACAAACCAATCTTTACTCAAGAAAAAGTTTTTTTTTTTGGTCTAAAATTATTATAGATTGTCTGGCATTTCAATGGCCCCCCTACCCATAAAATAGTCCACATATTGGTTACGGACCTCACGTCCGGTTGGGGGGGCCAAGCCAGGACGGCCAGGTTCCAGGGCCACCAAAGTTTCTGCATTGATTAAAGAGGCCTCAGGCCCACTCAAAGATATATAACTCGTTGAATGCACCCTTAGGAAATTATGCAGCACACAGCACGTCATAACCACATGGTTCCATTTGTATGGGGCAAGGTGGATGGAGGTAAGGAAGAGGCGAAATCGGCTGGCCATGATCCCAAACGCATTTTCCACCACCCTTCTGGCTCTGGCCAGCCGATAATTGAAAACCCTCCTCTCAGGGGTGAGGGTGCGTTGCGGGAATGGCCTCATCAAATGGGGTCCCAGGCCAAACGCCTCATCCGCCACAAACACAAAAGGTAGTCCCTCCACATTCTGCTCCGCTGGTGGCAAGGCCAGCAGATCCAAAAGGATCCGTTCTCCAAACTCCGTCTGGGCAAAAACTCCTCCATCAGACATCCTGCCATTCTTGCCAACGTCCACATAGAGGAACTCGTAGGTGGCCGACACCACTGCCATCATCACGACGCTGTGGAACCCCTTATAATTATAATAAAAGGATCCCGAATGGGGTGGTGGGACGACCCGAACATGTTTGCCGTCGATGGCTCCTCCACAGTTCGGAAAGTTCCATCGCTGGGCAAACTCGGAAGCCACATTCTGCCATTCATGTGGCGAAGAAGGGAACTGTGGAATTAAAGAAATAACAAATTAATACTTGGAGCCAGAAACATTGAAAGCTGATTTCATACACACATTCATGGCCAACATTGGTAGAAACTGTTCAAAACATAAAAAATTGGAAGCAAGAAAAAAAAAAAAAAAAAACATTATGGGGGGGGGGGGGGGGTTGAAGATGAGTTGGGAATATCACACATGAAGGCTGTAGCACTCTGTATTGAAGTTAACAAAAATGAAACATTCCTAGGCAAAATTTAGGGTGCGTTTTGGGTAAAGCACTACGATGGAACATATAATAAAAAACATGGAAATGACTAGGCAAGGTAGGTATGGCCCCAGGATAGCATGCTGGAGAGGTTAGGTAAGCCAAATTTACAGGTAGGCCTCAAACCCCAAACTTTAAATAATAAAACATGGGGAGAAAGGGGACATTCCCTGCAGCTAAGAATCATGTGAATTAGGGACTGCAAATAAAGCAAATTAAAAATATCCAAAAATAAAAACCATACAATGTGAATTTTTGAAGAAGAACACTTACCTTAATATAGTCCTCCTGCAAAACTTGAAGGATGGCAGAACAAGTCTCTGGTATAATGATCCCCAGAGCCTGAGGGGATATGCCTGTGGAGAACTTAAGGTCCTGCAGGCTTCTCCCAGTAGCCAAGTATCGCAACGTGGCGATGAGCCTCTGCTCAGCACTGATGGCTTCCCGCATAACGGTGTCCTGCCTGGTAATATAGGGGGACACCAAAGCCAACAGCTGCTGAAATACGGGGTCAGACATCCTGAGGAAATTCCTGAAATCATCAGGATTATTCTCCCTGATCTCCCGCAACAAAGGCATGTGACAGAATTGGTGCCGCTGGAGCAACCAATTCTTGGTCCATGAACTCCTCCTGACCCTGCTTATGGCATGGAGTCGGGATACAGCATGAACCCCTGCACCAACTACAGCACGAACTCTACGACGAGTACGTAGTCGCAACATGGCTAGATAACGGTCGGCTGAACAGAACGAACTAGCAGAACGCACGGAAGAACAGCAAGGCCTATGAAGAACAAGCTGAAAAACACGAACGTGCAGAGCAGGCCGCACTGAATAAACAGATACGAACTGACTACAAGCAGTGCTAAACAGATACGAACCCACAGGCGCAAACTGAACTCCCGAAAACGATCTTCAAAGCACGAAGACTGAAAAGCGCGAATCGTCTCTCACCAAACTTTTACTAACACGCGGTAACACGGAATTAGCAAAAGCGTCCCAAAGGGTGGCGTCATTCGAACGGAACTTCCCCTTTATAGTGCCGTCGTACGTGTTGAACGTCACTGCGCTTTGCTTGATCGTTTTTTTTTAATGATGGTGTGTACGCAAGGCAGGCTTGAGAGGAAACATGAAAAAAAACGAGGAGAAAAACGTCGGTTTAAAAAATGACATTAAAAACGATCGTGTGTACGGGGCATAAGTCCAAATAATAGTGTTGCTGCCCCTTTAAACATAAGCAAATTTCAAACAGTGTCTGAAAAACGTAGATATACAGACCCAATATTTCATAAATGTACTCAATCCATACAAATAACAGTTGCCAAAAGTGAAATAAAGCAAATAACTTCAGAAACATTTTGATTAGTTCCAAATAATGAAAGTTTGCAACATAAATGTGTATTAAAAGTTCCACCATAAGTGTCCACAGGATGTCTTCCACTGTGCAGTGTTTGTGATTACCACTCCCAAAGTGCAATTTATTTCACTCACCAGTAGGGATGAGCTTCGTGTTCGAGTCGAACATACGTTCGACTCGAACATCGGCTGTTCGATCGTTCGACGAAGATCGAACGATTTGGGCCGTTCGCGCCAAATTCGAGTGACGCGAACGGCCCACAATGCACTACGCCATCGCAGTGTCATCCAGGCGCTGTGATTGGCCAAGCATGCACTGTGACCCCGCATGCTTGGCCAATCACAGCGCCGGCAGCGAGGAGAGCAATGATTGGCCACAGGCAGGATGCCTGTGGCCAATTATTGCTGAGGGGGTTTAGTACACGCCCCACACTATAAAAGGCCGCCAGCACGGCGGCCTAGTGTAGTGTGTTCCGGAGCAGGGATAGAGCAGCATAGGCAGGGACAGTGACTTTTATTTCTTTCTTGCTTAACCTGGATTCCTTTAGTTTAGGGAAAGAGAAGGATAGGTAGGGAGAGTGTCAGTGTGTTTTGTGCTTGTGCTATATTGTGCTTAAAAAAAACATTTTTTCTAGGGACAGAAAACTGTAGGTAGGGAGAGTGTGTCAGTTTCTTTCACTGTCAAAGTCCTTGTTTCCAGGGACCTGGAAGGACAGTGAGGTAATTCTCCTTGTGCTAAATTGTGCTTAAAAAAAACATTTTTTCTAGGGACAGAAAACTGTAGGTAGGGAGAGTGTGTCAGTTTCTTTCACTGTCAAAGTCCTTGTTTCCAGGGACCTGGAAGGACAGTGAGGTAATTCTCCTTGTGCTAAATTGTGCTTAAAAAAAACATTTTTTCTAGGGACAGAAAACTGTAGGTAGGGAGAGTGTGTCAGTTTCTTTCACTGTCAAAGTCCTTGTTTCCAGGGACCTGGAAGGACAGTGAGGTAATTCTCCTTGTGCTAAATTGTGCTTAAAAAAAACATTTTTTCTAGGGACAGAAAACTGTAGGTAGGGAGAGTGTGTCAGTTTCTTTCACTGTCAAAGTCCTTGTTTCCAGGGACCTGGAAGGACAGTGAGGTAATTCTCCTTGTGCTAAATTGTGCTTAAAAAAAACATTTTTTCTAGGGACAGAAAACTGTAGGTAGGGAGAGTGTGTCAGTTTCTTTCACTGTCAAAGTCCTTGTTTCCAGGGACCTGGAAGGACAGTGAGGTAATTCTCCTTGTGCTAAATTGTGCTTAAAAAAAACATTTTTTCTAGGGACAGAAAACTGTAGGTAGGGAGAGTGTGTCAGTTTCTTTCACTGTCAAAGTCCTTGTTTCAAGGGACAGAGAAGGACACCTGAAGGTAGCCCTTATTGCTTTTTTCCCATCTCCCTGCAGGCCATCTATTAGAATGTCTGGAAGGCAAACAAGGAGAGGCAGACAGTCAGGAGGCAATAAAAGAGGGCAAGCAGGCTCTGTGTCTGGGGGCAACAGTGCTGGTCGTGGACGCGGTGCATTGTCATCAGCACATGGCCATGGGACACGCTTGTCCTTCTTTTCGGCAGCTGGACATGTTGAGCCACATCATGCCGAAGACTTGGTAGAGTGGATGACCAAGCCCTCCTCCTCCTCCTCATCCTCTCTCACCCAGGCTCAGGGTACTGGAAAAGCAGCTGCCAAAGCGTCCTCTTCCCTGGTATCAATGTCAGACTCATCATCAGTCACTCCTTCCCTAGACCCACCATGTCCTCCTCCTGAGGAGTCCCCCGAACTGTTTCAGCACAGTGTTGGGTACATGCTCCAGGAGGATGCCCAGCGTTTCGAAGGGTCTGATGATGAAACCCAGCTAGAGGAAGGCAGTAGCGTGAGAGCAGACAGAGGGGATGCTCAAGAAGGACACCAATCTGGCAGTCATGTTCCAGCAGCTGCAGCATACTGCCAGATTGCCTCCAGTGATGAGGAGGGAGGTGATGATGAGGTCACTGACTCCACGTGGGTGCCTAATAGGAGAGAGGAGGAGGAGGAGGATGAGGAGGAGGCACATCTCCAACGAGGCAGGATGCCCTTTGGTGGCCAGCGTAAGGGCAGTACACCGACGGAATCACACCGCAGAGCTCCGCCTGTGCAGGGCGCTGCCTCTGCCCGTCATTCAAAAAGTTCTTTGGTGTGGGCCTTTTTTGAGGCTAGTGCATCAGATCGCACAGCTGCTGTTTGCAACATATGTCTCAAGCGTATATCGCGTGGCCAAAACATCAGCCGCTTGGGTACCACATGCCTGACCAGACATATGTTGACCTGCCATGCAGCTCGTTGGCAAGCCTACCTCAAAGACCCACACCAAAGAACAAAGCGGACCTCTCCTTGCACCGCATCAGCTGGGATCTCCAACCCCACTATAACTTCAGTCCTCTCTGAAACATGCACTGAGAGGAATGAAGGTGTAGAATTAGGTGTGTCACAGCCAAGTACTTGCGGCCACTCTGCTAGCAGTACACCGACGTCCGATTCTAGCAGGCAAATTTCCCTGCCCCAGCTGCTGGACCGTCGAAAGAAGTTCACTCCCAGCCATCCACATGCCCAGCGGTTGAATGCTAGCTTGGCTAAATTGCTAGCGCTTCAACTGCTGCCTTTTCAGTTGGTAGACTCGGCCCCCTTCCGTGAGTTTGTGCAATGTGCGGTTCCTCAGTGGCAGGTTCCCAAACGCCACTTTTTCTCACGGAAGGCTATTCCGGCTCTCTACCGGCATGTGGAAGGCAATGTCTTGGCCTCGCTGGACAGGGCGGTCAGCGGTAAGGTGCATATTACCGCTGACTCATGGTCCAGCAGGCATGGACAGGGACGTTACCTTTCTTTCACGGCCCATTGGGTCACTCTTTTGGCAGCTGGGAAGGATGCAGGACAAGGTGCAGTAGTGTTGGAGGTTGTCCCACCGCCACGCCTCCAAAATGCTACTACTGGTTGTGACACACCTCTCTCCTCCACCCCCTCCTCTTCTTCTTCCTCCATGGCCTCTTCCTGTGGTTTGTCCTATGAACCAGCGGTGCTCCGTAGCCGTTCACGGGGCTACGCAAGTACGCAGGCAAAAAGATGCCATGCCGTGCTTGCGCTGGTGTGTTTGGGGGACAGAAGCCACACTGGGGCAGAGGTCCTGTCTGCTCTGCAGGGCCAGGCCGAGAGGTGGTTGACGCCACGCCAGCTTAAGCCAGGAATGGTGGTTTGCGACAATGGCACCAACCTCCTCTCCGCCCTCCGACAGGGACAACTGACCCATGTGCCCTGTGTGGCTCACGTCCTTAACCTGGTGGTGCAGCGGTTCTTGGGCAGGTACCCGGGCTTACAGGATGTCCTGAGGCAGGCCAGGAAAGTCTGTGTGCATTTCCGCAGATCTTATAATGCCAGTGCTCGCCTGGCTGAGCTGCAAAAGGAGTTGAACCTGCCCAAGAACCGCCTTATATGTGACATGCCCACCAGGTGGAACTCAACGTTGGCCATGCTGCAGCGGCTGCACACGCAGCAGAGGGCCATCAATGAGTACCTGTGCGACTACGGCACCAGGACAGGGTCAGGGGAGCTTGGTTTTTTTTCTCCACGCCAGTGGGGCATGATCAGGGATGCATGCACTGTCCTGGCACCATTTGAGGAGGCCACGAGGATGGTGAGCAGTGACAGTGCATGCATCAGTGACACTGTACCTCTTGTCCACCTGTTGGAGCACACGCTGCGTGGAATAATGGACAGGGCACTTGAGGCAGAACAGAGGCAGGAAGAGGAGGACTTCCTTGCCTCTCAAGGCCCCCTTTACCCAGACAGTGTTCCTTCTGTCCCACCCATCGCACAGGAAGAGGAGGAGGAGGAGGAGGAGGAGGAGGAGGAGGATTGTGTCAGCATGGAGGTGGAGGCTGGCACTCAGCATCATCAGCAGCAGTCTTTTAGGGATGATTTACAGTCCCAAGAAACCAGTGGACTTGTACGTGGCTGGGAGGAGGTGGCTGCGGATCATGTCGTCCTTAGTGACCTAGAGGACTCCGGAGCGAATGCCTCAGCAAACCTACGCTGCATGGCCTCCCTGATCCTGCAAAGTCTGCGGAAGGATCCTCGTATTCTTCGGATCAAGGAGAGGGACCATTACTGGCTGGCCACTCTCCTTGATCCACGGTACAAGGGTAAGGTTGCGGACCTTATGTTACCGTCGCAGAGGGAGCAGAGGATGAGACAACTCCGGGAGGCCTTGCAGAAAGGTCTGTGCAACGCGTTCCCAGAGACTGGGAGGTTACAAACTCCTGGTCCTGGACAACGAGTTGCTGAGGCTTCGGCCAGTCAAAGAAGGAGCGGTGGGGAAGGTGGCCGTCTGACCGATGCGTTCAGACAATTCTTTAGTCCGCAGCCCCAAAGTATGATCGGTTCCAGCAACCATCGCCAGCGTCTGATAAACATGGTGCAGGAATATCTAGGGGCAAGGTCAGACTTGGACACCTTCCCCACCGAAAATCCTCTGGCTTACTGGGTCTTGAGGATGGATCACTGGCCAGAGCTTGCACAGTATGCAATTGAGCTACTGGCCTGTCCTGCATCCAGCGTTCTTTCGGAACGCACATTCAGTGCTGCTGGAGGATTTGTCACGGATCACAGGGTGCGCCTGTCCACCGACTCGGTTGATCGACTGACTTTCATCAAGATGAACCAGTCTTGGATCACCACCAGCTACCACACACCTGATGCTGATATAACAGACTAATTGATTTTAACATGTCACATCCCTTCAAGACTGATGCTGATGCTGAGTGCCTGTGCTGTTATGTTGACTGGCTATCCTCCTCCTCCGAGTCCTCAATGATACGATTGATGATGATAGCTTGGAAGATCATTTTTGTTTATGGGTGCCGCCACCAGTGGCTAAGGCCCAATTTTTCAGCCCCTGTTTTACAGGGGCGTGTAATTACAATTTTTTTAGCAATAATTTGCCATAGGGCTCATTGCTGTGCTCCAAGTACAGTATCTGTGAGGGGTTGGAGTGTTGTGGCACCAGTGCCTAAGGCCCAATTTTTCAGCCCCTGTTTAACAGGGGCGTGTCATTACAATTTTTGAAGCAATACTTTGCAACAGGGCTCATTGCTGTGCTCCAAGTACAGTATCTGTGAGGGGTTGTAGTGTTGTGCCACCAGTGCCTAAGGCCCAATTTTTCAGCCCCTGTTCAACAGGGGCATGCAATTACAATTCTTGATCTAATAATTCACAGCAGGGTCCATTGCTGCACCCACCAAGAGTAACTCTGAGGGCTTACAGTCTTGTGGCAACGCCACCACCACCACCACCACGAAAGGCCCAATTTTTCAGCCCCTGTTCAAAAGGGGCATGTAATTACAATTCTTGATCTAATAATTCACAGCAGGGCCCATTGCTGCACCCACCAAGAGTAACTGTCAGGGCTTACAGTGTTGTGGCACCAGCACCACCATCAAAGCCCCAATTTTTACTACCACTGTTCAACAATTATATGTAATTAAAATTCCTGATATAATAGTTGACAGCAGGGCGTTCCAGCACCAACCAAGAGTAACTGAGTGCTTACAGTGTTGTGCCAACACCAACAACTAAGGGGCCTATTTCTGCAGAGTATATACGGCAGGTCCCTACTTTCAAACATCCAACTTACAAACGACTCCTACTTGCAAACGAAAGAAGACAACAGGAAGTGAGAGGAAATCTACCCCTTGTGACAGCAGGAAGGTAAAGTCACCTGGTTGCATCCAGGGGGGTAGATATATTTCTCCCAGATTCAGGCTTTATGCTGACTTATACAACTAGGGTGGAGAGTTGTATAAGCCCAGCTGAGGCTAGTAGGCTCATGGATGACTCATACCTCTAGGGAGAGTGTGGGGCGTCGTACAGACAGGGAGTTGATGAGGCCAGCTGAAGCTTGTCAGCTCATTTAGGCCTCTATAAGAACTCCCAGATTCATTAGGTGTTAGCTCATGCCTGGAAGCAGACCTGTGTGGACTTCCTGGAGAGAGTGAATCCTTGTCCGGTGAGACAAAGCCTGTGTGGCTATTTGCTTGGACATTTAAAACCAGGGACTTAGGGACTAGGACAGCACTAGGCTGATCCCAGTTGTTAGTTAGGAAACCTGTATGTTTAGTCAGAGGTCAAGTTGACCAGGATTTAATTTGTTTATGTTTCTTTTGGCTTTGCTGTGTTTTGTCACTGTAAATAGAAAATAAACCGCACCTTTTTTTTTGATTTTGAAAACCACAACCTCCGTTTGCTGGGCCTGTTTTTGTGTGGGGAGCCCATCCCGGGGGTCACACACACCCGCTGCCAAGCTAACCCCCTCACACCCTAGAAAGGAAAATTCTCTCCTGTAAGAATAAATATGGGAGAAAGGGGTCTCATCTGTACTGATGCTTTATCAGCAATCCTTGTTTCAAGAAAAACACCACATTTCAAAAACAGTTGTCATTGGGACGGAAAGTGAGGTGAAATGTTCTGAACAGGGGCACAGACAGCAAAACAAATGTTACAGGGGTGATAACCCTTACCTATGTTTCCCAAAAAGTTTAAAAATAGATTTTTGGGCTGGAGCTACACTTCAACAATGTACCTGTTCAAAATTACAAACAGATTCTACATAAGAACAAACCTACAGTCCCTGTCTTGTATGCACCGCCTGTATACGGCTGTTCAGAGTATATAGGGCCTTTTTTATTTTATGTGCGGGGTTCCCCTTAATATCCATACAAGACCCAAAGGGGCTGGTAATGGGCTGGGGTAGGGGGGGGGGGTCATGGGGTAGCTATGCCATTTTTCTTAAAGAATTTCATCCATATTACCGGGACCAGACATTACATTAAAGCCGCAAGCAGTTTTAAATGGCTTTTTTTTCCTTTAGAAGTGTCATTTTGTGCAGGGACAGTTCTAAACACGGGAAACACGTGGCACTTCACAGGCATACTTTAGACACCCCCCAGGTACGATATTTAAAGGAATATTTGACTTTTTTTTTTTCACTTTATGCATCATTAAAATGACTGCTCCTGAAAAACGACCGTTTTTAAAACTTCTTTTTGCATTGATACATGTCCCCTGGTGCACAACCCGGGTTCCCAAACCCTATTTATGACAATAACATGCATAATAGTTGTTATAATTAGCACTTTAGAATTCGAACGTTCGCATCCATTGTATTTAATAGGGTTCTAATGTTCGTTCGAACTTTCGGTCCGTTCGCGGGTTCTGGTGCGAACCGAACCCGGGGGTGTTCGGCTCATCACTACTCACCAGAAATGAATACCTTGCATCGAAGATGATTGGCACAAAGAGCTTTGTTAATATGGTTAGCTCCAAACCTTCCATCAATCTTCCTGCTCCAAGTAGTAATACCTCTTTAAACACTCTTCTCCTGGAAACTCTCCATAAGAAAATCAAGCAGGAAAAGAGTTGCAGGCACTAATCCTTATAATCCCCATATATATCCCCATGACTAAGCTCCGGCGCGGAGTGAAACAAGTTGAGGGCATGGCCTGGTTGGATTCCAGGCTGAGGTTGCCACTCTATTCACCTCTCTAGGACACCTTGATGTGCAACTTCCAAGGGCTACCCCTTTCTTTCTTGAACTGATCCTTATAATACTGCCCCTTCTGAAATCTTCTGCTATGTTATCCATAGATTCCCAGACAGACATATTCCTTCCTGTGGTGTGTCCGTACTCATAGGCATATGACATGCAAAACAGAATGGGACCAATGGTGCTCTCCATATATCAAAACTTTTTATTAAAAGCAAAAAATTTATAAAATGCACTCATAAAAAAGCACTCTCCTGACCCACAGATGGCTTCCATAAACTGGCATTGGCGTGGCTCAGCCCCCTATACGCAATACCACCATGTTCTGGGCTTCCCCGGTAGGACCCCTGTATATCTAAGTGTAGCGGCCTCACCCCATCTCCTTTTGCTAGGGGTATGTCACATGACAGGGTGAGATGCGCTACGGCCCATGTCCTCCCCATGGCTGTGGGTGAGGTGAAGGCCAGTATCAGTATCTTCCTCGGGCCAATGTGCATTAGTCTTAAAACTCAGTCCTGCTATGCTGGAATCTCCCTTGCTCCCATTAACCAGAGTCCATACACCGATCACAGTCCAACTCTTGCTTTATTGTACGCTCCGCAATAAACAATGTCTTAATAGTCAACTGGTTGGAACATTATTATAACTTGATACGATGGGATGAGCAGGCCGAGGCACTATCTCGATTTCAGTCTAAACCCCTGTGCTTTGACCAGGGGTTGTAGCAGCTTTGAATGGCATAGAACATAGAACTTGTGAGTCTCTACCAGCGACTCCATAGAACATAGATGGGAGTACCTTCGCTGCGCTGCGGCCCCTATCAGGGGAAGATGTCCCTCTAAGAGAGTTAACGGAGGCCCATCCGTCACCGGGTTGATGCTGCTCCGGGTCTCTGGACGGGTAACCTCCCCAGCCTCCTCACCTCCGATGCGGGTCCCCTCGCAAGGCGGCACCCTGAGATCACTTCGCCCTTGCGGGACCCAATCGAAGTTACTGGGCCCCAGGCCTACGATATAGTACCTCACCCCAGGCTGAAGGTGCCTGGGATGGACCCCAACTTCATTCCGGTCAGGCCTAGGGCGCCTGAGCCGGAACCTTGAACCGCCCGCACCCAGGCCTAAGGTGCCTGGGTGCGTGAAGAGAACTCCTTCGAGAAAGAAGGAACGAACCTCGTTCGTGGCGAGGGCGTCTCCCCCTTTTATCTCCCTCCATCAACACCACGGTGGGTTCCCCGCCCTCGCCGTACCATCTCCGGAAAGGGACAAAAAGGGTAGCACTGTGGCAGTGATTCTACCTTGAGCCTGCGGGTACACCGCCACCCACAGGCCAAGGTGAGTAATACACCACTCAATCCTCCACGAATTACCAAAAAGGGGTCCAGAACCTTTCCTAATTATACACCTGGGTCACACTACCCCCAGGTGTACCCCAACTAAATTTAAAGACCCCGCTACATAAGTTTTTCAGACACTGTTTGAAGTTTGATTGCTTATCATGTCTTTATCAACCTTTTTCATGAGGTACTGCAACTGGGGAGCGCTCTCTAACAATACATTGCAACTCACGAGAGTTATCAAAAACTGTGCCTTAAAAAAGGGATTTTTATAACAGCTTACCTGTAAAATCCTTTTCTTGGAGTACATCACGGGACACAGAGCGACTTAGTCATTACTAATGGGTTATATAGTTTACCTTCAGGTGCTGGCACTGGCAACTTCCAAACCGGAAGTACCCTCCCCTATCTAAGCCCCTCCCATCCGGGAGCACCTCAGTTTTGTAGCAAAGCAATAAGTGTCCCAAAAAGAGGGGTGGGAGCTCTGTGTCCCGTGATGTACTCCAAGAAAAGGATTTTACAGGTAAGCTGTTATAAAAATCCCTTTTTCTTTTTCGTACATCACGGGACACAGAGCGACTTAGTCATTACTAATGGGACGTCCCAAAGCAATGCCCAATGAGGGGAGGGATACACTATACATAAGCTGGGCGCCATCAGGCATGAGGCTCTTTTGCGGCCTGCAACACACTGCGCCCAAAGGCGACATCCTCCTGACTTCTGACGTCTACCTGGTAGAATCTAGTAAACGTGTGTACTGAAGACCATGTTGCAGCCTTACAGACTTGAGCCAGGGAGGCTTGGTGATGCACTGCCCATGAAGTTCCAACTGCTCTTGTGGAGTGCGCCCTAACTTTGAACGGAGGCGGTCTCCTTTTCAAGCCATAGGCTTGTATTATGACCTGTCGAATCCACTTGGCTAAAGTAGATTTTTGATGCTGCCTGACCCTTTCTGGGGCCTTCCGGCAGAACAAACAAAGTATCCGTTCTACGAATCTGAGCAGTGGCTTTAAGATAAGCTTTAACTGCTCTTACTACATCCAAAGAATGCAATAACTTTTCCTCTACCGAACTAGGTTTGGGGAAAAAGGAAGGAAAAACCACATCTTGGTTCAAATGGAACCTCGATACCACCTTAGGAAGAAGGCTGGATGAGGACGTAATACTACTCTGTCCTTATGGATAACCAGATATGGCTCCTTACAGGACAAGGCGGCTAATTCCGCTACTCTTTTAGCCGAACAAATGGCTACTAAGAAAATCAATTTCCTGGTGAAAAGAACCAAGGAAATGTGCCGCAATGGTTCAAATGGTTGTTTCTGTAGAACCGACAGAACCAGGTTTAAGTCCCACGGACATATGGGAATACTAACCGGAGGGCTAATACGCATCACTCCTTGTATGAAAGCTTTGACTAATGAATGCAAAGCCAAGGGCCTTTGAAAAAATATTGACAAGGCCGTCTGACCCTTGATAGTACTCAA
Organism: Rana muscosa; assembly: GCA_029206835.1. Classification (NCBI taxonomy): domain Eukaryota; kingdom Metazoa; phylum Chordata; class Amphibia; order Anura; family Ranidae; genus Rana; species Rana muscosa. The sequence goes on along the minus strand of CM055117.1, from coordinate 895,010,871 downwards.
GGCAAGCTTCCTATGTACAGCCCACTGTAGGAAGTCCAGAATCCTACCTATTACGTACTTACGTGGATGCCATTTCCTGGCCTCACACCACGTGATGTACGCCTTCTAGATCCTATAATAGATCTGCCTGGATACCGGCTTCCTGGCATTGATCATGGTAGATACCACAGGATTAGAGAGCCCTCTCTTTTTTAGAATGTGGGCTTCAATAGCCAGGCCGTCAAACCTAGGGCTGGTAAGGAAGGGTAGTATATCGGTCCTTGCAAAAGCAGGTCCGGACGATGTGGGAGGGTCCAAGGACTTCCCACTGACATTTTTACAATCTCCGCGTACCATGCCCTTCGGGGCCACGCTGGAGCCACCAGAATCACTGGTTTCTTTTCTACCCTGATTCTGCGGATTAATCGCGGTGGGAATGCATATATCAGCTTGAACTGATCCCAAGGGAACACTAGGGCATCCAAACCGCAAGCTAGGGGATCCTTTGTGCGAGACACAAATCTGTCCACCTTTGCGTTGAATCTGGATGCTAGCAGATCTACATCCGGTGTTCCCCACCGCTGGGCATATTGCCTGGAAAACCTCGGGGTGAAGAGACCATTCCCCGGGCATAATTGCTGGCGACTTAAAAAGTCCGCTCTCCAATTTTCCACTCCTGGGATGAAAACCGCGGATATGGCTGTGACATACCTTTCTGCCCATTCCAGGATGCAATTCGCTTCCCTCTGGGCTGCACGACTCCTGGTGCCACCCTGGTGATTGATATATGCCACTGCTGTGGCATTGTCTGATTGAATTCTGAGAGGTGACCCTTGGAGTTTGGATGTCCATGCTACTAGGGCATACCGGGCTGCTCGTATCTCTAAGAGATTGGTGGGCAGGGCCTTCTCTGCTTCTGACCACTTGCCCTGGAGAGACCATTGCTCCAGTACTGCCCCCCAGCCTATGAGGCTGGCATCTGTAGTGACCACCTTCCAAGAAACCGGACTGAAGGGTTTCCCTTTTTCCAGATTCTGGCACCAACCACCAATGGAGGCTCTTGCGAACGGAAGGGGACAGGGACATTGGTAAGTCTAAAGCCTGAACTTTTTTGTTCCAGGCTGACAGTATGGCCCTCTGCAAGTTCCTTGAATGGAATTGACCGTAGGGTACTGCTTCGAATGAAGCCACCATTTTTCCCAGCAGCCTTATACACAGGCGTATGGATGGTTTTTCTTTTTTGTACCCACTAAGTGGGTCAAATCTTTCAAAGACGACACCTTCTCTGGAGGTAAGAAAATCTTTCTCTGATTTGAATCCAGTCTTAGCCCCCAAGTATTCCAGGCTTTTGACTGGTTTTAGGGCTGACTTGTCTCGGTTGATAATGCAACCGTGAGATTCCAGATACTTGATTATCTTGTGAACGACCACTTCTAGTTTTTTTCACTGAGTGGTCTATCAGCAACAAGTCGTCTAGATATGCCATTATCGTTACACCTTGTGTTCCTAGTTTGGCCAATCGTAGGGCCAGAATTTTTGTGAACACTCGTGGTGCTGTGGCCAGACCGAAAGGTAAGGCTCTGAACTGAATATGGCGCCCTTCTACTGCAAAGCGTAGAAATTTCTGGTGGGCCGGACAGATGGGAATATGCAAATAAGCATCCCTTATGTCGATCAAGGCTAACCATTCCTGCCCTTGTAGGGCGGTGGCCACCGATCGGATCGACTCCATCCGAAAAAGTCCTGATATGTAGGAACTTGTTTAGCCCTTTTATATTTAATATGGGCCTCATGTCCCCATTTGGTTTGGGGACTGTGACAAGGTTCGAGTAAAACCCGAACCCGTTTTCTTCCAAGGGAACCTTCATGATTACCCTTGGGGCAATAGTTGCTCTAGTGCCAGAAGGAGGGATCCACTCTTCTGGGGATCGCTTGGCACGTTTGACCTTATAAAATGGGCAGGAGGAATGTCTTTTAACTCCAGCCTGTATCCCAGACTTACTGCGGAGATCACCCATCTCTGATGGTGTCCCGCCAGGTCTCTGTGAACAACTGAAGTCTTCCCCTCACCCGATTGAGTGGGGGCAACCCTTCATGACTTGGGGGGAGGTTTTGTACCTCTCTTGACCCAGGTTTTCTTGTTACCCTGTGATTGTCCCTGATTTCTGCCCCCTGGATTTGACCGCGGAGGCCGTCGGAACTGTTTCACAGCCGATGTGCCAGGGACTGGAGAAGTAGGCCTCTTAAAAGAAGGACTTCTACCCTTGTTCTTAACCGGCAAGAGTGTACTTTTACCGGCAGAAGTTTTCTGGATATATTTGTCTAGATCATCTCCAGATAAGCGTTCTCCATGAAATGGGAAGCTAATCAGCAATTTCTTACAGGGAGCTTCAGCAGACCAGTTTTTGAGCCATAGAAGCCTACGCATATGTCTACAGATAGCGTAAAGCGGGATGCCTGTTGGATTGTATCCTTTATGGCGTCCACCGCAACACAAGGCTCTAGGTAAGTCAGCTAGGGCAAGAGCCTGCTGATCTGTTAAGTCCCTTAAGACTTGTTTCAACTGATCTTTCATTGCTTGGCAGACTCCAATCGCTGCTACTGCAGGTTGTGTCACCATGCTTGCTGTAGAGAAAGCAGATTTTAGTAAAGACTCCAATTTTTTATCTATTGGGTCTTTGAACATTGGAACATTATCTACTGGACGTGTCAGTGATTTATTTACACAAGAGATGGCTGTGTCCACTGTAGGGACCCTCCATTTTTTTTTTTTATGAACTTATCCTCCATGGGATTAGTGATGAGCCGAACACCCCCGGGTTCGGTTCGCACCAGAACCCGCGAACGGACCGAAAGTTCGAACGAACATTAGAACCCTATTAAATACAATGGATGCGAACGTTCGAATTCTAAAGTGCTAATTATAACAACTATTATGCATGTTATTGTCCTAAAAAGGGTTTGGGAACCCGGGTTCTGCACCAGGGGACATGTATCAATGCAAAAAGAAGTTTTAAAAACGGTCGTTTTTCGGGAGCAGTCATTTTAATGATGCATAAAGTGAAAAAAAAAAAGTCAAATATTCCTTTAAATATCGTACCTGGGGGGTGTCTAAAGTATGCCTGTGAAGTGCCACGTGTTTCCCGTGTTTAGAACTGTCCCTGCACAAAATGACACTTCTAAAGGAAAAAAAAGCCATTTAAAACTGCTTGCGGCTTTAATGTAATGTCTGGTCCCGGTAATATGGATGAAATTCTTTAAGAAAAATGGCATAGCTACCCCATGACCCCCCCCCTACCCCAGCCCATTACCAGCCCCTTTGGGTCTTGTATGGATATTAAGGGGAACCCCGCACATAAAATAAAAAAGGCCCTATATACTCTGAACAGCCCTATACAGGCGGTGCATACAAGACAGGGACTGTAGGTTTGTTCTTATGTAGAGTCTGTTTGTAATTTTGAACAGGTACATTGTTGAAGTGTAGCTCCAGACCAAAAATCTATTTTTAAACTTTTTGGAAAACATAGGTAAGGGTTATCACCCCTGTAACATTTGTTTTGCTGTCTGTGCCCCTGTTCAGAACATTTCACCTCACTTTCCGTCCCAATGACAACTGTTTTTGAAATGTGGTGTTTTTCTTGAAACAAGGATTGCTGATAAAGCATCAGTACAGAGGAGACACCTTTCTCCCATATTTATTCTTACAGGAGAGAATTTTCCTTCCTAGTGGTAGATTTCCTCTCACTTCCTGTTGTCTTCTTGCGTTTGCAAGTAGGAGTCGTTTGTAAGTTGGATGTTTGAAAGTAGGGACCTGCCGTATATACTCTGCAGAAATAGGCCCCTTAGTTGTTGGTGTTGGCACAACACTGTAAGCACTCACAGTTACTCTTGGTTGGTGCTGGAACGCCCTGCTGTCAACTATTATATCAGGAATTTTAATTACATATAATTGTTGAACAGTGGTAGTAAAAATTGGGCCTTTGATGGTGGTGCTGGTGCCACAACACTGTAAGCCCTGACAGTTACTCTTGGTGGGTGCAGCAATGGGCCCTGCTGTGAATTATTAGATCAAGAATTGTAATTACATGCCCCTGTTGAACAGGGGCTGAAAAATTGGGCCTTAGGCACTGGTGGCACAACACTGCAACCCCTCACAGCAACTGTACTTGGAGCACAGCAATGAGCCCTGTTGCAAAGTATTGCTTCAAAAATTGTAATGACACGCCCCTGTTAAACAGGGGCTGAAAAATTGGGCCTTAGGCACTGGTGGCACAACACTGCAACTCCTCACAGATACTGTACTTGGAGCACACCAATGAGCCCTGTTGCAAAGTATTGCTTCAAAAATTGTAATGACACGCCCCTGTTAAACAGGGGCTGAAAAATTGGGCCTTAGGCACTGGTGGCACAACACTGCAACTCCTCACAGATACTGTACTTGGAGCACAGCAATGAGCCCTGTTGCAAAGTATTGCTTCAAAAATTGTAATTACACGCCCCTGTTAAACAGGGGCTGAAAAATTGGGCGTTAGGCACTGGTGGCACAACACTGCAACTCCTCACAGATACTGTACTTGGAGCACAGCAATGAGCCCTGTTGCAAAGTATTGCTTCAAAAATTGTAATTACACGCCCCTGTTAAACAGGGGCTGAAAAATTGGGCGTTAGGCACTGGTGGCGGCACCCATAAACAAAAATGATCTTACAAGCTATCATCATCAATCGTATCATTGAGGACTCGGAGGAGGAGGATAGCCAGTCAACATAACAGCACAGGCACTCAGCATCAGCATCAGTCTTGAAGGGATGTGACATGTTAAAATCAATTAGTCTGTTATATCAGCATCAGGTGTGTGGTAGCTGGTGGTGATCCAAGACTGGTTCATCTTGATGAAAGTCAGTCGATCAACCGAGTCGGTGGACAGGCGCACCCTGTGATCCGTGACAAATCCTCCAGCAGCACTGAATGTGCGTTCCGAAAGAACGCTGGATGCAGGACAGGCCAGTAGCTCAATTGCATACTGTGCAAGCTCTGGCCAGTGATCCATCCTCAAGACCCAGTAAGCCAGAGGATTTTCGGTGGGGAAGGTGTCCAAGTCTGACCTTGCCCCTAGATATTCCTGCACCATGTTTATCAGACGCTGGCGATGGTTGCTGGAACCGATCATACTTTGGGGCTGCGGACTAAAGAATTGTCTGAACGCATCGGTCAGACGGCCACCTTCCCCACCGCTCCTTCTTTGACTGGCCGAAGCCTCAGCAACTCGTTGTCCAGGACCAGGAGTTTGCAACCTCCCAGTCTCTGGGAACGCGTTGCACAGACCTTTCTGCAAGGCCTCCCGGAGTTGTCTCATCCTCTGCTCCCTCTGCGACGGTAACATAAGGTCCGCAACCTTACCCTTGTACCGTGGATCAAGGAGAGTGGCCAGCCAGTAATGGTCCCTCTCCTTGATCCGAAGAATACGAGGATCCTTCCGCAGACTTTGCAGGATCAGGGAGGCCATGCAGCGTAGGTTTGCTGAGGCATTCGCTCCGGAGTCCTCTGGGTCACTAAGGACGACATGATCCGCAGCCACCTCCTCCCAGCCACGTACAAGTCCACTGGTTTCTTGGGACTGTAAATCATCCCTAAAAGACTGCTGCTGATGATGCTGAGTGCCAGCCTCCACCTCCATGCTGACACAATCCTCCTCCTCCTCCTCCTCCTCCTCCTCCTCTTCCTGTGCGATGGGTGGGACAGAAGGAACACTGTCTGGGTAAAGGGGGCCTTGAGAGGCAAGGAAGTCCTCCTCTTCCTGCCTCTGTTCTGCCTCAAGTGCCCTGTCCATTATTCCACGCAGCGTGTGCTCCAACAGGTGGACAAGAGGTACAGTGTCACTGATGCATGCACTGTCACTGCTCACCATCCTCGTGGCCTCCTCAAATGGTGCCAGGACAGTGCATGCATCCCTGATCATGCCCCACTGGCGTGGAGAAAAAAAACCAAGCTCCCCTGACCCTGTCCTGGTGCCGTAGTCGCACAGGTACTCATTGATGGCCCTCTGCTGCGTGTGCAGCCGCTGCAGCATGGCCAACGTTGAGTTCCACCTGGTGGGCATGTCACATATAAGGCGGTTCTTGGGCAGGTTCAACTCCTTTTGCAGCTCAGCCAGGCGAGCACTGGCATTATAAGATCTACGGAAATGCACACAGACTTTCCTGGCCTGCCTCAGGACATCCTGTAAGCCCGGGTACCTGCCCAAGAAGCGCTGCACCACCAGGTTAAGGACGTGAGCCACACAGGGCACATGGGTCAGTTGTCCCTGTCGGAGGGCGGAGAGGAGGTTGGTGCCATTGTCGCAAACCACCATTCCTGGCTTAAGCTGGCGTGGCGTCAACCACCTCTCGGCCTGGCCCTGCAGAGCAGACAGGACCTCTGCCCCAGTGTGGCTTCTGTCCCCCAAACACACCAGCGCAAGCACGGCATGGCATCTTTTTGCCTGCGTACTTGCGTAGCCCCGTGAACGGCTACGGAGCACCGCTGGTTCATAGGACAAACCACAGGAAGAGGCCATGGAGGAAGAAGAAGAGGAGGGGGTGGAGGAGAGAGGTGTGTCACAACCAGTAGTAGCATTTTGGAGGCGTGGCGGTGGGACAACCTCCAACACTACTGCACCTTGTCCTGAATCCTTCCCAGCTGCCAAAAGAGTGACCCAATGGGCCGTGAAAGAAAGGTAACGTCCCTGTCCATGCCTGCTGGACCATGAGTCAGCGGTAATATGCACCTTACCGCTGACCGCCCTGTCCAGCGAGGCCAAGACATTGCCTTCCACATGCCGGTAGAGAGCCGGAATAGCCTTCCGTGAGAAAAAGTGGCGTTTGGGAACCTGCCACTGAGGAACTGCACATTGCACAAACTCACGGAAGGGGGCCGAGTCTACCAACTGAAAAGGCAGCAGTTGAAGCGCTAGCAATTTAGCCAAGCTAGCATTCAACCGCTGGGCATGTGGATGGCTGGGAGTGAACTTCTTTCGACGGTCCAGCAGCTGGGGCAGGGAAATTTGCCTGCTAGAATCGGACGTCGGTGTACTGCTAGCAGAGTGGGCGCAAGTACTTGGCTGTGACACACCTAATTCTACACCTTCATTCCTCTCAGTGCATGTTTCAGAGAGGACTGAAGTTATAGTGGGGTTGGAGATCCCAGCTGATGCGGTGCAAGGAGAGGTCCGCTTTGTTCTTTGGTGTGGGTCTTTGAGGTAGGCTTGCCAACGAGCTGCATGGCAGGTCAACATATGTCTGGTCAGGCATGTGGTACCCAAGCGGCTGATGTTTTGGCCACGCGATATACGCTTGAGACATATGTTGCAAACAGCAGCTGTGCGATCTGATGCACTAGCCTCAAAAAAGGCCCACACCAAAGAACTTTTTGAATGACGGGCAGAGGCAGCGCCCTGCACAGGCGGAGCTCTGCGGTGTGATTCCGTCGGTGTACTGCCCTTACGCTGGCCACCAAAGGGCATCCTGCCTCGTTGGAGATGTGCCTCCTCCTCATCATCCTCCTCCTCCTCCTCTCTCCTATTAGGCACCCACGTGGAGTCAGTGACCTCATCGTCCCCTCCCTCCTCATCACTGGAGCCAATCTGGCAGTATGCTGCAGCTGCTGGAACATGACTGCCAGATTGGTGTCCTTCTTGAGCATCCCCTCTGTCTGCTCTCACGCTACTGCCTTCCTCTAGCTGGGTTTCATCATCAGACCCTTCGAAACGCTGGGCATCCTCCTGGAGCATGTACCCAACACTGTGCTGAAACAGTTCGGGGGACTCCTCAGGAGGAGGACATGGTGGGTCTAGGGAAGGAGTGACTGATGATTTGTCTGACATTGATACCAGGGAAGACGACGCTTTGGCAGCTGCTTTTCCAGTACCCTGAGCCTGGGTGAGAGAGGATGAGGAGGAGGAGGAGGGCTTGGTCATCCACTCTACCAAGTCTTCGGCATGATGTGGCTCAACATGTCCAGCTGCCGAAAAGAAGGACAAGCGTGTCCCATGGCCATGTGCTGATGACAATGCACCGCGTCCACGACCAGCACTGTTGCCCCCAGACACAGAGCCTGCTTGCCCTCTTTTATTGCCTCCTGACTGTCTGCCTCTCCTTGTTTGCCTTCCAGACATTCTAATAGATGGCCTGCAGGGAGATGGGAAAAAAGCAATAAGGGCTACCTTCAGGTGTCCTTCTCTGTCCCTTGAAACAAGGACTTGCAGAGTGAAATAAACTGACACTCTCCCTACCTACAGTTTTCTGTCCCTAGAATAAATGTTTTTTTTAATCACAATATAGCACAAGGACAATTCAGTCACTGTCCTTCCAGGTCCCTGGAAACAAGGACTTGCAGAGTGAAATAAACTGACACTCTCCCTACCTACAGTTTTCTGTCCCTAGAATAAATGTTTTTTTTAATCACAATATAGCACAAGGACAATTCAGTCACTGTCCTTCCAGGTCCCTGGAAACAAGGACTTGCAGAGTGAAATAAACTGACACTCTCCCTACCTACAGTTTTCTGTCCCTAGAATAAATGTTTTTTTTAATCACAATATAGCACAAGGACAATTCAGTCACTGTCCTTCCAGGTCCCTGGAAACAAGGACTTGCAGAGTGAAATAAACTGACACTCTCCCTACCTACAGTTTTCTGTCCCTAGAATAAATGTTTTTTTTAATCACAATATAGCACAAGGACAATTCAGTCACTGTCCTTCCAGGTCCCTGGAAACAAGGACTTGCAGAGTGAAATAAACTGACACTCTCCCTACCTACAGTTTTCTGTCCCTAGAATAAATGTTTTTTTTAATCACAATATAGCACAAGGACAATTCAGTCACTGTCCTTCCAGGTCCCTGGAAACAAGGACTTGCAGAGTGAAATAAACTGACACTCTCCCTACCTACAGTTTTCTGTCCCTAGAATAAATGTTTTTTTTAAGCACAATATAGCACAAGGACAATTCAGTCACTGTCCTTCCAGGTCCCTGGAAACAAGGACTTGCAGAGTGAAATAAACTGACACTCTCCCTACCTACAGTTTTCTGTCCCTAGAATAAATGTTTTTTTTAATCACAATATAGCACAAGGACAATTCAGTCACTGTCCTTCCAGGTCCCTGGAAACAAGGACTTGCAGAGTGAAATAAACTGACACTCTCCCTACCTACAGTTTTCTGTCCCTAGAATAAATGTTTTTTTTAATCACAATATAGCACAAGGACAATTCAGTCACTGTCCTTCCAGGTCCCTGGAAACAAGGACTTGCAGAGTGAAATAAACTGACACTCTCCCTACCTACAGTTTTCTGTCCCTAGAATAAATGTTTTTTTTAATCACAATATAGCACAAGGACAATTCAGTCACTGTCCTTCCAGGTCCCTGGAAACAAGGACTTGCAGAGTGAAATAAACTGACACTCTCCCTACCTACAGTTTTCTGTCCCTAGAATAAATGTTTTTTTTAAGCACAATATAGCACAAGGACAATTCAGTCACTGTCCTTCCAGGTCCCTGGAAACAAGGACTTGCAGAGTGAAATAAACTGACACTCTCCCTACCTACAGTTTTCTGTCCCTAGAATAAATGTTTTTTTTAATCACAATATAGCACAAGGACAATTCAGTCACTGTCCTTCCAGGTCCCTGGAAACAAGGACTTGCAGAGTGAAATAAAAAAAAACTCTCCCTACCTACAGTTTTCTGTCCCTAGAATAAATGTTTTTTTTAATCACAATATAGCACAAGGACAATTCAGTCACTGTCCTTCCAGGTCCCTGGAAACAAGGACTTGCAGAGTGAAATAAACTGACACTCTCCCTACCTACAGTTTTCTGTCCCTAGAATAAATGTTTTTTTTAATCACAATATAGCACAAGGACAATTCAGTCACTGTCCTTCCAGGTCCCTGGAAACAAGGACTTGCAGAGTGAAATAAACTGACACTCTCCCTACCTACAGTTTTCTGTCCCTAGAATAAATGTTTTTTTTAAGCACAATATAGCACAAGGACAATTCAGTCACTGTCCTTCCAGGTCCCTGGAAACAAGGACTTGCAGAGTGAAATAAACTGACACTCTCCCTACCTACAGTTTTCTGTCCCTAGAATAAATGTTTTTTTTAATCACAATATAGCACAAGGACAATTCAGTCACTGTCCTTCCAGGTCCCTGGAAACAAGGACTTGCAGAGTGAAATAAACTGACACTCTCCCTACCTACAGTTTTCTGTCCCTAGAATAAATGTTTTTTTTAAGCACAATATAGCACAAGGACAATTCAGTCACTGTCCTTCCAGGTCCCTGGAAACAAGGACTTGCAGAGTGAAATAAACTGACACTCTCCCTACCTACAGTTTTCTGTCCCTAGAATAAATGTTTTTTTTAATCACAATATAGCACAAGGACAATTCAGTCACTGTCCTTCCAGGTCCCTGGAAACAAGGACTTGCAGAGTGAAATAAAAAAAAACTCTCCCTACCTACAGTTTTCTGTCCCTAGAATAAATGTTTTTTTTAATCACAATATAGCACAAGGACAATTCAGTCACTGTCCTAACAGGTCCCTGGAAACAAGGACTTGCAGAGTGAAATAAACTGACACTCTCCCTACCTACAGTTTTCTGTCCCTAGAATAAATGTTTTTTTTAATCACAATATAGCACAAGGACAATTCAGTCACTGTCCTTCCAGGTCCCTGGAAACAAGGACTTGCAGAGTGAAATAAACTGACACTCTCCCTACCTACAGTTTTCTGTCCCTAGAATAAATGTTTTTTTTAATCACAATATAGCACAAGGACAATTCAGTCACTGTCCTTCCAGGTCCCTGGAAACAAGGACTTGCAGAGTGAAATAAACTGACACTCTCCCTACCTACAGTTTTCTGTCCCTAGAATAAATGTTTTTTTTAATCACAATATAGCACAAGGACAATTCAGTCACTGTCCTTCCAGGTCCCTGGAAACAAGGACTTGCAGAGTGAAATAAACTGACACTCTCCCTACCTACAGTTTTCTGTCCCTAGAATAAATGTTTTTTTTAATCACAATATAGCACAAGGACAATTCAGTCACTGTCCTTCCAGGTCCCTGGAAACAAGGACTTGCAGAGTGAAATAAACTGACACTCTCCCTACCTACAGTTTTCTGTCCCTAGAATAAATGTTTTTTTTAAGCACAATATAGCACAAGGACAATTCAGTCACTGTCCTTCCAGGTCCCTGGAAACAAGGACTTGCAGAGTGAAATAAACTGACACTCTCCCTACCTACAGTTTTCTGTCCCTAGAATAAATGTTTTTTTTAATCACAATATAGCACAAGGACAATTCAGTCACTGTCCTTCCAGGTCCCTGGAAACAAGGACTTGCAGAGTGAAAGAAACTGACACTCTCCCTACCTACAGTTTTCTGTCCCTAGAATAAATGTTTTTTTAAGCACAATATAGCACAAGGACAATTCACTCACTGTCCTTCCAGGTCCCTGGAAACAAGGACTTGCAGAGTGAAAGAAACTGACACTGTCCCTACCTACAGTTTTCTGTCCCTAGAATAAATGTTTTTTTTAAGCACACTATAGCACAAGCACAAAACACACTGACACTCTCCCTACCTATCCTTCTCTTTCCCTAAACTAAAGGAATCCAGGTTAAGCAAGAAAGAAATAACAGTCACTGTCCCTGCCTATGCTGCTCTATCCCTGCTCCGGAACACACTACACTAGGCCGCCGTGCTGGCGGCCTTTTATAGTGTGGGGCGTGTACTAAACACCCTCAGCAATAATTGGCCACAGGCATCCTGCCTGTGGCCAATCATTGCTCTCCTCGCTGCCGGCGCTGTGATTGGCCAAGCATGCGGGGTCACAGTGCATGCTTGGCCAATCACAGCGCCTGGATGACACTGCGATGGCGTAGTGCATTGTGGGCCGTTCGCGTCACTCGAATTTGGCGCGAACGGCCCAAATCGTTCGATCTTCGTCGAACGATCGAACAGCCGATGTTCGAGTCGAACGTATGTTCGACTCGAACACGAAGCTCATCCCTACATGGGATAGATCACTGGAAATCTCTTGGGGGGAGTAAATATTTTACAGGATGCTCCCAATCCTGGTAAATAAACCCTTCCAATAAAGGGTGGATTGGGAAGGAACAGACAGTCTGGGGAGCTTTCAGCGACCCCAGCGAGGAGACAGTAGTGGTTGATGGTTCCGCCAGAGGCATTTAAAATGCTGCTCGGACCATGTTAGTCAGAGACTGAACCCATAATCTTTCAGCCTGAGATGCTGAGAAAGGTTCTTCCACTGTTGATTCCTCTATAACTTTATCAACCTCACCTGATCCCCTTCAGGTAGGTCGATCTCTGGGACTGTTCCTCCACTAACAGGCACTCTGCAGGAGGAGACGGAGATCGGACGCGCTTTTCCTGTGACAGGGAAGCAGCGATCAATGCTGTTAATCTCTCTTCCAATCCTCCCAGAGTTGAGGATAAAACCTCCTCTGTTATATATACAGGAGCAGGTGGACTGGGGACAGCCGCAGTACCAGGTACTCCTGCGGGGTTCCTACGGCTACTGACCTCTGAAATTTCAGGGGAGATTGGCGCAGTACAGCATGCCCAAAATCCTCAGAGCCCAACGGAGACCCCTTTCGCTTCTTGGAAGATCTATTTCCAGAGCGTCTGTACGACATATCCTATAAGCACAAAGCTGAGGTATTCCCGTCGTCATACACCAATTTTGCTGGTAATAGTCTAACACAGTTGCTGCTATATACCAGCTGGTGTCCACTAAAGTGCCTTTCTATGGGGATGCCTGCATCAACCGCCTCTGTGTGCCACTCTGTTTGCATCCAGCTGACACTTGTACTGTGTCTTTATACAAGCTGGGACGCCTGCACATGCGCAGAAGGGCCGTGGCGCGCATCGAGCGTCATCCACCCGCCCCGCCCCTTTTTTTCATAGGAGGCGCGTGCACGCGCCCGCGCGCGCCCGTGCACCATTGGCGCCCTTTTCGAAAATCAAACAGGGACTAGGAGCCAGGGCCCTTTTTGCCGGAGGGCCTGTGCGGTGGATGAGCGCAGCAACAGGGCAGAGGAAGTGGATTCCCACAGAGAAACTTACCAACTGCCTGGATCTTTTGACTTGAGAAAACCAAAGATCCACATGACAAGAAAAATGGACCACAGCGGCCTCTAGTGGTTTAACACAGGTACCGCGGTCCTTTTTTTTTTTTTTTCTTGACTACTATTAAAATTTTACATTTTCAGTAGTTACAGGCATCCACAGATATTAGCGGGAATACCGTTAGGTAACAGACAGAAAGACAAATTAGGCTTGGGGGTCCCCCAATAGAACCAAGTTCCTGGGGGCCCCCACTTACCTGTTCCCCGCCGCAGGACTCTGTTTGGTCCACAGAAGCCCAAACTTCACCTATCACGGCAGGCATTGTAATTAAACCTTCAGGGACCGGGTTCCCAAGGATTCCACTCCCCTGGACCTGTATAGCACCCTGCACAGACAACATCTTGGTCGTGGGTATGACCAGAGCTCTGGATCCCAGGGTCCAGCCCTCCTAAGAGAGGCATTACAGGCAAAACCTTGCTCTTCTGCTGCAAGGCCCGGGTACCGACCGTTTAGCTATGAAGCTTTTTTGGTGGGATCCGGAACAGCTTACTAAGGCCCAAAAGAACCTGTACGCAAGCCCAGTGAAAACACATGTTACTCTTTGGCCAACACCTTAGACACTGGCAAAAAACTGAGGTGCTCCTGGATGGGAGGGGCTTATATAGGGGAGGGTACTTCCGGTTTGGAAGTTGCCAGTGCCAGCACCTGAAGGTAAACTATATAACCCATTAGTAATGACTAAGTCGCTCTGTGTCCCGTGATGTACGAAAAAGAAAAGTGATACAACACTGAAGAATCACAGGAAGAAACACAGCATAAATGGATTTGATAAGCTTAATCCAAAGACAGTTACAGTTCTACAAACAAAGACAAAGGCAGACCTGAAAATCACACAACTTTAGGAATCTAAGACAATCCATACATTAACCACTTTAAGACCACCCCACGCAGATATACTGCAGCAGGATGGCCCTCCTCAGTGGCGGAACTACCACCATAGCGACCCACGCGGGCGCTATGGGGCCCGCAGCCCAGTGGGGCACGAGGAGGATGAGGAATGCATACTGTACTTGCCAACTTTTTTTTTTTTCCTTGCCACCGCTAGAGATCCGCGGCACTGGTCATTTCTGTCTCCATCTCTATTTTACAGAAGACCAGCTAAGGAAGAATTAAGAGGCGGAGCCCGGGTTGCAATGAAAGCGGCTGCAATAGAAATGGAGCTCCATTTCTATTGTCCGCTTTCTTGCTACCCAGGCTCCTCCTCTTGGCTCTGTAAATGGCGCAGAGACGAGCATAGTGAGTCCTGAGCGGCGCCGAGGCCCGATGGAGAGTCCTGGGTCCCGGCGCCGCGATATCCTTGTCTGAGTGAGTCTCTGCTGTCTCACTCTCACTGGCTGCCTCCTATCACATCGTGCCACCCAGAGAGTCAGTGACAGTCTGAGCAAGTAACTCTCTGGGCGGCTGCACGCCCAGGTGCATGAATGGGGGGCGGGGGGTCTGTACTCCTGTGGGGGGTCTGTACTCCTGGGGGGGCGAATTGTCCTGGGGTCTGTTCTCCTGGAGGGGTGAATTGTCCTGGGGGGTCTGTAATCCTAGGGGGGTGAATTGTCCTGGGGGGGTGAATTGTCCTGAGGGGGTCTGTACTCTTGGGGGATGAATTGTCCTGGGGGTCTGTACTCCTGGGAGGGGGTGAATTGTCCTGGGGGGTCTGGTGTCCTGGAGGGGTGAATTGTCCTGGGGGGGTCTGTACTCCTGGGGGGTGAATTGTCCTGGGGGGGTCTGTACTCCTGGGGGGTGAATTGTCCTGGGGGGTCTGTACTCCTGGGGGGGTGGGTGAATTGTCCTGGGGGTCTGTACTCCTGGGGTGTGAATTGTCCTGGGGGTCTGTACAGATGGGGGGTTATCTTGGGGGGGTCTGTACTCTTGGAGGGGGTCTGTACAGTTGGAGGGGGTTGAGTTGTCCTGGGGGGGTCTGTACAGATGGGGCTGGTTTGTCCAGGGGGGGTCTGTACCAGATGGAGGAGGGGGTGGTTTATCCTGAGGGGGGTCTATACTGATGTAGGGGGGTCTATAATGAAAGAGGTGGGTCTGTACTGTACTTTTTCTGCACCGGGTGACACCAACCCTAGTGACGCCACTGGTAACTGGGGACAGCTGATGTAAGGAGGGACTCTACTGGGAATGCCTGATGTAAGGAGGGACTCTACTGGGAATGCCTGATGTAAGGAGGGACTCTACTGGGGGCACCTGATGTAAGGAGGGACTCTACTGGGGGCACCTGATGTAAGGAGGGACTCTACTGGGGGCACCTGATGTAAGGAGGGACTCTACTGGGAGCACCTGATGTAAGGAGGGACTCTACTGGGAGCACCTGATGTAAGGAGGGACTCTACTGGGAATGCCTGATGTAAGGAGGGACTCTACTGGGAATGCCTGATGTAAGGAGGGACTCTACTGGGGGCACCTGATGTAAGGAGGGACTTTACTGGGAATGCCTGATGTAAGGAGGGACTCTACTGGGGGCACCTGATGTAAGGAGGGACTCTACTGGGGGCACCTGATGTAAGGAGGGACTCTACTGGGAATGCCTGATGTAAGGAGGGACTCTACTGGGAATGCCTGATGTAAGGAGGGACTCTACTGGGGGCACCTGATGTAAGGAGGGACTCTACTGGGGGCACCTGATGTAAGGAGGGACTCTACTGGGGGCACCTGATGTAAGGAGGGACTCTACTGGGAATGCCTGATGTAAGGAGGGACTCTACTGGGAATGCCTGATGTAAGGAGGGACTCTACTGGGGGCACCTGATGTAAGGAGGGACGCTTCTGGGGACACCTGATATAAGGAAGGATTCTGCTGGGAATGCCTGATATATGGATGGACTCTGCTGGGGACACCTGATGGCATCTGGTGGCAGGTGACGTGGCAAGTGACACACTCGGAGCTCCCACTGATTCTGCATTATGGTGAGTTGAACTATTTAATTTTATATTACAATGTAATATAAGTGTAGCGGCCTCACTCCCTTCTCTCGTGAATCGGTTATCCGATAGCTCTTGTCTAGGGGTATCTTGTATGCAAGAGTGAGATGCGCCACGGCCCATGTCCTCCCCATTGCAGCGGGTGAGGTGAAGGCCAGTACCTGTTGTTCTCCTCGGGCCTGTGTGTTTCTTTAAAAGCCAATTCTGTTGTGCTGACACTTCCCTTCGCTCCCATTAACCAGAGTACCACACACCGATAAGGGTCCAACACTTGTTTATTATAGCACACAAATAAACAGTCCTTTGTCAGCCGACTTGTTGGGACCCATAAACTAGTTCAATACGGTGGGGTGAGCAGGTCGAGGCACAGTCCTAACAATCAAACTAAACCACTGTGGTTTCACCAGCGGTTGCTACAGCCATTGGCTTGAGAGAGAACTTGAATCTCCGTAGTCTCTACCAGCGACTCTAGAGAATATGAACTGGAGTACCTTCGCTGCGTTGCAGTACCTTCGCTGAGTTGCGGCCCCTGTCAGGGGGAAGATGTCCCTCCAAGGGAGTTACCAGAGGCCCCTCTGTCACCGGGTTGATGCTGCTCCATGCTCTTCAGATGGGTAACCTCTCCGGCCTCCTCGCCTCAGATACGGGCCCCATCCACCTCAGGGTCCCTCGGACTCATCCACCCTTGCGGAGCCCAGTCGAAGTCACTGGGCCCCAGGCCTCCGGTGTAGTACCTCACCCCAGGCTTAAGGTGCCTGAGATGGACGCCAACACTGCTCCGACCAGGCCATGGGCACCTGGGCCGGAACTCTGGACCACCAGCACCCAGGCCAAGGGTGCCTGGGCGCGGGATAGCAAAAAGACCTCGTGGCGAGGGCGTCTACCCCCCTTTATGCCCTCCCCCCAGCCGGCACAGCAGGTTCCCCACCTCGCTGTACCACTGCCAGAGCAGGACAAAATGGGTGTAGCACTACGGCAGTGGTTCTACCTCGACTCGGGACATCATCGCAACCCACAGGTCAAGGAGAACAGCACACTACCAAAGTCCTCCACGACTTAAATGGTCTAAACCCTCTCATGATTGGTACATCCTGGATCATACTACCACCCAGGTGCTCCCCCTAGATTTAGACCCCCGCTACATAAGAAATAATGCGCTTTAATCATCCTGATACCATAACAACTATGGTGCCGTGATGATTGAAGCGCTAACACCAGGTGTTTGGAGTATCTTTATCTACTGATTGTTAAACTTTCTGGAATACACATATTGCTATTGTGGTGTAGGATCTGGGCCTGCTGTCTTTCTCTCTTTCTCTCTCTCTTTCTTTCTTTCTTTCTTCATTCCTCCGTCCCTCATTCATCTCAGACTCGAACAACACCCGATTTGAGGCACACCCTTTAAGCCACGCCCACTATTTAATTTAAGCCCTACCATTTTTTTTGTTGGAGGGGGGCTGTTTGCAGGGGGGGCCCCATGCAACATTTTGCTATTGGGCCCTGTGATTTCTAGTTACGCCCCTGGCCCTCCTGCATGAAATCATGTACCTGTACATGATTTCATGCACGGGGTCTGAAGGGCCTGTACGCGCGCTGCTGGCGACCCGTTCCTGCTGTATTTGGAAACAGCGGGAGCCAATCAACGGGATGTCCAATGGGACCCACCGATAGTTCTGAGGAGACGCAGAACGGTGGTCTGTCTATGTAAACAAGGCAGATCACAGTTCTGCCAGAGGGGAAAATGGAGATTGTGTGTTTCTGCTAAGCACGCCAAATACCACCAAAAAAAAGCTCTATTTGTGGGGAAAAAAAGGACATAAATTTTATTTGGGTACAGCGTCACACGACTGCGCAATTGTCATTTAAAGTAATGCTGTGCCGTATCACTAAAAATGGCCTGGTCAGGAAGGGGGGTGAACCTTCTGAGGCTGAAGTGGTTATTAAACCAGTGGGTTGAATGGAAAAAAATGATCCAATTCCCCCATCCACACATTTGAGGTGAATAGGAGAATCACTCCCACTTTGCTATTATGTTCTGATGGCAAGGAGATTCCCCTGCTGTCATAACACACTAATCAGTGCTGCCAGCTATAGTTGGTAGATTGACTTCTGTACAACCAGGGTACCCAAAAATGGATTGAAATTTGTCTGGTCAATGCTGAACCAGCCAAATTTTGATCCATATATAGCTGGCTTTAAATTTCATCGCTCTGTGTCTATGACTTACACTTACCAGTAGGATATGCAATATCGGTGAAGGGAAGGACTGATAATGTAGTTTAACAGATTATGTGAGACTACACCTCTTGTAGCATTGGAAGCGTGGAATTCGTTCCCAGCAGGATTCCAGACGAAAGCCTCATTCATACACACGGCCGGTTTTCTCATCAAGAAACGACAAGTAAACTGCCGGGAGAGCTTTCTTGCCGAGAAAACCGGTCGTGTGTACGAGGCTTTCAGGTTTCTCGTCAAGAAAACTGGCCAGAATCTCGACGAGAAAAATAGAGAACTTGCTCTCTATTTTCTCGTTGAGATTCTCGTCGGCCTGTTTCCCGACGAGAAACCCGAGAGTGTGTACACTTACAGTACCTGTCGCCGTGGAAACCCGCGCATGCGCGGTAGCTTCCTAGGCATAGGTAGGTTGTAGCAAGATGGCGGCGGCGGCATTGAATGTGACGAGCGCACGCTCGTCGTAGTCAATGACGTCACCGCGTTCGTTCCATTCAAAAGAACGGCGGTTCTTTTGAATCGAGCGTATGTACACTCGGCCGGGACAAGATTCTTGTCAAGAATCTCGTCCGGAAAAACAACGTGTTTTTTCCTGACGAGATTCTTGGCGGTGTGTACGAGGCTTAAAACATGGGGACTTTGCCACTTTTATTTAATTTTAGTGTTCTCAGCGATACAGCAACAACGGTTCCTCTGATCAGGAGTTGGCTCACTCTGAATTGCCCGTGGCGACTCCGCTGGGTAGAACACAGATCTGTTTTCTGGCAATGACTCCATTCCTTTCTCCGCCAGGGATGGCGCTAGGCTGTGTGGCTTTCACTCTGGTGACGCAGGGCAGCAGGGTTCTCTCTCTGATGGTGTTCTCTCCTCACTGTCCTCTCCCTCTGGAGTCCTGAGTGCACTTCCCTGAAAGCTTTCCCGGGCTCCTGGTTCTCTCTCTCTCTCCCATTCAGCTGGGCATGCTGTGTGGGCTGCAGTTTATTTGTTACAGTGGTGCTGTCAGTCCTCAGGACTATATGTCCCACAATCCTCTTCTCTGCTCCTTTTTCTATTCTATTTCTTCCCTGGCCGATATGAAGGCGGGGGAAGAAACATAGTGGGCGGCTGTGCTGGCAAGCGCTGCTCACTAGTACAGCATCGTGCGCGAGGAGGAGGGGGGAAAGAAGAGCCCGCAGCTGCAGTGGCGTCACTAGGGTTGGTGTCACCCAGTGCGTTAAAACATGGTGTCTCCCCCCCTTCCACCATCTATAGTCACCCCATAGTATAGACCCCCCTCCACTAAGTATAGACCCCCTCTGTCAGTGCAGACTCCCCACTAAGTATAAACCCCTCCCTCAGTACAGACCCCCCTCCATCAGTATAGACCCCAGGACAAACCACCCCCCTCCATTAGTACAGACCCCCCTCAGGACAAACCACCCCCCTCCATTAGTACAGACCCCCTCTAGTATTACAGACCCCCAGGACAAACTAATCCCCCTCCATTAGTACAGACTCCCCAGGACAACCCCCCCCCCATTAGTACAGACCCCCCAGGACAAACCACCCCATTAGTACAGACTCCCCAGGACAACCCCCCCCATTAGTACAGACCCCCCAGGACAAACCTCCCATTAGTACAGACCCCCCAGGACAAACTCCCTATTAGTACAGACTCCCCCAAGGACAAACCCCCCATTAGTACAGATTCCCCCCAGGACAACCCCCCATTAGTACAGACCCCCCAGGACAAACCCCCCTCTCCATTAGTACAAACCCCCCCCAGGACAACCCCCCCATTAGTACAGACTCCTAGGACAAACCCCCCCTTAGTACAGACTCCCCCCAGGACAAACCCCCCCTCCATTAGTAGAGAACTCTCCAGGACAACCCCCCATTAGTACAGACACTCCCCAGGACAAATCAACAATACAAGTGAGCACTGTGAATCAAGATGGAGTGTGAATGGGGGAGGGGAGGGGAAGGGAAAAAAGGAGGAAGGGAGGGGGAAGTGTGTGTGTTGGTAATGTGTTAGTGAATGATGGTGGGAATTATGTGTAATGAGTGCTGGAAAATAAAACTTGATTATGGGGGTTATTGGCCGAGGTTGGCAAATCGGCTGGATATAATATTAATGGATCTGTATGAGAGGAAGCCAATTGAGACAGTGATAAGTGTCAATGGAATGAGATGTGTGCTTTAGAAAGTGTGTGCAGGGTGCACGGGATAAATTAAAAAAAGCATGTGAGCAAAGAAGTGAGGTGAGTCCTGAAAAATGAACTTGAAGTTACCTTGGAGTGTGGAAGAGTAAAAAACCAAGGAACCTCTCGTCAGATGGAAATCTGTGAAGTGAGGCTACCCAGGTGGCTCCCGGCTAAATGTCCACAGTAAGGGGCGTGTCCCCGCCAGCGTCATGTATCAACGCATGAGCCAGGGGCGGGGACGGAACGAACGCCCGCCCGAGGTACACATGACCTCAGCGGGGGTCCCTTCCATCCCCTCGAGCCATGCGAGGTGGAAAAAGCCTTAATGCACACAACGGCATCCCAGGAGACACCGTGCGTGCAACTTGCTGACATGATGCCAATGCGCCAAGATCAAACCCCGCCCCCTACGCCGATGAAAGGCTGGTGGGGGAGGGGGAGCTAGGCGCATCGCAACCCCGGGTGAAAGAGACTAAAGGACAGGAATCCACCAACGCTTGGGTTGGGTAAGTCCTGTAAGTTCTCACAGTTGCTCTTGGTGGGCGCAGGAATGGGCCCAGCTGTGAAATATTAGATCAAGAATTGTAATTACATGCCCCTGTTGAACAGGGGCAGAAAAATTGGGCCTTAGGCACTGGTGCTGGTGCCATAACACTGCAACCCCTCACAGATACTGTACTTAGAGCGCAGCAATGAGCCCTGTTGCAAAGTATTAGATCAAGAATTGTAATTACATGCCCCTGTTAACCACTTAACGACCGCCCACTGCATATATACGTTGGCTAAATGGCACGGACAGGCACAATCACGTACCTGTACGTGACTGCCTTCGTATGGGTGGGGGGTCCGATCGGACCCCCCCCTCCGGTACAGTGGACGGTCGGGATCGCTCTGGGAGCGATCCGTGATGAGGGGGCGGCCATTGGTTTCTGGCCACCCCCTCGCGATCGCTCCCAGTGAATCAAATGCTTCCTCTGCCTGTGTAATGTAAACACAGGCAGAGAGGAAGCAGCAGGAAGTGATGTCATCTCTCCTGCGGCGCTCACATCTACTGGAGCGCCGTCGAGAGAAGACATCAAGTAAGTGCACAAGCCGTAAACTGACACCAGGACTAGGGATGAGCTCGGTGTTCGAGTCGAACGCATGTTCGACTCGAACATCGCCTGTTCGGCGAAACCAGAACTTTGTGGGCCGTTCGCGGGAAATTTGTGTGACACGAACGGCCCACAATGCACTGCGCCATTGCACTGCATTTCCGGCGCTGTGATTGGCCAAGCATGCACTGTGACCCCGCATGCTTGGCCAATCACAGCGCCGGCAGAGAGGAGAGACATAATTGGCCACAGGCAGGATGCCTGTGGCCAATTATAGCTCAGGGGGGTTTAGTACACGCCTAACACTATAAAAGGCCGCCAGCGCGGAGGCCTTGTGTAGTGTGTTCCGGCGTACAGGGAAAGAGCTTGCTAGGCAGGGACAGTGTGTTCTACAGTGTGTTCTTTTCTCAGGCATCTGCAGGAGTTAATGGGTGTTGTGTGCCTCCAGCACAGTATACACCTGTATCTACCCTTTATTGCTGTTCTCTAAGCTAGATAGGCAGGGACAGTGTGTTATTTTCTCAGGCATCTGCAGGAGTTAGTGGGTGTTGTGTTGCCTCTAGCACAGTATACACCTGTATCTACCCTTTATTGCTGTTCTCTAATACAGGCATCTGCAGGAGTTAGTGGGTGTTGTGTGCCCCAGCACAGTATACACCTATATATACACTTTTTTGCTGTTCTCTAATACAGGCATCTGCAGGAGTTAGTGGGTGTTGTGTGCCCCAGCACAGTATATACCTGTATATACACTTTTTTGCAGTTCTCTAATACAGGCATCTGCAGGAGTTAGTGGGTGTTGTGTGCCTCCAGCACAGCACAGTATACACCTGTATCTACCCGTTATTGCTGGTGTTCTCTAATAAAGGCATCTGCAGGAGTTAGTGGGTGTTGTGTGCCTCCAGCACAGCACAGTATACACCTGTATCTACCCTTTATTGCTGGTGTTCTCTAATAAAGGCATCTGCAGGAGTTAGTGGGTGTTGTGTGCCTCCAGCACAATATACACTACCCAATTGCTGGTTTTCCCATCTCCCTGCAGGCCATTACTATGTCTGGAAGGCCAACAAGGAGAGGCAGACAGTCACGAGCCAATAAAAGAGGGCAAGCAGGCTCTGTGTCTAGAGACAACAGTGCTGGTCGTGGACGCGGTGCATCGTCATCAGCATATGGCCATGGGACACGCTTGTCCTTATTTTCGGCAGCTGGACATGTTGAGCCGCATCATGACGAAGATTTGGTAGAGTGGATGACCAAGCCCTCCTCATCCTCCTCATCCTCTCTCACCCAGGCTCAGGGTACTGGCAAAGCAGCTGCCAAAGCGTCCTCTTCCCTCGTATCAATTTCATCATCAGTCACTCCTTCCCTAGACCCACCATGTCCTCCTGAGGAGTCCCCCGAACTGTTTGAGCACAGTGTTGGGTACATGTTCCAGGAGGATGCCCAGCGTTTTGAAGGGTCTGATGATGATACCCAGCTAGAGGAAGGCAGTAGCGTGAGCGCAGAGAGAGGGGATGCTCAAGAAGGACAGCAATCTGGCAGTCATGTTCCAGCAGCTGCAGCATACTGCCAGATTGGCTCCAGTGATGAGGAGGGAGGGGATGATGAGGTCACTGACTCCACGTGGGTGCCTGATAGGAGAGAGGAGGAGCAGTAGGAGGAGGAGGCACATCTCCAACGAGGCAGGATGCCCTCCGGAGGCCAGCGTAAGGGCAGCACACCGACTGAATCACACCGCAGAGCTACGCCTGTGCAGGGCGCTGCCTCTGCCCGTTATTCCACAAGTTCTTTGGTGTGGGCCTTTTTTGAGTTGAGTGCATCAGATCGCACCACTGCTATTTGCAACATATGTCTCAAGCGTATCTCGCGTGGCCAAAACATCAGCCGCTTGGGCACCACATGCTTGACCAGACATATGTTGACCTGCCATGCAGCTCGTTGGCAAGCGTACCTTAAAGACCCACACCAAAGAACAAAGCGGACCTCTCCTTACTCCTCATCAGCTGGGATCTCCAACCCCACTGAAACCTGCACTGAGAGGAATGAAGGTGTAGAATTAGGTGTGTCACAGCCAAGTACTTGCGGGCACTCTGCTAGCAGTACACCGACGTCCGATTGTAGCAGGCAAATTTCCCTGCCCCAGCTTCTGGACCGTCAAAAGACGTTCACTCCCAGCTATCCACATGCCCAGCGGTTGAATGCTAGCTTTGCTAAATTGCTAGCACTTCAACTGCTGCCTTTTTCAGTTGGTAGACTCGGCCCCTTCCGTGAGTTTGTGCAATGTGCGTTTCCTCAGTGGCAGGTTCCCAAACGCCACTTTTTCTCACCAAAGGCGATTCCGGCTCTCTACCGGCATGTGGAAGGCAATGTCCATGCCTCGCTGGACAGGGCGGTCAGCGGTAAGGTGCATATTACCGCTGACTCATGGTCCAGCAGGCATGGACAGGGACGATACCTTTCTTTCACGGCCCATTGGGTCACTCTTTTGACAGCTGGGAAGGATGCAGGACAAGGTGCAGTAGTGTTGGAGGTTGTTCCACCGCCACGCCTCCAAAATGCTACTACTGGTTGTGACACACCTCTCTCCTCCACCCCCTCCTCTTCTTCTTCCTCCATGGCCTCTTCCTGTGCTTTGTCCTCGGAACCAGCGGTGCTCCGTAGGCGTTCAAGGGGCTACGCATGTACGCAGGCAAAAAGATGCCATGCCATGCTTGCGCTGGTGTGTTTGGGGGACAGGAGCCACACTGGGGCAGAGGTTATGTCAGCTCTGCAGGGGCAGGCCGAGAGGTGGTTGACGCCACGCCAGCTTAAGCCAGGAATGGTGGTTTGCGACAATGGCACCAACCTCCTCTCCGCCCTCCGACAGGGACAACTGACCCATGTGCCCTGTGTGGCTCACGTCCTTAACCTGGTGGTGCAGCGGTTCTTGGGCAGGTACCCGGGCTTACAGGATGTCCTGAGGCAGGCCAGGAAAGTCTGTGTGCATTTCCGCAGATCATATAATGCCAGTGCTCGGCTGGCTGAGCTGCAAAAGGAGTTGAACCTGCCCAAGAACCGCCTTATATGTGACATGCCCACCAGGTGAAACTCTACGTTGGCCATGCTGCAGCGGCTGCACATGCAGCAGAGGGCCATCAATGAGTACCTATGCGACTACGGCACCAGGACAGGGTCAGGGGAGCTCGGGTTTTTTTCACCACGCCAGTGGGGCATGATCAGGGATGCATGCACTGTCCTGGCACCATTTGAGGAGGCCACGAGGATGGTGAGCAGTGACAGTGTATGCATCAGTGACACTGTACCTCTTGTCCACCTGTTGGAGCATGCGCTGCGTGGAATAATGGACAGGGCACTTGCGGCAGAACAGAGGCAGGAAGAGGAGGACTTCCTTGCCTCTCAAGGCCCCCTTTACCCAGACAGTGTTCCTTCTATCCCACCCATCGCACAGGAAGAGGACGAGGAGGAGGAGGAGGAGGATTGTGTCAGCATGGAGGTGGAGCCTGGCACTCAGCATCAACAGCAGCAGTCTATTAGGGATGATTTACAGTCCCAAGAAACCCGTGGACTTGTACGTGGCTGGGAGGAGGTGGCTGCGGATCATTTCGTCCTTAGTGACCCAGAGGACTCCGGACCGAATGCCTCAGCTAACCTACGCTGCATGGCCTCCCTGATCCTGCAAAGTCTGCGGAAGGATCTTCGTATTCTTCGGATCAAGGAGAGGGACCATTACTGGCTGGCCACTCTCCTTGATCCACGGTACAAGGGTAAGGTTGCGGACCTTATCTTACCGTCGCAGAGGGAGCAAAGGATGAGACATCTCCAGGAGGCCTTGCAGAAAGGTCTGTGCAACGCGTTCCCAGAGACTGGGAGGTTACAAACTCCTGGTCCTGGACAACGAGTTGCTGAGGCTTCGGTCAGTCAAAGAAGGAGCGGTGGGGAAGTTGGCCGTCTGACCGATGCGTTCAGTCAATTTTTTAGTCCGCAGCCCAAGGTATGATCGGTTCCAGCAACCATCGCCAGCGTCTGATATACATGGTGCAGGAATACCTAGGGGCAAGGTCAGACTTGGACACCTTTCCCACCGAAAATACTCTGGCTTACTGGGTCTTGAGGATGGATCACTGGCCAGAGCTTGCACAGTATGCAATTGAGCTACTGGCCTGTCCTGCATCCAGCGTTCTTTCAGAACGCACATTCAGTGCTGCTGGAGGCTTTGTCACGGATCACAGGGTGCGCCTGTCCACCGACTCGGTTGATCGACTGACCTTCATAAAGATGAACCAGTCTTGGATCACCACCAGCTACCAAGCACCTGAAGCTGATATAACAGAATAATTTATTTTGAAATGTCACATCCCTTCAAGACTGCCTATGCTGATGCTGAGTGACTGTCCTGTTATGTTGACTGACTATCCTACTCCTCCTCAATGATCCGATTCCTGATGATAGCTTGGAAGAACATTTTTGTTTCTGGTTGCCGCCACCAGTGGCCCAATTTTTCAGCCCCTGTTTAACAGGGGTGTGTAATTACAATTTTTGATGCAATACTTTGCAACAGGGCTCATTGCTGTGCTCCAAGTACAGTATCTGTGAGGGGTTGCAGTGTTGTGGCACCAGTGCCTAAGGCCCAATTTTTCTGCCCCTATTCAACAGGGGCATGTAATTACAATTCTTGATAATTCACAGCAGGGCCCATTCCTGCGCCCGCCAAGAGTAACTGTGAGGGCTGACAGTGTTGTAGCACCAGCACCACCACCAAAGGCCCAATTTTTCCTACCACTGTTCAACAATGGCATGTAATTACAATTCCTGATATAATAGTTCACAGCAGGGCGTTCCAGTGCCCACCAAGAGTAACTGTGAGGGCTTACAGTGTTGTGGCAACACCGACACCTAAGGGGAAAATTTCTGCAGAGTATATATGGCCGGCCCCTACTTTCAAACATCCAACTTACAAACGACTCCTACTTGCAAACGGAAGGAGACAACAGGAAGTGAGAGGAAATCTACCTCTAGGAAGGCAAATTCTCTCCTGTAAAAGTTAATATGGGGAAAAAGGTGTCTCCTCTCTACTGATGCTTTATCACCAATCCTTGTTTCAATAAAAACCCCACTTTTCCAAAAACATTTGTCATTGGGACGGAAAGTGAGGTGAAATCTTCTGAACAGGTGCACAGACAGCAAAACAAATGTTACAGGGGTGATAACCCTTCCCTATGTTTTCCAAAAAGCTTAAAAATATATATTTTGGCTAGAGCTACACTTAAACAATGTACCTGTTCAAAATTACAAACAGATTCTACTTAAGAACAAACCTACAGTCCCTGTCTTGTTTGCACCGCCTGTATACTGCTGTTCAGAGTATATAGGGCCTTTTTTTATTTTGGGTGCGGGTTTCCCCTTAATATCCATACAAGACCCAAAGGGGCTGGTAATGGGCTGGGGTGGGGGGGGGGGGGGTGATGGGGTAGCCATGCCATCTTTCTCAAAGATTTTCATCCATATTGCCAGGACAAGACATGACATTAAAGTCGCAAGCAGTTTTAAATGGCTTTTTTTCCTTTAGAAATGTCATTTTGTGCAGGGACAGTTCTAAACACGGGAAACACATGCCACTTCACAGGCATACTTTAGACACCCCCAGTTACGATATTTAAAGGAATATTTCCCTTTTTTTTTTCACTTTATGCATCATTAAAATGACTGCTCCAGAAAAAACGGCCGTTTTTAAAACTTCTTTTTGCATTGATACATGTCCCCTGGGGCAGAACCCGGGTCCCCAAACCCTTTTTAGGACAATAACATGCATATTAGCCGTTATAATTAGCACTTTAGATTTTGAACGTTCGTGTCCATTGTATTTAATAGGGTTCTAACGTTCGCGCAAACTTTTCGGTCCGTTTGCAGGTTCTGGTGCAAACCGAACCGGGGGGTGTTCGGCTCATCGCTAATGGAGACATATAGGACTAGGCCCAAACATGCTCAGATGGATAGGGACACTGTATTCGAAACCTTCGGCACAGGTGCGGGTGAATAGAACTCTTTCGGACCGGTTCCCACTTTTCATTGGGACCCGACAGGGATGTCCGCTCTTACCCCTCCTTTTTGTCCTTTAACTAGAGCCACTATTAGCAACTATACGAGCCAACCAGGAGATAGAGGGGGTGAAGGTGGATGGGAGGGAACACAAGATCTCTGCGTTTGCGGATGACATGATGCTCTATGTATCAAACCCAAGGCAGACATTATCAAAGATTATGGAGGAATATGAAAATTATGGGGATATTTCAAATCTAAAAATTAATAAAGAGAAAACTGAGATATTGAGCGTATCTATGAGCATGGGAGAACACAGAGATCTTGGGGCCCTATATCCATTTACATGGAAAAATTGTCATGGATATGCACTAATGTCTGTCTGCCATCTTACCTTTTCCTCCTCATGTGTTCATCTTAGAGGCTGGACTCTTTCACCTGGCTTCCTTTATAATCTCCTCCCAGCCTGACTCCACCCCAGGCCCTATCACAGAACACTATATTAACCTGTGCACTGCAAGCCTGCCTTGCTGATCAACGTGTTTGTTTAAGCATTGTGTGTCTCTCTGTTACGATATTGGCTTGTTCCTGACTATCCCTGTCTGCTTGTGACCCTTGACCTTCGGCTTGTCCTTTGTTTATGCTTGCCTGCTTGTAACCCCGACCTTGGCCTTTCCCCTCACTATTCTTGTATCCTGTGCTGCTGCTCCCCCTCTTTCCTCCTTACCCTACAAGGCGTGAGCTAGGAGACTCTAGGGGTCGCGACCTGGACCTAGCTGCAGCGTAACATCCTCACCACTAGAGGCTCTGGTGAAGACCTGCTGGGTCTTAGACTCCGCGCCCTGGGGAATCTCGGCTCTAGCTTCCTGTGGATCCCGGTTGTGCTCCTCTGGTCCCGCTTTCCACAACCACCCAGTATCCTATCTGCAGCAGTCAGCCATAGGGTTCACTACCTTGTGGTGCACTCCTGACCCCCTATGGTGTGCATCTGTCACCTGGCCACAGGTGACCTGACAGTTTGATCAGCCATGAACCCGGCTGACATGCCGCTCCCTGCGGATGATCCATTGCAGGGCATAGTTCGCAGACTTGAGACCCAGGAATCGAATCAGACTAAGGTGATGCGATTTCTCCAGGATCTGGCTTCTCGCTTCGAGCAGCTTCAGGCCTCCTTGGGAACCCCGAATCCGCAACCTCAAGTACAACCAGCGGCTGCACCTATCGCACCAGTCGCAGCCACACACTCACTAAAACTGCCAGCTCCGTTCCGTTTCTCTGGGGACTCCAAGGCCTGCAGGGGGTTTCTCAGCCAATGTACGATTCATCTTGAGCTTCAGCCTCAAAACTTCCTGTCTGATCGGGCTAAGGTAGCCTATATCATTTCCCTCCTCTCCGGTGAAGCTTTAGCCTGGGCTGCCCCCCTGTGGGAGAAGAATGATCCAGTGGTTTCCAGCCTGTCCGACTTCTTGAATCTCTTTCATAATATCTTCGAGTTGCCGGCTCTGGCTTCTTCAGCGGCTAGTGCTCTCTTACGTCTTCGCCAAGAGTCTAGTTCAGTGGGACAATATGCTCTTCAGTTCTGTATCCACACTGCTGAATTGAGCTGGAACAATGAGGCCCTGGTCGCTACCTTTTTACATGGCCTCTCTGACCGAGTGAAAGACGAATTAGCGGGCAGAGCCATCCCCGTCGGTCTGGACGATGTAATTTCTTTGTGCAATCAGATCGACATTCGTTTTCAGCAGAGGTCCCTAGAAAAAAGACGCCAGCACTCCCTGGGCCCTAGCCAGTCTGAGCTCCCCTCCCTTCGTCCCGTAGAGCATCTTCCGCCTGCTGAGGAACCTATGCAGCTGGGCCGGACCAGACTAACCCCGAAGACCGTGCTAGGCGCAGAACCCTGGGCTTGTGCCTCTATTGTGGGGGCAAGGGTCATTTTCGTGACTCCTGCTCGCTTCGTCTGGGAAACGCTCGGGTCTAATACATTTGGAAGGTGGAGTATTGGACCCAGAAACATCACCTTCTCGCCTTCTCCTGCCGGTGTTCCTTCATGTAGGCCATTCTCCTCAATCTACCCTTGCATATCTGGATTCCGGGGCTGCCGGCGATTTTATGGATGAAGCTTACCCTTTCACTGCTCACTACCCCATTGGTAGTCTCGGCAATTGATGGCACCGTTCTCCCAGGGGGCCCTATTCGCTTCCAGACGCCACCCATTAGGATGTCGGTAGGGATTCTCCACCAGAAGTGGATATCCTTTCTCATTCTACCCAAGGCCTCTACCCCCGTTGTATTGGGCCTTCCTTGGCTACAGCTCCACTCTCCACATGTGGACTGGGTCTCTGGGCAGGTCCTGGCCTGGGGTCCCTCATGTTTCTCGTTGTGTCTTCTCAAGGTGGCCACCAAGGAGAGACTTCCGGTTGCTACCACTTCTGTTTCTTCTGATCTTTCCGCTGCATACAGCGATTACCGGGATGTGTTCTGTAAGAAATAAGCTGAGGTGCTTCCTCACCACAGATCTTTTGACTGTGCTATTGACCTTGTCCCTAGAGCAACTCTGCCCAGGGGTCGTACCTACCCTCTGTCCATCCCAGAGACCCAGGCCATGTCTGAGTATGTCGCAGAGAATCTGGAGAGAGGTTTCATCCGGAAATCCTCATTGCCTGCAGGGGCAGGGTTCTTTTTCGTTGCCAAAAAGGATGGTACCTTAAGACCCTGCATCGACTATCGAGGTCTAAACGCGGTTACTATCAAAAATCGATACCCCTTACCCTTAATATCTAAGCTATTCGACAGGTTGAAGGGTGCCTCCATTTTCACCAAGTTGGATCTCAGAGGCGCGTACAATCTCATTCGAATACGGGAGGGTGACGAATGGAAGACTGCATTCAACACTAGAGACGGGCATTACGAATACCTGGTGATGCCTTTTGGTTTGTGTAATGCCCCAGCCGTGTTTCAAAACTTTGTCAATGAAATCATCAGGGATCTGCTGTACCAGTTTGTTGTCATCTATCTGGATGATATTCTGATCTTTTCGGAAAATCTGCACGTCCACAGAAACCATGTCCGCACTGTACTTCAGCGTCTTAGAGAGAACAATCTCTATGCCAAGCTGGAGAAATGTTCCTTTGAATGTTCTGATGTCCTGTTTCTGGGGTGCTTTGTCTCATGTTTGGGTCTTTGTATGGATCCTGGGAAGGTCTTGGCTATTACCAACTGGCCTCTTCCTACTAGCCTCAAGGCCACACAGCGCTTTCTTGGCTTCACAAATTATTATAGGCAGTTCATAAGGAATTACTCTTCCATTGCCGCGCCTATTATCGCTTTGACCAAGAAGGGTGCGAATGCCAAAGATTGGCCTTCCGAAGCTGTCTCTGCATTCCACGACCTGAAACAGGCCTTTGTTTCTGGACCTCTCTTGAGGAGACCTAATCCTGGGGATGCATTTTTTATTGAAGTGGACGCTTCCTCAATGGGAGTGGGAGCTGTGCTTCTTCAATTCTTTGAGAAGAAACATCAACCATGTGCGTTCTTCTCCAAAAAAAATTCTCAGGCAGAGAGGAATTATGCCATCGGTGATCGGGAACTTCTCGCAATTAAATTGGCGTTAGAGGAGTGGCGTCATCTCTTGGAGGGTTCCCCTCACTCCATAACGATCTTTACTGATCATAAGAATTTACAGTATCTGCAGAATGCTAAACGTCTGAATCCCAGACAGGCCAGGTGGAGTCTCTTCTTTGCCCGTTTTAGTTTCACGATTACCTACAAACCTGGTTCCTGCAACGGTTGGGCGGATGCGCTCTCTAGGTCATTTGACACTTTGGACGAGGAGTCCGCCCCTGAACCTGAGCCGATCATTCCAACCTCGTGCATTGTTGCCCATTCTACCACCCCGGAGTCTAATATTCCTCCTGGTAAGACCTTTGTCCCCACTGAGCTAAGAGCTAAGATCCTTCGTTGGGGACATGATTCCAAGGTGGCAGGTCCTTCTGGATTCCTCCGATCCTTCTTACTCCTCAGTCGTCACTACTGGTGGCCTAATCTCTGCTCGGACATCAAAGACTACGTTAAGGCTTGTCATGTCTGTGCTCAGTCCAAATCCTCCACACAAGCTCCTGCTGGTCTCCTCATGCACTTGCCCATTCCTAAGGAGCCCTGGGCTCATATTGCCATGGATTTTATCACCGACCTACCACTGTCTGAGAATAATACGGTCATTTGGGTGGTAATCGATCGGTTCTCCAAGATGGCTCATTTTGTTCCTCTTCCTGGTCTTCCTTCTGCTCCTGCCTTGGTTCCCATTTTTATTCGAGAAATTTTCCGCCTCCATGGGGTTCCTTCTCATATTGTTTCTGACAGGGGTGTTCAATTTACGTCTCGTTTTTGGAGAGCCTTTTGCAAATCCCTCAATATTGTCTTGGATTTTTCCTCTTCCTACCACCCTTAATCCATTGGACAGATTGAGAGGGTTAATCAGGAGTTAGAGGTCTTTCTTTGCACCTTAGTGTCTGCTCATCATGACGATTGGTCCTCTCTACTCCCATGGGCAGAATTCTCTCATAACAATCATGTAAATACCAGTTCGCAGTTTATGGAAAACACCCTCAACTTCCTCTTCCCATGACCTGTTCTCCAGATTTTCCAGTTTTGGCTTCGGTTCAGGAGTCTCTCAATTCTGTTTGGGGTGACGTTCATGATTCCCTCCGGGCAGCTGCTGAAAAATTCAAAGGCTTTGCCGACCGCCGCAGGCGTAAACCGCCTTCTCTTCAGCCAGGGGACAAAGTCTGGCTCTCCACCAGGAACATCAAGCTCCGAGTTCCTTCTCTGAAGTTTGCTCCACGATTCATTGGTCCATACACTATAACTACTAAACTGAATCCGGTTTGTTTCAAACTCCAGATTCCTAAGAGCCTTAAAATCTCTAACTCCTTCCATGTTGCCCTTCTGAAGCCTTTAGTCCTTAATAAATTCTCTCGTCCTCTCCCTACCGTGGCACCTGTCTCTGAGGATAATCAGGAGTACAAGGTCAGTCAAATTCTGGACTCCCAACTCTGCAAAGGCGTTCTTCAGTACCTTGTTCATTGGAAGGGGTTTGATCCTGAGCAGAAGTCTTGGATCGCTGCATCTGAGGTCTTTGCACCTCGTCTGTTAAAGAAGTTTCATCTGAAGTTTCCCTCTAAACCCGGTCCCAGGCGGGGAAGGGGGAGGCCTTGTAAGAGGGAGGGTACTGTCATGGATATGCACTAATGTCTGTCTGCCATCTTACCTTTCCCTCCTCATGTGTTCATCTTAGAGGCTGGACTCTTTCACCTGGCTTCCTTTATAATCTCCTCCCAGCCTGACTCCACCCCATGCCCTATTACAGAACACTATATTAACCTGTGCACTGCAAGCCTGCCTTGCTGATCAACGTGTTTGTTTAAGCATTGTGTGTTTGGGTTCCTGCCTGCCGTGTGCTACGTCTGTCTCTCTGTTACGATATTGGCTTGTTCCTGACTAGGGTTCACTACCTTGTGGTGCACTCCTGACCCCCTACGGTGTGCATCTGTCATCTGGCCACAGGTGACCTGACAAAAATAAGGGGATGAAGTACCTAGGGATATTCCTGTCTAGCATAGAAAGGGACTTGTATGAAGATAATTATATCCCCTTATTAAACAAAACTCTCCCTATAAAAATCTTGGATATATACTTTAAAACATTGGGGAGGATAATAAGGAGATTTATATGGAAAGAAAAGAAGTCTCGAATTTCGGTCGAGATTTTGACCAGACCCAAACATGAGGGAGGGCTGTACCTGCCAGATTTTAAAAGATATCATGAGGCAGCAGTATTAAGGAGAATAACTGACTGGTCACAGGGGGATGGAAAAAAATGGGTGGGATTGGAAGAAAGCCTTAGCAAAATTGACTTGCGATGGATAATATGGGTCTCAAAGCAATCTAGGGGCCTTACTCAAGATATACCATCAATAACAAAAGAAACTTTTAGAATATGGGAAAGAATGTGTAAAATAAAGAAGTGGCAGTACAATAGTCCGTTGTTGCCCCTCACAGGTACGGATTACTTCCAACCAGGGAAGGGGGGTGGTCTGTACCTGAGATGGAAAACCTCAGAAAACCTTAAAACTAAAAGACGTCCTGAAAGGGAACACTCTGTGCTCAATCCTAGAAATACGAGAAAAGTATGGAACCACACCATGGGACACCTGGAGGTATAGGCAACTCCAACATTTTGTAAGAACTTTACCAAAACCCTGTTCTATGAGTGAGTTGAATCCATGGGAAAAACTTATAGAGCAGGGAGGAACAGGAAGACAAGGGATATCAAATATATATAGGCTATTGATACCTACATTGGGACCTGAGTCATCGAAAGTATTAGAAAGTTGGGAAATAGAATTAAATCAGACCATAACGGAAAAAAAGAAAAGACAAGTTTTAGATTATGTCCATTCTACATCAATAGACGCGAAAGTAAAAGAGATGAACTATAAGCTCCTAACTAGGGATGAGCTTCGAGTTCGAGTCGAACTCATGTTCGACTCGAACATTGCCTGTTCGCCCGTTCGCCGAACAGCGAACAAATTGGGGTGTTCGCGGCAAATTCGAAAAGTCTATGGGAGAAATCTAAAGTGCTAATTATAAAGGCTTATATGCAAGTTATTGTCCTAAAAAGTGTTTGGGGACCCGGGTCCTGCCCCAGGGGACATGTATCAATGCAAAAAGAAGTTTTAAAAACGGCAGTTTTTTCGGGAGCAGTGATTTTAATAATGCTTAAAATGAAAAAATAAAAGTGAAATATTCCTTTAAATTTCGTACCTGGGGGGTGTGTATGATTTGCATGTGAAGTGGCGCATGTTTCCCGTGCTTAGAACTGTCCCTGCAAAAAATGTCATTTTTGAAAGAAAAAAATGCATTTAAAACTGACTCGCGGCTATTAATGCATTGTCGGCTCCCGGCAATACATACAAAAGTCATTGATAAAAAAAAAAAAAAAGCGTGGGGGTTCCCCAGAATTCAATTACCAGGCCCTTCAGGTCTGGAATGGATATTAAGGGGAACCCCGCCGCAAATTTTAAAAAAAAATTGACGTGGGGTTCCCCCAAATATCCATTCCAGGCCCTTCAGATCTGGCATGGATTTTAAGGGGAACTCCACCCCAAATGTAAAAAAAAATGGCGTGGAGTCCCCCTAAAAATCCATACCAGACCCCTTATCCGAGCACGCAACCTGGCCGGCCGCAGGGGAAAAGGGGGGACGAGAGAGCGGCCCCCCTCCCTCCTGAACCGTACCAGGCCACATGCCCTCAACATGGGGAGGATGTCCCCATGTTGATGGGGACAAGGGCCTCATCCCCACAACCCTTGCCCGGTGGTTGTGGGGGTCTGCGGGCGGGGGGCTTATCGAAATCTGGAAGACCCCTTTAACAAAGGGGACCCCCAGATCCCGCCCCCCCCTATGTGAATTGGTAAGGGGTACATTGTACCCCTACCATTTCACGAAGAAAGCATAAAAAAATGTTTAAAAAAACACACAAACACCTTGAAAAAGTCCTTTATTAAAAAAAAAAAAAAACATTCCATTACTGTGTAATTTAAATTTACATAGTGAAGGAAGTTCCCCGCTCAAGCCAATGACGTAGGCGGGTCCGACATACCGAGGGGGCGGACCTAATGGGGAACTGCTCTCACTTTGGTAATACATGTATAGACCCGCCCCTTCTCATGTTCCGCATCTCGTCCGCTGAGCGGACCTGATGGGGAACTTAAGAAGGGGCGGGTCTATACATTTAAAATACTGAGAGGGAGTTCCCCATCAGGTCCGCTCAGGCAGAACCAATGAAGGACAGCGCTGGACATCGGGATCGCCGCGGGACACTGGATTTCACCGCTGGAATGTTTTTTTTTTAAATAAAGGACTTTTCCAAGGTGTGTGTGTGTTTTTTTAAACATTTTTTTTACGCTTTCTTCGTGAAATGGTTGCGTGCTCGGATAAGGGGTCTGGTATGGATTTTTAGGGGGACTCCACGCCATTTTTTATTAAATTTGGGGTGGAGTTCCCCTTAAAATCCATGCCAGATCTGAAGGGCCTGGAATGGATATTTGGGGGAACCCCACGTCAATTTTTTTTTTTATTTGCGGCGGGGTTCCCCTTAATATCCATTCCAGACCTGAAGGGCCTGGTAATTGAATTCTGGGGAACCCCCACGCTTTTTTTTTTTTTTTTTTATCAATGACTTTTGTATGTATTGCCGGGAGCCGACAATTCATTAATAGCCGCAAGTCAGTTTTAAATGCATTTTTTTCTTTCAAAAATGACATTTTTTGCAGGGACAGTTCTAACCCGGGAAACATGCGCCACTTCACATGCATATCATACACACCCCCCAGGTACGAAATTTAAAGGAATATTTCACTTTTATTTTTCCATTTTAAGCATTATTAAAATCACTGCTCCCGAAAAAACGGCCGTTTTTAAAACTTCTTTTTGCATTGATACATGTCCCATGGGGCAGGACCCAGGTCCCCAAACACTTTTTAGGACAATAACTTGCATATTAGCCTTTATAATTAACACTTTAGATTTCGAACGTTCGAGTCCATTGTATTTAATAGGGTTCTAAACTTTACACGAACATTTTGTCTGTTCGCAGGTTCTGGTGCGAACCGAACAGGGGGGTGTTCGGCTCATCCCTGCTCCTAACTAAATGGTACTATGTTCCAATGAAACTCTATAGAATAGATAAAGAGACATCACCCTTATGCTGGAGAGAGTGCGGGATGGAGGGAACACATGGCCATATATGCTGGCATTGTCCCCTGGTACAAGTGTACTGGAGGGAGATACTGAGCATGATAAAAAAAGATAAGTGGATTGGAGGTGAAACAAGATCCCTGGTACTGTTTGTTCCATGGCACGGGGATATCAAGGAAAAAATATAGAATGACACTAGTTCCATACTTACTGAACGGAGCAAAAGCATTAATACTGAGAAACTGGAAAATAAAAAATGCTCCATCAATGAGGGAATGGTTAAGAGAGGTAGATAAAATTAGATTAACCACTTGCCTACAGGGCACTTTCACCCCCTTACTGCCCAAGCCATTTTTCAGCTTTCAGCGCTGTCACACTTTGAATGACAATTGTGCAGTCATGCAACACTGTACCCAAATGAAATTTTTATAATTTTTTCCCCACAAATAGAGCTTTCTTTTGGTGGTATTTGATCACTTCTGCGGTTTTTATTTCTTGCGCTATAAACAAAAGAAGAGGGACAAGTTTGAAAAAAACACAATATTTTTTACTTTTTGGTATAATAAATATCCATTTATTTATTTTTTTAAATACATTTTTTCCTCAGTTTAGGCCGATATGTATTCTTCTACATATTTTTGGTAAAAAAAAAATCGCAATAAGCGTATATTGATTGGTTTGCGCAAAAGTTATAGCAGCTACAAAAAAGGGGATAGATTTATAGCATTTTTATTATTACATTTTTTTTTACTAGTAATGGCGGCTATCAGCGATTTTTATCTTAACTGCGATTGTGCGGCAGACACATCGGACAGTTTTGACACATTTTTGGGACCATTCACATTTATACAGCGATCCCTGCTATAAAAATGCATTGATTGCTGTATAAATGTGACTGGCAGGGAAGGGGTTAACACTAGGGGGCGATCAAGGGGTTAAATGTGTTCCCTGGGAGTGATTCTTACTGTGGGGGGAGGGGACTGACTGGGGGAGGTGACCGATGGTTGTCCCTATGTACAAGGGACACACCATTGGTCTCCTCTCCCTGACAGGACGGGGATCTGTGTGTTTACATAAACAGATCCACGGTCCTGCTCAGTTACTGGGCAATCGCGCATCGGGTCCCCAGTGACGCGGCGCGCGCGCGCGCGCACCCCCTAGGGGTTTCGGAAGGCGCAACATCATATGACGTCCGCCCAAAACAACAGGGTCTTCCTCCCGCCATCATTTGGCGGCGGGCGGTGGACAAGTAGTTAATGGAGGAACTGTTGTCAATACAAAATGAGTGCAGGCCAAGATTCAACAAGATCTTGAGAGGATGGAGAGAGTTTAAGGAATCAGAGGTATATATTGACAGCATGAGAGAATGAGGGATGGGGGGGGCGGGAGGGGAGAATAGATCCCCTTTCCCTTTACCCCTCTCCTCCCCCTTATAATTTTTACATTTTTTTCCTTCTCCTACATCCCCCTTTTTCTATAAATACACTAAGGGAGGGATTTTAATAATATTATGATTCACGAAGGGCACTAGCATTAGAGCTCACTAATTAAGGGATAAGAAATTCACATAATGTAAAATTAATATATGGAGGGGAGGGGGATAGTGTCCCTCCCCCCCCCTTTTTTCTCCCCCCCTCCTTTTATTTTTTCATTTTTTTTCCTACATTAATATAGGCACTGTGTATGAGCACTTATTCCCTTAGATTTTTACACAGATCACTTTTATATTTTAATATTAGACTTTTGAGTATTTAGTGGTCTTCTTGATTTACCATTACACTTATACTGTCCCATTACCAGACACTTATCTCAATGCACTCCCACTTTTGGAGGGCACCAACACTAGAATCCTTTTACACAATACACACGAGGGAGAGTATGGGAGAATATACTCCCCCATCCCCTGCCCCCCTTTCTTTACTCCTCCTCCCCCCTTTGTGTTTTTTTTTTGTTTGTTTTTCTTCCCTCTCCCTCCCTCTTTCACTCTCTTT
Organism: Rana muscosa; assembly: GCA_029206835.1. Classification (NCBI taxonomy): domain Eukaryota; kingdom Metazoa; phylum Chordata; class Amphibia; order Anura; family Ranidae; genus Rana; species Rana muscosa. The sequence goes on along the minus strand of CM055117.1, from coordinate 894,972,490 downwards.
CTCTCCTTTTTTTTTTTCCTTTTTCTTACTCTCTCTATTCCTCTTTCTCTCCCTTTCTCTCTCTCTCTCCCTATTATCTTTGTCTCTCCCTTCCCTCTTTTTTATTTCCTGGGTACACCCCTCTCCCTCCATCCTGCCCTGATTCCCCTAATCAACGGATACAGATGGCGGGGGCATTATGACTAGGGGTATATACAAGATGAGAAGACCATCTAGTATAACTATCATAACTATGACTTCTTTTCGTTTTTTTTTGTAAGGGAATGTATAGAAATGTATGTAATGTGATGTTGGAAAATTAATAAAGAGGATTTAAACGGAAAAACTTCCATATATTTTAAAACCACTGACCGCAGTAAATTTATACCTATGGGCTCATGTCATCACCCTTCTTGGCTCTCTTCTTGTCGGGAACCGGGTTCACCTACTGGTGGCACTGTGGTTCTCTGGGCTGAAAGCTGTAGTTCCAGTGATCACCAGAGGGTGTCTCCCACCAGCCAGCAGGTTCCTGCAATCAGTTCCACCTGACCCCAGCTGCTGGAAGGGTACTTAAGTTCCACCTCTGCTAGTGCAATTCGCCTCAGTGTTTTGATTGCCTTGCTTGCTGCCAGATCCATCCTGCTCTTGAGCTATCCTCGCATCCTGTTCTCTTACTGCTACTCGACCTTGTTTCTGTACCCAGTCCTGATTACCCCTTTTGTCTTTCATATTTGTACATATTGTATATAGTTAGTTTGCTAGGTTTCTGTTACTTAGGCATTTTTGGTTGTGGTTGTGGGTCACTTGTTGTTTATGTTCACTATTTGCTGGTGTGTGCATGTCTTTCTGCTTGCTGTTATTAAATGTATTTAATTATACATTGTTTGGTCCCAGCTTCCTTGTGTAGCTGCACATATCTGGTCATCAAGCTGCTGACCCCGGATATAACACTGATGCGCCCTAATGACCAGATCAGCTACACCTTGGAACTGGGAGCCATTTGATTTTGCTTTTCCTTTTGTCAAGATGCTTCAAGTGTAGGTTATTTGTCGTGTGCAATTTGCATTATAAAAACGAGTGGCCAGCTGGAGCCCTATAATTATACATACCCATGCCTTTGAATGAGGCATGCGTATGGATGGGTAAAAAGTCTAGGATATCAGAAAATATACAGTAAATAAATTGTCACAGTCCCGATACGGGAAATCTCTGTAGCCATGAGGAACTGCTGGACAATTGATCCAATAAATGAAAATCAATAGGTAGATATGAAAATATATGCAAAAAAACAGGAGAGAGGAGAGGGAAGACCCCCCCCCCCCCCCACAGACAGTATTCTTCAAAAAGGCTCAACTAAACTAAAGATACTAAATCTAAGTAAACCGCAATTGTAAAAATAAAAAAACAATTTAATGATTATACATGATATTTATACACCACATCAGAAGACAACTATAATAAAATAAGACTAGTCAAAAAGAAAAAACAGTGAAAACAGTATTCAATCCGTGCGTGTGACTGTTTATGACTTTTGATTGTTCAATCATATTGGCTGGTCTATGGCTACCCAGCACAGTCACCTGTCAACTTTTTCATTATAAACAGTCACACGCACGGATTGAATACTGTTCATCTATCGGGCACTTACATAATAACCCCAAAGTCTTTGTGACTATGCCTATATCGATATTCCTTTCATGATCAGCAACGGTTGTATGTGTGTGGTGTGTATGGTCGTTTGGGTGGCCACCTCTGTTTTCACTGTTTTTTCTTTTTGACTAGTCTTATTTTATTATAGTTGTCTTCTGATGTGGTGTATAAATATCATGTATAATCATTAAATTGTTTTTTTATTTTTACAATTGCGGTTTACTTAGATTTAGTATCTTTAGTTTAGTTGAGCCTTTTTGAAGAATACTGTCTGTGGGGGGGTCTTCCCTCTCCTCTCTCCTGTTTTTTTGCATATGATTTCCTTATTCAGAGGCTCTACAGGTGGAATATGCCCTTATAGTTGGAGGTTATTATTATACCCGCTAATAGACTGATTTATAACTCACACCCCCACCTGGGCACCACTGTTAATTAATTATTGGATGAGTTTCTCCATAAACCCACCCCCTTGTGTTTTTTATTAATAGATATGAAAATATATATTGTAATGTATCGTATTGAATAATACAAAGATCATGCATACAGTGGCATAATACATGCAGTGTTAATCACATTTTACATATTTGATGTTCACAATGAATGGACATAATTAAAACAGCAGAAACCAATCAAAGATGGACATACAGAAGGAGTGACCATGATTATCCTAATGAATGGGTACAAAAAGGAAATTGGTAAAAATTCATAATTGGGCAGACTTGACTTGGCATCCCTGAGTATAGACTCGACGCGTTTCTTGGCGTTTAAAGCCAGTCATCAGGAGTGGGGTGCATAGATATAAACTACAGAAAATTAAATATATTAAATTAAATGAGTAGGTCAATGGGGTCTCAGGAATGAATCATGCTTTCAATAAGAGAGCAAAGTTAAGGATTAATACATTACCAAGAGCAAAGCCCAGATAAGTTGACCAGTGACCCCCAAGTGGAGGTGAGATGATGGGCCTGAATGAACTGTCACAGGGACAAATCCCCCATGATCCAAGGACTCACCAGCCGATAAGGAGAGCCAAAGATGGGTGGCGAATAGGCATCATCCCTGGAGAAACTCGGACAGCCACAGCCCAATGCCACAACAAGAGGTGGGCATAGTGAGGGCACAAGGAAGTTCTGGTGGAAAAAAGATGGGGGGAGGGGAGTGTATAAGAAACTGATTTAAACCACACATGGATTGGTAAGGGAAAATTGGAGCAAAAACAAAAAGTGGGTGTCCGAAGGAAATGGGTGAACATGATATAGCCTGAGCTGAGGCTAGATACTATGTGTTAGTGTTTGACAATTAAACATAAGTTGATAGCCAAATATTGACAAATTGCTATGGTCAGTGTAGGAAGGGGGATTAAATCCTTAGAGAACCCTTAGAGAGGCTGCCTTCATGACCGAGCCTTTACACAAAACTGGGCTGAAAGAGGTCTTATCTGGAGCAGCAAGCTGCCAAAGGTTCCTAAAAGGCCCTGATTCTGGCAAACTTCCTGCTCAGGATGTAGCCCTTAGAGCGATTGACATCATGGCTCAATCCTTACTCCAACTGGAGGTGATCCCACCTGGAGCTGTTACCAAAGGATTCTTTCCTAGCCCCATACACACGATCATTTTTCATGCCATTTTTTAAACCAACGTTTTTCTTGTCATTTTTTTTCATGTTTCCTCTCAAGCCTGTCTTGCGTACACACGATCATTAAAAAAACCGCTCGAGCAAAGCGCAGTGACGTACAGCACGTACGACGGCACTATAAAGGGGAAGTTCCGTTCGAATGGTGCCACCCTTCATGTTAGTAAAGTTTGTTGAGCAACGATTCGCGCTTTCAGCCTCGTGCTTTTCAGTCCGTTACTGCGTGACGAATGTGCTATCTCCATTACGAACGCTAGTTTTACCAGAACGAGCGCTCCCGTCTCATACTTGATTCTGAGCATGCACATTTTTTTTCACGTCGTTAAAGCATACACACTATCGTTTTTCACGTTGTTAAAAAAAACGACATGAAAAACGACGTGAAAAAAGAGAGCATGTTCGAAATTTTTAATGCCCGTTTTTCACGTCGTTAAAAATGCTCTGGAGCATACACACGATCATTTTTAATGCCCATTTTTAAAAATGGCATTTTTAACGGCATGAAAAACGATCGTGTGTATGGGGCCTAAGGCTTTGATCTTTGAAACTTCCTGGCTGAAGAGATAGCCCTTAGAGTGTATGTCTTCATAGCTCAGTCTTTACCCAAGCTGGACTGAAAAGAGATCTCATTTGGAGCTGGGGAGGAAGTCTAGAGCAAGTAGTAAATCCCACCTAGAAAGTCTTTGCTCTCCCTCGAGTTTCAGATGCAGCCCGCATATCCCTTATTGGATGAGTAAGGGATAGTCCTCCCATGAGACATTGGATATGACAGGGACTGCAGAGATCTGCCCTCTAAGAGAGCTTAAGATCAGTTGAAGTCCAGAATGTACGTGACCAGAGGACTGAAGCTAATGAAAAAAAGCAGTCCAAATTGAACAAGCTTTATTCAAATCCTTTTGTAGGATTTATAGATATTAGCTTAGAGAAAAACAGCCAATCCTGATCAGTATCTTCCTCCCAGGATGAGAAAAAGGAAGAGATATTGCACTCTGTGACAGAAGATCTCATCCGAGAGAAAGGACTTCAATCCGATAACCCAGTATCAAAAGCAGGAACCAAGGTCTGTTTGGCCAATGGGGAATTACTGCAATAATTGCCATGTCTTTAGCAACAGACCCTAAAAAAACTGTATATGGATCTGACTGAAGGGAAAGCATATGGCTTGTGAGACCTTTCCTGGTCTGTCACAGCATCCGCACACAGGTTTTGTCCCAGACCCCTAGGGTTTATGGCACCTGTACACAGCTAGACTCCCAAAAAGTCTCACACATGTGGTATCCCCATACTCAGGAGAAGCAGCAGAATGGCAGGTCAGGAAGGGGGGGGCCGCCGACCCAAAAAATAGGAAAAAACGGTTTGTCTCCTAAGAGGCTACCTGCCGACTGCCCTCTCTTCGGCTTTGACAGTTCTCATATAGGCAAGGGGCGGGGCCACCCGCTTATGTCACGCGGTGGCACCGCCCCTTCTGACGTCACCTGATGTCATGTGACACCAGAAGGGGGCGATGCCACCAGGGTTTTTTTTTAATGGACTGGGGGAGGGGGCCCTATGCCATTTTTTTTTTATTCTATTGCCAGGCAATTGCCGCCATTCTTTATCTTTATATTCATCTGTCAGTGGGGAAGCCCGCTGACAGATGATGACTCATGGTTGTTAAGGACGTAGGCAGCCCGCTTCCCAGCCCGCTGCTTAACAACCAGCTATTTCTTCACACAGAATTAGAATCGGTCGATCGTTTTTCGACCGATCCGAATTCTAACTGTTCTAAAAAGTTGGAGTTTGTTAGAAAATGAATAAATAAAACTAATTTTAATGGCTTTCAACTAAATTTGTTACTATTCGTTACTATTTCATTTGGCGATTCGGATACATCCGAATCTCCGAATAACCAAAAATTCATCCGAATTTGTATTTGGACCGAAACAAATTGCACATGTCTAGAAGACCCTGCATCCGCCAAGGACACACCTAATCATCATGATTGAGAATACCCATGAAGGAAGCAGCATCCTTCACTGGCAACTTAATGCATACGGCTAAGCTCATGAAGGCCAAATCAACCAAACAGGTGACTCCTTATGCTGGAAAACCTTTTTCTCATAAGTGCAAAATCCTATTGCGCCAAAGCCGTGAGGTCCAGATACCCAATTTGAATGTGAGAGCTGCACCCTCTATTAAAGCCCCAGTAGTAGAGTTCTTCTTGGGAAGGGCAGAGTTCCATTTGAACCTTGCCCTGACCTAGGTGATATCTCTGCGATCTCAGGTGCATTCAGGGACCTGGGTCGGGTAACCTATGCCCTGCATAGACCTGAGTGGCAGTTAAAATGCGTGCCATTCTCTAGGTACTTAAATGCAAATGGTCCAGTTGCAATGGGATACCCTGGTATCAGGGTACCTGTATGGACCAGTACGGAACACTTGTAAGCTCCAAGTGTTGCGTCCCCATAGGTATCAGGTACCAGCAGGGAGCTCAGTCCGCTTTGGACCCCGGCAGTGTGATACTCAGTAAACTTCCAGACCCAAGCAGTGGCGCACAGTGGAGCATCCAGAGGCCGCTCCTTAAGAAAGGAGGAACTGTCAGGACCTTGTGTAGCTATATATACTGTATCTGGTCATCCCAGCTGCTGACCCCTGACACTTCTTCTGTGCCCTGGAGCCAATTCATGAGACTTAGGCGCCATTTCTGATTATCATTTCCAGGCAGAGACAATGAAACAGCGATCTGTGGAATAAGGCTACAGTGAAGCCATATTGGAACAAGTGATCAATACTGTAGGAAATATGAATAAAAATTACCTAATTGGTGAGATCAATCAGTCTTCTTCCAGTTCCAACAATTATGACTTTTCACAACTTTTTCAGCGCAACACTATGGTTAAGAAAATCATAAAGAAACATTGGTCTGTTTAGAAAAACGACCGAGTGTTAGGTCCCTTATAATCTTTAGAGGAGCAACATCATTGAGAAATCTGATTGCATCTAATATCATTAATCAATCTAAAAGACCCATCTTTCTTTTTCGTACATCACGGGACACAGAGCGACTTAGTCATTACTAATGGGTTATATAGATTACCTTCAGATGTTGGCACTGGCCAATTCCAAACCGGAAGTACCCTCCCCTATATAAGCCCCTCCCATCCGGGAGCACCTCAGTTTTTTGCCAGTGTCTAAGGTGTTGGCCAAAGAGTAACATGTGTTTTCACTGGGCTTGCGTACAGGTTCTTTTGGGCCTTAGTAAGCTGCTCCGGATCCCACCAAAAAAGCTTCATAGCTAAACGGTCGGTACCCGGGCCTTGCAGCAGAAGAGCAAGGTTTTGCCTGTAATGCCTCTCTTAGGAGGGCTGGACCCTGGGATCCAGAGCTCTCTGGTCATACCCACGACCAAGATGTTGTCTGTGCAGGGTGCTATACAGGTCCAGGGGAGTGGAATCCTTGGGAACCCGGTCCCTGAAGGTTTAATTACAATGCCTGCCGTGATAGGTGAAGTTTGGACTTCTGTGGACCAAACAAAGTCCTGCGGCGGGGATCAGGTAAGTGGGGGCCCCCAGGAACTTGGTTCTATTGGGGGACCCCCAAGCCTAATTTGTCTTTCTGTCTGTTACCTAACGGTATTCCCGCTAAATATCTGTGTTTGCCTGTAACTACTGAAAATGTAAAATTTTAATAGTAGTCAAGAAAAAAAAAAAAAGGGGGACCGCGGTACCTGTGTTAAACCACTAGAGGCCGCTGTAGTCCATTTTTCTTGTCATGTGGATCTTTGGTTTTTTCAAGTCAAAAGATCCAGGCAGTTGGTAAGTTTCTCTGTGGGAATCCACTTCCTCTGCCCTGTTGCTGCGCTCATCCACCGCACAGGCCCTCCGGCAAAAAGGGCCCTGGCTCCTAGTCCCTGTTTGATTTCGAAAAGGGCGCCAATGGCGCACGGGCGCGCGCGCGGGCACGTGCACGCGCCTCCTATGAAAAAAAAGGGGCGGGGCGGGTGGATGACGCTCGATGCGCGCCGCGGCGCTTCTGCGCATGTGCAGGCGTCCCAGCATGGTTAAAAGACACAGTACAAGTGTCAGCTGGATGCAAACAGAGCTAGAAACAAACAGTGGCACACAGAGGCGGTTGATGCAGGCATCCCCATAGAAAGGCACTTTAGTGGACACCAGCTGGTATATAGCAGCAACTGTGTTAGACTATTACCAGCAAAAATTGGTGTATGACGACGGGAATACCTCAGCTTTGTGCTTAAAGGATATGTCGTCCAGACGCTCCGGAAATAGGTCTTCCAGGAAGCCAAAGGGGTCTCCATCGGGCTCTGAGGATATTGGGCATGCTTGTACTGCACCAATCTCCCCTGAGAATTCAGAGGTCAGTAGCCGTAGAAACCCCGCAGGAATGCCTGGTGCTGCGGCTGTCCCCAGTCCACCTGCTCCTGTATATATAACAGAGGAGGTTTTATCCTCAACTCTGGGAGGATTGGAAGAGAGATTAACAGCATTGATCGCTGCTTCCCTGTCACAGGAAAAGCGCGTCCGATCTCCGTCTCCTCCTTCAGAGTGCCTGTTAGTGGAGGAACAGCCCCACACAGAGATCGACCTACCTGAAGGGGATCAGGATGAGGTTGATTTAGTTATGCAGGAATCAACAGTGGAAGAACCTTTCTCAGCATCTCAGGCTGAAAGATTATGGGTTCAGTCTCTGACTAACATGGTCCGATCAGCATTTAAAATGCCTCTGGCGGAACCACCATCCACTATGGTTTCCTCGCTGGGGTCGCTAAAAGCTCCCCAGGCTGTCTGTTCCTTCCCAATCCACCCTTTATTAGAGGGGCTTATTTACCAGGATTGGGAGCATCCTGATAAAATATTTGCTCCCCCCAAGAGATTTCCGGTGATCTATCCCATGGAGGATAAGTTCATAAAAAAATGGAGGGTCCCTACAGTGGACGCAGCCATCTCTTCTGTTAACAAATCACTGACATGTCCAGTAGATAATGTTCCAATGTTCAAAGACCCAATAGATAAAAAATTGGAGTCTTTACTAAAATCTGCTTTCTCTACAGCAAGCATGGTGACACAACCTGCGGTAGCAGCGATTGGAGTCTGCCAAGCAGTGAAAGATCAGTTGAAACAAGTCTTAAGGGACTTACCAGATCAGCAGGCTCTTGCCCTAGCTGACCTGCCTAGAGCCTTGTGTTTTGCGGTGGACGCCATAAAGGATACAATCCAACAGGCCTCCCGCTTTACGCTGTCTATAGTACATATACGTAGGCTTCTGTGGCTCAAAAACTGGTCTGCTGAAGCTCCCTGTAAAAAACTGCTGGTTAGCTTCCCATTTTATGGAGAACGCTTATTTGGAGAAGATCTGGAAAAATATATCTAGAAAATTTCTGCCGGTAAAAGTTCACTCTTACCGGTTAAGAACAAGGGTAGAAGTCCTTCTTTTAAGAGGCCTACTTCTCCAGTCCCGGGCACATCGGCTGTGAAGCAGTTCCGACGGCCTCCGCGGTCAAATTCAGGGGGCAGAAATCAGGGACAATCACAGGGTAACAAGAAGCCCTGGATCAAGAGAGGTACAAAACCTCCCCCCAAGGCATGAAGCGTTGCCCCCACTCAATCGGGTGGGGGGAAGACTTCAGTTGTTCACAGAGACCTGGCGGGACACCATCAGAGACAGATGGGTGCTCTCCGCAGTAAGTCTGGGATACAAGCTGGAGTTAAAATGCACTCCTCCTGCCCAATTTATGAGGTCAAACGTGCCAAGAGATCCCCAGAAGAGAGGATCCCTCCTTCTGGCACTAGAACAACTATTACTCCAAGGTGTAATCATGAAGTTTCCCCTGGAAGAAAGCGGATTCGGGTTTTACTCGAACCTTTTCACAGTCCCCAAACCAAATGGGGACGTGAGGCCCATATTAAATCTAAAAGGGCTAAACAAGTTCCTAAATATCAGGACTTTTCGGATGGAGTCGATCCGATCGGTGGCCACCGCCCTACAAGGGCAGGAATGGTTAGCCTCGATCGACATAAAGGATGCTTATCTGCATATTCCCATCTTTCCGGCCCACCAGAAATTTCTACGCTTTGCAGTAGAAGGGCGCCATTTTCAGTTCAGAGCCTTACCTTTCGGTCTGGCCACAGCACCACGAGTGTTCACAAAAATTCTGGCCCCATTATTGGCCAATCTAAGAACACAGGGTGTAACGATAATGGCATATCTAGACGACCTGCTACTAATAGACCACTCAGTGGAAAAGCTGGAAGTAGCTATTCACAAGACAATCAAGTATCTGGAATATCACGGTTGGATTATCAACCGGGACAAGTCAGCTCTAAGACCAGTCAAAAGTCTGGAATACTTAGGGCTAAGGCTGGATTCAAATCAGAGAAAGATTTTCTTACCTCCAGAGAAGGTGTCGTCTTTAACCACTTAAGCCCCGGACCATTTCGGGCCATTAGGACCAGGCCTGTTTTTGGGATTCGGCACTGCGCTGCTTTAACTGTAAATTGTGCGGACATGCAATGTTGTACCCAAATGAAATTTGCGTCCTTTTCTTCCCACAAATAGAGCTTTCTTTTAATGGTATTTGATTGCCTCTGCGATTTTTATTTTTTGCGATATAAACGGAAAAAGACCGAAAATTTTGAAAAAAAATGATATTTTCTACTTTTTGTTATAAGAAAAATCGAATAAACTCAATTTTAGTCAGACATTTAGGCCAAAATGTATTCAGCCACATGTCTTTAGTAAAAAAAATGTCAATAAACGTATATTTATTGGTTTGCGCAAAAGTTATAGCGTTTACAAACTAGGGTACATTTTCTGAAATTTACACAGCTTTAAATTTATGACTGCCTATCTCATTTCTTGAGGTGCTAAAATGGCAGGGCAGTACAAAACCCCCCCAAATGACCCCATTTTGGAAAGTAGACACCCCAAGGAAATTGCTGAGAGGCATGTTGAGCCCATTGAATATTTTTTTTTTTTTGTCCCAAGTGATTGAATAATGACAAAAAAAAAAAAAAAATTACAAAAAGTTGTCACTAAATGATATATTGCTCACACATGCCATGGTTATATGTGGAATTGCACCCCAAAATACATTTTGCTGCTTCTCCTGAGTACGGGGATACCACATGTGTGGGACTTTTTAGGAGCCTGGCCACGTACGGGACCCCGGAAACCAAGCACCGCCTTCAGGATTTCTAAGGGCGCAAATTTTTGATTTCATTCCTCACTACCTATCACAGTTTCGAAGGCCATAAAATGCCAAAATAGCACAAAACCCCCCCAAATGACCCCATTTTAGAAAGTAGACACCCCAAGGAAATTGCTGAGAGGCCTGTTGAGCCCGTTGAATATTTTTTTTTTTTGTCCCAAGTGATTGAATAATGACAAAAAATAAAAATAAAAAATAAATTACAAAAAGTTGTCACTAAATGATATATTGCTCACACATGCCATGGTTATATGTGGAATTGCACCCCAAAATACATTTTGCTGCTTCTCCTGAGTACAGGGATACCACATGTGTGGGACTTTTTAGGAGCCTAGCCGCGTACGGGACCCCGAAAACCAAGCACCGCCTTCAGGATTTCTAGGCACAAATTTTTGATTTCACTCCTCACTACCTATCACAGTTTCTAAGGCCATAAAATGCCAAAATAGCACAAAACCCCCCCAAATGACCCCATTTTGGAAAGTAGACACCCCAAGCTATTTGCTGAGGAGGCATGGTGAGTATTTTACAGCTCTCATTTGTTTTTGAAAATGAAGAAAGAAAATTTTTTTTTTTTTTTTTTTTTTTTTCAATTTTCAAAACTTTGTGACAAAAAGCGAGATCTGCAAAATACTCACAATACCTCTCAGCAAATAGCTTGGGGTGTCTACTTTCCAAAATGGGGTCATTTGGGGGGGTTTTGTGCCATCTGGGCATTCCATGGCCTCCGAAACTGTGATAGGCAGTGAGAAGTAAAATCAAAAATTTACACCCTTAGAAAGCCTGAAGGCGGTGCTTTGTTTTTGGGGTCCCGTACGCGGCTAGGCTCCCAAAAAGTCTCACACATGTGGTATCCCTGTACTCAGGAGAAGCAACAGAATTTATTTTGGGGTGTAATTCCACATATGCCCATGGCATGTTTGAGCAATATATCATTTAGTGACAACTTTGTGCAAAAAAAAAATAAAAAAAAAAAAATTGTCTTTTTTCCGCAACTTGTGTCAACATATAAAATATTCCATGGACTCGACATGCCTCTCAGTATATAGCTTGGGGTGTCTACTTTCCAAAATGGGGTCATTTGGGGGGGTTTTGAACTGTTCTGGCATTTTATACACAACATTAGGAAGCTTACATCCACTCTTCTAACCACTTGCAGACAAAGCCCTTTTTGACACTTTTTGTTTACATGAAAACATATTTTTTTTTTGCAAGAAAATTATGTTGAACCCCCAAACATTATATATATTTTTAAAGCAAAGGCCCTACAGATTAAAATGGTGGGTGTTGCATTTTTTTTTTCTACACAGTATTTGCGCAGCGATTTTTCAAACGCATTTTTTGGGGAAAAAATACACTTTTTTTAATTTTAATGCACTAAAACACACTATATTGCCCAAATGTTTGATGAAATAATAAAGATGATCTTAGGCCGAGTACATAGATACCAAACACGACATGCTTTAAAATTTCGCACAAACGCGCATTGGCGACAAACTACATACATTTTTAAAAGCCTTTAAAAGCCTTTACAGATTACCCCGTTAGATTTACAGAGGAGGTCTACTGCTAAAATGACTGCCCTCGATCTGACCTTCGCGGTGATACCTCACATGCATGGTGCAATTGCTGTTTACATATGACGCCAGACCGACGCTTGCGTTCGCCATTGGGCAAGAGCAGGGCAGGACAGGGGTGCTTTTTTTTTTTTTTTTTTTTTTTTATTATTAATTTTGCTTTTTTATTTTATTTTTAAATTGTTCCTTACATATATTTTTTTTTTTTTAATTTTTATTGTTATCTCAGGGAATGTAAATATCCCCTATGATAGCAATAGGTAGTGACAGGTACTCTTTTTTTGAAAAAACTGGGGTCTTCTAGACCCTAGATCTTTCATCTGCCCTCAAAGCATCTGACCACACCAAGATCGGTGTGATAAAATGCTTTCCCAATTTCCCAATGGCGCTTTTTATATCTGGGGGGGGACATTCCCTCCCACTGCTTGTAAAAGCAGTCCAGAGGCTAATTAGCCGCTGTGATTGCTTTTACATGAAAGCCGGCCGCTGGCTGAAAAGAATGATACCAAGATGATGCCTAAACCCGCAGGCATCAATCTGGTATAACCATTCAAAGTCCAGCAACATACCAGTACGTTGCTGGTCCTTGTTGGACATGTATTGTAATCTTTTTTTTTCATGCAGCCTGTTGGCTGAACGAAAAAAGAGATTGATTGGTGGGTATGCCCACCATTAGAATACCGCCCTTCATCCACCCACTTCTAATGATGGGCATACATGCACCATTTATATATGCCGAAGCATGGGGGCATCCTCCCGCAAAAAAGTTATGCCGCACACACATGGTCAAACGTTTCCACGGGCAAGCCTCCGTCGGAATTTCGACCGTATGTATGCGGCATTAGGAGCAAAATTGCTCCTCCGCCCTGCTGCCCCTGCTGCCCCCATGCTTCGGCATATATGCTTTTTTTTTTTTAACTGTGGTGGTGAAATCACCTCCTACAGCACTGGAGTCGCAGGGATCAGGCCTGTCTCTGCGAACGCTGCAGTTATGTGTGTTGTGTTTTGTAAGTGACAGTGATCGATCGATACTGCACTTGGGTGGCCTGGGCTGGACGGAGGGGCAAAACGCAGGTGCTAGCAGGTATCTGGGCTGATCCCGCTAACACTGCGTTTTTGGGAACCCTAAACCGCTGGTATAGATCTGATCAGATCAGATATTGATCTGTTCAGATACTATACCACTAAGGGGGGTGTATGCTTTACGCGTGGGTGTTAGCGTTACTGGCACTAACCTGACGCTGCCTGGGGTGTGACGCAGACCCTCTCTGACGCTAAAACCTAATTGATATCACCCACCGGGCGATCAGGGGGTTAAACCTTTATTGGGTTATATACGGCGGGTGCCCTGACACTATAAAAAGCAAACTAACTAACCAGCGTCACCCGTAACACTTATATGGTGATCACTGGTGAAAGGGTTAACTAGGGGCAATTAGGGGGTTAAAACCTTTATTAGATCATATTTGGGGGTACCTGACGCTATAAAAACCTGCGGCGAACCTAAAAAAAATGACTGGCTACCGATTGGCATCACCGACACGAAGACAGCGATCATAAAAACGATCGCTTAGTGACAGTGGTGATAGGGGGTGAAAGGGTTACCTGGGGGGCGATCAAGGGGGTTAAACCTTTATTAGATAATATATTGGGGTACCCGACGCTATAAAAACCTGCGGCGAACCTAAAAAAAATTACTGGCTACCGATCGCCATCACTGATGCTAAGACAGCCATCAGAAAAATGATCGCATAGCGACAGCGGTGATAGGGGGTGAAAGGGTTACCTGGGGGGCGATCAAGGGGGTTTAACCTTTATTAGATAATATATTGGGGTACCTGACGCTATAAAAACCTGCGGCGAACCTAAAAAAAATTACTGGCTACCGATCGCCATCACTGATGCTAAGACAGCATCAGAAAAACGATCGATTAGCGACAGCGGTGATAGGGGGTGAAAGGGTTACCTGGGGGGCGATCAAGGGGGTTAAACCTTTATTAGATAATATATTGGGGTACCCGACGCTATAAAAACCTGCGGCGAACCTAAAAAAAATTACTGGCTACCGATCGCCATCACTGATGCTAAGACAGCCATCAGAAAAATGATCGCATAGCGACAGCGGTGATAGGGGGTGAAAGGGTTATCTGGGGGGTGATCAGGGGGTTAAACCTTTATTAGGGGGGGTTAGGGGGCTACACTGGACCTAAAACTAAACTTTAGTGACACTTTCACAGTCACAAATGTCACTGATTGCAGTGATCACTAAATAAATGGTCACTGCAATCAGTGACACTGTGACTGGGGGCTGGGGGGTGATCTGGGGGGTGATCTGGGGGGGTCTGGGGGTCCTGGGGGGGCGATTAGTGTTCCTATGTGTCCTGGTGTCAGTGTAGTGTTGTGCTCACTGACCTGATGTCTTCTCTTGTACGGCGCTCGGTATATGTGAGCGCCGCACAGGAGATGACATCACTTCCTCCTGCCTCCTCTGTCTGAAACAGACAGAGGAGGCATTTCCATTCGCCGGGAGCGATCGCGAGGGGGGGGCCGGAATCGAAAGGCCGCCCCCTCATCTGGGATCGCTCCCGGTGAAGTAACGACCGCTCACGGCACAGAAGGGGGGTCCGGATGGACCCCCCAACTGTACAAAGGCAGTCACGTAGATCTACGTGATTCTGCCTGTCCGTGCCATTCTGCCGACGTAAATCGGCGGTGGGCGGTCGTTAAGTGGTTAAAAGATTTGACCCACTTATTGGGTACAAAAAGAAAACCATCCATACGCCTCTGCATGAGGCTGCTGGGAAAGATGGTGGCTTCATTCGAAGCGGTACCCTACGGTCAATTCCATTCAAGGAATTTGCAAAGGGCCATACTGTCAGCCTGGAACAAAAAAGTTCAGGCTTTAGACTTACCAATGTCCCTGTCCCCTTCCGTTCGCAAGAGCCTCCATTGGTGGTTGGTGCCCCAGAATCTGGAAAAAGGGAAACCCTTCAGTCCGGTTTCTTGGAAGGTAGTCACTACAGATGCCAGCCTCATAGGCTGGGGGGCAGTACTGGAGCAATGGTCTCTCCAGGGCAAGTGGTCAGAAGCAGAAAAGGCCCTGCCCATCAATCTCTTAGAGATACGAGCAGCCCGGTATGCCCTAGTAGCATGGACATCCAAACTCCAAGGGTCCCCTGTCAGAATTCAATCAGACAATGCCACAGCAGTGGCATATATCAATCACCAGGGTGGCACCAGGAGTCGTGCTGCCCAGAGGGAAGCAAATTGCATCCTGGAGTGGGCAGAAAAATATGTCCCAGCCATATCCGCGGTTTTCATCCCAGGAGTGGAAAATTGGAGAGCGGACTTTTTAAGTCGCCAACAATTATGCCCGGGGGAATGGTCTCTTCACCCCGAGGTTTTCCAGGCAATATGCCAGCGGTGGGGAACACCGGATGTAGATCTGCTAGCATCCAGATTCAACGCAAAGGTGGACAGATTTGTGTCTCGCACAAGGGATCCTCTAGCTTGCGGCTCGGATGCCCTAGTGTTCCCTTGGGATCAGTTCAAGCTGATATATGCAGTCCCACCGCCACAATTGTTACCGCGATTACTCCGCAGAATCAGGGTAGAAAAGAAACCAGTGATTCTGGTGGCTCCAGCGTGGCCCCGAAGGGCATGGTACGCGGAGATTGTAAAAATGTCAGTGAGGAGTCCTTGGACCCTCCCACATCGTCCGGACCTGCTGTCGCAGGGACCGATATATCACCCTTCCTTACCAGCCCTAGGTTTGACGGCCTGGCTATTGAAGCCCACATTCTGAAAAAGAGAGGGCCCTCTAATTCTGTGGTATCTACCATGATCAATGCCAGGAAGCCGGTATCCAGGCAGATCTATTATAGGATCTGGAAAGCGTACAATAAGTGGTGTGAGGCCAGGAAATGGCATCCACGTAAGTACGTGATAGGGAGGATTTTGGACTTCCTACAGTGGGCTGTAGATAGGAAGCTGGCCTTGAGTACTATCAAGGGTCAGATTTCGGCCTTGTCAATATTTTTTCAAAGGCCCTTGGCTTCGCATTCACTAGTCAAAGCTTTCATACAAGGAGTGATGCGTATTAGCCCTCCGGTTAGTATTCCCATATGTCCTTGGGACTTAAACCTGGTTCTGTCAGTTCTACAGAAACAACCGTTTGAACCATTGCAACACATTTCCTTGGTTCTTCTCACCAGGAAATTGATTTTCTTAGTAGCCGTTTGTTTGGCTAAAAGAGTATCGGAATTAGCCGCCTTGTCCTGTAAGGAGCCATATCTGGTTGTCCATAAGGACAGAGTAGTATTACGTCCTCATCCAGCCTTTCTTCCTAAGGTGGTATCGAGGTTTCATTTGAACCAAGATGTGGTTCTTCCTTCTTTTTTCCCCAAACCTAGCTCGGTAGAGGAAAAGTTATTACATTCCTTGGATGTAGTAAGAGCAGTTAAAGCTTATCTAAAAGCCACTGCTCAGATTCGTAGAACGGATACTTTGTTTATTCTGCCGGAAGGCCCTAAAAAGGGGTCAGGCAGCATCAAAATCCACTTTAGCCAAGTGGATTCGACAGGTCATAATACAAGCCTATGGCTTGAGAAAGAGACTGCCTCCGTTCAAAGTTAGGGCGCACTCCACAAGAGCAGTTGGAACTTCATGGGCAGTGCATCACCAGGCCTCCCTGGCTCAAGTATGTAAGGCCGCAACATGGTCTTCGGTACACACGTTTACTAGATTCTACCAGGTAGACGTTAGAAGTCAGGAGGATGTCGCCTTTGGGCGCAGTGTGTTGCAGGCCGCAAAAGATCCTCATGCCTGATGGCGCCCAGCTTATGTATCCCCCCCCCTCATTTGGCATTGCTTTGGGACGTCCCATTAGTAATGACTAAGTCGCTCTGTGTCCCGTGATGTACGAAAAAGAAAAAGGGATTTTTATAACAGCTTACCTGTAAAATCCTTTTCTTGGAGTACATCACGGGACACAGAGCTCCCACCCCTCTTTTTGGGACACTTATTGCTTGGCTACAAAACTGAGGTGCTCCCGGATGGGAGGGGCTTATATAGGGGAGGGTACTTCCGGTTTGGAATTGGCCAGTGCCAACACCTGAAGGTAATCTATATAACCCATTAGTAATGACTAAGTCACTCTGTGTCCCGTGATGTACTCCAAGAAAAGGATTTTACAGGTAAGCTGTTATAAAAATCCCTTTTTTTTCAAAACATGGTTGGTTTCCATCCTTGTAAATGATGCAATATGTGTTGAATTAATTTCATCAGAGAGCGTAAGGTGCTACAGTTTAGTTCTGTTCAAACTTCACGTCTATACACTATGGGGTTTATTTACTAAAGCTGGAGAGTACAAAAGCAGGCTCATTTATGCACAGAAACCAATCAGCTTTAGGTTCTTCTACCAAGGCTTAATTGACCAAGCTGAGGTTAGAAGCTGATTGTTTTTTTATGCAGAAGTGAGTCTGATTTTGCACTCTACAGCTTTAGTAAATAAACCCTTATAAGATCTTTTATCTCCTGTCATAGTAAAAAATGTATTTATATGCTTCAGTGCCCAATGCGGGCTACAGTATGTGGGCTGTACCACAAGGGAGCTACATGTTAGATTGGAGGAACATATAGGGAACGTCAAACGTGGTTTCCGGGGACACAGTGTCTGTAAACATTACGTTCAATGTCATAACAAATACCCTGCTGGCATTATTTTTCTGGCAATAGAGAGATGTAGTCTTCACTGGAGGGGCTCTAATTCTCGTGGGGAGGTCTCCCGCCTTGAAACCAAGTGGATTTATGACCTCAAGTGCTACATATCACTTGGTCTCAACATCAAATGGGACATTAATTTTTTCATCAACATTAGTTAAAACACATGCACATGCGGATTTACTACTGGTTCTGCTTTTCTAGTTTTTCAGTCTCACATATTTATGTGAAGATCCATTATACGTCCCCATTTTCTTTCTGGTCTTTTTAAGTTCCACATATTCCCCTTCCCCACGCTTTTTTTTTTATCAAGTTTTTTGCAGGAGGGTATTAAGCCTCTATAATGCATTTTCCATCATGAGAATCATGCAACAATAGATAATTTATTCAGGCTGTAGTTTTGGGTTAATTATTTTGCTCAAGGTTGGTCTCTGCATTCCATGAGTCTCTCACGGCTGCATTTGTGCTCCTGTGCTGGCACATCCTAATCCTACGTTACCCTTCAATCTTAAGGTTGATGCATCTGAGGCGTGAGTAGGCGCCCTTCTGTCTCAACGTCCTACCTCTGAGAGCGCTATGCATCCTTGAGGCTACTTTTCTAAGAAATTGTCTCCTGCTGAATGCAATTAAGAGATTGGGGACAGAGAATTGTTAGCTATCATTTTAGCTCTTAAAGAATGGAGGTTTCTTCTCGAAGGTACCCCTGTGCCGGTCCTCATTTTGACTGATTATAAGAATCTCACATACTTGTCTGAGGCAAAACGCTTATCTCCCAGAAGGGTGCGATGGGCTCTTTTTCTGTCAAGCTTCAATCACTTGGGGGGTAATTTACTATAGCGCCGCGGCGCTAATTAGCGCTAATTGCCGCAAATTCATGCTAATTAGCGCGATTCGCAGCAATTTGCGCTAATTAGCACTAAAACGGTATTCACTATAGCGCTGGAGAGAAAATACTCCCAAAATCTAATTTACTATAGCTCCCAGAATCCTTACTCTACTAAAATCTGGAGAATTGCACATGGAAATAATGTTTAGAGCATGATATAATTGCCTAAATGGTACTGAAATATGCGGTATATTATTTAAAAATAATCTGCTTTTAAACTGTGTGAAAAAGTGATTTCTACACTGAAATATCTTTAAAAGTCTGAGGCCTCGTACACACGACCGATTTTCTCGTTGTAAAAAACACGTCGTTTTTTTCGACGAGATTCTTGTTAAGCTTGTCGATTTTCTCATCAAGCTTTCCATGCGTACACACTGACAATTTCCAATTTCCTCGTTGTTCTCCGCGGTCACGTCCAGCACGTACGACGGCACTATAAAGGGGAAGATCTTTTTTCTTGGCGCCACCTCTTGGGCTGCTTTTGCTGATCTCGTGTTACCGCGTGTGAAGTAAAAGTTTGGGAAGAGACGATTCGCGCTTTTCAGTCTTCGTACCTTTCAGATCGTTTTCTGCGGTTCAGTTTGTGCTTGTGGGTTCGTATCTTGACTTTCAGGGCGTCTAGGCAGGTCGTATCTGTTTTACAGTGCGTTCTTGCCTGTTCGTTTCTGTTTTTCAGTTCGTTATTCATAGGCCTTGCTGTTCTAAAGTGCGTTCTGTTCTGTACGTTCTGATAAGACGACGTTTCTTAGCCATGTCGCCTGGACGTTCTCGTCGTCGAGTTCGTGCTGTGCGTGCGCTTGGTGTTGGTCTGCTTGTTTTGGACCAAGACCAGTCCATGAATGGTGTGAGGAGGAGTTCATGGACCAAGAATTGGTTGCTCCAGCGGGACCAATTCTGCCATATGCCTCTGCTGCGGGAGATCGTCGAGAATAATCCTGAGGACTACAGGAATTTTCTGTGGATGTCTGACCCCGTTTTTCAGGAACTGTTGGCTTTGGTGTCCCCCTATATTACCAGGAAGGACACCGTTATGCGGGAAGCCATCAGTGCTGAGCAGAGGCTCATCGCCACGTTGCGTTACCTGGCGACAGGGAGAAGTCTTCAGGACTTGAAGTTCACGACAGGCATCTCCCCCCAGGCTCTGGGCCTCATAATCCCAGACACCTGTTCTGCCATTATGCAAGTCCTGCAGGAGGACTATATTAGGGTAAGTTTTCTCCCTTAACATCACATTTTATGTATTACATGTATGCTAATGTATTGTATTTCTTTCATCCTTCCCTAATTACCATGATTGTAATATGCTGAGAATGTCCCCTTTGTCCCCATGCATGCTGGAAGCTTTAGATTGCCCCTTTTTTCTCCTCCATAAATATTTCCCTTCACTAACTTTTCCAGCAGGGGCGCCTGTTGCTCCAAATGTTGGGGGTCCCACCCCAATTTATGAACTAAACTTCCTCCTTTTTTGCTCAGGTGCCTATTAAACGCCCCCAGTTGTCCCCTCTAATGTAGCCATTTTGTTCCCTCCAATGCAGCCATTTAGTCCCCTCTAATGCAGCCAGTTTCCCCCCAGCCCTGCACTTACCTTCTTGTGATCAGCGCCATCCTTCTTCTGTCCTTGATGTGTTCTCCTTCCCTTGATGTTGCATCAGCCAATCATGTTACCATTAAACAGACTTGGTGAACATGATTGGCAGAGCAGCCTGCCAGTGTTTCCCCAAGGAATGCCCCCCCCCCTGCGTCCCCTATTTTACTTTTAGGAAGCCAATTACATCCCTCAGGTTGGAATGTGCAAGACTATTTTACTACCTGTTTCTGCTATGCAATTTGAACCCCCTAAATGCCGCAATTATTCATATGTCGGTCGCTTTACAAGAGGCCATCCACCTGAATAGTGGGCAGCATAGACAATACATAGGTTTATGCAACGCATGAACCTATGTATTGTTCTGAGTGATGGGCACAGGAGAGAGGGGGCAGTGCTCCAGCGCCCACTCTGGATGCACCGCCACTGCAATGCTATCCTGTGGCCAAACACATCTCCCCCCCCCCCAAAATAATTTAGTAATGGCCCATCAGAGGGGGTGATGAATATGATAAATGAGCCTTCCATTATACTTATTTTAAACACCTTAATAAACGTAGAATTTGATTGATGTTGGCCTCTAATGTTTTTTTAGAGATTTTCCTTGTAATGTATGATTTTTGTATTCTAATATTATTTCATCTTGTTTCACTCCACAGCTTCCTTCCACGCCACAGGAATGGCAGACTGTGGCATCGGAGTTTGCCATGCGGTGGGACTTCCCCAACTGCGGTGGTGCTATAGACGGGAAGCACGTCCGCATCGTGCCGCCACCCCGTTCTGGGTCCTACTACTACAACTACAAGGGGTTTCATAGCATTGTGCTGATGGCGGTGGTGTCAGCACGGTATGAATTCCTCTATGTTGATGTAGGGAAGAATGGCCGGATGTCCGATGGGGGATCCTTCATCCAGACGGAGTTTGCCCTCCGTCTCCAGAGTGACGACCTTGCATTGCCACCGGATGCAGGGAATATTGAAGGACTCCCCTTTGTTTTTTTGGCTGATAAAGCCTTCGGACTCGGACGGCATCTTATGAGGCCATTTCCTCAGAGGACCCTGACCCCAGACAAGAGGGTGTTCAATTACCGGCTGGCCAGGGGCCGAAGAGTTGTCGAAAATGCCTTTGGCATAATGGCCAGCCGGTTCCGCCTTTTTATGACTTCAATACACTTGGCGGACTACAAAATAAACTATGTCGTATTATGCTGCTGTGTGCTACACAACTTTCTGAGCCAAAAATCTAATTCCTATATGGCCTCAGTTTTGCCAGAGGCTGGACTTTCCCCTGCCGGGCCTGGAATCTGCCCGTCCTGGCTTGCCCTCCCAAAATGCCCGTGAGGTTCGGGACAAATACATGGAGTATTTCACGGGTAGGGGGGCAATTCCTATGCCAGCCTATGTCTAAGGATCCAAATAAAAAGCTTGTTTAAACCTTTAATTATTTGTTCTTTCCTGTCTCCTAGTTTGTCTTAGTGCATTTGTAGTGCCAAGTGTATTTTACTTTAGTAACTAACAACCATTTCACTATGTAACCTTACAAAATAACCAAATAAGCTTAGAGGGTATTATAAAAAGAAGCTACACGTTGTTTGTGGTCAAATATTTTACTCTGTGCACATTCACACCATTTTTATTTATTTCTGTTTTTTTGGGTTGGCCTGGCCACAAACCGGCAATTTTTTGCTTATGAAAATACAAAAATAACAGTTGCATTCCAAAAATTACAACATTGGATACCTCTGAGCAATCTGAGACATTCACTTACACAAACTATGTCTCTATGTGCCCGTTCTAATATGGGGTCCTGCCACCCCTTGCCCAGCCAAAAATTGAATATGCACACATTTGGGATTTTTTTCATCTAGGAAGTTTACAATCCTGATCCCTATTGTCAACATGTGCTATCTGCCATCAGGGGTGATCAATGGACGTGTTTTGGGGGTGCAACCCCTTCCTCAGTTCACCGACTTTAGATACGAGGAAGGGGTTGCACCCCCAAAAGACGTACATGGATATCCCCTGATGGCAGATAGCACATGTTGACACACTGTGTGCAGATTCAATTTTTGGCTGGTTTGATTGTCAAAAATATTCTAAAATGTGCAATAACAAACATGTAAAAACAAATGTGTTTGGATGGCTTATTGAATTCTCCCCAAAACATCGAGAATGTCTTTAAATGTTTGTTCCATCACATGGATTCTTTGTTTAATTATGTCCAGTTCCGTGCTACATTCCATCACTTGCTGGATGAGGCGGAGGGCACTGTCAGCAGAGAACCGTGTACTATCCTTCACAACATTTATATCCCCTAAAAACAAAAAACAAAAGGTATTATAACTCTGCAGGCCTACATCTCTTACCTGAAGCTGTGGTGACAGATACTGACCTGTTGTGGTGACCAGATCCACAACGTCATCCACCTCTCCTTCCTGCACTTCTTCTTCCTCCACCTCAACTTCCTGCACATCTTTCGGTTGTGGGTCTTTGGGAGTTTGGGGTTGCTTGGAAGTTGTGGGGTGCATGTGCTCCCTGGAGTGTTCTCCTCCCAGTCTTCTCTCCCCTATGAGAATCAAACAAAAGGTCTATTTATCACACTGTAAATCTCAATGTTAAAATAAAAACAGGCTAAATTGCTTGGAAGTGTGGTACAAGTGTGTGTTTGGGCGGAATTTAAAGAAGAATGCATTATTTATGACCAAGAATATGTTTAGTATTCACCTTTTGGATGTAATTTATTTGACATGGAGGCACCACAAAAATTCACTGATGCACCTGTGTGGGACACCCAAAAAAGGCGGATCTGGTGGCCCACACTATAGTGCTCCAAAGTACAGATGTGGAAGCAGCTGCTGAGTGTCGTCTCCTTTACACTGATAAAAGTTTGCATTTCATTCTCTTTACAAACACATCATCTAGCCTAAAAATTTCGCCACAATATTTGACCAAAAATGTCAGATGTCTAATTACTTTTGTGGCTATAAAATAAGCCAAAACCGCGGATAGTGGCCGAACGAAGTGTCTGTAACGTAACGAACGATTACTGTGCCCAACCAAGTTCAAAATATTACATTTTGGAAGGGAGTCCAATATGAGAAACCAAAATAAAGAGCAACATGTAAGTTTAGAAAAAGATTAATAGCAGAAAAGTCTACATTTTACTTACTTTTAGCGAGCATTCTCTTTATGCTCCTCAACTGCTCTGGCTCCCTCAGTTTGAGGTCTGACCACCTCTTTCTGAGCTGCTCATTTGAGCGTTTCACCCCGAAATTCGTCTTCAGACTCTTCACGACTTTAGTGAGGATTTTGGCATTCCTTCTATTTGGTTTGCTATACGGCCCATGCTTTGCATCATAATCAGACTTGAGCAAGATGTCCACCATCTCCGCCATCTCCGCCAAAGACATATTCGATGCCTTGAATCTCCTCCTTGATCGTGACGTTTCCTCTGTCTCCGGGCTTGTCTCCTCCTCGTTAGTTGCGGAATTATCAGACACCTGCTGTAACTCCGCCATATCTGTCTGCGCGCCGAAAGAGAAGGGGCGGGGAAAAGATGTTAGTTAGAATTTCATGGGCGGGCGACGTGTGCGGAGCGACGTGTTCGAAATTTGACGCATGCGTGGTGTGTATATAGCAAACACACATGTGACTATAGTACGTTCGGTGTGCGGAGAGAGGAGTTCAAGTGACGGACGTGCGAACGAAGGTATGCGATTTTGTGACTTGTACAAATTGTTGGCCTATACTGTCTTGAGAA
Source organism: Rana muscosa (assembly GCA_029206835.1). Classification (NCBI taxonomy): domain Eukaryota; kingdom Metazoa; phylum Chordata; class Amphibia; order Anura; family Ranidae; genus Rana; species Rana muscosa. The sequence continues at coordinate 894,948,494 of CM055117.1, read as the reverse complement.
TGTTGGAGGATATATATGGTGACTAGGATGTTAAGGAGGTTAGACTGTTTGCCTCACATTAGTTATATATAATTTATTTAACTTGCAGATACAATATGAATGTCTTTATAAGCGACAAGGATTTCCTGGCGAAATTTATTGACCGGGTAAGGGAGCTGACCGCTCTGTGGGAGACGAAAAACCCCATCCATAAAAAAAGAGGGGTGAGAAAAGCAGCGCTGGAGAAGCTGCTCCCATTTGTGCATACCAAGGTGCCCACAGCCACAGCAAAACAAGTGGACACTAAAATTGGCAGCTTGAGAGGTACCTACAGGACTGAACGCTCTAAGGTGCTGGCTTCTCAGAGGTCAGGAGCAGCAGCAGGTGATGTTTATGTCCCGATTTTGTGGTACTACAACAGGATGTCCTTCCTGGATGACCACATTGAGACAAGGCCATCACTCTCCACTCTTCCCCCCAGACTTCCCTGCAGCCAACCTGAGCCTTCTCTGGAGCAAGAGGAGGCAGCCATCCTGGATGATCCTGATTTGGCCATCTGGAGCCAGGTATAGTATTAACTGAAAATATATTGGGATAAACTTAATGTTTGACAAATATGTCAAGATGACAAACATAAAATATTTTGGATTCCACAAGTGAAATCAAGATCTGCAGACATTAGTCTGCACTTAATTGGGTGCTAAATAGTCAATCTGATGTAGTGGTAAATTTAAAGCAAGGATTTATGGATTTACATTCTAATTGCTTCAATCAGGATTACAAAGTTTGCTGCAAAGATTAAACCAACATATTAAACTATGTCCCTTTTTCATACACAGGATGAAATCAGCCAGGAGGAGGGTCTGGAAACTGTCAGGCAGGAGGAGGAAGGGCCCAGTGGCAGGCAGGAGGTGGCAGGGCCCAGTGGCAGCCAGGAGGTGGCAGGGCCCAGTGGCAGCCAGGAGGTGGCAGGGCCCAGTGGCAGACAGGAGGTGGCAGGGCAAAGGAGAAGCACCAGATCCCAGGTCCCTCCCATCCGGCTTCCCAAAAGAGGCAGGAGGGACAGGAGCACGAGTGAGGCAGCAATGGCCCTTATTCGTGAGGCCCATGCCACCCTCCAGGAGCCCACATCCCCTGAAGAGGCCATTGCCGGCCTAGTGGAGGCTAAGTTCAAGGTGATGAGCATGGAGCAACGCCTCCTATGCGAGCCCCTGCTCATCACCTTGCTCAACAAGGGGGTGATGGAGAAAATTACCCCCAATACCACCATATGTGAGGTGGCACAACTGACCCAACCTCAACCTCCACCTCCCCCTTCTTCTTCTGCCCCACCCCCTTCTGCTACACCTCCCCCTTCTTCTTCTGCCCCACCCCCTTCTGCTACACCTCCCCCTTCTTCTTCTGCCCCACCCCCTTCTGCTACACCTCCACCTTCTTCTTCTGCCCCACCCCCTTCTGCTACACCTCCACCTTCTTCTTCTGCCCCACCCCCTTCTGCTACACCTCCCCCTTCTTCTTCTGCCCCACCCCCTTCTGCTACACCTCCACCTTCTTCTTCTGCCCCACCCCCTTCTGCTACACCTCCACCTTTTTCTTCTGCCCCACCCCCTTCTGCTACACCTCCCCTTCTTCTTCTGCCCCACCCCCTTCTGCTACACCTCCACCTTCTTCTTCTGCCCCACCCCCTTCTGCTACACCTCCACCTTCTTCTTCTGCCCCACCCCCTTCCGCTACACCTCCACCTTCTTCTTCTGCCCCACCCCCTTCTGCTACATCTCCTCCTCCTCCTCCTCCTCCTCCTGACAGGAGTACCCCTCCAGTGGCCCAGCCTCCAGCCAAACGAAGAAGGAAGGCTGCAGGGAAGGCTTCAGGGAAGGTTGCAGGGAAGGTTGCCAGGAAGAAGAGGAAGTGATGGCCTTGCTTCATTGTGGTCGGACAGAAGGCAGCCTGTTGTAGTACCACACACTTGGGACATATATATCACTTGCTGCTGTTCCTGACCTCTGGGAGGCCAGCATCAGATTGTGTTCAGAAATGTTGGCCTTCTCAAGCTCCCAATTTTAGTGTCCACACAGGGTTGCTGTGTGCTCTGGGGTCCCTGGGATGCACAAATGGCAGCAGGTTCTCCAGCGCTGCCTTCTCTTTATTTTATTTCGAAACATGAATAAATGTGATTTTTGTTTAAGTTCATACTTGACTATGTGTATTTGTAAAAATTAAAAATCTAGCTTTGTAGTAAGCAGATACATTTGACTGACAAAAAAAGGGACAGATAACAACCCCCCCAAAAGAATAACTAAATCTGATTTGCAAAAAAAGATGGTGGAAAATTTAACTAATATAGATTCCAAAATTAAATGGGAGATCACTATCAAAACATTGCGAAATTATAATTAACATCATTTTGAAAAATATAACAATTTAAATTATTCCGAAAAACTTGCATGATATAATACACATAAATCTTCTTAAGAGCAGCATGAAAAAGGTTAAAAAAAAATAGTCATAACTCGGTGTGAATATCAGCAGCAAAAGAAGGTCACTCGTTTTGATTAATGTAACATTCTAACGAAGATTTCAATGCAGAACATTTAAACGATGCAATAATTTGGAGCGTGACGAATGTGCTCTCTCCATTACGAAGGCTTGTTTTACCAGAAGAAGCGCTCCCGTCTCATAGTTGCTTGTGAGCATGCGCGCTTTTGGAAGAGTCGTAAAAGCATACACACAAACCATTTTCTCGTCGCAAAACAGGCCGACGAGAAACACGACGAGGAAATCTGGAATCCTGACGAGAAAATAGAGAGCAGGTTCTCTATTTTCTCGTCGAGATTCTCTGCAATTTTCTTGTCGTAAAACCATACACACGAACGTTTTTCTCGACCAAAAAAGCTCTCGCGGCACTTTTCTTGATGGTTTTGGACGAGAAAATCGGTCGTGTGTACGAGTCTTGAGAAGTGAAAAATTCCTTGTTTTTTGGACAAATAGGTGCAACACAACTGAACATGCTCAGACCTAAAATAACTCAAATTTTAACTTGTGTCTTTTTTCACAAGAGTTATAGTAAATACCAAAAAGAGAGCTAATTAAAGAGCCATTTTTGGAGTGAAAATCTGCTCTATTTTAGTCCAATGCAAGTTTTAGCCATTGATTCTAATGATACAATTGTAACTTTCACAAATAAATTATTTTAATGTTGAGATGAAATGTATCTTTCGCTGAAATAAATTTTCCTTTGCAACAATGTTGCTTCTAATTAAAATATTTTGTTTTTAAGAATGCTAGAATGTGGAATGTTTTGATGAAATATATTTTTCTCTGTCACTTTCACTTGTTACACTTCATCTCACAACAATCTTTACCCAGACTCACATAGGGGTCTTTACAGAGCACAAACAATACCATTGCTGATGCAAATTTTAAATGAGTCAAATTTTTTTGTGCTTTTTATTATTTCTAAATAATCATAATTTGAGCCCCAAAAATTTGATATGTGTTGCAACATCTGAAATCAAAATGTAATTCCCCAAAATTTGAGGGTAATATCACTATTTTAAACTCACCCACAAAAAAACTCAAAATTTCACAGAATAAATCAAGAAGAATAACTCTTGAGTAATGTAATTCCATCACCTGTATGCCCAAAGAAATGCAGTATTTATGTGTATTTATGTGCATGAGGATCTCACATGCGGCAGCTCCGTGGCTTATGCCGCATACACACGATCGATTTTCTCGACGGTGAAAACACCGTCGAGAAAATCGACGGGAAAAATGAGGGAACGGCTTGGTTCCCTACACACGTCCGTTTTTCCCGACATTTTTGTTTTGGTCGAGAAAAACGACCGTGTGTGGGCTCCGTGGCAGTGTTTCCCTATGGGAAAACTGCCGCGGAAAAAAATGACGGGAATCACGACGAGAAAAATTAGAGCATGTTCTAATTTTTCTCATCGTGATTAATGCCGTTTTTCCCGTCGGGAAAAATGACAAAAGGCCCACACACGGTCGTTTTTCTTGTTAAAAAAAAAAATTAATTTTTCCTGACGGGAAAAATGATCGTCTGTACGTGGCATAAGAGGTTAGAACTTGTGCTTTGCATCCCTGAGTGTCTGGGTTCAAATCCCAAACATGCTGCTTCATGTAGAGAAGTTGTCTCATCTCCCTGGTCTTAAAAATAGGTCTACATGTCGTATTTATGTGTAGGAGGGTTCCACCACCATTGTAAATCTTGCCAGATACAAAATTTAGCCAAAAGTATTGGGACGCCTGCCTTTACACACACATGAACTTTAATGGCAGCCCAGTCTTAGTCCGTAGGGTTAAAATTTGATTTGGCCCACCCTTTGCAGCTAGAACAGCTTCTGGGAAGGCTGTCCACAAGGTTTAGTGTGTCTATGGAGATGTTTGATCATTCTTCCAGAAGTGCATTTGTGAGGCCAGGCACTGATGTTGGATTAGAAGGCCTGGCTCGCAGTCTCTGCTCTAATTCAGCCAAAGGGTGTTCTATCGGGTTGAGGTCAAGACTCTGTGCAGGCCAGTCAAGTTTCTCCACCCCAAACTCGCTCATCCATGTCTTTATGGACCTTGCTTTGTGCACTGATGTGCAGTCATGTGTGAACAGGAAGGGGCCATCCCCAAACTGTTCTCACAAAGTTGGGAGCATGAAATTGTCCAAAATGTCTTGGTATGCTGATGCCTTAAGAGTTCCCTTCACTGGAACTAAGGGGCCAAGCCCAACCCCTGAAAAACAACCCCACACCATAATACCCCACCACCAAATGATTTGGACCAGTACACAAAGCAAGGTCCATAAAGACATGGATGAGTGAGTCCGGGGTGGAGAAACTTGACTGGCCTGGACAGAGTCCTGACCTCAACACAACAGAACACCTTGGGGATGAATAAGAGTAGAGACTGTAGGCCAGGCCTTCTCATCCAACATCAGTGCCTGACCTCACAAATGCACTTGGAAGAATGGTCAAACATTCCCATAGACACACTCCTAAACCTTGTGGACAGCCTTCCCAGAAGAGTTGAAGCTGTTATAGCAGCAAAGGGTGGGCCAACTCAATATTGAACCCTAGGGACTAAGACTGGGATGCCATTACAGTTCATGTGCGTTTAAAGGCAGGCATCCCAATACTTAGGCCAATATATTGTATATTGCTTGGAGACACTGAACATGGCTATGGACTTAGGGCTGGTTCACACCACAGAGATGCAGAGAACATGTGTGAGGCTGCCTGGTGGCTAAGTGGGTAGCAATTCTGTCCAGCAGCACTGGGGTTGCTGGTTCAATTCCCCAACATGCTAATGCTTGTGTTGAAGTTTATATGTTCTCCCTGTGTGGGTTTCTCACCACAATCCTAAGACATCCTGGTATTTTATTTGTCTCCTGTCAAAATAGTCTCTAATGTAAAAAAGTTAGTTTTGGACTTTAGATTGGAAGCTCATTGGAGCCAGGGCCTGATGTTAATGTTTGTTAGCACTAATCATGCCCAGGGACTTGGACATTAAAAATTGTAGGGTTTACACTGCACAGGTACATATACTTAAAAAACTGTTGCTTTGTTTATGTGCATGCAAATGGACTTGGATCTTTGGCCTGTAGTTGGAGATTTGATGCACATAGCCAAGGGCTAACACAGTTGCAAATAGTATTATGTGTTCCTGCCCATCAGGTGAAATCACTTTAGACATACACGAAGAGACAGATTAAAAGATACTGGTGGGAGTGTACTTCTATTGGGCGTGTACTTCTATTGGGCGTGTATCAGTTTGCTAACAATACAACCTCTCTTATATAAAGGCCTGCAGTATCGGGGATCGTTCGGTCTGAGAAGGCCAGGTTTTTTGCTGTGATTTGTGGGGGGGAGAAGGAATGATATTGTGCAGATTGACAAACCCCCCAACTAGTGTTATTTGCTGAAATTCTTGTGCATTTTTTCAATCAAAAATTGTGTGTGTATTGTTCCTGTCTGACCATGCAAAATCATTTGGAAGCATCTGCTGACCTTCTACTCTTGGATCTCATTGCTTAATCACAATTTTAGATTGTAAGCTCCTATGAGCAGGGCCCTTAAAACCCAATTGCTAAATGTAGTACCATATATCCTGTCCAAATTTTTTTGAAGCTAGTAAATTAATGTACATAATTTGTTTCTGCTGGCAAAATAAAAGTACATTATTGAGCTTTGGTGTAGTTTTATTTATTTTTTGGTGGTGGTGGTGGTTTTGGCAAAGTGCAATATCTTTTATATTTTATTTCTATATGCATTTGTGCACCAAAAAACAAATCTCTTCACCCTGGTTCACATTGATGCTACTTTGAAATCGCGCTACTTCACTTGAGCTAGCGCGATTTTAGGTACTACTTGATAGACATCTGTGTGGCTTCATACACAAATCTCGGTGCGGTGCCACAAAATTGGGGTTGCATCGATTGGAACAGTGCCATTGCCACCAATAGTCATGCGATTTGATTTCTGAAATTGCATGACAAATCGCCCCAATGTAAACCTAGGCTTCAGCACACCTGCAAGTAAATGATAAAGGTGGAATCTCACATCAGTATTGTGTGAGTCAGCTCTGGTTTACATTGGTGCGATTTGACATGTCAAATCGGTGGCAATTGCACTGTTCTAATTGGTGCGATTTGTATTGATATCAGTGCAGAAACCTGCACAGATTCTCTGATGTGTCCCCCCCCCCCTGCAGTCGGGACTGAAATGCGGGAATGAAATCGTATGAGTTCAGTTGAACGATTTTCTCCCGCTGTCAGTGTGAAGCAGGGCTCAAACTGGGCCTTTTGCCTTTGTAATTCACCTGCTGCTATGCCAGAGACACCATTTCTTATCAAACTTCCTTAAGTTTACCTTCAAATATCATCATATGTAAAAATACAGATTTGCATATCTGCAAATAATCAAAAATAATAAATTCTAATCGTGATTGAGATCAAATATTCGCAGCTGCAATCAACAGAGCGTGGTTTCACCTCCTGACCCGGAAATTAGTCATTGTAATCACCCGGAAGTTCCTGTGCTGGTCAGGATCTCCATCTAGGTGGACATGGCGAGGTCCCTCTTTAGCATAGAGGAGGTGCTGCTGATTTGCCGGGTAAGTGTAGGCTTCATTGATTTGTTTGGCATCACCACACGTTTGCTTCTGGTCCATGTGCACACATCACTACTTCCTGCATTTGTTCTGCTGATGTAAACCAGTAAGGACTATGCAAGTATAAATTAGAGCTCCTTTCTATTAAAATATATATGACTTGATTCAAAGTTGGGCGACTTTTTATGATTCTCAATGATAACCATTCATATCTGTGCTACTTTAAGTCACACCAACTTCAAAGTAGTCCCTGTACTACTTTGGTGTGACTTTCAGGCTCAGTTTCCACTAGTGCGACTTGTCATGCGACTTGGGACTGCAAAATCGATTGACATGTCATACCCCATGATTTCCAATGAGTATGGTTCATATCTGTGCGACTTCAAAGTAGTCCCTGCACTACTTTGGTCCCACTTTGATACGACTTGAGGTCCATAGACCTCAAGAATATACAGGCATGGCTCCAAGTCGCATCATAATTGCGGCAAAAAAATCGCTGCAAAATCATGCCAATTTAGGGTTGCAATAGTGGAAACAGAGCCTCGTGTGACTTGAGGTACATAGGGCGCAATATTACACAGGCATTCCCAGAAGTTGGGGGCCAAGTTGCAGCGGCAAAGTGGCAGTGACTTTCAGGTCGCAGCAGTGTGAAAGAGATTCAAGGATATCTTTGAATTTGGCCCTATTGTCACTTGTGCATCCTGAAAGTGGGGCAAATTCGTCCCTGCACTACCTTGGTTTGACTTTGATGCGATTTGAGGTCCATACACCACAAGATTACACAGACATTGCTTCAAGTGATGGCAAAGCTGTGCAATTTTAAGGTCGCACAAGTGCAAATGGGGCTTTATTCAAAGGTGTTATAATTTAATCTCATTAGGTTACTTTCACACTTATGGGACTTTTCATGCAGCTTTGGACCTCAGAGTCACATTAAAAGTTACCCCCCATGAGTTCCATTCATATCTATGCAACTTCACCCATGTTCACATAGCTCTGAATTGACATGTCAAATTACAGGCCAAATCGGCGCCTATTGACGGCAATAGAACTGTCCAAATTGGTGCGACGACACACAGATTCCCAAAAGTATTTCCTACACTACTTTGGGCGACTTCAGGAGGCAATTTCTTACCTCCCAACTTTTTGAAATGGGTATAAGGGACACCTATTAGCAAAAGTATGTAGGCATAGGACACACCTTCTTAAAGGAGAAATATAAAAAAAAAAAGGATTAGTTAAACCCCCAAGTGCTTTTTTTTTAACAATAATATCCCTTTAGATTTGTTTGTAAATTCCCAAAGCCAAGCAATTTAGAAATTAGATGAAGGGTTTTCCAGCGCTAAACCTTTTTTGAAAGATAAAAATTGCATTTTATATAAAACTATACAGATCAGAACAAAATGAGGGACAAATGAGGAGGAAAGAGGGACAGTGGGACTTTGTTCCAAATCAGGGACAGTTGAGACCTATGTGATTTCACTAGACATCTGTGCAGGAAAGTGCACTAATGTCTCTGAAATCGCTCACAAAGTCAGGCTGAGGCCCCTTTCACACTTGAGCGACTTTTCCTGTGACTTTGTTCATCAGAGTTGCATGACAAGTCATACCCCATGATTTTCAATGTGTACCATTTATATCTGTGCAACTTCAAGTCACACCGACTTCAAAGTAGTCCCTGTACTACTTTGGTCCGACTTTGATACGAGTTGAGGTTCATAGACCTTAAGTTTACAGGCATTCCCTGGAATCGCAGAAAAATTGCAGACAGCAATTTGCACACCTTTCCCTGCGACTCCTGCGTCCATAGACCTCAAGATTACACAGGCATTTCTTAAAGTCGCATCAAAATCACACAACTTTAAGGTCGCACAAGTGTGAAAGGGGCCTAAGTCACTGTGCTGAGTACTATTATACCTAGAATATAAAGTAATCCCACCATCAAACACTCAGCAGCATATGCTGAAAAGAGGCGAATGCCTATTAGCCAATGCCACATCAGCATGAGCATGGTTGTTACTATAATATTAAAGTGGTTGTAAACCCACTTAGACAACTTGCACCTACAGGTAAGCCTAGATTAAGGCTTACCTGTAGGTGCAAGAAATATCTCCTTAACCTACACAGTTAAGGAGATATTTGCTTTTAAACAGCACCAATGACGTCACACGCATGCCCACTAGCGGGCCGGCATCATTGCCGGTTTTCTGAATGGGATCTTGCCCGCCCCAGCGCGCATGCGTGTGACGTCATCGCCGCTCTGGCCAATCACAGCGCCGGAGCGGCGATACACTGACGGCAATGAATGGACATCGAGGCAAGATGGCGGCGGAGGGGAACGACGAGCAGTTCGGGGACTTCGATCTCAGGTAAGTCATTCATAATGAGCTAGTATGCTATGCATACTAGCTCATTATGCCTTTCTTTTGCAGGGTTTTAAAAAAAATAAAAAAATGGGTTTACTTCCTCTTTAATGCCTGAAATGCAAAACATTATTGTATAGAATTAAACATTAGTAAATGTATTTTCTCTGTAGGTATGTGCTCAGCTCTGTAGCATAGTGGTATTCCCTGCTGCCCTCAAAGGTTTAAGCCATGAATTCAAATCCTACTGACGGCAGCACCTCCTGAATGTGTGCATTTTACTCAGCAGTATATTTCTCCCGTTGCTGTGTTCTTCCGTGCAGTCGGTTACCTGTTAATAAAAAAAAAGCCGCTCTTCTTCTGTGGCGGTCTTCCTCCTCTGTGTTATCACCCGCTGTGTGGTGTCTCTTACATAGCCATGGAGCGTGCTCTCCGGGTGACGTTATCGGATGGCCACAGAAGAAAAGCAGCTTTTTTATTAGCGGGTAACCGACTGTGCGGAAGAACACAGCAGCGGGAAAAGACGGTGGTGGCAGGAGAGACAGCTCGGGGAGAAGAAACATCACACACTAGTAGATGTTTGTGCTACGCTCAATAGGCTAGTGGTCAGCACTTCTACCTTGAAAAACTCAGGCTTTGAAGCACTCATGGGTTCAAATTCTACAGAGAGATACTAAAAGATTGAATTGGTGAAAAAAAGGCAAATGCCGATTAGCCAATTAGCCAAAGCAGCATATGCTGAAAATAGGTGAATGCCAATTAGCTAATGCACTTTTATTCAATAATATTATGGTGTGGAATTCCAAACATCACACACTAGCCAACGGGCAGTTTACATTTCTTTGTTTGTTTATTTTAATTTGCTTGTGCAAATAATAAACATAGCTGTTGGATGGTAGGTTGCCTGGTATTTGAACTTGTACCATGAGAGCTGTGGAGACATCTCAGCAGACCACTAAGCCATTGTGCTAAGTACAAAACCTGCATAATAGTGTATGTAGCGGGTATTTAAATTTAGGGGGCGCATCTGGGTGGTAGTATGACCCGGATGCACTGATTGTTAGGGAATTTGGGACCATTTTCATTTGTGGAGGATCCCAGTGGTGTGCAGTTCCCTGCGGCCTGTGGGTGGCGCTGTCGCCCTGGGCCAGGGTTGAACCATCACTGCAGTGCTGTGCCCTTTTTGTCCTGTTTCCCATAATAGTGGTGCAGCGGGGCGGGGAACCTGCTGTGCCTGTCAGGAGAGGAGATAAAGGGGACAGACGCCCTCAACACGGGGTCAGTCGTCGGAGGTCAGAGCCGCGCCCAGGCACCTTCAGCCTGGGTGCTGGCGTTCCGGAGTTCCGGGTCCAGGTGCCCTTGCCTGGCCGGAGCGGGAGACGGAGTCCATCCCAGGCACCTTCAGCCTGGGGTGAGGTACTACTGACGAGGCCCGGGGCCCAGTACCTTCCACTGGGTTCCACAAGGGTGGAAGAGTCTGAGGGGCCTAAGGTGTTGGGCGCCCGAATCTGAGACGAGGAGACCAGGGAGCGTAACCCCTCAGTCCAGTGCAGCATTGCTGGTGATGGTGGGGCCTCTGGTAACTCTCTTGGAAGGGTGTCTTCCCTCTGACAGGGGCTGCACTTAGCGAAGGTAATTCTGTTCCTGTTCTACACGGTCGGTGGCAGCGGCTGTGCGCCATAACCGTTGGTGACACCACAATGGTTAGTTCTTTTTAAGGATTGTGCCTCGACCTACTCCCCACCTATACTGAACTGTTCTTTGGGTCACAACCTGTCTGCTGTTAAAGGACGATTTATTGCTGTCAGAGAATAAATAAGAGTTGGACCTTTTCAGTGGTGTGGAACTTCAGTTACTGGTAGCAAAGGGGGGTCATCTACAGAACGGACTTGGCTCTGGGTTATGCACACGACCCGAAGGTAAACAGGTGTTGGCTTTCACCTCTACACATTAGAGGACATAGGCCATAGTGTACCGCACCCCTCCTTCCTGATCCCCCTAGACAAGACAACAAGCCGAGAAGAAGAAGGGGTGAGAGGGGTGAGGCCGCTACATGTGGGGGCGTCGTCCGGGATGTGTGTTGTACAGATGGAGCTGAGAATGTCTGCATTTGAACTTTGCTGTCCGGAGGAGTTCCGAGTAGGTCGGCCATGTTGGCCAGCGCACCAGGAGGAATACCATAGCTGTGCAGTTCGTGGGCGGGGAGAAAGGAAAGCCCGCGAACAAGTGCAGAGTATGGGAGGAGTCTGGCCATGTGGAAGGACACACGTGGAGATTCCGGCGCGAATTGGTCAGTGCGCAATGGAGCAGCAGACAGTCGGGATGATCTCAAGTGCCCCGTGGATTCCGGTTCCTTCCACCACGAGAATGACTTCCTTTGCTGCTCCGATCACAGACACAGGAATAAGACTAAGGCCCCAAAGACGTTTGGCTCTGTATACATGCAGAGACATAGAAGCCCTCGGTGTGATCTGTCCTGGCTGTTCGGGACTGGTGGTTCACTTGAAGCCGTTCGGGCGATGTGAGGCCTGCAAGGAGTTCCTTTTTGAGGTGGAGCCATCCACAGAAAGGCCTCGCACCTTCCACCTCAACTGCCTGACAGGCACCGCTACTCTGGAGGGGGAGATCAGAGCCTATGCGGACATTCCAGCGCGCACTGACCGGGGCGAGGAGAAGGCCCCAGCGGAGACTGAGAAAGAGAAATCCGAGGATGCTGCCTCGGTCACCACAAGCTCCCTGCTCCCACCGCTGAAGAGGAAAGTCGGCCTGGTAAAGGCATCCTGTGGTCGTGGAAGAGCTTCGCCCCGTCGCTTGCCTGGCATGGATGGATCCGGAGGGAAGAGCCCTGGACATCTCTGTTCTACTAAAGGCCCAGGTGAGCCAGGGGTTGGGACTGTGTGTGTGGTTGGAGGTGTCGGGAATCCACAGTAGGTGGAGCCCGTTCAGGGGGGTGATTCCGTGTCCACTGGGAATTACCTGCCCACGGAGTTCTATGACACCTCCGACCTAGAATCGTTATCTGATGCCGATGATGACGGGGAAATTGACAAGATTTTTCAAGATTTTTCACCAGAAAGGTTGGGACAAGATACCGCTAACCTCGTCCCGTGAAACAAGGGACCCACCCATGTCTATTGGGGATAGTGCAACCCGGGTGGAGGCCTCGGAGCCTGGGGAGTAATCTGATCCCCTGTCTGCCTTTCCACCCCCTGAATCACCTGCTGTTTCTTCTGCTCCTGTTGCGGGAGTGCAACGCGCATCACTGCGGGCTCCTAAGCCCAAATCTACAGAGGTAGTTAAAGTACCTCGTCACCCAGAATCCATCGTCCTGCCTGGAGAGGGAGATCGTGCCACAATGCCACCTTTGGCCAGGCTGCAGCGACTCTTTTTGTCAGAAGGTTGCCCGTGAATATGGATGGGAATACCCGTATTTACCCCGAGATTTGCTCTATGAGGTAGAGGTCTTGCGGCAGCGGTGGTACGATGAGTTCATCTGGACACAAATTAAGGTGCCCCACGCTCGCAGATATCTCTCATGCTCATCTACAGCTTCCAGGAGATTCAGAGACTGTAAGGCGGAGTGGATGCTGGGTCGGCACATCCATGCGGACAGGGTGCTTATCTGTCGGAAGGATGGAGAGAACATTGAGTATAATGTGGAGACCTTTGATAAGCACTTAAAGCCCCTGTTCCCAAAGTTTTACCTCTAGGAGGTAAAGACTCCTTTGTGTTTTTTTTCATTGCTGGACTTTCCGGGGTGTTTGCCGGGACACAGGGACTGCGCCCTATTTTTTTTTTTTGGGTGCTTTACCATTTGGAGGAATGGGAGCTGTTACTGTTGTTTGTTCTCCCTTTCTCTCCTCCCACCGCAAAGGAGACAGCGACTTTGGGGTGTAGCCAGCATAGGGCCACAGCACACAGAAGTAAAGTTTTACCTGGACTTGACCAAGTGTCTTTACTGTCTTTACCGCGGCATTACCACCAGGTGGCGGTGCTGCGCAACAACTGTTTTTTTTTTTTACACTTGCACCATACTTATTGGAGCGAATGGGTTTCTTTTCGGATAGACCCACTCATTCCAAGAAAACACACATTGTGATAGGATGTATGTTTTCTTTCCCCTCTGCAGGAGACTCATCTTTCAAGGATGCTGAGAATGGGGTGGTCCTTAGATAGCAGAGAGGGGGGGAATGTAAATGTGTAAAATACCTAAAGTATTTTTGATGAGAGTTCATTGTTTTATATTTCTGTTTCCCTTTCCCATTTTAGGTCCTGGCACAATCCATGACTTAGGCCTCGTACACACGACCGATTTTCTCGTCGTAAAAAACACGTCGTTTTTTTCGACGAGATTCTTGTTAAGCTTGTCGATTTTCTCGTCAAGCTTTCTATGCGTACACACTGTCATTTCCCAATTTCCTCGTGGTTCTCTGCGCTCACGTCCAGCACGTACGACGGCACTATAAAGGGGAAGATCTTTTTTCTTGGCGCCACCCCTTGGGCTGCTTTTGCTGATCTCGTGTTACCGCGTGTGAAGTAAAAGTTTGGGAAGAGACGATTCGCGCTTTTCAGTCTTCGTACTTTTCAGATCGTTTTCTGCCGTTCAGTTTGTGCTTGTGGGTTCGTATCTTGACTTTCAGGGCGTCTAGGCAGGTCGTATCTGTTTTACAGTGCGTTCTTGCCTGTTCGTTTCTGAATTTCAGTTCGTTATTCATAGGCCTTGCTGTTCTAAAGTGCGTTCTGTTCTGTACGTTCTGATTAGACGACCGTTTCCTAGCCATGTCGCCTGGACGTTCTCGTCGTCGAGTTCGTGCTGTGCGTGCGCTTGGTGTTGGTCTGCTTGTTTTGGACCAAGACCAGTCCATGAATGGTGTGAGGAGGAGTTCATGGACCAAGAATTGGTTGCTCCAGCGGGACCAATTCTGCCACATGCCTCTGCTGCGGGAGATCGTCGAGAATAATCCTGAGGACTACAGGAATTTTCTGAGGATGTCTGACCCCGTTTTTCAGGAACTGTTGGCTTTGGTGTCCCCCTATATTACCAGGAAGGACACCGTTATGCGGGAAGCCATCAGTGCTGAGCAGAGGCTCATCGCCACGTTGCGTTACCTGGCGACAGGGAGAAGTCTTCAGGACTTGAAGTTCACCACAGGCATCTCCCCCCAGGCTCTGGGCCTCATAATCCCAGACACCTGTTCTGCTATCTGTAGTACCACACACTTGGGACATATATCTCACCTGCTGCTGTTCCTGACCTCTGGGAGGCCAGCATCAGATTGTGTTCTGAAATGTGGGCCTTCTCAAGCTCCCAATTTTAGTGTCCACACAGGGTTGCTGTGTGCTCTGGGGTCCCTGGGATGCACAAATGGCAGCAGCTTCTCCAGCGCTGCCTTCTCTTTATTTAATTTATAAACATGAATAAATGTGTTTTTTGTTTAAGTTCATACTTGACTATGTGTATTTTTAAATAAAAAAAAACAAGCTTTGGAGTAAGCAGATACATTTGACTGACAATAAAAGGCACAGATATCACCCCCCCAAAAGAATAACTAAATCTGATTAGCTCAAAAACATGGTGTGAAATTTTAAAAATATAGATTAGAAAATTAAATGGGAGATCGCTATCAAAACATTGAGAAATTATAATTAACATCATTTTGAAAAACCTAACCATTTAAATTATTCCTAAAAACTTGCACGATATAATACACATAAATCTTATAAAGAGCAGCATGAAAAAGGTTAAAAATAAGGCATAACTCTGTGTGAATATCAGCAGCAAAAGAAGGTCTCTCGTTTTGATTAATGTAACATTCTAACGAAGAATTCAATGCAGAACATTTAAACGATGAAATATTTATGAGCGTGACGAATGTGCTCTCTCCATTATGAAGGCTTGTTTTACCAGAAGATGCGCTCCCGTCTCATAGTTGCTTGTGAGCATGCGCACTTTTGGAAGAGTCGTAAAAGCATACACACGAACCATTTTCTCGTCACAAAACAGGCCGACGAGAAACACGACGAGGAAATCTGGACTCCTGACGAGAAAATAGAGAGCAGGTTCTCTATTTTCTCGTCGAGTTTCTCGTCAAGTTTCTCGTCGTAAAACCATACACACGAACGTTTTTCTAGACAAAAAAACTCTCGCGGCACTTTTCTTGACTGTTTACGACGAGAAAATCGGTCGTGTGTACGAGGCCTAAGTTTTAAGGTTTGGTTCTATGTGTACCACTCTTTGGGAGACATAGATTTGCACCAGACACTGGGGACCAGTGTCAAATCACTAGGGGGAGAGTGTAGCGGGTATTTAAATTTAGGGGGCGCATCTGGGTGGTAGTATGACCCGGATGCACTGATTGTTAGGGAATTTGGGACCATTTTCATTCGTGGAGGATCCCAGTGGTGTGCAGTTCCCTGCGGCCTGTGGGTGGCGCTGTCGCCCTGGGCCAGGGTTGAACCATCACTGCAGTGCTGTGCCCTTTTTGTCCTGTTTCAGCAGTGGTGCGGCGGGGCGGGGAACCTGCTGTGCCTGTTGGGAGAGGAGATAAAGGTGACAGACGCCCTCAACACGGGGTCAGTCGTCGGAGGTCAGAGCCGTGCCCAGGCACCTTCAGCCTGGCGCTGGTGTTCCGGAGTTCCGGGCCCAGGTGCCCTTGCCTGGCCGGAGCGGGAGATGGAGTCCATCCTAGGCACCTTCAGCCTGGGGTGAGGTACTACTGAGGAGGCCCAGGGCCCAGTACCTTCGACTGGGTTCCGCAAGGGTGGAAGAGTCCAAGGGGCCCTAAGGTGTTGGGCGCCCGAATCTGAGACGAGGAGGCCAGGGAGCGTAACCCCTCCGAACAGTCCGGCACAGCATTGCTGGTGACGGCGGGGCCTCTGGTAGCTCTCTTGGAAGGATGTCTTCCCTCTGACAGGGGCTGCACTTAGCGAAGGTAATTCTGTTCCTGTTCTACACGGTCGGTGGCAGCGGCTGTACGCCATAACCGTTGGTGACACCACAATGGTTAGTTCTTTTTAAGGATTGTGCCTCGACCTACTCCCCACCTATACTGAACTGTTCTTTGGGTCACAACCTGTCTGCTGTTAAAGGACGATTTATTGCTCTCAGAGAATAAATAAGAGTTGGACCTTTTCAGTGGTGTGGAACTTCAGTTACTGGTAGCAAAGGTGGGTCATCTACAGAACGAACTTGGCTCTGGGTTATGCACGCGACCCGAAGGTAAACAGGTGTTGGCTTTCACCTCTACACATTAGAGGACATAGGCCGTACACCCCTCCTCCCTGATCCCCCTAGACAAGACAACAAGCCGAGAAGAAGAAGGGGTGAGAGGGGTGAGGCCGCTACATGTAGTATGATTAAAGAATGAACATAAATAATTACCGCTTTATAGCCACCTAAATGAAAAAAAAAACATGGAAAAAACAACATACAACAAATGGGTAACCTAAATGTTTAATACATGTAATTTTACAGAATAGCAGACATTACTATGTAATAATCATTCATAACTGCATTCATTAGCAAAAGAAGGAAAAAAACTAGGAATACTAATTGCAATATACAGCAATAGATGCACACGAGGTAGAGCACATCTCATATAAAAATGTTTCTTTCACATACATGGATCATGGTTTCAGTGCAGTGCTATATAAAAACTTAGTGGAAATTGGCATTTGCATGCACGCGGATTCGCTAATTAGCGCTGATTCCATATTTACTAACACTTGTTTGCTGCTAATAGCGCTCTTTTTCATTCGCAAATTCGCACATTGAATTTTTAATTGGCTAAAATGGGAGCTATTATTTGCAATAGTGCTCAGTACTTCCTGGAGTTATAGTAAATCAGCCCCTAAGTCTTATTCTTACCCGATACTAAAAATGGAAGGGCTGATGCATTGTCACAAAAGTTTTCCTCCGCTCTCAAGATGGAGTCGGTTCCTGCTCCTGTGATATCTCCCGCTCGTATTCTGGCCACTGTTGGCACTAGTCTCACTTTACCTTTGGGTGCCAGAATTTTTGCCACTCAGATCCATTCTCCTCCTGAGAAACCTTGTGACCGCTGCTTTGTCCCTGAGAGTCTCCGCACTGCTTTGCTTTCCAGACTTACCTTTCTCCCAAGGCAGCTGGCCAACCAGGGAACAATCAACTTATTTGGGCTATTTCTCAACAATTTTGGTGGCCTAGTCTCCGTGCTGATGTAGCCGACTTCATACCTGCTTGTTCTGTGTGTGCTCAGAGTAAGACACCACGACACCTTCCAGTGGGCTCAACATATAGCAACAACCGATACTCAATGGAGAGAGGCCTTGGACCCACCTGTCTATGGATTGTATTGTGGAGTTATTCAACTCATAGGAAAACACAGTTATTCTTATGGTGGTTGACCGTTCTCGGAAATATCACATTGTATTCCAATTAAGAAGTTGCCCACATCCAAAGAACTGGCATCCATTTTTGCTCGGGAGAGCTTTCGGTTACATGGGCTGCCCAAGGTTATCATCTCAGACAGGGGTAGCCAGTTTGTCTCCAGGTTTTGGTGAGCTTTTTGTGCACAGTTGGGAATTCAGCTTTCCTTCTCCTCTGTGTATCACCCGCAGTCCAATGGGGCCACAGAACAAGCCAACCAAGCCATGGAGCAGTTTCTGCGTATTTCTGACCACTATAACAACTGGTGTAACTATGTAACCTCTTACTTTGGGTGGAATTTTCTCAAAATAGTGCCATCAATAGAGCTTCCCGATTGTCTCAGTTTATGGTGAATTATGGTTTCCAAACATCCATGTTGCCTGACTCTTTTCTTCCTCAAAGAATTCCTGCTTCAGAAGAGCATCTCCGGGATCTTTGTTACACTTAGATACAGGTCAAAGAGTCCTTGCGATGTTCCAGTGATAGGTACAGACTCCATGCTGACCGCAGACGCCTACCTGCGCCTTCCTACTAGGTTGGGGAGAGGGTCTTGCTGTCATCTCGCAGCCTCCAACTCCACGTTCCCTCACTGAAACTGGCACCACAGTTTATTGGGCCTTTCCGTATTCACCGTAAGATCAACCCAGTGGCTTACGCATTAGACCTTCCTTTTAACATGCGTATTTCGAAAGTATTCCATGTCTCCTTATTAAAACCTTTGGTGTGCAAACGCTTCACCACCTCGGTGCCCCAGGACGATGTCAGAGTGTGACAAAATGCGCGCCGGGAGGAGTGGCGTGCTGACGTCATCGCGCTGTGTATCTTAGTGGACGGGTGTTCACTTGCCGGCCGGCTTTTTACAATCTTTAAAATTTACTTCTTACTGCGTGTAAGTGTAACTTTTTACTTTTAATAAATATTCATTTTACGATTTACACTGTGGTGAGCTCCTTTCTATTCTGGGTTAACTTCTGGTCCTCATCTTGACCATTGAATGATCGAGTCTCCCTGGTCGTTTGCTGTGTGTTCCTGCCCCATCACATCAAGTATTTGGGAGCCATTTCCATCCCTTTGTATCAAGGCCCTGGCAGGGTTAACAGCTGGTCTCCTCCCATATGCCATGCCCCTCTGACGTGTTTCACGTTCCCGCAGGCTTAATTAAAGAGGTGGGGGTGACAGTCTACATTAGGGTTCATCAAGTCCTGGAACTTTGTCAGTTGTCTGCTAAATTTTTGTAGGTGTGTTGCAGCCAATTCCCCCATCTTCTCCCCTGCCTTCACCCTTGTCTTCTTTTTAGCTTTAGCATTTTTGGTGGACCTTAACAGAGGGGGGCCCCGATGGTGGGGTCATGTGGGTCCTCCTCATTATCCGCATCCCTCCTTGCGCCAAGTCATTGTCCCTCTGGTACAGATGTGAATTACATAGTTACATAGCCTGGTTAAAAAAAGGCACAAGTCTATCTAGTTCAACCAATAGATTAGGCTGTGTTAAGACTGCAATGGGCTGATTAAGAGCAACTGCAGGCAAGTGAGTTGTTTGTAACAACCTGGTATTAACAAGAGGCAGGAGGGACAGGAGAGAAGTGAAGACTAGGGTTGAGCGAACCCGAACTGTAAAGTTCGGGTCCGTACCGAACTTTAGCTTTTTCCCGAACCCGAACCCGAACCCGGACTTTGCACGAAAGTCCGGGTTCGGGTTCGGCAATCTAATGGCGCAGTTAGAAATGCTTCAGGGGCCAGCCAATCACCTTTTGATTAGCTGGTGTGCCCTTAGAAGCCATCATAGCCATGCCTACTAATGGCATGGCTGTGATTGGTCAGTGCAACATGTGACCCAGCTTCTATATAAGCTAGAGGCACACAGCACACACGTCACTCTGCTTCAGAATAGATAGGGATAGGATCTTGTCTGCTGCTGCTGCTTTTAGGGAGAGATTGAAAAATACATGAGTTAGTCCTGATTCTGGAATCTGAGGGAAAATATAGAGAGACAGTGTAGTGTAGGGCCAGGTTCCTGTTGGTGCTTTCAGGGAGAGAGATATATTATATAGGAATAGGAGGCCAGATTCAGAGATATAACTCTGCATAGGTTTACCTGTTTGTGTTGCAGTGCAGTCTTTTTACACTGCCATGAGCCCAGTGTCAGAGAAAATCTACCTTTTATCTGCAAGCTCAGTGCACCAGCACTGCATATATTACGTTGAGAGATACACCGTTTCCATACTGTGGGTGTATTCTGCTCTTGGAAAAAGATCCATTTAGGGCAAAAAAAAAAAAGGCACTTTATTGTGCTCTTTTCCAAAAGACCCATTAAGGGCAAAAATAAAAAAGAAATTGCATTTTATTTTGCTCGTGCAAAAAAAGACCCGTTTAGGGCAAAAAAAATATATAAAAAATTTGCACTTTAATGTACGCTTGCAAAAAGACCCATTTAGGGCCACAAAAAATATTTTGCAGTGTGTTATACATATGTGGAGGCGTGTGAAATAAACCATTTCTATATATTTGTCTTCTACTGTGCTATACTAAAAAAACAACATTTTTTTTGAATAGCATTTTCTGCAGTTCTGTAGCTGTGCGATTCAGCGGTTACGTACTGTGGGTGTGTTGTGGTCTTCCAAAAACGCCATTTAGGGCCACAAAAAATATTTTGCAGTGTGTTATACATATGTGGAGGTGTGTGAAATAAACAATTTCTATATAGTTTTCTTCTACTGTGCTATAAAAAAAAAAACATTTTTTTTGAATAGCATTTTCTGCAGTTCTGTAGCTGTGCGATTCAGCGGTTACGTACTGTGGGTGTGTTCTGCTCTTCCAAAAACACCCATTTAGGGCAAGATCCTAAATTTGGAAAATATGAGGAGAAGGTCAAAGGGACGTGGTGGCCCCGGTCGTGGTGCTGCTGGTGGAGCTCCTGTTGCAGGGAGAGGACGTGGTGGATCTGTGCCAGATACACGCACAAGTGAAACACCTTCCTCAGGTGCGAGTAGGCGACCGAGCCTGCGGCGGTATTTTTTTGCGCCTAATGAGGCTGTACGAATGTTTAGGCCAGGACAAGTACAGGCGATAGTAGATTGGGTTGCTGACAGTGCCTCGGGTTCCTTCACATTGTCTCACACCCACTCTTCTGATGAAAGATCAGAGTTGGCACCTGAAACCCATGTCCATCAGTCTTTCACCTCACCCCCTTGCAAATCAGCCAAGCAGTCTGAGCCCCAAATCATGCAGCAGTCTCTTCTGCTTTTCGATGACTCTGTTAGCAGGGTTTCCCAGAGCCATCCACCTAGCCCTGCCCCAGAAGTGGAAGAGATTGAGTGCACCGATGCCCAATCACTTATGTTTCATGATGAGTACATGGGAGGACCATCGCAGCACGTCTCGGATGATGACGAAACACAGGTGCCAACTGCTGCTGCTTTCGCAATTGTGCAGACAGACAAGGAGGGCAGGGGTGAAGACTGGGTGGAAGATGATGTGGAGGACGAAGAGGTCCTCGACCCCACATGGAATCAACGTTATGCAGGTGACCAGTGTAGTTTGAAGGAAGAGGCGGTGGTCGCACAGAGTCACCAGCACAGCAGAAGAGGGAGCAGGGTGCAAAAGCGGAGCGTCCGTCCCCTAGACAGTATGTCTGCTACTGCCCAAAGCAGCAAGGGACCGAGCACACCAAAGCCAGGTCCAAGGAGTTCCCTAGCGTGGCAGTTCTTCACACAATGTGCTGATGACAAGACACGAGTGATTTGCACGCTGTGACAGATGCACACCGTAGGGGGACAGGAGTGCACCGCAAGGTAGTGAACCCTATGGCTGAATGCTGCGGATAGGAAACTGGGTGGTTGTGGAAAGCGGGACCAGAGGAGCACAACCGGGATCCTATAGGAAGCTAGAGCCAAGATTCCCCAGGGCGTGGAGTCTAAGACCCAGCAGGTCTTCTCCAGAGCCTCTAGTGGTGAGGATGTTATGCTGCAGGCTGGGTCCAGGTCGCGGCCCCTAGAGTCTCCTAGCTCACGCCCCGTAGGATAAGGGGAAAAGAGGGGAAGCAGCAGCACAAGATATAAGAGTAACGAATAACAAGCTGAAGGTCAAGGGCCACAAGCAGACAAGGAAAACGAAGGACAAGCCGAAGGTCAAGGGTCACGAGCAGACAGGGATAGTCGGGGACAAGCCAAATGTATAACAGAGAGACAGACATAGCACACGGCAGGGAGGAACCCAAACACACAATGTCTAACAAACACGTTGATCAGCAAAGCAGGCTTGCAGTGCACAGGTTAATATAGTGTTCTGTGATAGGGCCTGGGGTGGAGTCTGGCTGGGAGGAGATTATAAAGGAAGCCAGGTGAAGGAGGTCTGGTCTCTAAGATGAACACATGAGGAGGAAAGGTAAGATGGCAGACAGACATTAATGCATATCCATGACACGGCCTTACCCAGCCATTGTTGTATTTTTGAACCAGTGTTGGCTACCTCGTCCTTCTCCACCGCCGCCACCTCAACCTCCTACTCCATATGGACCTCGTCCTCCTAGGTCAAGATTATAATTTTTATTTAATTTTTTTGTAGCGCACAGATCCTTTCCCCCTTACCTGCCTTTATGTTGTTGGCTCCTCGCAGGAGGGAGAAAGGCACACCACACTACCAGCCCGTACCCTCCTATATAAAGAGGTTGAGCGGTGTACTTGACGGGCCGTGTCCACAGCCGGAGTCAAAACTCCTCCAGAGGATGGTAGAGGCAAGTCCTTTAATTCCCAGTAAAGTCAATGTCCACACCAGCTGAAATTACAACTCTTATTCTCTCATGGCAAAATAAACTCTACTCGGATAAAAAAGGTTAGAGCAAAGAAACAGGACAGCTTAAGGTGTGGAGGAGGTCCAGGCACAAACGTAGCACATTCACTTCACTGCTTAGGTTTCTCAAACAGTTTTAGGTGCACGGTCTCTGCCACAGACCTTGAGGTTGGTCTCTGCCACAGACCGGGTGTACAAGGCCCCTGCCACGGACCTGGAGAACTTTGGTCTCTGCCACAGACCAGGGTGTATAAGGCCCCTGCCATGGGCCGGGTGAATAAGGCCTCTGATACAGTCAAGATGACCTTGAGCTTCTCCTTCTACGAACCTAGCCCATATCAAGGGGAAGACATCTCTCCAGGGAGTCAACAGACCCTTCCTTCACCGTGACTCCCGCATTGGTCCATCAGAATGATCCTCCCTTCACTGGAACATGGTCCCCTACACGAGGCGGCACCCTAAGACTCAGCAGACTCCAGACGAAGGCTCTGGACTCCAGGCTTTACTCCCGCACCTAGGCCTCCATACCCAGGGCAGCAGGAACTCCAGGATAGTACCACACCCCGGGCTAAAGGTACCAGAGATGGAACAGGAACACATGCACCCAGGCCGAAGGCACCTGGGCGTGGACCCCACTGGACATCAGCCCCCAGGCCAAAGGTCTGCCCCTTTTATATGCTCTCCCGGCTTGCACAGCAGGTTCCCCGCCCCGCTGTACTACTGCCAAGAGGGGACACAAAAGGCACAGCACTGTATCGGCGGTTCAACCCTAGCCTACCATGGCAGCGCCACCTGTAGGCCGCAGGGAACTGCACACCAATACTGTCCCCCGAGGACAAAATGGTCCATGAATCCTACAGAATTAGGGTGTTTGAGCCTATTTACCACTCAAACACTTCCCTTAAATTTAGCACCCCGCTACATTTTTATTTCAAAGTATTTTATTTTCCCACTAGCTTATCCATTAAATTGAATAATTTATTCCAGAAAGGGCGTATTCTGGGGCATTCCCACCATATGTGTGGCATCGTGCCGTTGAGTTTCTGAGGTTCTTAATGACTTCCCGTACCTCTTCTGCTGAAAAGGGGGCCTCCAGCATATTTTTTTATTTTTTTAATGTTATTTTAAGTTATTTCCCTATCCACATTTGTTTGCAGAGCACTTGCCATGCTCTTAACAACATTTTGCTGCCATTTGCAGCCCTCTAGCCCTTTCCATTACTTTTTTAGAGCCTTTTTAGTCCTTAGAAGTCCGGGTCCCCATTGACTTCAATGGGGTTCGGGTTCGGGTTAAAGTTCGGTCCCGAACCCGAACTTTTTTTCGAAGTTCGGCCGAACCCGTCGAACCCGAACATCCAGGTGTCCGCTCAACTCTAGTGAAGACAACACAGCCAGGCAGACAGTGACCAGAGGAAGAGAACTGCAGAGATCTGTAGCTATCCATACTGATAAGCCGAACAGGCTGAGCTGGATGTTGGCAGTATAGGATAGAGGGGGAGGTGGAGAGGCAGGAGGCAAAATACTGCTGTCTGCAAGTGAGAAGTGGAAGCTGTAGCTGCAGCAATGAAGGTTCTGGAGGACCTCCGCAGCAGGCGCAGGGATGGCAGCAGTAGAAAGACAGGCAGAACAATGGGAGGATGCCGGCAGATCACATTGCAAGTCCTGGAGGTTAGCCGAGCAGGATACAGGGTGAAATGGAGAAGCATCGAGCTACCGGTCACACTTTCACATGCACTCTTATGCTCTGGGATGGCTGATGGGCAACCAATAATCTGGGCTTGCTGACCCACCATCCCAGAGAATGAGGTCAAGGCCACATCAGAGGGCTCCAAGCAACTCCAAGGGGTTGAGCACCCCATCTCTAGGAACTATTGAAGATCTGAAAGCTTACCAGTGTCCCCAAATTCAACACGTAACTGAGAACTCCAGTGTAACATAAAACATGTTGTGTCTACAGACAATTGAGTGAGAGTACTACTTCATAGTGAAATTACATAACTGAATTCGATGTGCTCAGCTCACACAAATATTCAGAACAAAAAGGGGAGTATAGCTTCAAGTAGGAATTCATAATAAATTGTAGCAATGTACCATCATCCAAATTAGAAGTGGAAAAGCGGGAGGGTGGGGGCAAGGGAATAGTTGCTGAGGCTAAACCTATAGCAACCCACCCAGTTGATGAAGGACTATTTCGGTACTTGATGTAACATGTAACACAATAAACATTATTATGTTAAAAGGTTTATTACAATTAAAATTACAAACAGACAGTTATACGCAGCAGAGATTGGTCGGGGTCTCGACTAGTTTCGCGGGTGTACCGCTTCTTCAGGAGAGCCAATCTATAGAATGGGTAATACCATACAATACATGTAAAATAGTTCAGCAGAAAATTGTATAATGCATAAGGAGAATAAGAGCTTACCCTATGAGTAATAAAGAAGGCACGGCGCCAGGCAGCCCAAGGTTACCCCTCGTGACGGACAAGGGGGATTGTGCGAGGATATCTAGGTATAAGGAATGTAATTAATGAGGGATCCAAAAAAGGAACATGGCAGAGCTGGGTGGGGGGGGGGCGGCAGGGAAGTGGGAGGGAAGGGAGAGAGGAGGAAAAGGGAGGGAAAAGGGGGGTGAAGGGGAAAAGGGGGGGTAAGGGAGGGAAAAGGGGGGGGAGCGGAGGAAGAAGGAGGGGAGGAGAGGAAGGGAAAGGAGAAGGGAGGAAAAGCGGGGAAGAAAAGGGAAGGAGAGGGGGGAGAAAAGGAGGGGGGAGGGGGAGGGAGGAAAAAAGGGGGGAAGGGGAGTGGTGGGAGTGGTGGGAGTGGGGAAGGGGGGTGGAAGGGTGGAGGGAGGGGGAACCCAACTCTGGTAGATGTAAAATGGAAGTAAGAGCTTACCTACCACGGCGAGTAACTCAGTGGAATTGGAGGCCAAGCCAAATAGGTAGGAGATTCCCAGTAATGTGCAGACAGATTGGCAGATAGGAAGGAAGACGTCGGCTGGTACAGGTACATGGGGGATCAAAGAGGGTGCAGGCACTTGAATTGAGGTCCGGTATTGCTGGTAAAAACCAGTGTTGTGTCATCAAGGGAAGTAACCAATTTGTGACAAGGATGCAGGGTAATGCATGGACTGTCATAAAATAGGAAAATGCTGCGCCAACCTTCAAATTTCTAGCAGCCTACACAACAACTTGACAATAGTGTAAAAGAAAAAATAATAAATAAAGTGTGGCGCTATGTGCAAACAGAAAAATATATAAATATATAATGTCTGGTTGGCAATTGGTCTATATGAAGACCCGTATATCGTGTTGAACCTGATGGTGGTTCTGTGCACTTATGTGAAAAAGTGCATATACCGTGCAAAAATTCAATATGTGCAATGGCGTGAAATGGATCACAAAAAAAAATTATAAATTAATTTAAATAAATAAATTAACCTAACACTGAAAAATTATAAAATTACATGAATATCATATGTGAAAGTGATCCACAATATATATTAGTGTCCAATTTTTTGTGAGAAAAAGAGAAAGTCTCTCGATGAATGTGTGATCTGATACCAACATCAACACTGCATCAACACCACGTCAGGTGTGTAATGAATGGTAGATACAGTCCAGACCAGTTCCTTGGATTTATGCGTTTTCTATGTTGCAACACTTAAAGGTGATGTATACCATTGGAAAGTGAGTAAAGGGTGTATACTCTTACCGGATGTTGTAGATCCAACTCACCATACGGCGGTGGATCAATCAAGCTTGTGTCCACGCCCGGGACTGATAGATGTATATCCTGGGGGCAGTCTTTCCTCAGCGTCCTTACGACGTTCCAGAGAGTATATCCCGAGGCTTTTCCAACGTAACTCTCACTTCAAATGCGATAAGTCAAAGTATGCCACCAGAATTTCACCATATGCGTAGTGTCACCATGCAACAAATGAGGAAAAAAATTCTCCACATAGTGTAAATCCAAAATGGGATTTTATTTATCAAAGAATAAAAACACCCAATAAAAGGTCCCACTGAACAATTAAACAGTCCAAAGCAAACTCCTTTAAAAACTTTGAAACTTTTCAGGGAAAAAGCCAAAACAAACAAACCAACAAATCCCAAAAATAAATCCTCTAACAGTCAGCAGCTCTGTATTACAAAAATGCATGGAGTGAGCACCAAGGCTGGCATGTAAACCCGACGCGTTTCATCTAATGAGACATCAACTGGGGTACACGCCATCCTGGTGACCCCCACGCTATATATAGGAAGAGAGATTACCTTAATTCGGCGCCCCTGTGTGCGAATGTGCCTCTCACTTCCGGGATCGGAGCGTCTCCGTGTCACATGACCGGGTTTCTGTATCACATGGCTAGGTCATGTGTATCTTTTCGCCGAATCAACAGATCTAATGCGCCCTCGACGTGACCAACAGCGTCATCGCGTCATCGGCACGCATGTCCTCCGGCGTGCGTGTGCGCAAGGCATCCTGGGGGTTGTAGTTGCGACGCAACTAAGCAAAGCAACACAAGCCAGCCGGTGTGTCTCCCATCTCCATCATTGATCGCAGACGTCACATGGATACGATCACCCGCAACCTCACGTGGGTGTCTCCATGTACGCCATGATTGCACGCAAGGAGGATTGGGAATTGTAGTCGCAACGCAATAAAGCGGAACGACTCCACATCGCCAGCCTGTCTCCCAATATATGCCAGCAAACAACCACCGCACTCGGGAAAAACAGCACACACCGTATCAGGGTGATGCATGTGGAAAAGTTATACTACATTTAAGTTTGTAATGTGGATGTCAATGTATGTACTATATACTAGCTATTTTAATTATGTTAGAATTAAAAATACTTAAAAATATTTAAAAAATATATAAGGGGTGGAGCAATAAATGATAAACTAAAAAAGGGGAAAAAATTATGATAAAAATCCGAGACCAGGGGGGGGGGCGGATTAACAAAGGATTAGTTATTCACATTATGCTTGGTTAATAAACGCATTAATGTCCCAATCAATGTTGAGTCCATAAGGCCTATAACATTTTAATTGGTAAATCCAGTAAGTCTCAAGTCTAGAGACCCCTCTAACCCCAGACTCCCCCCTCCAATGGGGAACAAATTTGTCTATGATCACAAACGTGGTCCCTCTAGGATCTTTATTATGTGATTCCAAATAGTGTCTCGGGACACTATGATTGGTTTTTCCTTTCCGGATACTGGTAAGGTGTTCACCCACCCTGATTGAAAACGTGCGAATCGTACGCCCTACGTATTGCTTCCCGCAGGGGCAGGTAAGCAAATATACGATGAATCGGGTCGCACATGTGGTAAAGTGCTTCATCTTGTATTCTATTCCTGTTGAAGTGGAACAGAAGGAATCACTTTTCTGTCTGCCACACCGATTAACTAGGCACACTTTGCATTTCTTGCATGGGTAATATGCCTTCAAATGTGGAAAGAAAACAGGGATAATGGGTGGATCTATCACATTGGGGGCGATCTGTCCTTTCAGAGAAAAAGCTCCCCTATATATCACACCTGCCCTATCTGGAAGTGAAGGGCCAAGGACATGATCATTTTTAAGGACATTCCAGTGTTTCTGGAAAATGTCCCTAATTTGTTTGTGTTGGGACGAAAACGTGGTATAAAAAGACCATTTATACTTGGAATCCTGAACTGATTTACCTCTCTCTATTAGTAGTGAATCCCTACTGATGGTGGCAATGCCCCGAACTTCAGCATCTATCAGATGTGGACTATAACCCTTATCCACAAACCTGGATTTTAGAATGTCAGCTTGATGGTAAAAGTCAGAGATATTAGAACAGTTGTGTCTAATTCGCATCAGTTGACTACGAGGTACAGACTTTAGCCATGCTGAATGGTGACAGCTATCGACCGGAATGTATCCATTCCGGTCAGTGGGTTTAAAGAATGTTTTTGTCTGTAATTGACCATCGCTGACGAAAATTTCCAAATCCAAAAAGTGCATACTTGTATGGCTCGTTTCATAGGTTAAATTGATGCCAATATTGTTGTCATTAAGAACAGACATAAATCCACAGAGGGAGTCCTGGTCTCCCCTCCATAGGAGGAGGATGTCGTCGATGTATCGAACCCAGAGAACCACCTCTGGGCGATTTAAAGCATAGACAACATCCTCCTCCCATTTGGCCATAAAGATATTGGCCAGGCTGGGAGCAAATTTGGCTCCCATCGCAACTCCCTTTTTTTGTAAAAAGAAGTCTCCATTGTACCAAAAATAGTTATGCGTTGTCGCAAACTGTAAAAGGTCCATGATGTATCTTTTTTGAGTTCCAGGCAAATTATTATCTCTAGACAAAAATAGTTTTACGGCTGCTAGGCCTAAATCATGTGAAATGCAGGTGTACAATGAGCACACATCAGCCGTTACCAATAGTATGCCCTCACCATAATCCACCTGTTGTAATAAGGAGATCGTGTGCCTAGTGTCCTTCAGGAACGATGGAATAGAGCGCACAATTGGTTGCAAATGAAAATCTATATATTTCCCTATGCGGGAAGTCACAGAATCTATACCGCTGATGATTGGGCGGCCTGGAGGATGGTTGGCATCTTTATGTACCTTGGGAAGGTAATAAATGATGGGGATACGTGGGGCTACAGGTACTAGATAGCTTTTTTCTTTCTTGTCTAGAATACCCAGCTGTGCCCCAGTGTCAACCAAATCTGCCAATGCCTTCTTATAATTCTGTGTTGGATTCTTCAATAGACGTACATATGTATCTGTGTAGCTCAAAATCTTATTCATTTCTGCATGGTAAGCTATCTTGTCAAGAACAACTATACCTCCCCCCTTATCCGCGGGGCATATAGTGAGATCTTTGCGTTCACACAGAGCCTTTAATCCCTCCTTAATCCTCGGGTCACTATGAATTTTCTTCTTGGGTAGTGCCTCTAAATCCTTCAATACTAAGTCCTTGAATGCCTGTATGGAAGGTGCTGTATATCCCGGAGGGTTAAACAATGAGGGATTTGACAGTCCTGTGTGAACTGTGAGAGAAGCAATTTCAGGTACAGTTGATTTAGCTGGATTCGAAATAAAATGTCTTTGTATGTTCAATTTCCGCACGTATTTCTGCACGTCAATGAACGTAGCAAATTTGTTTAATTGTTTCGGGGGAACGTATTTCAATCCCTTACTTAAAACTATTTTTTCTACATCGTTAAAAATGGCTGAACTTAAATTGAAAATTCCTTCTAAAGTTAGATGCATTTTCTTTTTCTTGGCGCGCCATCCGCCTCTGCATCCACGTTTATATCGGGGTTTCGGTTGTACCCCTTCTGCTCCTGATAAAAACCCCCTGAATATGAAGGCCCTGGATGATTCTGGTTATAGTTATATGGGGACCTATTAAATGGGTGACTATCATCATAATCCCTATGTTGGAATTGGGACTGATATGTTCCATATTCTCCTCTGAGAGGAAAGAACCTATTGTAGGTTTCTACAGGTGTTCTTTGTGATGGATAGGGGTGATGGTCATGGTCATAGTATCCTTGTCCATTTCTACCTCGTGGTGAATCCTGTCTCCAATGGTCACGAGAATGGTCCCTTCTCCCCTTATTATTACCACGAGGTCCCTTACCCCTCCCGCCATGGGTTGGGTTCGGTCCTTTTGGCAGATTGGTGGGAGTACGTCCCCCAGATTGCCTAGGGTTGGATTCCTTGGGACCATATGGACGACTGGGAGGTTGGACAGGCTGGGATCTTAGATCTCCTATTGGGGGAACAGAAATTTCCATATTGTTGGAACTCCCTTCCATGGTTCTTACTATACTCTCTTTAGATTGCCAACTAAAAACACACCCGCTTTTGTAGTCATTGACATCACAAGTGTATTTCTTTTGCTTTTTTAACTTCTGTTCTTTCTCTTCCTTTTCTAAGTGTGTTTTTAAACTTGTAGAAAGCATGCTGTATTCTGAGGTAGATTTGTGTGGTGAAAGTTTCTCCCTGATATCTTTAATCTCTTTATCTATAAGTCCTAGACGAGTGGTTTTTTTCTCTAGTAAAAAAGAAATGAATGAGATGCCCGCATCGTTAAAATAACGAAACCATAAGTCCAGTTCCAGGTCACCCTGTTGTGGACATACATCCCACCTTAATCCTCTGAGGACCATACATTCTTTGAGGTACTGGCTTAAAAAGGCTTTATCCCATTCCAAGTGCACCTCTGTAGTCATGAGGTTTTTCAACCTCATGAACAGACCTCCTATCTCTGAGTCTGTGCTGGTGGCTACAAAAACACCTTCTGTGGTGAATGTGCGACTGGTGCGGTACTCAAATACATCCATCAAAAGAATATATCCAAATACTATATGTGATGTAAAACACAACGGAAGGCTGCAATATATAAAGTCAAAAAATAATACGTCATAAAATAGGAAAATGCTGCGCCAACCTTCAAATTTCTAGCAGCCTACACAACAACTTGACAATAGTGTAAAAGAAAAAATAATAAATAAAGTGTGGCGCTATGTGCAAACAGAAAAATATATATATATATATAATGTCTGGTTGGCAATTGGTCTATATGAAGACCCGTATATCGTGTTGAACCTGATGGTGGTTCTGTGCACTTATGTGAAAAAGTGCATATACCGTGCAAAAATTCAATATGTGCAATGGCGTAAAATGGATCACAAAAAAATATATAAATTCATTTAAATAAATAAATTAACCTAACACTGAAAAATTATAAAATGACATGAATATCATATGTGAAAGTGATCCACAATATATATTAGTGTCCAATTTTTTGTGAGAAAAAGAGAAAGTCTCTCGATGAATGTGTGATCTGATACCAACATCAACACTGCATCAACACCACGTCAGGTGTGTAATGAATGGTAGATACAGTCCAGACCAGTTCCTTGGATTTATGCATTTTCTATGTTGCAACACTTAAAGGTGATGTATACCATTGGAAAGTGAGTAAAGGGTGTATACTCTTACCGGATGTTGTAGATCCAACTCACCATACGGCGGTGGATCAATCAAGCTTGTGTCCACGCCCGGGACTGATAGATGTATATCCTGGGGGCAGTCTTTCCTCAGCGTCCTTACGACGTTCCAGAGAGTATATCCCGAGGCTTTTCCAACGTAACTCTCACTTCAAATGCGATAAGTCAAAGTATGCCACCAGAATTTCACCATATGCGTAGTGTCACCATGCAACAAATGAGGAAAAAAATTCTCCACATAGTGTAAATCCAAAATGGGATTTTATTTATCAAAGAATAAAAACACCCAATAAAAGGTCCCACTGAACAATTAAACAGTCCAAAGCAAACTCCTTTAAAAACTTTGAAACTTTTCAGGGAAAAAGCCAAAACAAACAAACCAACAAATCCCAAAAATAAATCCTCTAACAGTCAGCAGCTCTGTATTACAAAAATGCGTGGAGTGAGCACCAAGGCTGGCATGTAAACCCGACGCGTTTCGTTTAATGAGACATCAACTGGGGTACACGCCATCCTGGTGACCCCCACGCTATATATAGGAAGAGAGATTACCTTAATTCGGCGCCCCTGTGTGCGAATGTGCCTCTCACTTCCGGGATCGGAGCGTCTCTGTGTCACATGACCGGGTTTCTGTATCACATGGCTAGGTCATGTGTATCTTTTTGCCGAATCAACAGATCTAATGCGCCCTCGACGTGACCAACAGCGTCATTGCGTCATCGGCACGCATGTCCTCCGACGTGCGTGTGCGCAAGGCATCCTGGGGGTTGTAGTTGCGACGCAACTAAGTAAAGCAACACAAGCCAGCCAGCGTGTCTCCCATCTCCATCATTGATCGCAGACGTCACATGGATACGATCACCCGCAACCTCACGTGGGTGTCTCCATGTACGCCATGATTGCGCGCAAGGAGGATTGGGAATTGTAGTCGCAACGCAATAAAGCGGAACGACTCCACATCGCCAGCCTGTCTCCCAATATATGCCAGCAAACAGCCACCGCACTCGGGAAAAACAGCACACACCGTATCAGGGTGATGCATGTGGAAAAGTTATACTACATTTAAGTTTGTAATGTGGATGTCAATGTATTATATCCCAGAAGGCGGGCACATTCTATACATAGACATATATATGAATGACATCCATACAACTATATCACTTATGCGGACTATATCAAATCCACAATATAATTTAAGATGACATATGAAACATATTAAACCTGAATCAACAAAGGTCACTCGTATAGAGGCTATATACTAGCTATTTTAATTATGTTAGAATTAAAAATACTTAAAAATATTTAAAAAATATATAAGGGGTGGAGCAATAAATGATAAACTAAAAAAGGGGAAAAATGATGATAAAAATCCGAGACCAAGGGGGGGGGGGCGGATTAACAAAGGATTAGTTATTCACATTATGCTTGGTTAATAAACGCATTAATGTCCCAATCAATGTTGAGTCCATAAGGCCTATAACATTTTAATTGGTAAATCCAGTAAGTCTCAAGTCTAGAGACCCCTCTAACCCCAGACTCCCCCCTCCAATGGGGAACAAATTTGTCTATGATCACAAACGTGGTCCCTCTAGGATCTTTATTATGTGATTCCAAATAGTGTCTCAGGACACTATGATTGGTTTTTCCTTTCCGGATACTGGTAAGGTGTTCACCCACCCTGATTGAAAACGTGCGAATCGTACGCCCTACGTATTGCTTCCCGCAGGGGCAGGTAAGCAAATATACGATGAATCGGGTCGCACATGTGGTAAAGTGCTTCATCTTGTATTCTATTCCTGTTGAAGTGGAACAGAAGGAATCACTTTTCTGTCTGCCACACCGATTAACTAGGCACACTTTGCATTTCTTGCATGGGTAATGTGCCTTCAAATGTGGAAAGAAAACAGGGATAATGGGTGGATCTATCACATTGGGGGCGATCTGTCCTTTCAGAGAAAAAGCTCCCCTATATATCACACCTGCCCTATCTGGAAGTGAAGGGCCAAGGACATGATCATTTTTAAGGACATTCCAGTGTTTCTGGAAAATGTCCCTAATTTGTTTGTGTTGGGACGAAAACGTGGTATAAAAAGACCATTTATACTTTGAATCCTGAACTGATTTACCTCTCTCTATTAGTAGTGAATCCCTACTGATGGTGGCAATGCCCCGAACTTCAGCATCTATCAGATGTGGACTATAACCCTTATCCACAAACCTGGATTTTAGAATGTCAGCTTGATGGTAAAAGTCAGAGATATTAGAACAGTTGCGTCTAATTCGCATCAGTTGACTATGAGGTACAGACTTTAGCCATGCTGAATGGTGACAGCTATCGACCGGAATGTATCCATTCCGGTCAGTGGGTTTAAAGAATGTTTTTGTCTGTAATTGACCATCACTGACGAAAATTTCCAAATCCAAAAAGTGCATACTTGTATGGCTCGTTTCATAGGTTAAATTGATGCCAATATTGTTGTCATTAAGAACAGACATAAATCCACAGAGGGAGTCCTGGTCTCCCCTCCATAGGAGGAGGATGTCGTCGATGTATCGAACCCAGAGAACCACCTCTGGGCGATTTAAAGCATAGACGACATCCTCCTCCCATTTGGCCATAAAGATATTGGCCAGGCTGGGAGCAAATTTGGCTCCCATCGCAACTCCCTTTTTTTGTAAAAAGAAGTCTCCATTGTACCAAAAATAGTTATGCGTTGTCGCAAACTGTAAAAGGTCCATGATGTATCTTTTTTGAGTTCCAGGCAAATTATTATCTCTAGACAACAATAGTTTTACGGCTGCTAGGACTAAATCATGTGAAATGCAGGTGTACAATGAGCACACATCAGCCGTTACCAATAGTATGCCCTCACCATAATCCACCTGTTGTAATAAGGAGATCGTGTGCCTAGTGTCCTTCAGGTACGATGGAATAGAGCGCACAATTGGTTGCAAATGAAAATCTATATATTTCCCTATGCGGGAAGTCACAGAATCTATACCGCTGATGATTGGGCGGCCTGGAGGATGGTTGGCATCTTTATGTACCTTGGGAAGGTAATAAATGATGGGGATACGTGGGGCTACAGGTACTAGATAGCTTTTTTCTTTCTTGTCTAGAATACCCAGCTGTGCCCCAGTGTCAACCAAATCTGCCAATGCCTTCTTATAATTCTGTGTTGGATTCTTCAATAGACGTACATATGTATCTGTGTCGCTCAAAATCTTATTCATTTCTGCATGGTAAGCTATCTTGTCAAGAACAACTATACCTCCCCCCTTATCCGCGGGGTGTATAGTGAGATCTTTGCGTTCACACAGAGCCTTTAATCCCTCCTTAATCCTCGGGTCACTATGAATTTTCTTCTTGGGCAGTGCCTCTAAATCCTTCAATACTAAGTCCTTGAATTCCTGTATGGAAGGTGCTGTATATCCCGGAGGGTTAAACAATGAGGGATTTGAAAGTCCTGTGTGAACTGTGAGAGAAGCAATTTCAGGTACAGTTGATTTAGCTGGATTCGAAATAAAATGTCTTTGTATGTTCAATTTCCGCACGTATTTCTGCACGTCAATGAACGTAGCAAATTTGTTTAATTGTTTCGGGGGAACGTATTTCAATCCCTTACTTATCATAGACAAATTTGTTCCCCATTGGAGGGGGGAGTCTGGGGTTAGAGGGGTCTCTAGACTTGAGACTTACTGGATTTACCAATTAAAATGTTATAGGCCTTATGGACTCAACATTGATTGGGACATTAATGCGTTTATTAACCAAGCATAATGTGAATAACTAATCCTTTGTTAATCCGCCCCCCCCCCCCCTGGTCTCGGATTTTTATCATCATTTTTTCCCCTTTTTTAGTTTATCATTTATTGCTCCACCCCTTATATATTTTTTAAATATTTTTAAGTATTTTTAATTCTAACATAATTAAAATAGCTAGTATATAGCCTCTATACGAGTGACCTTTGTTGATTCAGGTTTAATATGTTTCATATGTCATCTTAAATTATATTGTGGATTTGATATAGTCTGCATAAGTGATATAGTTGTATGGATGTCATTCATATATATGTCTATGTATAGAATGTGCCCGCCTTCTGGGATATAATACATTGACATCCACATTACAAACTTAAATGTAGTATAACTTTTCCACATGCATCACCCTGATACGGTGTGTGCTGTTTTTCCCGAGTGCGGTGGTTGTTTGCTGGCATATATTGGGAGACAGGCTGGCGATGTGGAGTCGTTCCGCTTTATTGCGTTGCGACTACAATTCCCAATCCTCCTTGCCCGCAATCATGGCGTACATGGAGACACCCACGTGAGGTTGCGGGTGATCGTATCCATGTGACGTCTGCGATCAATGATGGAGATGGGAGACACGCCGGCTGGCTTGTGTTGCTTTGCTTAGTTGTGTCGCAACTACAACCCCCAGGATGCCTTGCGCACACGCACGTCGGAGGACATGCGTGCCGATGACGCGATGACGCTGTTGGTCACGTCGAGGGCGCATTAGATCTGTTGATTCGGCGAAAAGGTACACATGACCTGGCCATGTGATACAGAAACCCGGTCATGTGACACGGAGACGCTCCGATCCCGGAAGTGAGAGGCACATTCGCACACAGGGGCGCCGAATTAAGGTAATCTCTCTTCCTATATATAGCGTGGGGGTCACCAGGATGGCGTGTACCCCAGTTGATGTCTCATTAGACGAAACGCGTCGGATTTACATGCCAGCCTTGGTGCTCACTCCACGCATTTTTGTAATACAGAGCTGCTGACTGTTAGAGGATTTATTTTTGGGATTTGTTGGTTTGTTTGTTTTGGCTTTTTCCCTGAAAAGTTTCAAAGTTTTTAAAGGAGTTTGCTTTGGACTGTTTAATTGTTCAGTGGGACCTTTTATTGGGTGTTTTTATTCTTTGATAAATAAAATCCCATTTTGGATTTACACTATGTGGAGAATTTTTTTCCTCATTTGTTGCATGGTGACACTACGCATATGGTGAAATTCTGGTGGCATACTTTGACTTATCGCATTTGAAGTGAGAGTTACGTTGGAAAAGCCTCGGGATATACTCTCTGGAACGTCGTAAGGACGCTGAGGAAAGACTGCCCCCAGGATATACATCTATCAGTCCCGGGCGTGGACACAAGCTTGATTGATCCACCGCCGTATGGTGAGTTGGATCTACAACATCCGGTAAGAGTATACACCCTTTACTCACTTTCCAATGGTATACATCACCTTTAAGTGTTGCAACATAGAAAACGCATAAATCCAAGGAACTGGTCTGGACTGTATCTACCATTCATTACACACCTGAAGTGGTGTTGATGCAGTGTTGATGTTGGTATCAGATCACACATTCATCGAGAGACTTTCTTTTTTTCTCACAAAAAATTGGACACTAATATATATTGTGGATCACTTTCACATATGATATTCATGTCATTTTATAATTTTTCAGTGTTAGGTTAATTAATTAATTTAAATTAATTTATATATTTTTTTTTGTGATCCATTTCACGCCATTGCACATATTGAATTTTTGCACGGTATATGCACTTTTTCACATAAGTGCACAGAACCACCATCAGGTTCAACACGATATACGGGTCTTCATATAGACCAATTGCCAACCAGACATTATATATATATATATATTTTTTCTGTTTGCACATAGCGCCACACTTTATTTATTATTTTTTCTTTTACACTATTGTCAAGTTGTTGTGTAGGCTGCTAGAAATTTGAAGGTTGGCGCAGCATTTTCCTATTTTATGACGTATTATTTTTTGACTTTATATATTGCAGCCTTCCGTTGTGTTTTATATCACATATGGTATTTGGATATATTCTTTTGATGGATGTATTTGAGTACCGCACCAGTCGCACATTCACCACAGAAGGTGTTTTTGTAGCCACCAGCACAGACTCAGAGATAGGAGGTCTGTTCATGAGGTTGAAAAACCTCATGACTACAGAGGTGCACTTGGAATGGGATAAAGCCTTTTTAAGCCAGTACCTCAAAGAACGTATGGTCCCCAGAGGATTAAGGTGGGATGTATGTCCACAACAGGGTGACCTGGAACTGGACTTATGGTTTAGTTATTTTAACGATGCGGGCATCTCATTCATTTCTTTTTTACTAGAGAAAAAAACCACTCGTCTAGGACTTATAGATAAAGAGATTAAAGATATCAGGGAGAAACTTTCACCACACAAATCTACCTCAGAATACAGCATGCTTTCTACAAGTTTAAAAACACACTTAGAAAAGGAAGAGAAAGAACAGAAGTTAAAAAAGCAAAAGAAATACACTCGTGATGTCAATGACTACAAAAGCGGGTGTGTTTTTAGTTGGCAATCTAAAGAGAGTATAGTAAGAACCATGGAAGGGAGTTCCAACAATATGGAAATTTCTGTTCCCCCAATAGGAGATCTAAGATCCCAGCCTGTCCAACCTCCCAGTCGTCCATATGGTCCCAAGGAATCCAACCCTAGGCAATCTGGGGGACGTACTCCCACCAATCTGCCAAAAGGACCGAACCCAACCCATGGCGGGAGGGGTAAGGGACCTCGTGGTAATAATAAGGGGAGAAGGGACCATTCTCGTGACCATTGGAGACAGGATTCACCACGGGGTAGAAATGACCATGACCATCACCCCTATCCATCACAAAGAACACCTGTAGAAACCTACAATAGGTTCTTTCCTCTCAGAGAAGAATATGGAACATATCAGTCCCAATTCCAACATAGGGATTATGATGATAGTCACCCATTTAATAGGTCCCCATATAACTATAACCAGAATCATCCAGGGCCTTCATATTCAGGGGGTTTTTATCAGGAGCAGAAGGGGTACAACCGAAACCCCGATATAAACGTGGATGCAGAGGCGGATGGCGCGCCAAGAAAAAGAAAATGCATCTAACTTTAGAAGGAATTTTCAATTTAAGTTCAGCCATTTTTACCGATGTAGAAAAAATAGTTTTAAGTAAGGGATTGAAATACGTTCCCCCAAAACAATTAAACAAATTTGCTACGTTCATTGACGTGCAGAAATACGTGCGGAAATTGAACATACAAAGACATTTTATTTCGAATCCAGCTAAATCAACTGTACCTGAAATTGCTTCTCTCACAGTTCACATAGGACTTTCAAATCCCTCATTGTTTAACCCTCCGGGATATACAGCACCTTCCATACAGGTATTCAAGGACTTAGTATTGAAGGATTTAGAGGCACTACCCAAGAAGAAAATTCATAGTGACCCGAGGATTAAGGAGGGATTAAAGGCTCTGTGTGAACGCAAAGATCTCACTATACGCCCCGCGGATAAGGGGGGAGGTATAGTTGTTCTTGACAAGATAGCTTACCATGCAGAAATGAATAAGATTTTGAGCGACACAGATACATATGTACGTCTATTGAAGAATCCAACACAGAATTATAAGAAGGCATTGGCAGATTTGGTTGACACTGGGGCACAGCTGGGTATTCTAGACAAGAAAGAAAAAAGCTATCTAGTACCTGTAGCCCCACATATCCCCATCATTTATTACCTTCCCAAGGTACATAAAGATGCCAACCATCCTCCAGGCCGCCCAATCATCAGCGGTATAGATTCTGTGACTTCCCGCATAGGGAAATATATAGATTTTCATTTGCAACCAATTGTGCGCTCTATTCCATCGTACCTGAAGGACACTAGGCACACAATCTCCTTATTACAACAGGTGGATTATGGTGAGGGCATACTATTGGTAACGGCTGATGTGTGCTCATTGTACACCTGCATTTCACATGATTTAGGCCTAGCAGCCGTAAAACTATTTTTGTCTAGAGATAATAATTTGCCTGGAACTCAAAAAAGATACATCATGGACCTTTTACAGTTTGCGACAACGCATAACTATTTTTGGTACAATGGAGACTTCTTTTTACAAAAAAAGGGAGTTGCGATGGGAGCCAAATTTGCTCCCAGCCTGGCCAATATCTTTATGGCCAAATGGGAGGAGGATGTCGTCTATGCTTTAAATCGCCCAGAGGTGGTTCTCTGGGTTCGATACATCGACGACATCCTCCTCCTATGGAGGGGAGACCAGGACTCCCTCTGTGGATTTATGTCTGTTCTTAATGACAACAATATTGGCATCAATTTAACCTATGAAACGAGCCATACAAGTATGCACTTTTTGGATTTGGAAATTTTCGTCAGCGATGGTCAATTACAGACAAAAACATTCTTTAAACCCACTGACCGGAATGGATACATTCCGGTCGATAGCTGTCACCATTCAGCATGGCTAAAGTCTGTACCTCGTAGTCAACTGATGCGAATTAGACGCAACTGTTCTAATATCTCTGACTTTTACCATCAAGCTGACGTTCTAAAATCCAGGTTTGTGGATAAGGGTTATAGTCCACATCTGATAGATGCTGAAGTTCGGGGCATTGCCACCATCAGTAGGGATTCACTACTAATAGAGAGAGGTAAATCAGTTCAGGATTCCAAGTATAAATGGTCTTTTTATACCACGTTTTCGTCCCAACACAAACAAATTAGGGACATTTTCCAGAAACACTGGAATGTCCTTAAAAATGATCATGTCCTTGGCCCTTCACTTCCAGATAGGGCAGGTGTGATATATAGGGGAGCTTTTTCTCTGAAAGGACAGATCGCCCCCAATGTGATAGATCCACCCATTATCCCTGTTTTCTTTCCACATTTGAAGGCATATTACCCATGCAAGAAATGCAAAGTGTGCCTAGTTAATCAGTGTGGCAGACAGAAAAGTGATTCCTTCTGTTCCACTTCAACAGGAATAGAATACAAGATGAAGCACTTTACCACATGTGCGACCCGATTCATCGTATATTTGCTTACCTGCCCCTGCGGGAAGCAATACGTAGGGCGTACGATTCGCACGTTTTCAATCAGGGTGGGTGAACACCTTACCAGTATCCGGAAAGGAAAAACCAATCATAGTGTCCCGAGACACTATTTGGAATCACATAATAAAGATCCTAGAGGGACCACGTTTGTGATCATAGACAAATTTGTTCCCCATTGGAGGGGGGAGTCTGGGGTTAGAGGGGTCTCTAGACTTGAGAATTACTGGATTTACCAATTAAAATGTTATAGGCCTTATGGACTCAACATTGATTGGGACATTAATGCGTTTATTAACCAAGCATAATGTGAATAACTAATCCTTTGTTAATCCGCCCCCCCCCCTGGTCTCGGATTTTTATCATCATTTTTTCCCCTTTTTTAGTTTATCATTTATTGCTCCACCCCTTATATATTTTTTAAATATTTTTAAGTATTTTTAATTCTAACATAATTAAAATAGCTAGTATATAGCCTCTATACGAGTGACCTTTGTTGATTCAGGTTTAATATGTTTCATATGTCATCTTAAATTATATTGTGGATTTGATATAGTCCGCATAAGTGATATAGTTGTATGGATGTCATTCATATATATGTCTATGTATAGAATGTGCCCGTCTTCTGGGATATAATACATTGACATCCACATTACAAACTTAAATGTAGTATAACTTTTCCACATGCATCACCCTGATACGGTGTGTGCTGTTTTTCCCGAGTGCGGTGGTTGTTTGCTGGCATATATTGGGAGACAGGCTGGCGATGTGGAGTCGTTCCGCTTTATTGCGTTGCGACTACAATTCCCAATCCTCCTTGCGTGCAATCATGGCGTACATGGAGACACCCACGTGAGGTTGCGGGTGATCGTATCCATGTGACGTCTGCGATCAATGATGGAGATGGGAGACACGCCGGCTGGCTTGTGTTGCTTTGCTTAGTTGCGTCGCAACTACAACCCCCAGGATGCCTTGCGCACACGCACGTCGGAGGACATGCGTGCCGATGACACGATGACGCTGTTGGTCACGTCGAGGGCGCATTAGATCTGTTGATTCGGCGAAAAGATACACATGACCTGGCCATGTGATACAGAAACCCGGTCATGTGACACGGAGACGCTCCGATCCCGGAAGTGAGAGGCACATTCGCACACAGGGGCACCGAATTAAGGTAATCTCTCTTCCTATATACAGCGTGGGGGTCACCAGGATGGCGTGTACCCCAGTTGATGTCTCATTAGACGAAACGCGTCGGGTTTACATGCCAGCCTTGGTGCTCACTCCACGCATTTTTGTAATACAGAGCTGCTGACTGTTAGAGGATTTATTTTTGGGATTTGTTGGTTTGTTTGTTTTGGCTTTTTCCCTGAAAAGTTTCAAAGTTTTTAAAGGAGTTTGCTTTGGACTGTTTAATTGTTCAGTGGGACCTTTTATTGGGTGTTTTTATTCTTTGATAAATAAAATCCCATTTTGGATTTACACTATGTGGAGAATTTTTTTCCTCATTTGTTGCATGGTGACACTACGCATATGGTGAAATTCTGGTGGCATACTTTGACTTATCGCATTTGAAGTGAGAGTTACGTTGGAAAAGCCTCGGGATATACTCTCTGGAACGTCGTAAGGACGCTGAGGAAAGACTGCCCCCAGGATATACATCTATCAGTCCCGGGCGTGGACACAAGCTTGATTGATCCACCGCCGTATGGTGAGTTGGATCTACAACATCCGGTAAGAGTATACACCCTTTACTCACTTTCCAATGGTATACATCACCTTTAAGTGTTGCAACATAGAAAACGCATAAATCCAAGGAACTGGTCTGGACTGTATCTACCATTCATTACACACCTGACGTGGTGTTGATGCAGTGTTGATGTTGGTATCAGATCACACATTCATCGAGAGACTTTCTCTTTTTCTCACAAAAAATTGGACACTAATATATATTGTGGATCACTTTCACATATGATATTCATGTAATTTTATAATTTTTCAGTGTTAGGTTAATTTATTTATTTAAATTAATTTATATATTTTTTTTGTGATCCATTTCACGCCATTGCACATATTGAATTTTTGCACGGTATATGCACTTTTTCACATAAGTGCACAGAACCACCATCAGGTTCAACACGATATACGGGTCTTCATATAGACCAATTGCCAACCAGACATTATATATATATATATTTTTCTGTTTGCACATAGCGCCACACTTTATTTATTATTAATGCATGGACTGTGACAAGAGACATCAGCACCCATGGAGATCCTCAATGCACTGCCGATCGTGTCCTTACTGCTGCTGCCTGGACCTGGGAGCCGCCAAGGGCGGAATCCGCGCTGCTCATCCAAGGGCCGGAGGCCCTTAAATGAGCTCCCCAACCCGGAGACGCCACAGGCGCCGCCGAAACGGCGGCATCCTGACGTCGCTGGGTCAGTTTCCCCGCACAGTGCAGGTACGCAATTC
This sequence comes from Rana muscosa, assembly GCA_029206835.1. NCBI lineage: Eukaryota > Metazoa > Chordata > Amphibia > Anura > Ranidae > Rana > Rana muscosa. The sequence goes on along the minus strand of CM055117.1, from coordinate 894,905,447 downwards.
GCATTGCTGCGCATTTGCGATCGAGCCCAGCCAAGAGGCGGGGGCCCCGAGCTAGGGAGGAGCAAGAGGGGGTGAGCTGGAGGAACACCCCCACCAGGGGAAACACAAGTCTGCCGTAATTGGGAGCACAAACAGCCGGGAACCGTACCAATTACTCAAAGGGTAGCCAGATACAATAAATAAAAAAAGAGAAAAAAACACATGATAATAACGTTGTAAAAACAAGCATGATAATAGTGGGAGTGTAATCCCACAAGGTAATTGCTAAATTATGGTGACATAGGGTATTGTCTCATCATTGACAGTTGAAGGACAGTATGGGTCCACGGGAGAGGGGGCAAGTCTAGGGGGACATCTGTAGAGCATGGTAAGTGAATGAGTGGGCATAACGAGTATGCCATGAGAGTAAAAGTGGGGAATGAGGGTGAAGAGATAAGTAGATAGAAAGGCTTGGGATGACAGGGCGTCAGGAACACCAAACAATTGGGGCGTCCCGTAGGTCCCTGGGTCCATGCTAAGGTCCGGTTAGGGCCATAGTGATTGCGGAGCTGTAATGATTTACAGCTACCAAAAATAATATATGAGTGAAGTCAGTGGTGAATATTAAAAAGGGAGCAAGAGCCCGAATATAAATATAGTGTGGATAATGTGAGATTGATGATGGGGGGGAAGGGGAAGGGAAGGGGGAAGAGGAGGGGAAGGGAGAAATGGGGGGGGGGTTTTGGAAGTGAGGAGCATTGCTGCCATGTGAAGTGTAATAAAGCAGTCTCAATTGTTGGGACAAGGGGGTGCAGATGTATAGATGCAAGATGCCCAGAGTAAATGGTTAAAGCTAGGTATGAAGTTGGATTGAATAACAAAATGGAGAGAATCGCCGTATGGGTACCCCTATAAATTGATGTTCAAAGGACAAGTGGGGAAAGTAAAGGTGTAACAAAACATCGGTTCAGCTGCAATAGTGGAATTAAAAGTGTGGGTAACAACTAATAATTCCAATACGGCTGGAAACATAACCAGTCCGTTTACCCAATTGACCTTGGGTAAAAATCAATCGGTCTGAGCTGACTCCACCCGACTTGTAGAGGAATTCAATCTAATCATGGTAAACATAGAACATGCGTCCTCATAACATATTACAGTTAATAATAAATTAACTTAATAATGTTCAGTAGCTAAATGGCGAGAGTAGAGCCTGCCATATCAATACCGAGAGAGTCCATGTGTCCAAACAGTTTAGAGGGCAATATAAATTCTATATCACCATGCAATCAATAGAATAGTTAATTGTACATAAAAGGGAATTAGAAATTAGAGGCACTCAGAAGACGGGTGTGTTATCCACCCAATAATTGAGAACAAAAAGGGGAGTATAGCCTCAAGTAGGAATTCATAATAGATTGTAGCAACGTACCATCATCCAAATTAGAAGTGGAAAAGCGGGAGGGTGGGGGCAAGGGAATAGTTGCTGAGGCTAAACCTATAGCAACCCACCCAGTTGATGAAGGACTATCTCGGAACTTGATGAAACACAATAAACATTGTTATGTTAAAAGGTTTATTACAATTAAAATTACAAACTGACAGTTATACGCATCAGAGATTGGTCGGGGTCTCAACTAGTTTTGCGGGGTGTACCGCTTCTTCAGGAGAGCCAATCTATTGAATGGGTAATACAATACAATACATGTAAAATAGTTCAGCAGAAAATTGTATAATGCATAAGGAGAATAAGCGCTTACCCAATGAGTAATAAAGTAGGCACGGCGCCAGGCAGCCCCACCACTCCCGCCCCCCCTTTTTCCTCCCTCCCCTCCCCCCCCTTCTTCCTCCCATCCCCCCTTTTCCCTCCCTTACCTCACCCCCCCTTTTCCGTGCTGTATTTATTTACTGTTTATTTGTTTTGTGAATGAGTAGCCCTTTAAGGGCCATGCACATGGGCCTAATATCGGGCAGTATCGCCGGTTCAATAGAAACCGGCTGACATTCGGCCCGTGTGTACGGCAGCCGGGCCGGCTTCTGTCAAAGAGGCATGACTAAAAAATTAACAGCCCGCTGGGTTAAAAGAAAAAGAAAACGAATAGTGTATACTATTTACATGGGGAAAGGGGGGGGGGAGTGTATTTTAACCACTTGCCGCCCGCTCACCGTCAAATGGCGGCTGGGCAGTGAGGCTCTCGTTCTGGGTGGACTTCATATGACGGCTTCCCAGAATGACCGCTCTCGCGGCAGCCGTGTTGCTAGCACACAACGCGACCCCGATCTCTGTAAAGAGCCACGGCTCTTTAACCATGTGATCGGATGTGTCCAATCACAGCCGGTCACATGTAAACATGGAGATGCCAGTAATCGGCGCTCCTCGCCTCACACTGACAGAGTGTGAGGAGAGGAGAGCTGATCAGCGGCATCTCCTCACAGGGGGACATCTAGGTATGTAATCAGGTCACTGATAATCAGTGCCCTGATTTCAATTAGGTGCCCACCAGTGCCAGCAATCAGTGCCCATCAGTGCCAGCAATCAGTGCCCAGAAGTGCCAGCAATCACTGGCCATTAGTGATGCCAGTCAGTGCTGGATATCAGTGCCGCCCATCAATGCCCATCACTGCTGCCCATAACTGCTGCCCATCAATGCCACCCGTCAATGCCCATCAGTGCCCATCAGTGCCACTCATCAGTGCCGCCTATCCATGCCGCCTATCTGTGCCGCCTATCTGTGCCCACCGGTGCCGCTGATCAGTGCCACCATCAGTGCTGCCTATCAGTGCCACATATCAGTGCCACCTATCAGTGCCCATAGACCGATCGTGTCGGCGATACACGGTCCCCTTGAGAGGATTGGAGGGTACCTTGACTCTCTCTTGAAAGAGACGGTCAGGGACCTAAAATCCTATGTCCAGGATACACGCCACGTACTAGCCAAAATTGCAAACTTACAGGTAGAGGAAAATGCCTGGTTAATAGGCATAGATGTAGAGTCCCTGTACACCTCAATCCTGCACAAGTGTGGGTTAGGGGCGGTCAGGAGCTACCTTGACAAATGCCATCCACAGCATGGCCTCCAAAACAGGCAACTTTTTAAAATTTTCCTCCCATTTCTACCAACAGATCAGGGACACCTCTATGGGGGCAGCATAAGCGCCATCATATGCCTGCCTCTATTTGGGTCTATGGGAAGAGGAGGACATTTTTTGCAGGCAGATAGCCACTATCCACCCTGGCAGAAGAATGGTATACCTGTAGGCAAATTCATGAGGATTAGGCAAAACTGCTCAAAACCCAGGGAACTATATGAAGAATGTAAGGATCTCTATGCGAGATTCCGCGAGTGCGGATACTCGCATAAACAGATCAGGCATGCAAAGCACAGGGCAGCTACACGAAACAGAGAGAGTCTTCTCTCTACTGATCCCAATACCAAAAAAGGAAAACAACAAGAATCCGGGCCTGTAAGACTAAATACTACCTAGGGAGCCCAATGGGACCCAGTGCGCAAAGTCCTAGAAAAACACTGGGAAATACTAACCAACAATACAGGCCTTGCTAGAATTGTGGGAAATGGCCCCAAAATGGTAGCACAGAGCAAAAAACTTGGTGGATATCCTGATACACTCAGAGTTTACTAAACAACCAAGATCCACATGGCTGTCAGAATTCCCCCGAAGTAAGGGGATGTTCCCCTGCACCAAGTGCCAAATCTGTCCCTTTGTAGACAGAACCAGTGTTTTTATGGATGCATTTGGACAAAACCAGTTTGAAATCAGGGACCTGATAAACTGCTCCTCTACAAGGGTAATCTATATGATTACCTGCCCATGTCGCAAGATGTACATCGGCAAAACCAAGAGGTCTCTAAAAATCAGAATGGGAGAAAACCTACGGGACATCAAGAAAGATAATTACCATCATTATCGGATCATCATCATCACCACCATCATCATCCTATCATCATCATCATCTTCATTACCAACATCACCATCATCATCATTACCAGGGATGAGCCGAACACCCCCCTGTTCGGTTCGCACCAGAACCTGCGAACAGACGAAATGTTCGTGTAAACTTTAGAACCCTATTAAATACAATGGACTCGAACGTTCGAAATCTAAAGTGTTAATTATAAAGGCTAATATGCAAGTTATTGTCCTAAAAAGTGTTTGGGGACCCGGGTCCTGCCCCAGGGGACATGTATCAATGCAAAAAGAAGTTTTAAAAACGGCCGTTTTTTCGGGAGCAGCGATTTTAATAATGCTTAAAATGAAAAAATAAAAGTGAAATATTCCTTTAAATTTCGTACCTGGGGGGTGTGTATGATATGCATGTAAAGTGGCGCATGTTTCCCGTGCTTAGAACTGTCCCTGCAAAAAATGTCATTTTTGAAAGAAAAAAATGCATTTAAAACTGACTCGCGGCTATTAATGAATTGTCGGCTCCCGGCAATACATACAAAAGTCATTGATAAAAAAAAAAAAAAAAAAAAAGCGTGGGGGTTCCCCAGAATTCAATTACCAGGCCCTTCAGGTCTGGAATGGATATTAAGGGGAACCCCGCCGCAAATTTTAAAAAAAATTGACGTGGGGTTCCCCCAAATATCCATTCCAGGCCCTTCAGATCTGGCATGGATTTTAAGGGGAACTCCACCCCAAATTTAAAAAAAAAATGGCGTGGAGTCCCCCTAAAAATCCATACCAGACCCCTTATCCGAGCACGCAACCTGGCCGGCCGCAGGGGAAAAGGGGGGGACGAGAGAGCGGCCCCCCCTCCCTCCTGAACCGTACCAAGCCACATGCCCTCAACATGGGGAGGATGTCCCCATGTTGATGGGGACAAGGGCCTCATCCCCACAACCCTTGCCCGGTGGTTGTGGGGGTCTGCGGGCGGGGGGCTTATCGGAATCTGGAAGACCCCTTTAACAAAGGGGACCCCCAGATCCTGGCCCCCCTCCTATGTGAATTGGTAAGGGGTACATTGTACCCCTACCATTTCACAAAGAAAGCGTAAAAAAATGTTTAAAAAAACACACAAACACCTTGAAAAAGTCCTTTATTTAAAAAAATAAATAAATAAACATTCCAGCGGTGAAATCCAGTGTCCCGCGGCGATCCCGATGTCCAGCGCTGTCCTTCATTGGTTGTGCCTGAGCGGACCTGATGGGGAACTCCCTCTCAGTATTTTAAATGTATAGACCCGCCCCTTCTAAAGTTCCCCATCAGGTCCGCTCAGCGGACGAGATGCAGAACATGAGAAGGGGCGGGTCTATACATGTATTACCAAAGTGAGAGCAGTTCCACATCAGGTCCGCCCCCTCGGTATGTCGGACCCGCCTACGTCATTGGCCTGAGCGGGGAACTTCCTTCACTATGTAAATTTAAATTACACAGTGAAGGAAGTTCCCCGCTCAAGCCAATGACGTAGGCGGGTCCGACATACCGAGGGGGCGGACCTGATGGGGAACTGCTCTCACTTTGGTAATACATGTATAGACCCGCCCCTTCTCATGTTCCGCATCTGGTCCGCTGAGCGGACCTGATGGGGAACTTTAGAAGGGGCGGGTCTATACATTTAAAATACTGAGAGGGAGTTCCCCATCAGGTCCGCTCAGGCACAACCAATGAAGGACAGCGCTGGACATCGGGATCGCCGCGGGACACTGGATTTCACCGCTGGAATGTTTTTTTTTTTTTTTTAAATAAAGGACTTTTTCAAGGTGTTTGTGTGTTTTTTTAAACATTTTTTTACGCTTTCTTCGTGAAATGGTAGGGGTACAATGTACCCCTTACCAATTCACATAGGGGGGGGCCGGGATCTGGGGGTCCTCTTTGTTAAAGGGGTCTTCCAGATTCTGATAAGCCCCCCGCCCGCAGACCCCCACAACCACCGGGCAAGGGTTGTGGGGATGAGGCCCTTGTCCCCATCAACATGGGGACATCCTCCCCATGTTGAGGGCATGTGGCTTGGTACGGTTCAGGAGGGAGGGGGGGGCGCTCTCTCGTCCCCCCCTTTTCCCCTGCGGCCGGCCAGGTTGCGTGCTCGGATAAGGGGTCTGGTATGGATTTTTAGGGGGACTCCACGCCATTTTTTTTTAAATTTGGGGTGGAGTTCCCCTTAAAATCCATGCCAGATCTGAAGGGCCTGGAATGGATATTTGGGGGAACCCCACGTCAATTTTTTTTTAAATTTGCGGCGGGGTTCCCCTTAATATCCATTCCAGACCTGAAGGGCCTGGTAATTGAATTCTGGGGAACCCCCACGCTTTTTTTTTTTTTTTTTATCAATGACTTTTGTATGTATTGCCGGGAGCCGACAATTCATTAATAGCCGCGAGTCAGTTTTAAATGCATTTTTTTCTTTCAAAAATGACATTTTTTGCAGGGACAGTTCTAAGCACGGGAAACATGCGCCACTTTACATGCATATCATACACACCCCCCAGGTACGAAATTTAAAGGAATATTTCACTTTTATTTTTTCATTTTAAGCATTATTAAAATCACTGCTCCCGAAAAAACGGCCGTTTTTAAAACTTCTTTTTGCATTGATACATGTCCCCTGGGGCAGGACCCGGGTCCCCAAACACTTTTTAGGACAATAACTTGCATATAAGCCTTTATAATTAACACTTTAGATTTCTCCCATAGATTTTTCGAATTTGCCACGAACACCCCAATTTGTTCGCTGTTCGGCGAACGGGCGAACAGGCAATGTTCGAGTCGAACATGAGTTCGACTCGAACTCGAAGCTCATCCCTAATCATTACCATCATCATCTCATCACCATCACTTCATCTCATCACCGACATATCAACTTCATCAACATCAACACCAACTTCAAGCATCAGCATCAGCACACCTCAGTAGCATTCTCATCTCATCGCTCATCATCCTCATCATCAACATCAACATCAACATCAGCGCCATCAGGATCATCATCGTTATCTACATCAACATCTTCGCATCGTTTCATCATCCTCCACACTTTTTCAACATGGTCAACATTAAATACTCAGCCCACACCATCCGTAGCCTAAAGAACACTGCCGCAACACTACCAACACCCATCCAAAAAAATACTACAAAAAGAACGAATCCTAAGAATCAGTCGACTATCAACCGCTAAAAACAGGATAGCACCACAGCAACTACACCTATCAAGTGCCCTGATCAACACCAGATCTGAAGTCAAGCACAGACAGGAAATTCATGATTTCATCACCCAACACAACATATACTGCCTCTTCATCACAGAAAGCTGGCTAACACCCGACTGCAACACCATCCTAGCAGAACTAGTGCCAGAGAACTACCGCATCCTAACTGAGCATAGAACAGGACAAAGAGGAGGAGGCCTAGCAGTAATCTACAAAGCCCACCTTACGCTCATCAAACCAACTCTACAGAACTCACTGCCATTCATGGAAACACTCACTTTGCAACTTCAAACTACACCCCAGGATACCGTCCACATACTGCTTTGCTACAGACCACCGGGACCAAAGACACAACTCCTTACACTTTTCAGCGAAAACTTCTCGACATACATCATGAAAACCAAAAACCTCCTATTACTTGGTGACTTCAACCTCTGGGCCAACTCCTCCGAAGACCCCATTGCCACCGCCTGCATCGACCAACTAGAAAAACTAGGCTTGCAACAACTGATAAATACTCCCACACATGTATCGGATCACACTCTCGACCTAATCTTCAAACAAAATATGGACATCGACACACTGGACAACCTGCCTCTACCATGAACAGACCACCATGCCATCAAATTTATTATAACGACCAAAACCACCCTCCAAAACTACTGATAGAATGTACCGACATCTTGGCACCCCCCATAACACACTTCATAAATCAATCGTTCAAAGAAGGTATTGTGCCAACTTCCCTCAATCAAGGAATAATCAAACCCCTTTTAAAGAAACCCAACCTCGACCCTAAAGACCCAAACTTTAGAAGACCGGTAACAAGCCTGAACACCATCTCCAAGATCATTGAGAAAGTAGTAACACAACAGCTACATTTTCATTTGGATACCCACAAACTCCTGGACCCACTACAATCAGGGTTCCGCCCAGGCCACGGGACGGAAACGGCACTTCTCAAAATATGGGACGACGCTCTCGAAGCAGCAGATGATGGAGAATCGTGTCTCCTGGTGCTGCTGGACCTCAGTGCAGCCTTTGACACAGTAGATCACAAAAATCTGCTCACACGCCTCACCGAAGTAGCAGGAGTCGCAGATGCAGACCTACCATGGTTTGCATCCTTCCTAGAAAATCGATCCCAGACAGTGAAATTGGGAGCCTTCACCTCGGCACCACGCACAAATACATGCAGAGTCCCTCAAGGATCACCCCTGTCACCGGTACTCTTCAACATCTACCTCCGGCCACACAAAATCATCAGTGAACAGGACCTTCGCTATCACTCCTACGCAGATGACACTCAACTTTACTTTTGCACCAACAACAAAAAAGATCAATACTACGGACTGGAAAAATGCCTTACATTGATCAACAATTGGATGACAGAGAGCTCACTCAAGCTTAATGGATCCAAAACAGAACTGCTCATTTTCCACACTAACCAAAATAAAAACTCTAGGACCACATGGACACCACCCTCCATCCTTGGACAAAACATAACCCCAAGCACCAAAGTTAAAAGCCTTGGAGTCATCTTTGACTCAGACATGACTATGGATGCACAAATAGGATCAGTAGTCAGCAGATCTCACCACCTTCTCCACCTGCTACGAAGACTTATCCCCTTCATCTCGGAAAAAGACAGAGCAGTAGTAGTCGGAACCATCATCAATTCCCGACTTGACTACGCTAACTCCCTTTACCTAGGACTACCTAAACACCAGATTGCACGTCTACAAGTCATCCAAAACACAGCGGCCAGACTGGTAATGGGAAAAAAACCCTGGGAATCAATTGCACCGTCCCCGAGAAGCCTCCATTGGCTAGCCGTAAAGGATCGGGTCACATTCAAGACCCTCTGCCTCACTCACAAATGCGCACAAGGAAACACACATCAATACTTATGCAAGAAAATAAAACACTACACTACTACTCACGACCTCCGATCAACCAACCAAAACCTCCTTCACATCCAAGACTCGCTACAAAAATAAGGGAGAACGAAGGTTTGCAGTCCAAGGACCAAGGCTATGGAATGCACTACCCACCAATAGGGATGAGCTCGGTGTTCGAGTCGAACATACGTTCGACTCGAACATCGGCTGTTCGATCGTTCGACGAAGATCGAACGATTTGGGCCGTTCGCGCCTAATTCGAGTGACGCGAACGGCCCACAATGCACTACGCCATCGCAGTGTCATCCAGGCGCTGTGATTGGCCAAGCATGCACTGTGACCCCGCATGCTTGGCCAATCACAGCGCCGGCAGTGAGGAGAGCAATGATTGGCCACAGGCAGGATGCCTGTGGCCAATTATTGCTGAGGGTGTTTAGTACACGCCCCACACTATAAAAGGCCGCCAGCACGGCGGCCTAGTGTAGTGTGTTCCGGAGCAGGTAAAGAGAAGCATAGGCAGGGACAGTGACATTTTTTTTCTTGCTTAACCTGGATTCCTTTAGTTTAGGGAAAGAGAAGGATAGGTAGGGAGAGTGTCAGTGTGTTTTACTGTGCTAATCCTTGTTTGTAGGGACAGGGAAGGACAGTGAGGGAAATTCTCCTTGTGCTATACTGTGCTAAAGCATTGATCATCAACCATCTTTAAAAAAACATTTTTTATAGGGACAGAAAACTATAGGTAGGGAGAGTGTCAGTGTGTTTTACTGTGCTAATCCTTGTTTGTAGGGACAGGGAAGGACAGTGAGGGAAATTCTCCTTGTGCTATACTGTGCTAAAGCATTGATCATCAACCATCTTTAAAAAAACATTTTTTATAGGGACAGAAAACTATAGGTAGGGAGAGTGTCAGTGTGTTTTACTGTGCTAATCCTTGTTTGTAGGGACAGGGAAGGACAGTGAGGGAAATTCTCCTTGTGCTATAGTGTGCTAAAGCATTGATCATCAACCATCTTTAAAAAAAAAAATTTTATAGGGACAGAAAACTATAGGTAGGGAGAGTGTCAGTGTGTTTTACTGTGCTAATCCTTGTTTGTAGGGACAGGGAAGGACAGTGAGGGAAATTCTCCTTGTGCTATACTGTGCTAAAGCATTGATCATCAACCATCTTTAAAAAATCATTTTTTCTAGGGACAGAAAACTATAGGTAGGGAGAGTGTCAGTGTGTTTTACTGTGCTAATCCTTGTTTCTAGGGACAGGGAAGGACAGTGAGGGAAATTCTCCTTGTGCTATACTGTGCTAAAGCATTGATCATCAACCATCTTTAAAAAAACATTTTTTCTAGGGACAGAAAACTATAGGTAGGGAGAGTGTCAGTGTGTTTCACTGTGCTAATCCTTGTTTCTAGGGACAGGGAAGGACAGTGAGGGAAATTCTCCTTGTGCTATACTGTGCTAAAGCATTGATCATCAACCATCTTTAAAAAAAAAAATTTTCTAGGGACAGAAAACTATAGGTAGGGAGAGTGTCAGTGTGTTTTACTGTGCTAATCCTTGTTTCTAGGGACAGGGAAGGACAGTGAGGGAAATTCTCCTTGTGCTATACTGTGCTAAAGCATTGATCATCAACCATCTTTAAAAAAACATTTTTTCTAGGGACAGAAAACTATAGGTAGGGAGAGTGTCAGTGTGTTTCACTGTGCTAATCCTTGTTTCTAGGGACAGGGAAGGACAGTGAGGGAAATTCTCCTTGTGCTATACTGTGCTAAAGCATTGATCATCAACCATCTTTAAAAAAACATTTTTTCTAGGGACAGAAAACTATAGGTAGGGAGAGTGTCAGTGTGTTTTACTGTGCTAATCCTTGTTTCTAGGGACAGGGAAGGACAGTGAGGGAAATTCTCCTTGTGCTATACTGTGCTAAAGCATTGATCATCAACCATCTTTAAAAAAACATTTTTTCTAGGGACAGAAAACTATAGGTAGGGAGAGTGTCAGTGTGTTTTACTGTGCTAATCCTTGTTTCTAGGGACAGGGAAGGACAGTGAGGGAAATTCTCCTTGTGCTATACTGTGCTAAAGCATTGATCATCAACCATCTTTAAAAAAAAAAAATTCTAGGGACAGAAAACTATAGGTAGGGAGAGTGTCAGTGTGTTTTACTGTGCTAATCCTTGTTTCTAGGGACAGGAAAGGACAGTGAGGGAAATTCTCCTTGTGCTATACTGTGCTAAAGCATTGATCATCAACCATCTTTAAAAAAACATTTTTTCTAGGGACAGAAAACTATAGGTAGGGAGAGTGTCAGTGTGTTTTACTGTGCTAATCCTTGTTTCTAGGGACAGGGAAGGACAGTGAGGGAAATTCTCCTTGTGCTATACTGTGCTAAAGCATTGATCATCAACCATCTTTAAAAAAAACATTTTTTCTAGGGACAGAAAACTATAGGTAGGGAGAGTGTCAGTGTGTTTTACTGTGCTAATCCTTGTTTCTAGGGACAGGGAAGGATAGTGAGGGAAATTCTCCTTGTGCTATACTGTGCTAAAGCATTGATCATCAACCATCTTTAAAAAAACATTTTTTCTAGGGACAGAAAACTATAGGTAGGGAGAGTGTCAGTGTGTTTTACTGTGCTAATCCTTGTTTCTAGGGAAAGAGAAGGACAGTGAGGGAAATTCTCCTTGTGCTATACTGTGCTAAAGCATTGATCATCAACCATCTTTAAAAAAACATTTTTTCTAGGGACAGAAAACTATAGGTAGGGAGAGTGTCAGTGTGTTTTACTGTGCTAATCCTTGTTTCTAGGGACAGGGAAGGACAGTGAGGGAAATTCTCCTTGTGCTATACTGTGCTAAAGCATTGATCATCAACCATCTTTAAAAAAACATTTTTTCTAGGGACAGAAATCTATAGGTAGGGAGAGTGTCAATGTATTTCACTGTGCTAATCCTTGTTTCTAGGGACAGGGAAGGACAGTGAGGGAAATTCTCCTTGTGCTATACTGTGCTAAAGCATTGATCATCAACCATCTTTAAAAAAAACATTTTTTCTAGGGACAGAAAACTATAGGTAGGGAGAGTGTCAGTGTGTTTTACTGTGCTAATCCTTGTTTCTAGGGACAGGGAAGGACAGTGAGGGAAATTCTCCTTGTGCTATACTGTGCTAAAGCATTGATCATCAACCATCTTTAAAAAAACATTTTTTCTAGGGACAGAAAACTATAGGTAGGGAGAGTGTCAGTGTGTTTTACTGTGCTAATCCTTGTTTCTAGGGACAGGGAAGGACAGTGAGGGAAATTCTCCTTGTGCTATACTGTGCTAAAGCATTGATCATCAACCATCTTTAAAAAAACATTTTTTCTAGGGACAGAAAACTATAGGTAGGGAGAGTGTCAGTGTGTTTTACTGTGCTAATCCTTGTTTCTAGGGACAGGGAAGGACAGTGAGGGAAATTCTCCTTGTGCTATACTGTGCTAAAGCATTGATCATCAACCATCTTTAAAAAAAACATTTTTTCTAGGGACAGAAAACTATAGGTAGGGAGAGTGTCAGTGTGTTTTACTGTGCTAATCCTTGTTTCTAGGGACAGGGAAGGACAGTGAGGGAAATTCTCCTTGTGCTATACTGTGCTAAAGCATTGATCATCAACCATCTTTAAAAAAACATTTTTTCTAGGGACAGAAAACTATAGGTAGGGAGAGTGTCAGTGTGTTTTACTGTGCTAATCCTTGTTTCTAGGGACAGGGAAGGACAGTGAGGGAAATTCTCCTTGTGCTATACTGTGCTAAAGCATTGATCATCAACCATCTTTAAAAAAACATTTTTTCTAGGGACAGAAAACTATAGGTAGGGAGAGTGTCAGTGTGTTTTACTGTGCTAATCCTTGTTTCTAGGGACAGGGAAGGACAGTGAGGGAAATTCTCCTCGTGCTATACTGTGCTAAAGCATTGATCATCAACCATCTTTAAAAAAACATTTTTTCTAGGGACAGAAAACTATAGGTAGGGAGAGTGTCAGTGTGTTTTACTGTGCTAATCCTTGTTTCTAGGGACAGGGAAGGACAGTGAGGGAAATTCTCCTTGTGCTATACTGTGCTAAAGCATTGATCATCAACCATCTTTAAAAAAACATTTTTCTAGGGACAGAAAACTATAGGTAGGGAGAGTGTCAGTGTGTTTTACTGTGCTAATCCTTGTTTCTAGGGACAGGGAAGGACAGTGAGGGAAATTCTCCTTGTGCTATACTGTGCTAAAGCATTCCTCATCAACCATCTTTGAAATCCTTGTTTTTTGGACAGTCAGGGAAATTGTCATTGTGCTATTCTGTGCGAAAGCAATCATCCTCAATCATATTTAGAAATCCTTAAGTAAAGGGACAGAGAAGGACACCTGAAGGTAGCCCTTATTGCTTTTTTCCCATCTCCCTGCAGGTCATCCATTAGAATGTCTGGAAGGCAAACAAGGAGAGGCAGACAGTCAGGAGGCAATAAAAGAGGGCAAGCAGGCTCTGTGTCTGGGGGCAACAGTGCTGGTCGTGGACGCGGTGCATTGTCATCAGCACATGGCCATGGGACACGCTTGTCCTTCTTTTCGGCAGCTGGACATGTTGAGCCACATCATGCCGAAGACTTGGTAGAGTGGATGACCAAGCCCTCCTCCTCCTCCTCATCCTCTCTCACCCAGGCTCAGGGTACTGGCAAAGCAGCTGCCAAAGCGTCCTCTTCCCTGGTATCAATGTCAGACTCATCATCAGTCACTCCTTCCCTAGACCCACCATGTCCTCCTCCTGAGGAGTCCCCCGAACTGTTTGAGCACAGTGTTGGGTACATGCTCCAGGAGGATGCCCAGCGTTTCGAAGGGTCTGATGATGAAACCCAGCTACAGGAAGGCAGTAGCGTGAGAGCAGACAGAGGGGATGCTCAAGAAGGACACCAATCTGGCAGTCATGTTCCAGCAGCTGCAGCATACTGCCAGATTGGCTCCAGTGATGAGGAGGGAGGGGATGATGAGGTCACTGACTCCACGTGGGTGCCTAATAGGAGAGAGGAGGAGGAGGAGGATGAGGAGGAGGCACATCTCCAACGAGGCAGGATGCCCTTTGGTGGCCAGCGTAAGGGCAGTACACCGACGGAATCACACCGCAGAGCTCCGCCTGTGCAGGGCGCTGCCTCGGCCCGTCATTCAAAAAGTTCTTTGGTGTGGGCCTTTTTTGAGGCTAGTGCATCAGATCGCACAGCTGCTGTTTGCAACATATGTCTCAAGCGTATATCGCGTGGCCAAAACATCAGCCGCTTGGGTACCACATGCCTGACCAGACATATGTTGACCTGCCATGCAGCTCATTGGCAAGCCTACCTCAAAGACCCACACCAAAGAACAAAGCGGACCTCTCCTTGCACCGCATCAGCTGGGATCTCCAACCCCACTATAACTTCAGTCCTCTGAAACATGCACTGAGAGGAATGAAGGTGTAGAATTAGGTGTGTCACAGCCAAGTACTTGTGACCACTCTGCTAGCAGTACACCGACGTCCGATTCTAGCAGGCAAATTTCCCTGCCCCAGCTGCTGGACCGTCGAAAGAAGTTCACTCCCAGCCATCCACATGCCCAGCGGTTGAATGCTAGCTTGGCTAAATTGCTAGCGCTTCAACTGCTGCCTTTTCAGTTGGTAGACTCGGCCCCCTTCCGTGAGTTTGTGCAATGTGCGGTTCCTCAGTGGCAGGTTCCCAAAAGCCACTTTTTCTCACGGAAGGCTATTCCGGCTCTCTACCGGCATGTGGAAGGCAATGTCTTGACCTCGCTGGACAGGGCGGTCAGCGGTAAGGTGCATATTACCGCTGACTCATGGTCCAGCAGGCATGGACAGGGACGTTACCTTTCTTTCACGGCCCATTGGGTCACTCTTTTGGCAGCTGGGAAGGATGCAGGACAAGGTGCAGTAGTGTTGGAGGTTGTTCCACCGCCACGCCTCCAAAATGCTACTACTGGTTGTGACACACCTCTCTCCTCCACCCCCTCCTCTTCTTCTTCCTCCATGGCCTCTTCCTGTGCTTTGTCCTCTGAACCAGCGGTGCTCCGTAGCCGTTCAAGGGGCTACGCAAGTACGCAGGCAAAAAGATGCCATGCCGTGCTTGCGCTGGTGTGTTTGGGGGACAGAAGCCACACTGGGGCAGAGGTCCTGTCTGCTCTGCAGGGCCAGGCCGAGAGGTGGTTGACGCCATGCCAGCTTAAGCCAGGAATGGTGGTTTGCGACAATGTCACCAACCTCCTCTCCGCCCTCCGACAGGGACAACTGACCCATGTGCCCTGTGTGGCTCACGTCCTTAACCTGGTGGTGCAGCGGTTCTTGGGCAGGTACCCGGGCTTACAGGATGTCCTGAGGCAGGCCAGGAAAGTCTGTGTGCATTTCCGCAGATCTTATAATGCCAGTGCTCACCTGGCTGAGCTGCAAAAGGAGTTGAACCTGCCCAAGAACCGCCTTATATGTGACATGCCCACCAGGTGGAACTCAACGTTGGCCATGCTGCAGCGGCTGCACACGCAGCAGAGGGCCATCAATGAGTACCTGTGCGACTACGGCACCAGGACAGGGTCAGGGGAGCTTGGTTTTTTTTCTCCACGCCAGTGGGGCATGATCAGGGATGCATGCACTGTCCTGGCACCATTTGAGGAGGCCACAAGGATGGTGAGCAGTGACAGTGCATGCATCAGTGACACTGTACCTCTTGTCCACCTGTTGGAGCACACGCTGCGTGGAATAATGGACAGGGCACTTGAGGCAGAACAGAGGCAGGAAGAGGAGGACTTCCTTGCCTCTCAAGGCCCCCTTTACCCAGACAGTGTTCCCACCCATCGCACAGGAAGAGGAGGAGGAGGAGGATTGTGTCAGCATGGAGGTGGAGGCTGGCACTCAGCATCATCAGCAGCAGTCTTTTAGGGATGATTTACAGTCCCAAGAAACCAGTGGACTTGTACGTGGCTGGGAGGAGGTGGCTGCGGATCATGTCGTCCTTAGTGACCCAGAGGACTCCGGACCGAATGCCTCAGCTAACCTACGCTGCATGGCCTCCCTGATCCTGCAAAGTCTGCGGAAGGATCCTCGTATTCTTTGGATCAAGGAGAGGGACCATTACTGGCTGGCCACTCTCCTTGATCCACGGTACAAGGGTAAGGTTGCGGACCTTATGTTACCGTCGCAGAGGGAGCAGAGGATGAGACAACTCCGGGAGGCCTTGCAGAAAGGTCTGTGCAACGCGTTCCCAGAGACTGGGAGGTTACAAACTCCTGGTCCTGGACAACGAGTTGCTGAGGCTTCGGCCAGTCAAAGAAGGAGCGGTGGGGAAGGTGGCCGTCTGACCGATGCGTTCAGACAATTCTTTAGTCCGCAGCCCCAAAGTATGATCGGTTCCAGCAACCATCGCCAGCGTCTGATAAACATGGTGCAGGAATATCTAGGGGCAAGGTCAGACTTGGACACCTTCCCCACCGAAAATCCTCTGGCTTACTGGGTCTTGAGGATGGATCACTGGCCAGAGCTTGCACAGTATGCAATTGAGCTACTGGCCTGTCCTGCATCCAGCGTTCTTTCGGAACGCACATTCAGTGCTGCTGGAGGATTTGTCACGGATCACAGGGTGCGCCTGTCCACCGACTCGGTTGATCGACTGACTTTCATCAAGATGAACCAGTCTTGGATCACCACCAGCTACCACACACCTGATGCTGATATAACAGACTAATTGATTTTAACATGTCACATCCCTTCAAGACTGATGCTGATGCTGAGTGCCTGTGCTGTTATGTTGACTGGCTATCCTCCTCCTCCGAGTCCTCAATGATACGATTGATGATGATAGCTTGGAAGATCATTTTTGTTTATGGGTGCCGCCACCAGTGGCTAAGGCCCAATTTTTCAGCCCCTGTTTAACAGGGGCGTGTAATTACAATTTTTGAAGCAATACTTTGCAACAGGGCTCATTGCTGTGCTCCAAGTACAGTATCTGTGAGGGGTTGGAGTGTTGTGCCACCAGTGCCTAAGGCCCAATTTTTCAGCCCCTGTTTAACAGGGGCGTGTCATTACAATTTTTGAAGCAATACTTTGCAACAGGGCTCATTGCTGTGCTCCAAGTACAGTATCTGTGAGGGGTTGGAGTGTTGTGCCACCAGTGCCTAAGGCCCAATTTTTCAGCCCCTGTTTAACAGGGGCGTGTCATTACAATTTTTGAAGCAATACTTTGCAACAGGGCTCATTGCTGTGCTCCAAGTACAGTATCTGTGAGGGGTTGCAGTGTTGTGCCACCAGTGCCTAAGGCCCAATTTTTCAGCCCCTGTTCAACAGGGGCATGTAATTACAATTCTTGATCTAATAATTCACAGCAGGGCCCATTGCTGCACCCACCAAGAGTAACTCTGAGGGCTTACAGTGTTGTGGCAACGCCACCACCACCACCACCACGAAAGGCCCAATTTTTCAGCCCCTGTTCAAAAGGGGCATGTAATTACAATTCTTGATCTAATAATTCACAGCAGGGCCCATTCCTGCACCCACCAAGAGTAACTCTGAGGGCTTACAGTGTTGTGGCAACACCACCACCACCACGAAAGGCCCAATTTTTCAGCCCCTGTTCAACAGGGGCATGCAATTACAATTCTTGATCTAATAATTCACAGCAGGGCCCATTGCTGCACCCACCAAGAGTAACTGTCAGGGCTTACAGTGTTGTGGCACCAGCACCACCATCAAAGGCCCAATTTTTACTACCACTGTTCAACAATTATATGTAATTACAATTCCTGATATAATAGTTGACAGCAGGGCGTTCCAGCACCAACCAAGAGTAACTGTGAGTGCTTACAGTGTTGTGCCAACACCAACAACTAAGGGGCCTATTTCTGCAGAGTATATACGGCAGGTCCCAACTTTCAAACATCCAACTTACAAACGACTCCTACTTGCAAACGCAAGAAGACAACAGGAAGTGAGAGGAAATCTACCCCTAGGAAGGAAAATTCTCTCCTGTAAGAATTAATATGGGAGAAAGGTGTCTCCTCTGTACTGATGCTTTATCACCAATCCTTGTTTCAAGAAAAACACCACATTTCAAAAACAGTTGTCATTGGGACGGAAAGTGAGGTGAAATGTTCTGAACAGGGGCACAGACAGCAAAACAAATGTTACAGGGGTGATAACCCTTACCTATGTTTTCCAAAAAGTTTAAAAATAGATTTTTGGGCTGGAGCTACACTTAAACAATGTACCTGTTCAAAATTACAAACACATTCTACATAAGAACAAACCTACAGTCCCTGTCTTGTATGCACCGCCTGTATACGGCTGTTCAGAGTATATAGGGCCTTTTTTATTTTGTGTGCGGTGTTCCCCTTAATATCCATACAAGACCCAAAGGGGCTGGTAATGGGCTGGGGTAGGGGGGGGGGTCATGGGGTAGCTATGCCATTTTTCTTAAAGATTTTCATCCATATTACCGGGACCAGACATTACATTAAAGCCGCAAGCAGTTTTAAATGGCTTTTTTTTCCCTTTAGAAGTGTCATTTTGTGCAGGGACAGTTCTAAACACGGGAAACACGTGGCACTTCACAGGCATACTTTAGACACCCCCCAGGTACGATATTTAAAGGAATATTTGACTTTTTTTTTTCACTTTATGCATCATTAAAATGACTGCTCCCGAAAAACGACCGTTTTTAAAACTTCTTTTTGCATTGATACATGTCCCCTGGTGCAGAACCCGGGTTCCCAAACCCTTTTTAGGACAATAACATGCATAATAGTCGTTATAATTAGCACTTTAGAATTCAAACGTTCGCATCCATTGTATTTAATAGGGTTCTAATGTTCGTACGAACGTTCGGTCCGTTCGCGGGTTCTGGTGCGAACCGAACCCGGGGGTGTTCGGCTCATCACTACCCACCAACATCCGCATGGAAGAAAACCATCGGGCCTTCAGGAAAAAACTAAACACCCACCTCTTCTGAAGTATCTCAACGACACTGGATGCAAAGCGCCTTGAGGCAATTTAGTTCGCATTTGCAGCGCTATACAAGTTACTCACTCACTCACTCACTCACTCAGGAGGAGAGGGACCCCGAATGGGATCAACAAGAATAAACAGTAGCGAAACATTTCGCTCAATTCCATGGAGGCAAAACAGATGGCCTAAAAAAGGAAGGGGATCTATATCCTCAAACTACCACCAAGAAGGGGAGACTTTAATCGTATCCTCCTGCAGAAAGCAAAGTGCCTCAACACAGAAATGAATCTGCAGTCATTCCTTCCCTCCTGAGACTCTCTCCCACACTCTCCTCTCCCCCCCTCCCCCCTTTCTTTTCCCATTCCTGAATATAGACCTAGATCTATATAAAAAAAAATCTCTTCTCTCCAGGACCCCCCTTTTCTCCCCCCTCTATATATCCAATTCCTCTTTTCCCTTCTATCTCCCTCCTACCCTACTACCCCTAAAAAGACTTCTCCTTCCTCCTTTATTTCTTCCTTTCTCTCTCTCCCCCCTCTTTTTCTTTCTCTTTTCCTTTTCTTTTTCCGTTTTCTCTTTTTTATTTTTTTATTTTCCCTATCACACATCAACATACTAATAATAAATACAATAGACATTATGCCTCTGCAGCATTATTAATATATATATATATATATATATATATATATCCATGTTGCTTTATTTATATTATGTGTTAAGTGTCATAAGGAGTCTGCTGAATATATGTCCCTGTCTTAATGAAATACCTACCATGAAATGTATGTGAAACCCAACAGGAAAGCATTCTTGACGATGGACGTATGAATGTTAAATTTGTCCCTTTCACTTTAAAAAGCCCTGAAGAGGCACGGCTTCACTACCACCCAATAGAAGATAAAAGGGTCTGGTGTGTGTAAGTCCCCTCCCCGTCCAGACGAAGCTACGCCACTCGTTTTTGCAAAACGCGTTGACTTCACCACGGTCACGTGACGCCGCTCACACGATCCCCCATCCAAAAGGTGTTGGGAAAATAGGAACCTGATAGGCGGCCAAGGAGCCCACGGACCTGCTCTGTAACAGCGCGGCTTAACCCGCATTAATGAAAGGAAACTTCCGTGTACACCTGCTATACTGCAGTGATGCCTCCTTACTGAGCTCCGGAGAGCAGGAGACACATGACATGGAATCCTCGACTGCAGCCATGGGACTGGAAGGTACAAGGACTATACACCACAGCATCTGGTAATGTAGGACTGTGTTCGCTCTGTTGCAAGCCCCATTAAAATCTGTCTCACGAACTGCTAGACAATACTGCAAACATCTGTTGTTCAACCCGTTATACTACATACATATCTAAGCAGGACTTTCCTCTTATTTGGAATAGCATCTACAAGCATTACTAGTCATTGATATGTATGAGTCTGTACCTGATTGACAAATATCTGAGTCTATCTGGCGCATATACATGAATATACAAACCAGAAGAAATGTACACGTGAATGCATTCACTCTAAAAACTTGTAGCTTGCTCACTTCCCAGGGATTAGGGATGAGCCGAACACCCCCCAGTTCGGTTCCAGAACATGCGAACAGGCAATAAATTTGTTCGAACATCCGAACCCCGTTAAAGTCTATGGGACACGAACATGAAAAATCAACAGGTTTCCCATTGCATCAGAGGGGGGGCGGGGTCACCCGTCACGTCACTGGGGAAGCCCGGGTTTCCCCTTGCGTCAGAGGGGGATGGGGTCAGGTGACGGGTGGCCCCGCCCTCAGCTACATAAGAGCTGTCACTGGCTGAAGCCGCGTCATTCCCGGGGTGTCTCTGCTCCGCTGGAGTCTTTATTTTTTTTTTATTATTTTTTTTTTTTTAATAAAGGACTTATCCCAACTGTGTCTGTGTGTTTTTTTAAAAATTTTTACACTTTCTTTGTGAACGTATCCCAACGTACCCCATTACCAATTCACATAGGGGGGCCGGGATCTGGGGGTTCCCTTTGTTAAGGGGGTCTTCCAGATTCCGATAAGCCCCCCACCCGCAGACCCACACAACCACCGGGCAAGGGTTGTGGGGATGAGGCCCTTGTCCCCATCAACATGGGGACATCCTCCCCATGTTGAGGGCATGTGGCCTGGTACGGTTCTGGAGGGGGGACGCTCTCTCGTCCCCCCTCTTTTCCTGCGGCCTGCCAGGTTGCGTGCTTGGATAACGGTCTGGTATGGATTTTTGGGGGGAACCCCACACCATTTTTTTTTATTTAGCGCAGAGTTCCCCTTAAAATCCATACCAGACCTGAAGGGTCTGGTATGGATATCTGGGGGGAACCGCACGCCATTTTTTTTTAAATTTGTCGCAGGGTTCCCCTTAATATCCATACCAGACCTGAAGGGTGTGGTAAATGAATTTGGGGGGACCCCCACGCATTTTTTTTTTTATCAATGACTTTCAATTACTTTTCTCTGTATTGCCGGGACCGGCAATTCATTACAGCCACGAGTACTTTTAAATGACTTTCCTGTCGCATCATGGCAGCATACACCTTTGGGTTGTGGCTCCGCCCCATGACCTGATAGGACCGTTTAACTATTAAGCCCAGAGAGGGCCCCCGCCTAGGTATTCTCTTTTTTTTCCTCACCTGACCAGGACAAGATGAAGAACCCCCTTACCACTTTCGCCCCAGCCAGGTTCTAGCCTCTCCTGGGTGGAAGTCCTTTCCTGTACAGCCTCTAAATGAGCTCTATGGAAGGAAACCCACTCTGATGGTCTCAGGGGTATGATGCCAGCATTACACAAACCTTAAATAGGTTTATCCTGCAGCGACCTCCAGCTCTTCTATGCACCTCTTTTCAGCATTACACTTCCTGAGACTTGTAGTCCTCCAGCAATCCGGTCCTCAGGGATATGTGCCAGCTCCTCACAGACCTTAATCAGGTCTCTATAGCGGCCACCAGCTCTCCTGTGTAAATTTTTCACAAAAACTGGCTTTCTGCGCCCTGTAGTCCCACAGCAGGCCCTGTGCATGACGCTGAGCGTCCAGTCACTTCCGCGCATGCGCGGACAGGCGGGAGGTCTCCTACAGATTCACAATGGTGATTCCTATGTTTTTCCAATTTCCAAGATGGCGCTGGCTTGCTCACGACGCTACGGCGCATGCGAGGTCATGATGTCATCACCGAGCGACAATTTTAAGAACCCAAGGCTTCTTTTGCTGTTTCTTCTTGAACACTGTACCTGTCACCAGCGTTTTTCAGTGGGATAGATTGCACTGTTGTAGGGGGGACTCTATCACTCCTCATGGAGGTCGCTGCCCCGGTAGACCATTACCAGCCTAATAGGTAAAGGGGGGAAGATTGGTAAGTAGTGAAGATTGAAAAAGAGAGCCTGTCACTAATGCTGTCTAAATTGGACAGCGCTATCAGGTCGGCCAGATCGTCAGATTCAAGACGAAAAGAGCCATCTAGAAGAAGCCGCTCAAGCCATAGACAAAGCCACTCAGACCGCGGCAGAAGTCGCTCACGCAGAAGGGGAAGTTGCTCAAGTCGCAGGAGGAACCGTTCAAAATTCTATTCACGGCACAGCCACTCCTACTACAGGAGGTCTCCTTCACGCAGATGCTCTCCTCCCTCTCAGCATCCCATCCATCAGGGAATTCATGCTAGGTCTGCGGTGCCATAACACTTCCGGACAAGCTGGCTTGTCGCACATGCGAAGTGACCAGAGAAAGAGAGCTGTTCAGAGAACCGGCTAGAGACACATCCCTGCAAATCGCAGTCTGAAACAAGCAGGTCCGTACAAGGCACTTCACCTGTGACTCCCTCCACATCTAAAAAGTCAGACCCCTTATCTGACAATGAGGATGTAGCAAAATACTGAAAATGAGAATATTGTGGGGATCACTTCAAAGGGGACAGTAAATATTAATTCCAGGAAATGTAGAGACAGAATGTCTACTGATGTCTGAATAAGTAAATTGGGTTAATTGGGGTCTGAGGTAGCTTTCCATTCATCTATTGTCAGTGTGTTAATGACCCTATTATCTGCTACGGGATGTAATTACACTCCTAGTAATGTGTCTGGCACGGTTTCATTGTTATGGGTAAATATGCGGAGACAAACGTCTCACGCATACCAAGTTGTTAGAAATAGTTCCAGGTAATTAAATCACTGTCATCTGTTAGTTGCTGAAGGGAATGCCCCTGGAAAATGAGTTAAGAAACCCCTTGCATGGGGAATGATGATATAAAAAAGCCAGCTGTGGCAAAATAAAGTGTTGATTTACTCCCAGAACTGTGTGTCGTCCAGTTACTGGGATAAAAGGTTGCCTTAGATAAGTTAGTACTTCCTCAGCTTCAAGGATTTCCCAGCGGACTTTGGAGTTCCACAACAGAGGACTTAGAGGTCTCCACTGGATTTGACTTCACTCTAATAGAACCCTTCATTAAGTCAGTGAAGGAAGCTATTGAATGGGAGGAGGAAAAAAAATCCGTAAAAAGTGAGAAAATATTTTCCGAACATTAAAAAAGAGCCAGAAACCTTCCCATTTATTGATGAGCTGGAAGACCTAATCAAAGACGAATGGCAAAAACCTGAGAAAAAGACCAGCTTCAGCAATAGACTTGCCAAACTGTACCCGCTGAAGGAATATAGTGTCAACCCACTAGCAACACCACCAGTGGTAGATTCTTCCTTGATGCGCCTCGCCAGGCATGTAACACTTCCAATAGAAGATGCAGTCACATTTAAAGATGTACTAGACAGAGAGATCGATCTAGATCTTAAGAGAGCCTACCTATCTGCAGGCGGTGCCTGCAGGCCAGCAATAAAGCTAGCAGCAGTGGGAAGAGCCATCTCAAACTGGTCCTCCAACGCCGAGAAATTGGTAACAGAAGGCGTGGAACAAGAGAGAATAATCGCAGCTCTCCAGGAACTTAGCCTTGCAGGCGATTTTGTCGCAGAAGCCACTGTAAACATGATAATATCAACATCAAGAGCAATGCTAAGCTCAGTGATGGTCAGGAGGGCACTCTGGCTAAAACCTTGGTCAGCAGACCCTTCCTCAAAGTCTAATTGGTGTAAGATCCCATTTGACGGCACAAACCTCTTCGGAGAGAAGCTGGACTCATCCCTTCAGACAGAAGGCCTAGGCAACAAAGACCACCTACCGCCAGACGAAACCTCCCAGACAGGTATAGACTTGGCAGCGACTCCAGACAATGCGGAGTGCCGGAGGTATCTGACAAGAACCCCCTGCCCATTAGCAGAGGGGACGGATTGCCTACAACACAAGTGGAAAGTCCGTCTGGGTTACATATTTCCCCCGACACCTCTCATACCGAGATTTCTTCTCAGGCTCAAGAGGTCATCATCCACAATAATAACAGTCTTTCCTTTTTGGCCGAGATGGCCATGGTTCACCACTCTCCTTCAGCTGAATACAACGAGACCATTACCGCTTCCACCAGCAGCAGATCTACTCTCCCAGGGGCAACTTCTTCATCCATCCCCGGAAAGGATGCATCTGACAGTCTGGAGATTGAAAGGGCTAGGTTCTTAAACCAAGGTTGCTCCCAAAAAGTGGTAGAGACGCTTCTTCAAACCAGAAGATGCACCACCAACAATACCTACAAGAGGATCTGGGAGAAGTTTCTCTCAGTCGCACAGCAACAAGCCTGGAACCCATCATCTCCAACAGTTGCTCAAATCCTTGAGGTTCTCCAGTTAGGCTTAGAAAAAGGCCTGGGGTCAAGTACTCTAAAAGTCCACGTATCAGCTTTATCGGCCATGACAGGGGTCAAATGGGCACAAGAGCCTCTCGTCATTCAGTTCCAGAGGGCCTGCCTAAAGACAAGGCCACCCAGAAAGCCTTCCTTCCCGACCTGGGATCTTTCGGTTGTACTGGAAGTTCTAGCACATGAACCATTTTTTCCATTGGAAAACATCTTTGTGGGACTTAACACTCAAGGTCACCTTCTTAATCGCAATAACATCGGCGAAGAGAGACTCAGAGATGCAGGCTTTATTGGCGAAAGAACCATACTTAATCGTCTATCCAGACAAACTAGTCTTAAGACCATCTGATCGGTTTATCCCGAAGGTATCATCCTCCTTCCACTTTAATCAGGAAATCAACCTTCCTGCTCTCTCCACAGAACAAGGGGATCCACATCCGCTGGATGTAAGAACTAACATTCTAACCTACCTCTCTGCAACCAACGATCTTAGGAAGTCGGAAAACCTTCTGGTCATCCCACACGGCTTTAGAAGAGGGCAAGCAGCAACCTCTCGCACCATCGCAGCTTGGTTGGTG
Source organism: Rana muscosa (assembly GCA_029206835.1). Taxonomy (NCBI): domain Eukaryota; kingdom Metazoa; phylum Chordata; class Amphibia; order Anura; family Ranidae; genus Rana; species Rana muscosa. Next base: position 894,880,108 of record CM055117.1, on the reverse strand, counting down.
AAAACCATCAAAAAGGCTTACTCGCTGAGTCAAACACAAATACCTGAGGGCTTGAAGGTACATTCCACAAGGGCAATGGCGACCTCCTGGGCGGCCTACTGCAGAGTGTCTTTGGAAACTATTTGCCGAGCAGCGATTTGGTCCTCCAGAAACACCTTTATTTCTCATTATAAGGTGGACTCTGCCAGATTGTCTATGGCAGAGTTTGGACAAGCAATTATTCAGTCCAACACCTCTATTCCTTGTAAATAAAAAAATGTACTTTATGCTCAGACCCACCCAGTTTGCAAAGGTGTATGCTGCCATGATGCGATAGGAAAACTGAAAATTGTAAACTCACCTTTCCGTAATTTTCCTTTCCTGTCGCATCTTCATGGCAGCATACAGATGCCCTCCCGTCTGAGGTGAGGTATATAAATACTGAGAATACCTGGGCCGGGGTCCTCTCTGGACTTAATAGTTAAACGGTCCTATCAGGTCGTGAGGGCGGAGCCACAATCCAAAGGTGTATGCTGCCATGAAGATGCGACAGGAAAGGAAAATTACGGAAAGGTGAGTATACAATTTTATTTATTTTTTCCTTCAGAAATTACATTTTGTGCAGAGACTGTAAGCACGGGAAACAAGCGCTGTTTTACAGACATACTATATACACCCCCCAGGTACGAAATTTAAAGGAATAGCTCACTTTTATTGTTTCAGTTTAAGCATTATTAAAATCACTGCTCCCAAAAAAAAGTTTGTTTTTAAAACTTTTTTTTGCATTGATACATGTCCCCTGGGGCAGGACCCGGGTCTCCAAACACTTTTTATGACAATTACTTGCATATAAGCCTTTAAAATTAGCACTTTAGATTTCTCCCATAGACTTTTACAGGGTGTTCCGCGGCTTTCCGAATTTGCCACGAACACCTCAAATTGTTCGTTGTTCACCGAACGGGCTAACAGGCAATGTTGAGTCGAACATGAGTTTGACTCAAACTCGAAGCTCATCCCTACCAGGGATCATCAGTCAACATACTGCACACATGGACAAGCAAAAAGGCTAAAAGACCTATTGTCTATGCATGACTAAACAATCACCCCTTCTGTAATCCTGCCCCATGTATAGATCCACAGATGGTGACTCCATCTCAGGGGTCTGACCATCAGCTACCTTCCCTTTTGGCCTTTCAGCAGGCTCCTCATTGTGCAATCTCCCACACCCCTGGGAGCCATACACACATCTGTTGCCTAGTTTAGATTTCTTTAATCGAGAGATTCTCTATCTCTCCCTTCTTTTATACTTACAAGGCGGTAATTACCCCAGGCAATCTCTGAGTGTATGTACTTGTTTGTAATTGTCTTCACTGTCTGTACGTTCATTGTCATTGTATCACATTCCACAATAGTAATGTGGGACCTGATAAACTGTAACCCATGTAGACATAATTCTATCTCTCAGTCTAACTGAGGCATATTTTTATCACTAACATTGTTGAATGTAATAAATGTATCTATATTTTAACAGTCTCGAGTATTGCCCCTTTTTGCTGCCTTAGTAGTCGCTTTTCTCCCTGGGGTTACCTCATCTGAGGTCTCCCCACTCCTTTTGTTGTTCAGTATGCTTCACATGTAGGTAGAGGTGTAACCAGTAGACCCGTTACTTTTTGTTACAGTGCCCATAAGTTCCGCATATTCATGCCTCCTCATCAGTGCCAGCTAATTAGTGCCCATAAGTGCCACCTCATCAGCGCACATCAGTGAAGGAGAAAAATTACTTATTTACAAAATTTACTTACAGAAAATAAGAAAAACTTTTTCTTTTCAAAATCTTTTTTTTTTTTTTTTTTTTGGGGGGGGGGGGGACCAGAAGTGATTAAATACCACCAAAAGAAATCTCTATTTGTGGGAAGAAAATGATAAAAATGTCACATGGTTAGAGTGTAGCATGACTGCGCAATTGTCATTCAAAGTGTGACAGCGCTGAAAGCTGAAAAATGGACTGGGCAGGAAGGGGGTGTAAGTGCCCTGTATTGAGGTGGTTAAATAGGACTTCTACATTCTGATAAGCCCCCTGCCTGCAGTCCTCCACAACCACGCCTTTGCATGTTAAGTTTGAATAGCTGTTAGGAATATTTTCTTTATCCAGTAGTTTGGATGTTATTTTACAGATTTAGATTGTGGCCCTTTCTTTGAATATGCTGCGCTTATTAAATGAGAACCTCTTTATGTAATGTAAAGTGGTAGTGTGGGATAATTACATATTTTCAGGTGTTGTCAGGTTCAGATTGGTTGCAAATTGGAAAACATCTGACACCTTAGATCAATGAAATTAACATAACAAAGGTTCTAAGGAGGTGAAAAAACAATATATTAAAGGCAAATGTGCTATCACTCTGTACTGTATTTAGATAATTTTGCATGCATGATCTGGCAAAAAATATAATTCCTGTCAGATGCTGGTCTCTCCGTGTGCATAATAAATAAAATATATACCGCACATAAGACTTCAGTGGCATAATATAAATTAAATTTACATCAGAATTAAATATCACTAAAATAAAACATTTACTGTATCACTGTGATGCTAATTTAAGATTAAAAGCATAAAAATAAGGATGAAAGTAAATCAACACAAACATACAGTATATTGGCTGTCATGATTTACTGCAGTCCACAGTCATTAGCTAAATGGAAGATTTCTGTCTACAAATAAGAAGGAATGTGATGTTATAACCACAGGTCACTACAGTAAGCTGGCACTATCTAATGGCAGATGTGAATATGACAAAACCACATCCTTACCAAAAATTAAGAATTTTGTAGTGTTCTAATTCTGTGTGTGTGTATACAGTGTGTGTATATATATATATATATATATATATATATATATAATGTAGCACCCTCCTCACTCCCCTCTTTCTCTTCAGCTCGTCTCTCTCTTGTCTAGGGGTATCTTTTAGAGGGGAAGGGAGCGGGGACACTACGCCAGGCACTGGCAATCTGCTGCACCAGGTCTTCGAATGAGGAGCTCCCCCCGATCCATTACGCCTTCTGGATTCGGGTACCCACTCCAGGGGTTCCCTAGGATCTTCTTCCCTCGCGGAACTCAGTGTTGGGCACTGAGCTCCGGACCTCCATCTGAGTACCTCACCCCAGGCTAAAGGTGCCTGGAATGGAACACGACCTCCGGCTGTCCTCTAGGCCTAGGCCCGCCTAGAGAACCGACGCGAACCACCCTCCACAGGCTGAAGGTGCCCTGGACACCCCCATGACAAAGATGGCCGGCCCCTTTATACCCTCTCCCAGCAAGCACGGTGGGTTCCCCGCCCCACCATACCGCTGCCGAGGGAGGACAAAAAGGAGGCACGACACACAGCAATGATTTAACCCCAGCCCAGGGTGACAGCGCCACCTGCTGGGCTGCAGGGAATTACACATCACCAATGTCTCTGTCAAGTTCAAATTTACACCCGGGAAAGTACATACACGCTACATATATATATATATATATATTATACAGTGCCTTGAAAAAGTATTCATACCCCTTGAAATTTTCCACATTTTGTCATGTTACAACCAAAAACCAACAATAAAATGTATTTTATTGGGAATTTTTTGTGATAAAAGTGGCACGTAATTGTGAAGTGGAAGGAAAATGATAAATGGTTTTCAAAAGGTATTACAAATAAATATGTGAAAAGTGTGGCGTGCGTTTGTATTCAGCCTCCCTGAGTCAATACTTTGTAGAACCACCTTTCGCTGCAATTACGGCTGCAAGTCTTTTTGGGGATGTCTCTACCAGCTTTGCACATCTACAGAGTGACATTTCTGCCCATTCTTCTTTGAAAAATAGCTCAAGCACTGTCAGGTGGATGGAGAGTGTCTGTGAACAGCAATTTTCAAGTCTTGCCACAGATTCTCAATTATATTTAGGTCTGTACTTTGACTGGGCCATTCTAACACATGAATATGCTTTGATCTTCACAGAACAACTGTATTTATACTGAGATTAAATTACACACAGGTGGACTCTATTTACTAATCAGGTGACTTCTGAAGGAAATTGGTTCCACTAGATTTTAATTAGGGGTATCAGAGAAAGGGGGCTGAATACAAATGCACGCCACACTTTTCAGATATTTATTTGTAAGAAATTTTAAAAACCATTTATCATTTTCCTTCCACTTCACAAATATGTGTCACTTTGTGTTGGTCTATCACACAAAATCCCAAAAAAGTGAATTCAAGTTTTGAGTTCTAACATGAAAAAATTTGGAAAATTTCAAGGGGTGTGAATACTTTTTCAAGGTAATGTATTTCTCTCACACAATACATTTTATTTTTCCTAAAAGTATACTGTATCTAAAGGCAATTTTTGTTTTTAGTTTTGGATAGAGTGGAGAGGAATTAGAATGCTTGACAGTTTTTAATGCTGTCTGTGTCCCCGATTCACCCTCTCACCCTCTCTATTTGTCCTGTTTACCATTATCATTGAAAGTAAAAGTTAAAAAAAATCCCAAATTTTGTCCCCAGAAAAGTAATAGAGGGGAAATCTTCCAATGGGGACACTAGTCCTGGTGAGCTGGCGGTCCCCAAGGAATTTCCCCTCACTTCCTGTTTGGCTATGAGACAGGAAGTGACAGGAAGTGAAGGGAAATCTCCCCTATGGGACACAGATGGCAAAAAAAAAAATCTGAGAGGGGTTATAACCCTCTTGCTCTATCCAAAATGGAAAAAAAAAAGTTTTGCCTAAAGTTCTACTTTAATGCCGCGTACACACGATCGATTTTTTAGACGGTGAAAACACCGTCGAGAAAATCGACGTGAAAAACGAGGAACAGCTTGTTCCCCCCACACACGGCCGTTTTAAATTACATTTTTTTTTTGGTCGAAAAAAACGACCCTGTGTGGGCTCCCCGGCAGTGTTTCCCTATAGGAAAACTGCCGCGGAAAAAAACGACGGGAATCACGACGATAAAAATTAAAGCATGTTCTAATTTTTCTCGTCGTGATTAATGCCGTTTTTCCCGTCGGGGAAAATGACAAAAAGCCCACAGACGATCGTTTTTCTCGTCCAAAGGAAAAAATTTAATTTTTCCCGACGGGAAAAATGATCGTGCGTACGCGGCATAAGTGTTTAAAGCAGGCACACTTTCTCACTGGTATTAAGGTCTTGCTCTAAGTTTAGCCATCACTCTGTCCCATATCTGTCACAAATACATTTTATTTTTCCTTATGTGTAGCACACAGATGCTTTTCCCCCTTACCTTCCCTTTAGGGGGATCAGACACACCATGCCACATGCCCGCGCCCTCTGGATTAGAGGTCGGGCGGTGTTATGTATTTGGGTCCCGCAGCGAGTTGCTTCCTTTAACTGGTTCTCCCCTCTAGATTATAGTGGCAAGTCTTTACCTTTCCCAAAGAAGGTCAATGTCCACACAACACTTCAACTTCAACAAGAGTTTATTTTCTCTCTTTGCTTCAGTAACCAGAAAGTTGAAGAGAAGAAAAGGGTTAGCAGAATAGGAGGGATTCAGGCACACTCTTGGCTTCGTCGCCACTCGGGCCCGAGTGGGTACAGCTCACCCGGATAGTCACTCAATAGCACTAGCAGCCGGCATGAAGCTCGAACAGTGACTTAGTCCCCTCTAGGGACAAAGTCAAGAAGACCCCTCCTTAAATAACAACACTCCGCAAGGGCAGTCTGCGAAGAAAGGAATCCTTCTCTCCGACAGGTCACCAGGCCTCTCCCGAGACAGCAATCTTGTACTACTCGTCTCCTCTATGTGACCGATCCTCCCCCGGTTTCCTCTAGTCAGAGCGGTCACCCTCACCTGGGCTCCCTGGGTTTCCTTTCTGGCTTGTAGACCCAGTTGAAGGTACTGGGCCTACTTGGAACTCCGCAGCCTCGGGCCGAAGGTGCACGAGACTCCTTAGTCAAAGTTGGGCGCACCCCCCCACCTTAGAGGGGCACACTCCTCCGGGTACAGGTCCCCGGTACTACTCCTCCTGAACAATGGCGTCTGCCCCTTATATATCCTCTCCTGGCATGCACAGCAGGCCGGAAACCGCCCACCGTACGGCAGCCGAGAGAGGACATCCAATAGCCACTCCATCACCTGTGGTTCAACCCCGGATATAAGTGACAGCACCACCTATACGCCTAAAGGGGAACTGCACGCCAGGTGACACAGCAACAAGGCAGAGTCCAAACAGTTAGAAGACCCGAGCCAACTACCGCTCAGGTCACCCCTAAATTTAAGCATAATGACCCCCCTAGGTAGGGACCCCGCTACATGTGTTTAAAGCAGTCACTCTTGCTCACTGGTATTGAAGTCTTGCCCTAAGTTTAGTCTCCATTCTGTCCCTTGCTGCCACCATCTTTACGGTTCCTACATCCCTCCTCTTTGGCCATTGAGCAGTCACTGATAATGTCATTCCTGTGCATACCCTTAGGAGTTACACTTTCATGCAGTATGCATAAAAAATAAATCGTCACTAGAAGTCAGGGGAAAAAGTTTTATGGTAAAAGAGACTTTGTATGTCTCTTCTGCCAACACTCTCAAACTCCTAACAATTTTTATTGCAGGACTTTAGTTTCTTTAACAATACACTTTGAACCTAAGAAAAGGTTATCGTTTTATACAACAATTTAATTCAGGAAATATTAGAAATAATTAAAAACACCATTTGGGTTCTTTTTATAACAGGATCATTTTAAAAACACTTGCTTTGGACCCACCGAAGCGTGTAAAAGGGATTGATATTCTTTTGTTTTAATTTAACAGGGCTCTTACATTAAAGAGGAACTGCAGTCTACTCACATAATTTGTAATAAAAACATCTTTGCCATTCTGAAGCTTCCCTCCAACCACTTTGCATATTTATTTATATATACTGTGATTCTGCACTTGCCAAATATGCTGCAGAAATCTCCCTCTACTGAGTCTGGTTGCATCCATTTTAACTGTGGGCAGCTGCAGCTGCTGCCTGTTCACTTCCTGGATTTATACAGACACAGAGGCACACCTCCAGCTCTACAGCTATCATTGGCCCTCTTATGACATATCCCCCTGGCAAACTTCCAGGAGAGTGAGAGAGAGGTGTGCATGATGTCATAAGCCTAGGCTTTTTGACCAGACAAGAAACAGGAAGTGGGCTGTATAAGGAATTTACTGGCAGAAAAAAATGTATTACTATCCGAAGTTAAAACAACAAGGGCAGAAGATTTAATAAATGGAAATATGAAAAAATTACTGAAGTTCCGCTTTAACTGCTTCAAGTCAGCTTTATGGATGAATGAATGTGTTTGAGTTTAGTTCAGTTTACTTTTGAAAAATAAAGCCTTCAACTTTGTTCAAACTTGGCAGTGGCACAACAACTTAATAGTATACAGTAGTTTGTAACCTTTTTATTTTTATTTTGCATTATTACATTGCATTGTCTTAAAGTTTAAAGTGGTTGTAAACCCATATAATTTTTTTTTTTTATAGCCCACCTGCAAGGCAAAGCTATAATGAGCTAGTATGACTAGCATACTAGCTTATTATGTACCACTTACCTTAGATCGGGGCCCCCGAAGCCGTCCGTGTCCCTCTCTCCAGCCGCAGCCATCGCTGCAGCGATAGCCAGAATGTTACTTCCAGGTATCGCCGCTCCGGCGCTGTGATTGGCCGGAGCGGCGAAGACGTGACCCCACGCATGCGCGCGGGAGACGTCAAATTTGGCTAAGCTCAAGCATTGCTGGGACTTAGCCGAATTTGTGAATGGGATTAACCCCATGAATGCGCCGTTGTCTACGGCGCGCATGCGCCGTAGACAGCGGCGCCTGTGATTTTAGTAAATATCTCCTAAACCGTGTAGGTTTAGGAGATATTTCTTGCACCTACAGGTAAGCCTTAGTCTAGGCTTACCTGTAGGTGCAAGTTGTAATGGAGGGTTTGCAACCACTTTACTAAAAAATGTCAAAGCAGAGTGCACAAAAAACACTTCAACACCACAGCCTCTCATTCCCCAAACCCTCTCCCATTCCTCTATCCTCAGTTATTCCCAAAATATTAAAAACAAATACTGTAGACTTCAGGTATGCGTTTGTCTACTGTCAGGACTGTATGTGAGCACTTAAATAGGCAGCATATGAAAAAGAGCTTTGCCGTGTGAGCCTTTTCTAATGCATCTGTTGCCAACAGAGCCCTTGTAGTTTGCAGCCTCTGCCTGTGGTAAAAGTACCAGCCAATCAGGTACCACATGCATAAGGAAACACATGACTCTGAACCACAGAGCTCAGTGAGAACAGCAATAGAACACGTCAGCGGCAAAAGGGCAATCACTCCTCTACCTCAAGGATGCATACAGTAATAGCCACTTTCTTGTAGTGCTGTCCTCGCTATAATGAAACAAACATGGGAAGGGACAGCAATGCAAACTAGGTCTCACCTTTGGAAAAACAGGTAGACTTAGGCCTAAAGCCCACCTTCTACATGTGCAAAAAAAATAGCTTCCTGGAAGGAGTTTTCTTTGTGTTAAGAAATTGCAATAGATGTGGCACTCTAAAAAAGGTCACAAAAGAAAAATATATTGGAAATGTCCCAAGTTTATTACAAAGTCCAAACAAAGCAGTCACTGAATGAAAATTCACTCCAAAGTAAGCCAACAGGTGATGGACATCTGGCACTCGTAGAGTTAATGCTTTCCAGGATCAGTGAAAATCCAACAGGATCAGGCAACATAAAAGAAAACAGCGAGGGTTAAGGGATGCATTACTATCTTGCACTCTTTAACCACTTAACGACCGCTCACGGCATATATACGTCGGCAGAATGTCTCGTACAGGCACAATCACGTACCCGTTCATCCCCGTGAGTCGGACCGCGGTTCCCGCGGACTCGATCGCCGCGGGGATCCCCGCGATCGTCTCACGGAGGGATGGAGCGGGGAGATGTTAGTGTAAACACAACATCTCCCCGCTCGCCTTACTGACACTGTCACCGACCTCCGCTCTGTGTACTCAGAGCGGAGATCGGTGATGTGTCACTCGTAGCCAAGCCCCCCCTCAGTTAGAATCACGCCCTTAGGCACACTTAACCCCTTCAGCGTCCCTAGTGGTTAACCCCTTCACTGCCAGTGTCATTTTTACAGTAACCAGTGCATTTTTATTGCACTGATCGCTGTAAAAATGACAATGGTCCCAAAAATGTGTCAAAAGTGTCCGATGTGTCCGCCATAATGTCGCAGTCACGAAAAAAATCGATGATCGCCGCCATTACTAGTAAAAAAAAAAAAAATTTATAAAAATGCCATAAAACTACCCCTATTTTGTAAACGCTATAACTTTTGCGCAAACCAATCAATAAACGGCGATTGCGATTTTTTTTACCAAAAATATGTAGAAGAATACGTATCAGCCTAAACTGAGGAAAAAATTTTTTTTTAATATATTTTTGGGGAATATTTATTATAGCAAAAAGTTAAAAATATTGCATTTTTTTCAAAATTGTCGCTCTATTTTTGTTTATAGCGCAAAAAATTTAAACCGCAGAGGTGATCAAATACCACCAAAAGAAAGCTCTATTTGTGGGGAAAAAAGGACGTCAATTTTGTTTGGGAGCCATGTCTCATGACCGCGCAATTGTCAGTTAAAGCGACGCAGTGCCGAATCGCAAAAAGTGCTCTGGTCTTTGGCCAGCCAAATGGTCCGGGGCTTAAGTGGTTAATAAACAGAAGTGCAACTTCAAAATATAAAAAAACTAAAAAAAAACTGTAATCTCTATTGGCTGTAATGCCATTGCACATTACCTGAATATATTACCAACATTAAATATTAAGGAAAAAATTTGAAAAGCCTTTCATTTTTTTTTCTTTCAGCAGCTTAGCAGATGCCACTAATTTATTCTTATGTGGTAGTGCATTTGTATTTTGACATCATATTTGGATTTAGTTTTAGTCATAGTCTTTTGACTAAAATTCCATTTTAGTTTTAGTCGTATTTTAGTCATCTGAATTATTTTAGTCATATTTTAGTCAACGAAAATAGTGTTAATTTAGTCAATGATAATATTTTAGTCAAAATTAACACTGTTGTTCAGGTACTGTAGATCTTCATATTTCCAAGGTTGCCTACCCCTGGTTTAGAGGTTATATTGTGTTCAGGATGCAAAGGCTGGGGCTGGACAGGCGCTATGTTTCACCCATATTTGGGTTGTGGTCCTTTTAAAGGGCATGATTTGTGTACAGTTGTGTACTCAGGGGTTTTTAACCATTCAGGGTGAGGGGTTCTGGGACAGTCTGAACAAACAGGAGAGGACTGATTTACAGCCCTCTCTGCATTGATCATTTCTTGTTTGGGACGCAGAATTTGGAGGTTTAGAGAAATATTTGGCTGGAAAAGAACCTTCACCCCTGATTACAGGGACTCTGGTCCAAAAAGCTTTAAGCCTACATCCAGGAAGCAGCACTTAAAGACAGGAAGCAGATGGTAAGTAGTAGGAAGTTTTGGAGAGGAGACAACTGTCTAAAAATTGTTCTAAAGGCAGAAGTTTTTTTTTTACCTTGGTGCATTCTATGCGTTAAGGTAAAAAACCTTCTTGGGGCAGCTCCCTCCCAGGCCCCCCTTATATTTACCTGAGCCCCATCTTGATTCAGCAATTTGCATGAGAGCAGCAGCTCTTCAATTTCTTTCTCTCCTCATTGGCTCACACAGCAGCGGGAGCCATTGGTTCATGCTGCTGTCAATCAAAGCCCATGAGGCGAGAGCAGGGGGCAGGGGCCAGGGCCGAGCCCCGCTCTGCATTTGAATGGACAATGTCCATTCACAGGAGCCCAGCTCGGGAGCAAGCCTGCTCAAGTGCCCCATAGCAAAAGGCTTGCTACTGGGCGCACTCTCTGCAGGAGGGAGGAGCCAGGACCGCCAGCAGGGGACCCAAAACAAAGAGAATCAGGGCTGCTCTGTGCAAAACCATTATAATTTTTGACCAATATAGACTTAAATAAGAGGAATTATAGGTTAATATACATTTAGAGGTCATTCACACAGGCGCTCACTTTTTACTAGTACCGTGCTGCATACAGGCAGCCTATATAAAGTGTGGATGGACACGCATCAGCTATATGGACTTACCTACATAGTCAAGTCTGACAAGTACGCAAGGACAGGTGCACAGCCCTGTATGTAGATCCTCTGCATGCGGGTCCATGCATTCTTCCTTGCATTTCTGTCAAAATTGCCTGTGCTGGTGAGTTCATACAGTAGTTGTGTGTCCATTCACCCAATATGGGTTGCCTGTTAACAGTTTATTGCTAGTGGAAAAAAAAAAAGTAAACAAATGGTTCTGCACACAGATGAGCGCTTATATGAAAGAGTTTATACCAGTGATGGCAAACATTGGTACCCCAGATGTTTTGGAACTATATTTCACATGATGCTCAACTACACTGCAAAGTGCATGAGCATCATGGGAAATATAGTTCCAAAACATCTGGGGTGCCAAGGTTTGTCTATACCGACACCAAGACCCAACACAGAGGTGTGAATGAAGGAACCTTCAGTTACCTTCTAGAGTGCTCTAAAACCCAGGGCATAGATTTATGCAAATAATTTTTTTGGAGTATAATAAACATATTAAACCACCTCATCCTACTATTGGTCCATTGCTGGTTGGCCTTAACGGCATATAGGCAGAGGCGGCAAAAAAAATCTCTGCTGAACTTTATTGGTATTGTGACAGCAGGAAGGTTGCATCCAGGGGGGTAGATATATTTCTCCCAGATTCAGGCTTTATGCTGACTTATACAACTAGGGTGGAGAGTTGTATAAGCCCAGCTGAGGCTAGTAGGCTCATGGATGACTCATACCTCTAGGGAGAGTGTGGGGCGTCGTACAGACAGGGAGTTGATGAGGCCAGCTGAAGCTTGTCAGCTCATTTAGGCCTCTATAAGAACTCCCAGCTTCATTAGATGTTAGCTCATGCCTGGAACCAGACCTGTGTGGACTGTCTAGGGAGAGTGAACCCCTGTGCGGTGAGAAAAAGCCTGTGTGGCTATTTGCTTGGACATTTAAAACCAGGGACTTAGGGACTAGGACAGCACTAGGCTGATCCCAGTTGTTAGTTAGGAAACCTGTATGTTTAGTCAGAGGTCAAGTTGACCAGGATTTATTTTGTTTATATGTTTCTTTTGGCTTTGCTGTGTTTTGTCACTGTAAATAGAAAATAAACCGCACCTTTTTTTTGATTTTGAAAACCACAACCTCCGTTTGCTGGGCCTGTTTTTGTGTGGGGAGCCCATCCCGGGGGTCACACACACCCGCTGCCGAGCTAACCCCCTCACAGTTGGTGGAGAACCAGTGGCAGTTTTTTTTAAGCCAGCATGGAGGAGATACTGAAGCAGCTGGCTCTAGCAAATGCCAATCAACAGCAGACAAATGCAGGTTTGCAAAAGAGCCTTGCAGCTCAACAACAGAACTTTGCAGCCCAGCAGCAAGCTCACCAACAGAGTCTGGAAGCTCAGCAACAAGCCCAGCAGCAATCTGAGGCCCGCTTCATAGACCTGTTACAGAAGCAAGAGCAGAGACTACAACAAATGGAAGCAGTAATGCAGCAACGTCCGCAGACCAGTGAGGAAAGCCGTCCCACTAATACCGCGTCCTTTGGGGTGAGTCGTTTATTGACAAAAATGACTGGAGAGGATGATCCAGAGGTATTTTTGACCACATTTGAAAGGACTGCTGAAAGAGAAAAGTGGCCTGAGGAGCAGTGGGCTGGACTGGTGGCTCCTCTGTTAACTGGTGAATCGCAGAAGGCTTACTATGACCTAGAGCCTGACCAAGCAAAAGACTATGTGATGCTAAAAGCTGAGATATTGGCAAGGCTGGGTGTCACCCAGGCTGTCCGGGCTCAGCGTGTGCATAACTGGACTTTCCAGCTTGGAAAACCCCCCAGGTCTCAAATGTATGATCTCATTCACCTGAGCAGAAAGTGGCTACAGCCAGAGACTTTGTCCGCACCAAAGATTGTGGAACGTGTTGTAATGGATCGGTTTTTGAGAGCTCTTCCTACTGCCATCCAAAACTGGGTAAGCCATGGAGACCCAGAGACGGCCAATGGTCTTGTGGATCGTGTGGAGAAATACTTGGCTACAGAGAACCTGACGGCCTCTTCCAGAGACACTCGGACTTTCCACCCTAAGACCAGACCATCCCCAGGGGCGGATAAGAGGATTCCAAGGGGTAAGGGTGGAGAGAGTGAGAGGGTGGGAGCTCTACCTCAAGTTTGGCGAGAACAGCCTGGGAAATCAGCGGCTCAAGAGGCGGCAAGAAGGATCGTTTGCTACCGCTGCCGGCAAGCGGGACATATTGCAGCCAATTGCCCGGTTGTGGAGGAACCCATGCAGTGTGACTTTCTGACGGGCAGACGTCAGTCGCTGTGTGCGACAGTCGCATGCACTGCCATTCGAGGAATTGAGAAACATTTATGCAAAATGTGTGTTAATGGTAGAAATGTTGTGGTATTGCTGGATTCAGGTAGCCTTGTGACCCTGATAAAGGCTGAGTTAGTTAAAACAGAGGTCTCTGGGAATAGCAAGGTAGCTGTTATTTGTGTGCATGGGGACACCCGAGAGTATCCAGTGACTACAGTGTGTTTCGAGACCCCCAAAGTTACCCTCTCTCATCCAGTGGGCTTAGTATCTCAGTTACCGTATGACGCCATTGTGGGAAGGGATTTTCCGAAGTTCTGGGAACTGTGGGATGATCCTGAGCCCCCCACTGGTGCCCCTATGTACCAGGAATGTGATAGCCAGAACTCCCCTGGGAGTGGTGAGGACTCTCCGGAATTTCCCTTATCAGTATTGGCAGGGGAGACTCAAGAAACTGGAGAGGAGCCCACCTCCTCAGACGAAAACCTACCGTCTGTGGAGTTTTCTGATCTTGAGGTTCACAGGGAAAACTTTGCCACAGAACAGTTGAAAGACCCCGCCCTAATAAAGGCACGCGAAAACGTAGTGAAAATAGATGGCGAGTTAGTGAACCCAGATAATACCTGCACTTACCCATACTTCAGCGTAGAGAAGGACCTACTGTATCGGGTGGCAAAAAGGGCAGAAGAAACCGTTGAGCAGCTTGTGGTGCCCAAACCTTACAGGAAGTTGGTGTTGGAGTTGGCCCATGGGCACATTCTTGGAGGTCATCTGGGGACAGAGAAAACCCGAGAGAGGGTATTACAGAGATTCTATTGGCCGGGGGTGATAAAGGACATAGAAAATTATTGTTCCTCCTGCCCTGTGTGTCAGAGGTCGGCCCCGATGCCACATTTCCGTAGCCCGCTGGTCCCTCTACCCATCATTGAGGTCCCGTTTGAGAGGATCGCCATGGATTTGGTAGGTCCTATAATCAAGTCCGCTAGGGGGCACCAGTACATATTAGTTATAATGGACTATGCCACCCGTTATCCAGAAGCGATCCCTCTCCGAAATACCTCGGCCAAAACCATAGCCAAAGAGCTATCTCTTGTGTTTAGCCGGGTGGGTATTTGTAGAGAACTGCTTACGGACCAAGGTACACCCTTTATGTCCCGGGTTATGAAGGAGCTGTGTAAATTGTTCAAAGTGACGCAATTACGTACATCTGTGTATCACCCCCAAACCGATGGGCTGGTTGAAAGATTCAACAAAACCCTAAAGCAAATGTTGAAGAAAGTGGTGGATAGAGATGGAAAGGATTGGGACTGTCTACTTCCTTATCTGATGTTTGCTATTAGGGAGGTGCCCCAATCCTCTACGGGATTCTCCCCCTTTGAGTTACTGTATGGGAGACACCCAAGAGGGCTGTTGGATATTGCCAAGGAAACTTGGGAAAGTGAGAGTTCTCCCCACAGGAGTGTGATTGAGCATGTCGCCCTGATGCAAGACCGAATTGCACAGGTAATGCCCATCGTGAAGGAACATTTGGCCCAAGCGCAGTTAGCACAGCAGAGAGTGTACAACCGTGGAGCCAAGACCCGTACCTTTTCCCCGGGGGATAGGATACTGGTACTTGTCCCTACGGTTGAAAGTAAATTCCTTGCCAAATGGCAAGGCCCCTACGAGATAATGGAAAAAGTGAGTGAAGTGAATTACAAGGTCAGACAACTAGGAAGGCGAAAGCCCGAACAGATCTATCACGTTAATCTGTTGAAAGCCTGGAGGGATAGAGAGTCCCTAGTCGCAGACACTTGGTCACCAGCTCAAACTGGTTGCGTGATTCCTGAGGTTGGAATAGCAGCCACCTTGTCACAACCCCAACAACAGGAGGTTAAGGAGTTTGTGCTTCGCAACAAGGAGGTATTCTCTGAGCTGCCGGGACAAACATCTGGGGTAGAGCATGACATCATTACCCCGCCCGGTGAAAGGGTGAAGTTAAAACCCTATCGGATCCCAGAGGCCCGACGGGAGGCAATACGGGAGGAAGTACAGAAAATGCTGAACTTAGGGGTGATAGAGGAGTCCCAAAGTGATTGGTCTAGTCCCATTGTGTTGGTGCCTAAACCGGATGGGAGCTGGCGATTTTGTAACGATTTTCGTCAGTTGAACAAAGTTACAAAATTTGACACCTACCCCATGCCACGTATAGATGAGTTGATCGACCGGCTGGGAACAGCCCGATACATGACGACTCTTGACCTCACAAAAGGGTATTGGCAAATCCCCCTGGCCAAATTGGCCAAAGAGAAAACCGCATTTGTAACCCCAGACGGGGCGTTCCAATATAAAAGAATGCCGTTCGGGTTACAGAATGCGCCGGCCACGTTCCAGCGGAAAATGGACCAGATGCTGAGGCCCCATCGGAAGTATGCTGCGGCTTACCTGGATGACGTAATTGTCCATAGCACAGATTGGGCCTCACATCTGCCAAAAGTGCAAGCAGTCCTGGACTCTGTTCGGGAAGCGGGGTTTACGGCTAACCCCAAGAAGTGTACCATTGGGCAGGAGGAGGCCAAATATCTTGGGTACACCATTGGGAGGGGAGTAATAAAACCCCAACTCAACAAAGTCGAGGCCATCCAGAGTTGGCCACGTCCCAACAGCAAGAAGCAGGTACGAGCCTTTCTGGGAATCGCTGGGTATTATCGGCGATTCATTCCCCACTTTGCCTCTAAGGCTGTGCCCCTAACCAACCTAACGAAGGGGAAAGGGTCGGTCATGATTAAATGGACCCCCGAGGCTGAGGCAGCATTCCAATTCTTGAAACAAGCCTTATGTAGCCAGCCAGTGTTGTACTCACCCGACTTCTCTAAAGACTTTGTCGTACAAAGTGATGCGTCAGATGTGGGGTTAGGAGCAGTATTGTCCCAGGTCTGGAACGGGGAAGAGCACCCAGTCATTTACCTCAGCAGGAAGTTGAAGTCCCATGAGGTAAATTACGCCACCGTTGAAAAGGAGTGTTTAGCGGTGAAGTGGGCTCTAGATTCCCTTCGGTACTACCTGCTAGGTAGGCACTTTGACATGGTTACGGATCACGCTCCGTTAAAGTGGATGGCTCAAAACAAGGAAACAAATAGAAGAGTGAATAGGTGGTTCCTGGCCCTCCAGGAATTCAACTTCACAGTAAAGCATCGCCCTGGCGTTCAAATGGGGAATGTGGATGCTTTGTCTCGAGTACATGAATGCCTGATTGCTGGTGTTCCAACCCCGAGGTTAAAACAAGAGGGGGGGGTATGTGACAGCAGGAAGGTAAAGTCACCTGGTTGCATCCAGGGGGGTAGATATATTTCTCCCAGATTCAGGCTTTATGCTGACTTATACAACTAGGGTGGAGAGTTGTATAAGCCCAGCTGAGGCTAGTAGGCTCATGGATGACTCATACCTCTAGGGAGAGTGTGGGGCGTCGTACAGACAGGGAGTTGATGAGGCCAGCTGAAGCTTGTCAGCTCATTTAGGCCTCTATAAGAACTCCCAGCTTCATTAGATGTTAGCTCATGCCTGGAACCAGACCTGTGTGGACTGTCTAGGGAGAGTGAACCCCTGTGCGGTGAGAAAAAGCCTGTGTGGCTATTTGCTTGGACATTTAAAACCAGGGACTTAGGGACTAGGACAGCACTAGGCTGATCCCAGTTGTTAGTTAGGAAACCTGTATGTTTAGTCAGAGGTCAAGTTGACCAGGATTTATTTTGTTTATATGTTTCTTTTGGCTTTGCTGTGTTTTGTCACTGTAAATAGAAAATAAACCGCACCTTTTTTTTGATTTTGAAAACCACAACCTCCGTTTGCTGGGCCTGTTTTTGTGTGGGGAGCCCATCCCGGGGGTCACACACACCCGCTGCCGAGCTAACCCCCTCACAGTATACATACTGTGCATACATTAGTATATGTAACAGGTTTAAGAGTTTCTCTGTTGCTGAAGAAAATAATGGAATTTATGTGCAGACACCTCTGTTGATAGTTTACATTTATATATTCCAGGACAGATTTAACTTCAGAATATAAATTAATTTATTAAAGTATAACTGAAGACAAAACTTTATTTTGTTTGTTTTAGATAGTGGTGGTGATGGTTTAGAATACTTGTCACGTTTTTATTGCTTTATGTGTCCCGATCAGGGAGATTCGCCATTCCTATTTCTCCTGGTGACCTTTGCCCCTGAAAGTGGGAGTGAAAGAAAATCAAAAATTTTGAGCAGTCAGCAGAACAGAAATAGAGGGGAAATCTTCCAATGGACACACTTTAGACCAGGGGTCTCAAACTGGGGGCCCTCCAGCTGTTGCAAAACTACAAATCCCATCATGCTTGTAACTGTCAGCCTTGCAATGCCTCATGGGATTTGTAGTTTTGCAACAGCTGGAGGGCCGCCGGTTTGAGACCCCTGCTTTAGACCAAGCCTGAAAAGATCTAGGATAAGTCCAAGCTGGATAGAAAGCTGGGTTTTTGAGAAAAGATAGAAGTGGATTATGTTTGGATTGCAGACCATGAGAGATTTTGAGTCTATCCCAAATAGCTAGAGAATGTTTAGTGATTGAGTTTTTTAAAGTTTTACGATCTATGGGATGTAACCATAAAATATTGTGTATGGAGAGAGGGTCACAATCTATTGCTTCGATGGTAACCCACAGGCGAATCTCAGTTTTGGAGTGGTATTTTGTGGATTGTGCTAGTTGAGCGGCTTTATAATATAATGAAATGCTTGGAAATCCTAGGCCACCATGAATTTTTGGAAGGAATAAGGTTTCTCTAGATATTTGTGGTTTGAGTTTCCTGCAAGTAAATTTTATAAATTTTTGTTGTACAATTCTAAGGAAATAGGCCGGGATGTGTATTGGAAGAACTCTGAAAAGGTACAGGAATTCAGGAAGTATGGCCATCTTTATTATATTTATTTTTCCAACCCAGGATGACCATTTTGAGAGCAAGCTTGTTGTTAATTTTAGTAAAGTAGGTATAGTTGGGGGAAAATAAATCCAAGTGGTTGGCAGTGAACTGGATACCCAGATAAGGAATGCTATGTGTAGCCCATTTAAAGGGTAATGATTCTTGTACAACAAATTTTTCTGCAGTGGTTAACGAGATATTCAATGCTGTAGATTTTTGAGTGTTAACTGTAAGGCCTGAGATGATCGAATAGTTTTTAAGTATTGTGAGGGGGTTAACTCGGTAGCGGGGGTGTGTGATCCCCTGGATGGGCTCCCCACACAAAAACAGGCCCAGCAGACGGAGGTTGTGGTTTTCAAGATCAAAAAGGTGCGGTTTATTCCTCTATTTACAGTGACAAAAAAAAAACACAGCAAAGCAAAAAGAAACAAACAAAATAAACCCTGGTCAGCTTGACCTCTGACTAAACATGCAGGTTTCCTAACTAACAACTGGGATCAGCCTAGTGCTGTCCTAGTCCCTAAGTCCCTGGTTTAGTCAATGTCCAAACAAATAGCCACACAGGCTTTTTCTCACCGCACAGGGGTTCACTCTCCCTAGACAGTCCACACAGGTCTGGTTCCAGGCATGAGCTAACATCTAATGAAGCTGGGAGTTCTTATAGAGGCCTAAATGAGCTGACAAGGTTCAGCTGGTCTCCTCATCTCTGTCTGCACGACGCCCCACACTCTCCCTAGAGGTATGAGTCATCCATGAGCCCACTAGCCTTATACAACTCTCCACCTAGTTGTATAAGTCGGCGTAAAGCCTGAATCTGGGCGAAATATATCTACCCCCCTGGATGCAACCAGGTGACTTTACCTTCCTGCTGTCACATACCCCCCCCTCTTGTTTTAACCTCGGGGTTGGAACACCAGCAATCAGGCATTCATGTACTCGAGACAAAGCATCCACATTCCCCATTTGAACGCCAGGGCGATGCTTTACTGTGAAGTTGAATTCCTGGAGGGCCAGGAACCACCTATTCACTCTTCTATTTGTTTCCTTGTTTTGAGCCATCCACTTTAACGGAGCGTGATCCGTAACCATGTCAAAGTGCCTACCTAGCAGGTAGTACCGAAGGGAATCTAGAGCCCACTTCACCGCTAAACACTCCTTTTCAACGGTGGCGTAATTTACCTCATGGGACTTCAACTTCCTGCTGAGGTAAATGACTGGGTGCTCTTCCCCATTCCAGACCTGGGACAATACTGCTCCTAACCCCACATCTGACGCATCACTTTGTACGACAAAGTCTTTAGAGAAGTTGGGTGAGTACAACACTGGCTGGCTACATAAGGCTTGTTTCAAGAATTGGAATGCTGCCTCAGCCTCGGGGGTCCATTTAATCATGACCGACCCTTTCCCCTTCGTTAGGTTGGTTAGGGGCACAGCCTTAGAAGCAAAGTGGGGAATGAATCGCCGATAATACCCAGCGATTCCCAGAAAGGCTCGTACCTGCTTCTTGCTGTTGGGACGTGGCCAACTCTGGATGGCTTCGACTTTGTTGAGTTGGGGTTTTATTACTCCCCTCCCAATGGTGTACCCAAGATATTTGGCCTCCTCCTGCCCAATGGTACACTTCTTGGGGTTAGCCGTAAACCCCGCTTCCCGAACAGAGTCCAGGACTGCTTGCACTTTTGGCAGATGTGAGGCCCAATCTATGCTATGGACAATTACGTCATCCAGGTAAGCCGCAGCATACTTCCGATGGGGCCTCAGCATCTGGTCCATTTTCCGCTGGAATGTGGCCGGCGCATTCTGTAACCCGAACGGCATTCTTTTATATTGGAACGCCCCGTCTGGGGTTACAAATGCGGTTTTCTCTTTGGCCAATTTGGCCAGGGGGATTTGCCAATACCCTTTTGTGAGGTCAAGAGTCGTCATGTATCGGGCTGTTCCCAGCCGGTCGATCAACTCATCTATACGTGGCATGGGGTAGGTGTCAAATTTTGTAACTTTGTTCAACTGACGAAAATCGTTACAAAATCGCCAGCTCCCATCCGGTTTAGGCACCAACACAATGGGACTAGACCAATCACTTTGGGACTCCTCTATCACCCCTAAGTTCAGCATTTTCTGTACTTCCTCCCGTATTGCCTCCCGTCGGGCCTCTGGGATCCGATAGGGTTTTAACTTCACCCTTTCACCGGGCGGGGTAATGATGTCATGCTCTACCCCAAATGTTTGTCCCGGCAGCTCAGAGAATACCTCCTTGTTGTGAAGCACAAACTCCTTAACCTCCTGTTGTTGGGGTTGTGACAAGGTGGCTGCTATTCCAACCTCAGGAATCACGCAACCAGTTTGAGCTGGTGACCAAGTGTCTGCGACTAGGGACTCTCTATCCCTCCAGGCTTTCAACAGATTAACGTGATAGATCTGTTCGGGCTTTCGCCTTCCTGGTTGTCTGACCTTGTAATTCACTTCGCTCACTTTTTCCATTATCTCGTAGGGGCCTTGCCATTTGGCAAGGAATTTACTTTCAACCGTAGGGACAAGTACCAGTATCCTATCCCCCGGGGAAAAGGTACGGGTCTTGGCTCCACGGTTGTACACTCTCTGCTTTGCTAACTGCGCTTGGGCCAAATGTTCCTTCACGATGGGCATTACCTGTGCAATTCGGTCTTGCATCAGGGCGACATGCTCAATCACACTCCTGTGGGGAGAACTCTCACTTTCCCAAGTTTCCTTGGCAATATCCAACAGCCCTCTTGGGTGTCTCCCATACAGTAACTCAAAGGGGGAGAATCCCGTAGAGGATTGGGGCACCTCCCTAATAGCAAACATCAGATAAGGAAGTAGACAGTCCCAATCCTTTCCATCTCTATCCACCACTTTCTTCAACATTTGTTTTAGGGTTTTGTTGAATCTTTCAACCAGCCCATCGGTTTGGGGGTGATACACAGATGTACGTAATTGCGTCACTTTGAACAATTTACACAGCTCCTTCATAACCCGGGACATAAAGGGTGTACCTTGGTCCGTAAGCAGTTCTTTACAAATACCCACCCGGCTAAACACAAGAGATAGCTCTTTGGCTATGGTTTTGGCCGAGGTATTTCGGAGAGGGATCGCTTCTGGATAACGGGTGGCATAGTCCATTATAACTAATATGTACTGGTGCCCCCTAGCGGACTTGATTATAGGACCTACCAAATCCATGGCGATCCTCTCAAACGGGACCTCAATGATGGGTAGAGGGACCAGCGGGCTACGGAAATGTGGCATCGGGGCCGACCTCTGACACACAGGGCAGGAGGAACAATAATTTTCTATGTCCTTCATCACCCCCGGCCAATAGAATCTCTGTAATACCCTCTCTCGGGTTTTCTCTGTCCCCAGATGACCTCCAAGAATGTGCCCATGGGCCAACTCCAACACCAACTTCCTGTAAGGTTTGGGCACCACAAGCTGCTCAACGGTTTCTTCTGCCCTTTTTGCCACCCGATACAGTAGGTCCTTCTCTACGCTGAAGTATGGGTAAGTGCAGGTATTATCTGGGTTCACTAACTCGCCATCTATTTTCACTACGTTTTCGCGTGCCTTTATTAGGGCGGGGTCTTTCAACTGTTCTGTGGCAAAGTTTTCCCTGTGAACCTCAAGATCAGAAAACTCCACAGACGGTAGGTTTTCGTCTGAGGAGGTGGGCTCCTCTCCAGTTTCTTGAGTCTCCCCTGCCAATACTGATAAGGGAAATTCCGGAGAGTCCTCACCACTCTCAGGGGAGTTCTGGCTATCACATTCCTGGTACATAGGGGCACCAGTGGGGGGCTCAGGATCATCCCACAGTTCCCAGAACTTCGGAAAATCCCTTCCCACAATGGCGTCATACGGTAACTGAGATACTAAGCCCACTGGATGAGAGAGGGTACCTTTGGGGGTCTCGAAACACACTGTAGTCACTGGATACTCTCGGGTGTCCCCATGCACACAAATAACAGCTACCTTGCTATTCCCAGAGACCTCTGTTTTAACTAACTCAGCCTTTATCAGGGTCACAAGGCTACCTGAATCCAGCAATACCACAACATTTCTACCATTAACACACATTTTGCATAAATGTTTCTCAGTTCCTCGAATGGCAGTGCATGCGACTGTCGCACACAGCGACTGACGTCTGCCCGTCAGAAAGTCACACTGCATGGGTTCCTCCACAACCGGGCAATTGGCTGCAATATGTCCCGCTTGCCGGCAGCGGTAGCAAACGATCCTTCTTGCCGCCTCTTGAGCCGCTGATTTCCCAGGCTGTTCTCGCCAAACTTGGGGTAGAGCTCCCACCCTCTCACTCTCTCCACCCTTACCCCTTGGAATCCTCTTATCCGCCCCTGGGGATGGTCTGGTCTTAGGGTGGAAAGTCCGAGTGTCTCTGGAAGACGCCGTCAGGTTCTCTGTAGCCAAGTATTTCTCCACACGATCCACAAGACCATCGGCCGTCTCTGGGTCTCCATGGCTTACCCACTTTTGGATGGCAGTAGGAAGAGCTCTCAAAAACCGATCCATTACAACACGTTCCACAATCTTTGGTGCGGACAAAGTCTCTGGCTGTAGCCACTTTCTGCTCAGGTGAATGAGATCATACATTTGAGACCTGGGGGGTTTTCCAAGCTGGAAAGTCCAGTTATGCACACGCTGAGCCCGGACAGCCTGGGTGACACCCAGCCTTGCCAATATCTCAGCTTTTAGCATCACATAGTCTTTTGCTTGGTCAGGCTCTAGGTCATAGTAAGCCTTCTGCGATTCACCAGTTAACAGAGGAGCCACCAGTCCAGCCCACTGCTCCTCAGGCCACTTTTCTCTTTCAGCAGTCCTTTCAAATGTGGTCAAAAATACCTCTGGATCATCCTCTCCAGTCATTTTTGTCAATAAACGACTCACCCCAAAGGACGCGGTATTAGTGGGACGGCTTTCCTCACTGGTCTGCGGACGTTGCTGCATTACTGCTTCCATTTGTTGTAGTCTCTGCTCTTGCTTCTGTAACAGGTCTATGAAGCGGGCCTCAGATTGCTGCTGGGCTTGTTGCTGAGCTTCCAGACTCTGTTGGTGAGCTTGCTGCTGGGCTGCAAGGCTCCTTTGCAAACCTGCATTTGTCTGCTGTTGATTGGCATTTGCTAGAGCCAGCTGTTTCAGTATCTCCTCCATGCTGGCTTAAAAAAACTGCCACTGGTTCTCCACCAACTGTGAGGGGGTTAACTCGGTAGCGGGGGTGTGTGATCCCCTGGATGGGCTCCCCACACAAAAACAGGCCCAGCAGACGGAGGTTGTGGTTTTCAAGATCAAAAAGGTGCGGTTTATTCCTCTATTTACAGTGACAAAAAAAAACACAGCAAAGCAAAAAGAAACAAACAAAATAAACCCTGGTCAGCTTGACCTCTGACTAAACATGCAGGTTTCCTAACTAACAACTGGGATCAGCCTAGTGCTGTCCTAGTCCCTAAGTCCCTGGTTTAGTCAATGTCCAAACAAATAGCCACACAGGCTTTTTCTCACCGCACAGGGGTTCACTCTCCCTAGACAGTCCACACAGGTCTGGTTCCAGGCATGAGCTAACATCTAATGAAGCTGGGAGTTCTTATAGAGGCCTAAATGAGCTGACAAGGTTCAGCTGGTCTCCTCATCTCTGTCTGCACGACGCCCCACACTCTCCCTAGAGGTATGAGTCATCCATGAGCCCACTAGCCTTATACAACTCTCCACCTAGTTGTATAAGTCGGCGTAAAGCCTGAATCTGGGCGAAATATATCTACCCCCCTGGATGCAACCAGGTGACTTTACCTTCCTGCTGTCACAGTATATTCATAAGGTTAGGAGCTGAAATTTGAGGTGAAGACAAAAATAGAAGGATGTCATCCGCAAATAAGCATATCTTGTGGTGACAACCTCCCATTTCTATGCCTGTTATAGAAGGTTCCATTTTTATTCTCTGTGCTAAAGGCTCAATAAGCAAAGCAAATAATAAAGGTGAGAGCGGCCATCCTTGACGTGTGCCCCTCTCTATGTTGAATGATTCAGATTTGTAACCTGCGTATTTAATGTAAGCTTTAGGTTTGTGGTAAAGTGCTGAAATCAATTGTAAGAAATGCGGGCCGAAATTCCATTTACTAGGAGTATAGTGCATATAGGACCATGAAATGGAATCAAATGCCTTTTTTATATCTAATAAGAGGAAACAGGCTGGGATATGGTGTGATTTAGCAGCATGTGATAAAAGGGTGGCACACTGGCATGTCTAATATTGTCACTAGCTTGTCGGATAGGGATAAATCCTACTTGATCTTTATGTTCAATTTTACCAATGAATGTATTAAGTCTAGTAGCAAGAACTTTGGCTAATATTTTGACATCTATATTTAGTAAGGAGATAGGACGATAGTTTGAACAGATGTTATTGTCCGTGTTAGGTTTGGGAAGCATACAAATAATTACTGTTAATGTTTCCTGTCTAAATGAGTAACCTGATAGTAGAGAGTTGAAGGCATCAGTTAAGGTGGGTGATAATGTTTCAATATATGTAAGTGTAGCGGGGTCTCCTTTAAGGCCCCGGGACTACGTTACTCAGAACCCCGTTTGGCACCCAGAGTGCAGTAAGCCACCGCAGAGACTCATGGGAGGGGTTATTTAAGGAGGAGGCGAGGCGGACACCATGCTGCAAGCAAGAGATTCTTCCTGTGCGGATCTGCTGCAGTGCAAGGCCTGAAGCCTGGGCCTTGCGCAACTTCCAAAGAGCCTTCCACCCCACTGCGGAGCCTGGGTGGCACCGGACTTGTCGAGTGAGGACATCAGTTAGATCGGGGACCCGATCATTGCAGACGCTGTGTGTGGAGACACAGCAGGTGGAAGTCCCGGACTGGGATCGCGTCCGGAGTGGTGAGCGAGCACTTGCTCAAACCAATAGACTGTACCGTGTTTAGGCCTACAGACTGCCTTGGCCCACCTATCGTTGTTTGTTGTTCCATTGGGAGACCCGTAGCAGGACAGAGTTGAAGGGTCTCCAGTTTAGTGTTCCTTGAGACTGCTTACTTGTGGATTACAAATATTATCTCATCAAGTGCACCACCGAAAGTTTGCATGCGAAGAAATCATAGGGTAAAAGACTGAGAAATATTCTATGTCAGGCCTGACTGGGGGGGGAGATAGAATATTGTTTAGTGCGCCACAGGGCGCGCACACCATAATAGCTGCGCGTGGTGTGTTACCGCGCTGGGCCATTATTGTGTGCTACACCTATTGCCACAGGGCTCTGTAAGCAAGTTGCATGTGTTCTGTTCTGCCTATGCTTCTGATATAAAAAGTAAAGCCGTTGCATTTAATCTTTCGCCTCAGTGTGTTGTCCTACTGTAAAAGAGATTACCCCTTATAATAGTACTGAATGTGATATAAGTTTAACCCTAGACTAACTGTGCCAGAGTGGGTCGAGTAAGATTGCCGGGGGTTGGCGGTGCTGTATGCAGGGCCCGAAATCAAACCAGCGGCTCTCTTAACTGGGGGTAGCGCTACAGTGGGGGCTCTCGAGTCCGGGATCCTGTTGCAGCAAGTAACGCGCCAAAAGTACCAGCATGGACCCGCTAGAAGTAGGACAGTGGTGCAAAGTGGTCGGCACAGATCCAGCCGGGGTAGTAGTCATAGAACTCCCAGGGATCTGGCAAGAAGAAGCGGTGAGGCAGCTAGTGATGTCACTG
The DNA here is from genome assembly GCA_029206835.1 of Rana muscosa. Lineage (NCBI taxonomy): Eukaryota > Metazoa > Chordata > Amphibia > Anura > Ranidae > Rana > Rana muscosa. Next base: position 894,854,074 of record CM055117.1, on the reverse strand, counting down.
TCACCGTATCAGAAAGCATGGGTGGTGGATGTCAGGACGAATTCCTCACTGACCCACGCACTAATAGAGTGGAAGGACGGAATCCCAGAACATTTCAAGAACCCAAGTGTAAAAGCTATAGATGATCAGACTTATAGCCTAATACACGCGCTGCCGCTCAAGCCAGGAGGGCGGTTTCAGACACCAAAACTATCTTCATCACCCACCCCAAATGCAGAAAAACAGCAGTAAAGGGAGAGTCCCGGGTCGCCATCTGCCACCCTCAGCGCAGAGTTGTGCGCGGTCCTAGGGGAGATTGTAGCCCAGTGTAAGAAAGATCCTACAGATTACCAAATGTCAGGATACAGAAAACTTAAAATATTCTCAGGAAGGAAACCTGTACCTTCGGGTGAAGAGGGGTTTGAGGAGTGGTTAGACGGTGCCACTCAGGCCCTAGAAGAATGGGAAGTCCCAGACCACAGAAAGAAGCAGAGAATTGCTGAGAGCTTGAAGGGGCCTGCTCTAGAGGCCATACGCAACCTCAAGATGAGTAAGACAGACTGTGATGCACAGGACTATCTGGACATTCTGCAGAATGTGTTCGGTGGAACAGAGAAAATCACTGAGCTCACCTATCAGCTGGAGCACTGCTACCAAAAGACAGGAGAGAAACTGTCAGAGTTCATGAGGCGCCTGGATAAGATCCTGCATAAGATGATTCTTAAGAAGGGGATTGACCCACGGAAGGTGGATGAGGCCCGTGTTCAACAGGTGATGAGAGGATCTCAGCCCTTGGACCCCATCGCATTGGCGCTACGCACAAGACAGGATGGAGTACCCTGACTTGATTCGAGTGGTCAGAGAGGAAGAAGCTATGCTGGAGGAGAAGAAGAGGAGCCTACCAGCTGAGTCGGTAAATCCTCCTCCAGTGATGGAAAAGAAGTCAAGGGAACCAGAGAGGGAAAGTCAGAGGAAGCAGCTGTTTCCCAACACCTCAGCGCCCGCATCCCTGGAAGATTGGGGGGATGTGATTTGTTTCAATTGTGGAGGAGCTGGCCATTTCGCCAAAGTGTGTGCCAGTCCAAAGAAAAAAAAGATGAATAACCGCAAGCCGCCGGAAAACTTCAGCGGGCCCCGGTGAAGGAGTCAACCGGGTGCCCATCATCTCCAGTGAACTCCAAACTGAATGAGAAGCACATGAAAAGAGTGGACAAGACCCCTCAGAAGAAACGCAAGGTTCCTCAGAAGGAACGCACCCCAAAGAAAGAGAGTAGTGTCCTTCAGCGGGTAGTTACACCCATCAAAAGGAGGGAAATCAATGCATACCAGGCCCAAGAGAGACTTAAGTTCAAAGAGAAATGGAAGAAAGAAGGTCAAAAGGGAAAATGCAAAGATCAAAAAAAAGAGACCCCCTCGAAGCGATATCCAGAGAAGCTGGTGGGTCCCTCCCCGATAGTACCAGTTCAAGTGGAGGGAGTCTACACAAGAGCCATATTGGATACTGGGGCGCAAGTGACCCTGTTGTACCGGGACTTTTATGACAAGCACTTAAGTCACCTACCTATCCAGAAGATTGAAGAGTTGGAGATATGGGGAATTGGGACAGAGAGTTTCCCTTATGATGGATCTGCCTATAAAACTGACTTTTGACCCGTCCATAGCCGGGAAGGCTGAAGTGTTTGATACCTTAGCTGTGGTATGCCCCCGACCGCCTGGAGCTAACAAGAGTTCCTTAATAATAGGGACCAACACGGATCTGGTCCGAAGACTTCTGGCCCCTCTGACAAGAAGGAAAGACCTCACAGTCACTGAGATCCACCCAATGTTGAAGACAGCCTACCAACGGCTGATCTTGGAACAGAAGGCCCCGGAAGATGGGGTAGGGAAGGTCTGGAGGCTGGGAAGAAAGGGGAATAGTGCTGCAGCCCGGTGAAGTAACCTACTTGAAAGCCACAGTGAAACTCACTTGGGAGCAGCCTGGCCCTTTTGTCATGTTGGAACCCGACCCAAGGGAAGAACATTCGGGCTTAGAAGTAGTCCCAGAAATGGTCCCGGTGAGGGCCCTGAAGAAGGCTCATTGTAAAGTGCCTGTGAGCGTCAGAAATACCACGGATGGTCCCATGGAAATCCCAGCCAGGCTGTTACTGGGCCGGGTGAGCCCAGCTACCCCAGTTGCTTCATCAGATGTGGAGAAGACACATGGAGAAAGTACTGTGTGGGAGAAACTTTCCATGGAGAATCCAAACCTGCCCAGGGCTTGGAAAGAGAGAGCCAAGGCCCAGTTGACCAATTGGGAAAGGATCTTTTCCCAAGATGAATTCGATGTGGGGTGTGCTAGGAGTGCCACCCATCGAATCCGCCTCCAGGAAGACAAGCCCTTCAGGGAGAGGGTTAGGCGGGTTCCGTTAGCAGACCTCGAAGACTTGAGGGAGCAGCTCGCCGAGCTCAAGCGAACAGGGGTGATTCGAGAATCTAGAAGTCCCTATGCCTCCCCTATAGTGGTGGTCCGGAAGAAGAATGGGTCACTGAGGCTGTGCATAGACTATAGGACCCTCAACAGGAGAACCATACCGGACCAGTATACCACTCCAAGGATAGAGGATGCCCTACAGAGCTTGTCTGGAGCCAAGTGGTTCAGTGTTATGGACCTCAAGAGCGGGTACTATCAGATCCCGATGTATCCAGAAGACAAAGAGAAGACGGCTTTCATAACCCCGGTAGGGTTCTTTGAATTCGACCGGATGCCTCAAGGTCTGTCTGGAGCTCCAGCCACCTTCCAACGTCTCATGGAGAAGACTGTGGGAGATATGAACCTCATCGAAGTCCTCGTATACTTGGATGACATCATTGTCTTCGGAAGAACCTTGGAAGAGCATGAAGAGAGGCTGGAGAAAGTTTTGAAGAGACTGAGTGAGGAAGGACTCAAGCTCTCACCTGAAAAATGCCAATTCTATCAGTCATCAGTCAACTATCTGGGGCACATAGTGTCTGAAGATGGGGTAGCCACAGACCCCGAAAAATTGGAGGCAGTCACCTCCTGGCCCAGGCCCACCACTGTGACAGAGCTCAGATCCTTGCTGGGGTTCTGTTCCTATTACAGGAGGTTTGTGGAGGAGTTTGCTCGGATAGCCAGGCCTCTGAATGAGCTGCTTAAGACGGAGGGGGAAGAGGACGACACAGGCCCCAGAAAGCCAGGGAAGTCAGTCAAGGACCAGTGGAACGAGAAGTGTGAGAATGCCTTCCAGATGTTGAAGAAGACATTAACCACTGCCCCTGTCCTGGCCTACGCAGACCCTAAGAAGCCTTATGAACTTCATGTAGATGCCAGTCATGATGGTTTGGGAGGAGTGCTGTACCAGGAGCATGAAGAGCAACTGAGGCCTGTTGCGTATGTGAGCAGAAGTCTGACTCCCTCAGAGAAGAACTACCCCACCCATAAGTTGGAGTTCCTGGCCCTTAAGTGGGCGGTAGTTGACAAACTCAGAGACTATTTGTATGGGGCGGAATTCACAGTGAAAACCGACAACAACCCCCTCACCTATCTTTTCACCACAGCAAAGTTGGATGCCACAGGACATAGATGGCTGGCGGCGCTGTCTGCCTTCAATTTCAGCCTGAAATACAGACCTGGGGCTGGAAACCGAGATGCAGACGCTTTGTCTAGAAGATCTCACGTCCCCACTTGCAGTACAGACGACTGGACCCAAGTGGCACCCGACAGAGTGCGGGCCCTCTGCCAAGGGGCTGAACTCCAAGCCAGTGGCGGCTCAAGAGCAGAAGAGATAGGTGTTACCATAGTAGGAGTTCCCAAGCAATACTGTGGAGTAACCCAACTGGGGGAAGATAACTTGCCAAGATTGTCAAAAAAAGAGTTGAGATCTGACCAATTGGAAGACCCCATGGGGAGATTGGTCTTGGAGGCCCTAGAGAATCAGGATCCGAATAGACTCTTACGCCACCCTTCAAAGGAGGCTCGCCTATTGAGGAAGGAGTGGGACAGGTTGCAGGTGCATCAGGAAGTGGTCTACCGAAGGGGCCCCTCTGATTACCTAGAAGACAAATGGCAATTGTTCTTGCCTGAGAAGCACCGAGAGACAGTCCTGGTTGCTCTGCACGACAACCATGGCCACCTAGGGGCGGAAAGGACCTTCCGACTTGTTAGGGACCGTTTCTATTGGCCCTGCATGAGGGCTGAAGTTGAAGAATACTGCCACTCATGTGCACGATGAATCCAGAGAAAGACTTTACCTCATCAAGCTGCCCCAATGGGCCATCTGCAAAGTCAAAGCCCACTTGATCTGGTATGCATTGATTTTCTCTACCTCGAACCCGACCTGAGTGGACTAGGAAATGTTCTGGTAGTAACCGACCATTTCACCCGGTCCAACCAAGGACCAGAAGGCTTCCACCGTGGCCAAAGTGCTGATGGAGAAATACTTTGTACACTATGGGCTACCACAACGGCTCCATTCAGATCAGGGAAGGGATTTTGAAAGTCGATTGATCCGTAAACTCCTGGATTCTTTGGGGATCAAGAAGACAAGAACTACCCCCTACCATCCACAAGGTGATGCTCAGCCGGAGAGGTTCAACCGAACCCTGCTCAACATGCTGGGGACCCTAAGCAGTGAAAAGAAGCAGCATTGGAGCAACCACATAGCGGCAGTTGTGCATGCATACAACAGCACCACCAGTGAAGCTACAGGGTACTCACCCTATCGACTTATGTTTGGGAGAGAAGCAAGACTACCCGTAGATCTGGCCTTCGTCACTTCCATAGACCATTGTTCTGCTGCTTCTCACAAGGGATATGTCGATAGACTCAGACGCAATTTGAAATTGGCCTATGAACAGGCCCAGGCGGCCTCGGAGCAAAGGGGGGCCCGCAACAAGAAAAATTTTGACCTGAAACTTAGGATTCAGGATTTGCAACCAGGAGACAGAGTGCTGCTACGGAACTTGGGGGTCCCTGAAAAACACAAGCTTGCAGACAGATGGAGACCTGAACCTTATGTTGTTTGCAAAAGGCTACCGGGCCTGCCCGTTTACAGACTTAAACCAGAAGGGAAGGTGGGACCCTTGAAGACCTGGCATCGGAACCATCTAGTTCCACTAGCGGAGGCAGTTCGGATACCCCCTGTGACGGATTCCCCTGAGCCAACTTCCATCCTGGATACTCCCAGACCGAACATTCGGTCCCAGACCCCTCAGATTGGGGATACAGAGACCTCAGAGATAAGTGATGATGAGGGAGAAGAACTTGACTGGCTTTGGCCTTCACAGGCCCCAGGAACCTCTGCTATTGATCTTCCACCTGAAGAAGACACCATAGATCAGACGCTGAATGCAGAAGCTACTGAGTTCATTTCGTCCAGTCCTTGGTCAGATTCTTGGGAGAGTGCCTGTGACTTACTCCCTGAGGAAGATCCAAGGGAGTCTCTGTACCTCCCTGCTCCAGAGTCCAGTGCTCCTGAACCAGTGGAAATCCCTAGGTCAGTTCCAGAGGAAGAGCCCGTTCTAATAGGAGTGAGTGAGTGAGTGAGTGAGAACTTGTATAGCGCTACAATTGCGAACTAAATCGCCTCAAGGCGCTTGGCATCCAGTGTCGTTGAGATCCTTTAGAAGAGATGGGTCTTTAGTTTTTTCCGAAGGCTCGATGGTTTTCTTCCATGCGGATGTTCATGGGTAGCGCATTCCATAGTCTTGGTCCTTGGACAGCAAACCTTCGTTCTCCCTTGGCTTTGTAGCGAGTCTTGGGGATATGGAGGAGGTTTTGGTTGGTTGATCGAAGGTCACGAGTAGTGGTGTAGTGTTTTATTTTTTCGCATAGATATTGTGGTGCCTTTCCTTGTGCACATTTGTGGGTGAGGCAGAGGGTCTTGAATGTGACCCGATCCTTTACGGATAGCCAGTGGAGGCTTCTCAGGGATGGTGTGATTGATTCCCAGGGTTTTTTCCCTGTTACCAGTCTGGCCGCTGTGTTTTGGATGACTTGTAGATGTGCAATCTGGTATTTGGGAAGTCCTAGATAAAGGGAGTTAGCGTAGTCAAGCCGGGAATTGATGATGGTTCCGACTACTACTGCTCTGTCTTTTTCTGGGATGAAAGGGATAAGTCTTCGTAGCAGGCGGAGAAGGTGGTGGGATCCGCTGACTACTGATCCTATTTGTGCGTCCATAGTCATGTCTGAGTTAAAGATGACTCCCAGGCTTTTTACTTTGGTGCTTGGGGTTATGTTTTGTCCAAGGATGGTGGATGGTGTCCATGTGGTCCTGGCGTTTTTCTTTCGGTTAGCGTGGAAAATGAACAGTTCTGTTTTGGATGCATTAAGCTTGAGGGAGCTCTCTGTCATCCAATTGTTGATTAATGTAAGGCATTTTTCCAGCCCGTAATATTGTTCTTTTTTGTTGTTGATGCGAAAGTAAAGTTGGGTGTCGTCTGCATAGGAGTGATAACGTAGATCCTGTTCACTGATGATTTTGAGGAGTGGTCGGAGGTAGATGTTGAAGAGTACCGGTGACAGGGGTGATCCTTGAGGGACTCCGCATGTATTTATGCGTGGTGCCGAGGTGAAGGCTCCCAGTTTCACTGTCTGGGATCTGTTTTCCAAAAAGGATGTGAACCATGGTAGGTCCTCGTCCGCGACTCTTGCCACTTCTGTGAGGCGCGTAAGTAGAATTTTGTGATCTACTGTATCAAAGGCTGCACTAAGGTCCAGCAGCACCAAGAGGCACGATTCTCCGTCATCTGCTGCTTCTAGTGCGTCGTCCCATATTTTAAGAAGTGCCGTTTCCGTCCCATGGCCTGGGCGGAACCCCGATTGAAGTGGATCCAGGAGTTTGTGGGTATCCAAATGAAGTTGTAGCTGTTGTGTTACAACTTTCTCGATGATCTTGGAGATGGTGGTCAGGCTTGTTACCGGTCTTCTAAAATTTGGGTCATTCGGGTCAAGGTTAGGTTTCTTTAGGAGGGGTTTGATTATTCCTTGTTTAAGGGAAGTCGGCACAATACCTTCTTTGAACGATTGGTTGATGAAGTGTGTTATGAGCGGTGCTAAGATGTCGGTACATTCTTTCAGTAGTTTTGCCGGAATGATGTTGTTCGGTGAAGTACTATCTCGGAGGCTTCTGATGATGTTTTTAGTAGTGTTGATTGTAATTGGGACCAGAGTAAATTTCTTTGATTGCAGATTATTTATCTGGTTCTTTTCATCCTTTGGCCGTGTGGGGTTGTTTGATTTTTCCTGCTGAATTATTTTCCTAATGTTATCGATTTTGTTGATAAAAAAATTCGACAGTTCATTGCAGAATTCCTGTGTTTCGTTTGCTGAAGACTCCAAGCAGATGGGATTCATGGTCTGGGCCACTAGTTTAAAGAGTTCACGGGGGCGGTTTAGGGCTTTTGCGATGGTGTTAGTGAAATGGTCTTTTTTTGCTTTGAAGATTGCTTTATGATATTTCCTAGTGAGTGCTTTGTAGATTGTGTAGTTCTCCTTTGTTGAATTTCTTCTCCATGCTCCTTCTGCTCTTCTGCGTTCTTGTTTCAGTAAAGTCAGAGTGTCATTGAACCAGCCCGCGTTGTTTTTGCGGATGCACGCTCTGCGTCTTGGAGCAACCGTGTCTGCTGTCTGTAGCAAAGCTTTGTTCAGGGAGTTGAGTGTTTCTTCTGTTGAGTGGTTTTGGTTTAGCATTTCCATATTGTTCTGTAGTGTGGTTTTGAAAAGTTCAGAGTATAGTTTCTTCTGTGATCTTGTCCAGTATGTTATTGCTGATTGTATTGATTTTTGTCGGGTGGTGTTGGTCGTTATGGTAAATTTGATGGCATGGTGGTCTGTCCATGGTAGAGGCTGGTTGTCCAGTGTGTTGATGTCCATATTTTGTTTGAAGATTAGGTCAAGAGTGTGACCTGATACATGTGTAGGAGTATTTATCAGTTGTTGCAAGCCTAGTTTTTCTAGTTGGTCGATGCAGGCGGTGGCGATAGGGTCTTCGGGGGCATTGGCCCAGAGGTTGAAGTCTCCGAGTAGCAGGAGGTTTTTGGTTTTCATGGTGTATGTCGAGAAAAATTCATCGAAATGTGTGAGGAGTTGTGTCTTTGGTCCCGGTGGTCTGTAGCCGAGCAGTATGTGGACGGTATCCTGGGGTGTAGTTTGAAGTTGCAAAGTGAGCGTTTCCATAAAAGGTAATGAGTTCTGTAGAGTTGGTTTGATGAACGTGAGGTGGTCCTTGTAAATTACTGCTAGGCCTCCTCCTCTTTGTCCTGTTCTATGCTCCGTTAGGATGCGGTAGTTCTCCGGCACTAGTTCTGCTAGGACGGTATTGCAGTCGGGTGTTAGCCAGCTTTCAGTGATGAAGAGGCAATCTATGTTGTGTTGAGTGATGAAATCATGGATTTCCTGTCTGTGTTTGACTGCCGATCAGGTGTTGATTAGGGCACTTGATAGATGTTGTAGTATCCGTGGGGCTCTAATGTTTTTTCCTGTTGATAGTTGACTAATTCTTAGGATTCGTTCTTTTTGTAGTTTTTTTTTGGATGGGTGTTGGTAGTATAGTGGTAAAGTTCTTTAGGCTTCGGATGGTGTCAGCTGAGTATTTAATATTGCCCATGTTGAGAATGATCCAGCTGACGATAATGATGATGATCCCAATGATGATGATTCCTTGCTGCTCCCTGGAGGCTGTTGAAGCTACAAGGAAGCCCAAGAGGACAGAGGAAGCGAAGAGCCATAAAACCTCCGAGAAGATTAACTTACCCACAGATGGGGCAGAGTGCGGAGGACACTGTGGTTACTGCTAGGAGGAGTGTGGAAGACCCTGATCCTCCCACTGTTCATTTAGTGGAGGGCAACCCCAACTCACTCTCTGGCACAGTTAGGCAGTACACTGATGATAGTGTGACCTGTGGGCAGGGAAGTTCACCGCCTCGTTTTTGGTGGGAATTTCCTCTGCCAACATCATACGAAACTTTGATTGATGTTGTACGTTCTGTGAGCTAGTGTTATGTCATCTTTGGGGACCAAAGAGATTAAGTGGGGGGAGTGTGTAGCGGGGTCTCCTTTAAGGCCCCGGGACTACGTTACCCAGAACCCCGTTCGGCACCCAGAGTGCGGTAAGCCACCGCAGAGACTCATGGGAGGGGTTATTTAAGGAGGAGGCGAGGCGGAGCTCGGACTCTTTGGACACCACGCTGCAAGCAAGAGTTTCTTCCTGTGCGGATCTGCTGCAGTGCAAGGCCTGAAGCCTGGGCCTTGCGCAACTTCCAAAGAGCCTTCCACCCCACTGCGGAGCCTGGGTGGCACCGGACTTGTCGAGTGAGCACATCAGTTAGATCGGGGACCCGATCGTTGCAGACGCTGTGTGCGGAGACACAGCAGGTGGAAGTCCCGGACTGGGATCGCGTCCGGAGTGGTGAGCGAGCACTTGCTCAAACCAATAGACTGTACCATGTTTAGGCCTACAGACTGCCTTGGCCCACCTATCGTTGTTTGTTGTTCCATTGGGAGACCCGTAGCAGGACAGAGTTGAAGGGTCTCCAGTTTAGTGTTCCTTGAGACTGCTTACTTGTGGATTACAAATATTGTCTCATCAAGTGCACCACCGAAAGTTTGCATGCGAAGAAATCATAGGGTAAAAGACTGAGAAATATTCTATGTCAGGCCTGACTGGGGGGGAGATAGAATATTGTTTAGTGCGCCACAGGGCGCGCACACCTTAATAGCTGTGTGCGGTGTGTTACCGCGCTGGGCCATTATTGTGTGCTACACCTATTGCCACAGGGCTCTGTAAGCAAGTTGCATGTGTTCTGTTCTGCCTATGCTTCTGATATAAAAAGTAAAGCCGTTGCATTTAATCTTTCGCCTCAGTGTGTTGTCTTACTGTAAAAGAGATTGCCCCTTATAATAGTACTGAATGTGATATAAGTTTAACCCTAGTCTAACTGTGCCAGAGTGGGTCGAGTAAGATTGCCGGGGGTTGGCGGTGCTGTATGCAGGGCCCGAAATCAAACCAGCGGCTCTCTTAACTGGGGGTAGCGCTACATAAGATAATATAGTGCGAAAATCCATCAGGGCCAGGTCTTTTGTTTGTTTTCAGCGTTTTGATAGCATTTGAGACCTCTTCAACCGAAACAGGTTTCTCTAGTAGCTCTAACTGTGTTGTGGATAATGTGGGAAGAGAAATGTGGGAAAAAGACTCATCTGCTTTGGATGCATCCAGTTCAGTGTCAGAAGAATATAAACTAAATGTGTCTTAAACTTTTGAAGTATTTTCATTGGGTTATTGGAATATACATCTTTAGATATTTTAGGGGAATAGGTTTAGTGGGAGAGTTGTGAGATTTGGGCGTGCGGGCTAATAGAGTTTCTGGTTTATTAGCTTTCATGTAAAAATTGTGGCGTGATTGATTAATAGTTTTGTCTGCTGATTCTGTGAGAAACAAATCAAATTCAAGTTTAGCCTTATCTAATTGCCATTGTAATAAAGGGGAAGGATTGGATTGAAATGCCATGTAGCAAGTGTTAAAATTTGTTTCTAATTTGTTATGCAAAACTCTACGTTCTCAGTTAAATAGAGCCGCTTGTTTCATACATATACCACGTAAAACTGGTTTGTGAGCTTCCCACAGAGTGAGCGGGGATATATCAGGGGTAGAGTTGTCTACAATGTATTCTTTCAGTGCAAGTTCAATATTAAGTTTATGTGTTGGATTTTTAGTAGGTAATCTCTAAAGCCCCGTACACACGGTCGGACTTTTGGCCAACAAACTTCATTTTGAGCAAGTTGGACCAACAATCCGACCGTGTGTACGCTCCATCGGACAAACTTTTTTTGCTTTCTTCTTGTTTTCATCGGACAAAAGTTGGGTCTGCAAACGGACAAACTTTTGCCCAACAAAAGTCCGATGGAGCAAAGTCCGACCGTGTGTACAGAAAACCATCGGACTTTTGTCCGATGGACAAAACAACTAATGTTAAAATCAACCAACAATAGCAGAAGTTGACCAAAGGGTGGCGGTAAAGAGCAGAAAAGAGCAGAAAAACCACGTGATGTTGCAAAAAGTTTTGGGAAAGTTTGCAGAAAAGTCCGAGCGTGTGTATGCTATGGGTGTTCCCGACCAACTCCGTTCGGACAAAAAAACACGGAAAAATCCGATGGAAGTCCGACCGTGTGTACGGGGCTTTAGAAGCCAGGTCGGATCATGTGCTTTTGGAATGGTAGAGGCTGTAGCGGTAAGTATTGAACTATGATCCCACCATGGGATTGGCAAAATTTTGGATGAAAGGATTTCAGGCACCATACCTGTAGTTAGGAATATCTAGTCTATTTGTGAGAATGAGCGATGAGGATGTGAATAATGGGTAAATTGTCTTTTAGCCCAGGTTCACACTGGGCTGCAGGAGTGAAGCCATGCGAGTTCAGCTGAACTCGCATGATTTCACTCCCGCTTGTCAGTCCCGATTTCGGCCGCGATTACAGAGACATCTGTGCAGGTTTCTGCACAGATGTCAATGTAAATCGTGTGCCGAAATGGCAAAATATAGTACAGAAACTACTTGATTTCAATATAGGTGATTTGTCTAGAAAGGGAAAGAGAGTTAGGCCTCGTACACACGGCCGAGATTCTCGTCGAAAAAAACATGTTGTTTTTTTTGACGAGATTCTTGGACAAGAAAATTGTCCCGGCCGAGTGTACACACACTCGATTCAAAGAACCCGCGGTTCTTTGAATGGAGCGTACGCGGTGACGTCATCGACTACGACGAGCATGCGCTCGTCACATTCGATGCCGTCGCCGCCATCTTGGTATACCCTACGTATGCCTAGGAAGCTACCGCTCATGCGTCAAATTCATTTCGAACATGCGCGGGCTTCCGGGAGGACAGGTAAGTGTACACACACTCACTTTTCTCGTCGAGAAACATGCCGACGAGAATCTCGACGAGAAAATAGACAGCAGGTTCTCTATTTTCTCGTCAAGGTTACTTGTCGGTTTTCTCGACGAGAAACCATACACACGAACGAGTTTCTCGGCAAGACATCTCTGCCAGCAAGTTTCTTGCTGGTTCTTGCCAAGAAACTTGGTCGTGTGTACGAGGCCTCAGGTTAGAATCTCCACATAAATGTAACGTTCCTATTTTGTGTGATTCGATTACCTGTAAAAGGTGAGAAAGTAACGAAGTAGGACTTTTGTTGGGGGCATAATATGAGACTACTGTAATGCAGTATCATGTAAATGTTCTGTTAGAATCAAGTAGCGCCCTTCAGGGTCTTTAATCTCTTTAAACAGTGTAAATGGGTTGTTGCAGTGAAAAGAAATAAGTACTCCTCTTTGTTTGGTTAAAGCTGAGGCTTTATAACCTGTGAATACATTTCATTGAAAAATTTAGGGGTGAATTGTGGAGTGAAGTGGGTTTCCTGAAGGCACAAGATATGCACTTTTTTAGTGGCAAAAGAGCGAAAGGCTTTGGTTCATTTTTGTGGGATGTTCAAGCCCTGAACATTCAGGGATATTATATTTAACGCAGTCATAGGGTCACTAATGCATACGATATGTTATCATGTATTCCAAAACATTGTGTGGATAGGTTTGCCTCCGGAGGGGGTAATTAAGGCTAGGAAAGAAAAAGGTAGAAGATCTAGTAATAGAACACACATTTTATTAATTTTGAATAGTAAATAAAACATATATAATCTTATAACACATCCATGGGGGGGGGGGGGGAGGGTGAAATACTGCCCCCAAGGGTACATTGTCTACTGTCAGTTGCTCACTGTATTAATGAACAAACTGAGAGTAGCAAAGAGGGAGCGCAAGGAACATCCCTGAAAAAAGAACAGCAGAGCCCACTAGTAACAAGATTTCATAAATATATTTGAAACTAAAATATAATTGCTCTAGCAGGAATTGAGGGTCCAATAATGAAAAAGAAGTATGGCTATTTATCAAGTGATCCAATTTAACCGTAAAACCATTTATCTTAGATCTGAAATAGAGTAATAATTATAATATGTTATATTAAGAATTATGAAGGTAGAGTATCTCATTAAGGCAATAATGGGCTATAGAAAAGATAATAGAGATAATAGAACTAATCAGTTGCCTTTTGGACAAGAGATAGATGGAGAGTAGATGGAAAAAGTATGGAGTTAAAAAAATGGGAAAAACAACACATTTTCATATTAACTTAGCCCAATGCGTCTAAATACGCTAAAAACTATTATGGGGTCAAATGTAAAATACAGTGTAACCTCGGATTGCGAGTAACGCGGTTAATGAGCGTTTCGCAATACGAGCACTGTATTTTGAAAAATTCCTAACTCGGTTTGCGAGTGTTGTCTCGCAAAACAAGCAGAATTCAGGCCAAAGCGGTGTGCAGTACCGCATTTGGAATGAGGTGGGGGGCGCTGGAGCCAAGCGGAGCCAAACGTCGCCGATCGTAGCCGATCTGCACCGTTCGGAGCCGTTTGGAAAGACTCGGAAATACTACGTTCCCGAGCCTTTCCGAGGTTTGCCGAGGTCAGCCGAACTGTCCTCGGGCCTTTCCGGCTGTTTCCCAGGCTCTCCAGCGCCCCCCCCGCCTCTGGCCGCATATGGTATTGCATGCCATTGAAGTCAATGCGGAACAAATTATTTTCGTTTCCATTGAATTCAATGGGGAAACTCGCTTTGACATGCGAGTACTTTGGATTATGAGCATTCTCCTGGAACGGATTATGCTAGTAATCCGAGGTTCCACTGTAAGTAGAAAGGGATGGTGGATTTATCCAGCAATTAGGAAGAAAAATATGAGTATATATTGTTTATCAGTCCATAGAATCATCTGGGTCTTGGTCAGGGGATCGATATCGGCCTCTTTTGTGTGAGCTCTGATGCTCATTTCTCCTTGGCAACGCTGAGGATTAATTTGAAGAAGATGATGTTGATCTACGTCTTGTGGTTTCCTGATTCTGCGTTGGGTTCAGCAGGTGCATGTCTTGAAGTGTAGTTTGGAGGTCGTTTGCAGAACGACATGTAAATTTAGAGCCTTGGAATGTGAAACATACTGAGAAGGGAAAGCCCCATTGATACGTAATCTGATTACTTTGTAATACTTGCAGTAGTGGTCTAAAAGCGCTTCTTTTGTTTATTGTGAGTTGAGACACGTCTGCAAAAAGCTGGTAGTTATGTCCTTTGAAGTTGAGATTTTCTTTATTTCTTGCTGCAGATAGTAGTTGTTCTTCTGTTCTGTAGAAATGAAATTTTGCAATGATGTCACGAGGTAGACCATCAGGTTTTTTGGGTGTTAGGGCTCTATGGACTCTGTACATTTCCAGTCGTTCTATCAGAATGGCTGGTTGTAGTTCCTGAAACAGTGCTGTTATTGTAGCTTGTAAGTCAATTACAGTTTCAGGAATACCTCTAATGCGCAAATTAGAGCGTCTAGCACAGTTTTCGTAGTCTTCCAATCTTGTCTGTAATGTTGCATTTTCTTCTTTGAGGTTGTCAATTTCATTGTAGCAATTTATAGTGTTAATTTCTATGTCAAGTGAAAAATAATTTTGAATAACCAAAATAGTAGCGCTCAGTGTCTTACAACACAAATCTAAATATAAACCATATACACTCCGTGAGATAGTGCATAAATGCGAATGTTCATAAATATACACCCTGTAAAGAAATGTGCATACAATAAACTCATCAAGTGTCCATAACGTTCATGACAGTGATTTAAAACAATTGATATAAAGTGTTTAACTGAAAATGAGTCCATAAAAAAGTGCACAAAATAAGTCCATAAAAAGTGCATCCAAAAGTGACTTCAAATGAAGATGATGACAAATAAAACTTTCTTGTGTTTTCTTCAAACCTTCACCACACCAATGTGCTCAGTGATTCCACTCCCTAAGGACTTGCACTCACCACAAGAATATGCCTCACACTCTCATGCTTGCTTAATCAGCTTGATTACCCCCCAGGGTATCACAAACGATTCCAAAATGATGAAATTAGGTCAGTCAAGTCTCCCACATAAAAAAAACAAATGCTTCCAATAGTGAAGTATATCAAAACTTTTAATTAAAATAACACAGCACAAGTGACCATCAATGGTTACACTCACATTTAGACAGATCAAATTGGGCACTTCAAAGCAAACATTTCCAAACGCCAGGCAAGTTTATAGTAGGCTGCCGCGATGTATTGCGGTCTCGGCGGACCATATAAGCATGTATGTCTCACCCTCCTTCATGTACGCTTGCCTCTCCACTGCAATCGAATCACCGCAGACTCCCGCCCAAACACCAAACTGTATATTCGACGAGTGGTCGAAAGATCCGAACGCTGCACACCAGGTGACTGTCGTGTAGCTCCTCCCAGACTAGTTTCGTCGTAAGACTTCTTCCAATGGGGTGAGCTACACACACTTACACCTCCCTCTTTATACTCTGACCGTGATTGGTTACGGTCGTATTTCCTGCTGCGCATGTGCGTATTTCCCGTCCCCATGAGCGCAATACATTGGGCATGACCCCCATAATCACAAACATGGAGGACAAGTATAGATAACATACTGTGATCTGCATCTAATCTCTAATTTATATTCGCTGCAGGTACTATTCAGTTTAAATGTTGTGTATATCAAACACCAATAAGTGTCACTTCTATAATAAACAATAAAAAAACTTTTTATACTCAAATTGGCGCCAGAGTACTCAGCACCTTTGAATATATATGGAATTAAAACAGGAGAATATTATATTAGAATAATATATGCGGAAAAATTTGAATAATATATGCGGAAAGATCAATTATAACTATTGTTCACCAGATATCAGAGAATTAAGTCACAAAGTAGACTAATATAATAACCTCACATGTTAGTGCAAGGCTGATCAAGATATGAAGGTTAACTAAAATCCCAACTAAAAATACATGTATATAATGAAAATTAATTTACATGTATAGTAAAATATATATCTGTACGACTAAAACTAGTCTATTATATAGACTATAATAGATCAATGTTCACCTTGTCTCAATTTACATGTGTGTGCATGCATAGACACATTACATGCATCCCCACAAATGCACACCATGGACACACATCACTGTATAAGAGAAAATGTTTCCAAAAAAAATCTAAAAATTACTGATAAAACAGTTTAAATCGAGTTCGATATTTAGCCCTCTCGGATGGAGGCTCCTTAAAAGGAAAATCCATTTGGTTTCTCTCTGAGAGAGCTCCCTAACTCGATTTGAACCTCTCCAAGTAGTGTCTCCCTACACTTCAAAGAAAAGCATAGTCAGGACCCTACCCTTTTACAGTTTTGTGGTATTGACTGCACACACCCTGCTTGGAGAGGTTCGAATCGAGTTAGGGAGCTCTCTCAGAGAGAAACCAAATGGATTTTCCTTTTAAGGAGCCTCCATCCGAGAGGGCTAAATATCGAACTCGATTTAAACTGTTTTATCAGTAATTTTTAGATTTTTTTTGGAAACATTTTCTCTTATACAGTGATGTGTGTCCATGGTGTGCATTTGTGGGGATGCATGTAATGTGTCTATGCATGCACACACATGTAAATTGAGACAAGGTGGACATTGATCTATTATAGTCTATATAATAGACTAGTTTTAGTCGTACAGATATATATTTTACTATACATGTAAATTAATTTTCATTATATACATGTATTTTTAGTTGGGATTTTAGTTAACCTTCATATCTTGATCAGCCTCGCACTAACATGTGAGGTTCTTATATTAGTCTACTTTGTGACTTAATTCTCTGATATCTGGTGAACAATAGTTATAATTGATCTTTCCGCATATATTATTCAAATTTTTCCGCATATATTATTCTAATATAATATTCTCCTGTTTCAATTCCATATATATTCAAAGGTGCTGAGTACTCTGGCGCCAATTTGAGTATAAAAAGTTTTTTTTATTGTTTATTATAGAAGTGACACTTATTGGTGTTTGATATACACAACATTTAAACTGAATAGTACCTGCAGCGAATATAAATTAGAGATTAGATGCAGATCACAGTATGTTATTTATACTTGTCCTCCATGTTTGTGATTGTGGGGGTCATACCCGATGTATTGCGCTCATGGGGACGGGAAATACGCACATGCGCAGCAGGAAATACGACCGTAACCAATCACGGTCAGAGTATAAAGAGGGAGGTGTAAGTGTGTGTAGCTCACCCCATTGGAAGAAGTCTTACGACGAAACTAGTCTGGGAGGAGCTACACGACAGTCACCTGGTGTGCAGCGTTCGGATCTTTCGACCACTCGTCGAATATACAGTTTGGTGTTTGGGCGGGAGTCTGCGGTGATTCGATTGCAGTGGAGAGGCAAGCGTACATGAAGGAGGGTGAGACATACATGCTTATATGGTCCGCCGAGACCGCAATACATCGCGGCAGCCTACTATAAACTTGCCTGGCGTTTGGAAATGTTTGCTTTGAAGTGCCCGATTTGATCTGTCTAAATGTGAGTGTAACCATTGATGGTCACTTGTGCTGTGTTATTTTAATTAAAAGTTTTGATATACTTCACTATTGGAAGCATTTGTTTTTTCATGTGGGAGACTTGACTGACCTAATTTCATCATTTTGGAATCGTTTGTGATACCCTGGGGGGTAATCAAGCTGATTAGCCAAGCATGAGAGTGCGAGGCATATTCTTGTGGTGAGTGCAAGTCCTTAGGGAGTGGAATCACTGAGCACATTGGTGTGGTGAAGGTTTGAAGAAAACACAAGAAAGTTTTATTTGTCATCATCTTCATTTGAAGTCACTTTTGGATGCACTTTTTATGGACTTATTTTGTGCACTTTTTTATGGACTCATTTTCAGTTAAACACTTTATATCAATTGTTTTAAATCACTGTCATGAACGTTATGGACACTTGATGAGTTTATTGTATGCACATTTCTTTACAGGGTGTATATTTATGAACATTCGCATTTATGCACTATCTCACGGAGTGTATATGGTTTAGATTTAGATTTGTGTTGTAAGACACTGAGCGCTACTATTTTGGTTATTCAAAATTATTTTTCACTTTTTATTTTTTAAAGTAGCAGCTGATAGGGTAATTCAGTCTGAATTTATCAGATGTTTCTCCAAGGCGCAGTGGAGTGTGTTAAGGAAAGGGGGCGGTTTATTTCTTAGTACACTGTTATTTTTATTTATTTTTTAATTTCTATGTCGTCTGTTCTGGCTTCAATTGTGGATAATCGCTGACCCAGCTCTCTTATTTTTTTGGTAAGGCTAGTAGTAATATGGTCAGAGGTGCTTTTTAATGCTTATTGAAGTATTCTTTCTATTTGTTTCAGCATAACTGGTGAAGTAATTTTATCTTAAAGCGAAACTTCCAAATACTCACAATGTATTACAGGTTCATTTGATATAGTCTGTGAGGTGGTATATGCCTTAGAATTCACCTCAGTGTAGCTGGAGGTTCCTGAGGCAGACTGCTGCAGCACCATTTTAACTGTGCTGTGAGGCGACGTTGTTTTATTGATTTTGGGATCCATATTTTGTCTCAAAAAATCATGAATGTATCCCCCAAATTCAGGAGTGCTGTGGGTGTAATTGTAGCTATTTCATGTGCGGATGTTTTGTGAACAACCGCCGTTATTAGGCATTACCGTTCTCCCACAGAGCGAAGCTTCAGGCGGCCATGTCCGTACCGCTCAGCTCTGCGCATGCACTTGGCTGAAGCCGTTTATTATCAATCAACTGTGTTTACTTAATAGAGTTATTTACATAATTAGAGTTGAGTGGACACCTGGATGTTCGGGTTCGACCGAACTTAGGAAAAAAGTTCGGGTTCCGGACCGAACTTTACCCCGAACCCCATTGAAGTCAATGGGGACCAGAACTTCTGAGGACTATTAGCACTGTTTCCCGTGCTTAGAACTGTCCCTGCACAATGTGCCATTTCTGAAGGAAAAAAATTCACTTGCGGCTATTAATGAATTGTCGGCTCCTGGCAATACATAGAAAAGTCATTGATAAAAAAAAAAAAAAAGTGTGGGGTTCCCCCAAATTCAATTACCAGGCCCTTCAGGTCTGGAATGGATATTAAGGGGAACTCTGCCGCAATTTTTTTTAAAAAATGGCGTGGAGTACCCCCAAAAATCCAGACCAGACCCTTTATCCGAGCACGCAACCTGGCAGGCCGCAGGAGAGGAGGGGGGCGAGAGAGCGCCCCCCCTCCTGAACCGTACCAGGCCACATGCCCTCAACATGGGGAGGATGTCCCCATGTTGATGGGGACAAGAGCCTCATCCCCACAACCCTTGCCAGGTGGTTGTGGGGGTCTGCGGGCGGGGGGCTTATCGGAATCTGGAAGTGGAATGGGAAAGAAACAATAGGAAAGGGATTTTGCTGCTCACCCCGGTGATCAGAAGAATGGGATGTTCCCCCAGTGGGGTTTTTGGCAGCTAATTTCAAAAATTGATGACTATGTATGTATAAAAGGTTTGTTTATTAAAATTCAAGGAAAGATATGAGCTCTGGTAACATGTAATTGAACACAGTTACAAACACTAAAAATTGACATACAGCTTAACACATTGTATATGGAAGCATGTGGCAAATCCTAACGCGTTTCGACCCTTTTCATGGGTCTTCTTCAGAGGTTTCGGTGTTGCTATAGAAAGGTATACAAGGTAAGTTTCAAAGGTTTTCACCTAAATTATACAAAAAAAAATTAAGTAAAAAAAGTATATAAATATAACATAATCACCAGTTTATGTGTGTAGACAATAGACATTTTTTACCAGGATTTCCACTGAGAGATGCCCCAGGGTCCCAGATCACCTTCCTGGCCGTGTGATTTCCCCACGTACCGGAATGTTGCTGGGAAAGACTGCAGTTTGCAAGAGTTCACCATATGGGATGAGAGTCCCCAAAGGGGGGGGGGGAGAGGGGCCCAGGAAGGGGCTGACACCTGCGGCAAAGCATTTGCATCATAATTACACAGTGCGTAGCATTGTGTCATTTGTATAAAACATATAAAGCGTTAAAGTGTTGAGCAGACAGAAATATACATCCTCTCAATTGGGTATGCCACCTAGATTGTTCAATTATATATTGATGTATGGATGTTAATAGGTTTGTTAATTGATATGCAATCGATCAAGTAGTAATTGTAGTCACTTGTGTGTCAAGTAAAAGTGTGACTGGGGTATAAAAAAGTATATATGATGACAAATAATGTGAAAGTGAAAAGGTGATATCAATAATGGTGAGTGTGATAATGTGAAACAATAAATGCAGGATGGTGTGAAAAAGAATGTGATATGTAAATGTGAAGTTGAGCTGATGCATGTGTGGAAGAGAAAAAAAAACTGTAAACAAAAAACCTAACCTATGTGTTAAACCCTATCCACACCCCCGTGCCCCACATGTCTCGCACATAGTTACCCTCCCCATAACCCCTCCCCCACCCCCCCACTAAGAAAACCGGCCCATCCCCCTCAAAAAATAAAAAATAATCCAATGGGAGTGAAACAGGAAAAACAAAAAACAGTAATGAAATTACCAAAATATACATGAGAGCTTGTTAATAGTGATATGGTGCTAACTTAATAAGTATAAACATATTACCTTGGCAGTGTGAGAATTCAATAATCCCAATTAGAAACAAATTCTACACTGAAGCGCTCCTTCAGATAAGAAGTTCCAAATGCAATGTATGCTGGTGATTCTATGATAAAAAACAATCACAATTTGTGGTGTGTTTGAAAAGAAATGGTTGCTAGAAAAAAGAATGTTTGTAATGAGAGTCTTAAATTATAATGATGAGCTTACCCAAGGGATCGTCTGTCTGCTCACACTGAGATGCAAGGGATCATCTGAGTGATTGCCCTGCACTCAGAGTTATATAGTGAGTATGTAATTGTTTGATTGAATGCCAGTCCTGCCGCTCGGGGTCCTCCCCCACCTGATAAACCTCACCTTACCATCGGGGTCATCCATGCGGCAATGGCGACATTCCAATGGTGGATTCCTCGGCATCTGTGAAAGGCGCAGGGCTCCGACCGCCGCCGTTGCTTCCGCCGTAATCACGTGGTATGACGTCACGCGTACGCACGGCGTGACCGCGCATGTGTGGACGATACATCAATACCCGTAAGCAATCACAAATGCCGCCCAGCAGAAGGATTACTCACGTAGGTGGACAGACCTGCTGCCACCTAATGGAGTGTTTTGGGAGGCACAGGGCCCTGTGCTCCCCCCCCTGCTGGGGAAACTGCAGACTATTACGTCAGCAAATCCAATGAGCGGATCACAATCGACCAAGTGTGTGGAGGAACAACCTGGGACAATTGGTGGAAAGAAAGGAAGAAGAGAGAATGAAAAGAAACATTAACATAAATAATTATTACATATTTATTCCTATATGCCCATAGCGGTTACACTGGGCCATTAACCATACTAAAACATACATGTGTTTAATATTTAACATCGTATTATCTAAAAAGATATTTAGCAGCATAATGAAAAAATGGTGATTCAGATCCCACAGGTACAAGACATGATTATAGAGACATTTTGATGTAATCCACGTGACAGGAGAAAGGCAAGGAAAAAGAAAAGGAAAGGAAAGTGGCAGAAAGGAAAGGGAAGAATGACGGAATAGAAAGGGAAAGGTGAAGGGAAAAAAAAAAAAGGAAAGAGAAAAAGAAAGAGGGGGACAGAAAAGAAGAAAAAGAAAAGGGGAGAGAAAAAAGGGAGCAGTGGGAAAGAAAATAAGTTAGTTATTAATTTTGGATTAATTGCAATCCGATTATTGTGTTTTGCCTGAAGCAAATCCTTTCAAAAAAGGAGCAAAGGATAAGGAGTCATTTAGCCCTGGAGATATAGTGGCCTGCAGTCTAAAGATCCACCTTTGTTCATGTTGGAGCAAGATTTTGTTCCAATCCCCTCCTCTTTCGGGAATATGGATATGATCAAGGGCGGCAAAGGAAACTTTGGGTACTTTATAGTCATGTTTTATTACAGCATGTCTTCCAATGGGGAGGTATCAGTTACCGATCTCCATGCTGTAGGTGTGTTTGGACACACGTCGCCAAAGTTCTTGTTTCGTCTTACCCACGTAAAACGCTCCGCACTCACACTCCATCAGATATACCACGCCACGCGTTTGGCAATTGGTGAAGTGTGAGGGCTTGAATGTCTCTCCATTAGGAAGACGAAAAACCTTCTCCTTTCTCATGAGTGGGCAGTGTGAACAATGTCCACACGGAAAAGTACCAAAGGCTGGACAGTGTGTATCTCTTTTTTGAGCGTTTTTGTATTCGCTCTGAACCAAAAGGTCTTTGACAGAGGTTGCACGTTTATAAATAATAGAAGGATGGTCTGGGATAAATCTCTTGAGTTTGGGATCATCGGTAATTATGGTCCAGTGTTTATTGATTATATCCCTTATTGCATGATGCTGTCGCGGGAAACGCATGATGATTCTAGTTTGTTCTGAATTGTAATCATTTTTGTTTTTTTTGTAAAACAAAAGTTCTGGTCTGGATTTGTGAGAAGGAGAATGAAGCTGCGGAAATGGAATTTAAGCAATGACAGTGCAAAAAAGCCAATGCAAAAAAAGGGTGTAAGCAAGACAGAATGGACCGCTGCCTCTATGATTACCAACACCTAGATGTGGTAATGGGAAGTGAAAGAGACAGGGAGTAGGAATGGCGCTGTCTATTTACTGTCTTGATACCGTACCAATGAAGGTGTATTATAAAAGGATAATTATGCAAATAAAAATTAATCTATATGCCAGTAATATAAGCTGCTAAGATGGTAGTGGCAAATTAATAAAAATTAGGTAATAGAGACATATCTGTGATAGATCCTCGATAGTGAAACCTTAATAATGTGATATGGTGGAATGAAAAAAATAAATAAAAATCCTTAGTGACAAAGTGCAGTGACAAAAAGAAATAAATAATTGATTCCAATATTAATTCAGAACAAAAAAGAAAAAAGAAAGGAAAAGCTCATTTGCGTCATATAAATAAAGTGAAGTGCTGGTGCACCCGTGCTCTGATAGAAATGCTCACTCACCAGATATTTCTTACCCTCAAGGGGTATAAGGCATCCACAGTGTTAGCCAGTGTTGGATTTGGCAGTAGCTTTGTTATAGGCTTTACGTAAGCATGACCTGCTATAGCCTCTTGCCAGAAGTCTCGTCTGGAGTTGTCTCGCTTCCTCATAGAAGAGGGTATCATTTGAACAATTGCGCCGAAGGCGCAAGTATTGTCCATAAGGTATGGAATTTTTCAGAGGTGCCGGGTGAAAGTTATCAGCATGTAGCACCGTGTTTCCGGCTGTACTTTTCCGAAACAGGGTGCTACATAAGTGTCTTTCTGAATCGACAAAAAGTCGAACGTCCAAAAAAGTAATGCTTTGTTTGTCATAGGTAATTGTGAATTTTAAATTATAATCGTTTTGATTTCAACAGCTAAAAAAAATGTAAGAGAGTATCTTCGGGTCCCTCCCAGACGACGAGGACGTCGTCGATATATCGTCGCCACACCTTGATGTGCTTCACATACTCGATGAAGTCATCGTCACCGAGGAGGTGTTCCTCCCACTCCCCCAGGTACAAATTGGCGTAGGATGGGGCACAACATGTACCCATTGCTACGCCCTGTACCTGGAGGAAGTGGGAGTCATTAAAAGAGAAAAAGTTATGGTAGAGTATATATTGCAGGCCGTCGAGCAAGAAACCATTCAGGCCCCGATCATGGAGGGTGCCCTGGTCGAGGAACCTCTGCACAGCAGCCAGACCCTTGGAATGAGGAATGCTGCTGTACAGGGCCTCGACATCAATGACGACCAAGAGCGATAGGTCCGAAATGGCAAGTTCCTCAACGATCTGCAAAAGATGAATCGTATCCTTTACAAAGGATGGGAGGGATAGAACATAAGGTTGCAAGTAGGTGTCAATGACATGGCTTAAATTTTCTGAAATAGATCCGTTCCCGGAGACTATTGGTCGTCCGGGCGCAGGTATCTGTTGCTTATGGATTTTTGGTAAGCAATAAAAGGTCGCTGTTTTTGGGTATTTTGTTCTAACAAATTCATACAGGTCTTTAGATATAACTTTGTTCATAAAGGCTTGGTCTACTAGTAAATAGAAGTCAGTGTAATACTGATCAATACATTGAATAGAGATGGTTTGATACCATTCTTTGTTGTCTAGAATGTGTTCACACATCATTGTGTAATCACTGTTGTCCATAAGGACGACGTTTCCCCCTTTGTCGGAAGTTTTCACCACTACTTTTGTATTCTTACATAGAGAGGTTAAGGCTGCCTCTTCATCTACCGATTTCGAGAGGTATTTTTGATACAAGGTAATTTACTAAGATCACACATGGTTTGATTTATAAAGGTTAGTACGTTCGGAGTGGTATTGAGGGGAAGACAAAGGGGACCCCCAGATACCGCCCCCCCTATGTGAAATGGTAATGGGGTACATTGTATCCCTACCATTTCACAAAGAAAGTGTCAAAAATGTAAAAAATGACAATAGCCGGTTTTTGAAAATTCCTTTATTAACCGCACGCATTTATTTTTATTTTTTTGCGGCAGGGTTCCCCTTAATATCCATTCCAGACCTGAAGGGCCTGGTAATTGAATTTGGGGGGACCCCCACGCTTTTTTTTTTTTTTTTTACTTTTCTATGTATTGCCGGAAGCCGACAATTCATTAATAGCGAGTGAATTTTAAATGACTTTTTTTCCTTCAGAAATGACACTTTGTGCAGGGACAGTTCTAAGCACTCATAGAAAAGTCATTGATAAAAAATGACCCTTCAGGTCTGAAATGGATATTAAGGGGAACCCTGCCGCAAATTAAAAAACAAATGTGTGCGGTTCCCCCAAATATCCATACCAGGCCCTTTAGATCTGGTATGGATTTTAAGGGGAACTCCACCCCAAATTTTAAAAAAAATGGCGTGGAGTACCCCCAAAAATCCACACCAGACCCTTATCCGAGCACGCAACCTGGCAGGCCACAGGAAAGGAGGGGGGACGAGAGAGCGCCCCCACTCCTGGTACAATGTACCCCATTACCATTTCACATGGGGGGGCCCGGGATCTTTGGGTCCCCTTTGTTAAAGGGATCTTCCAGATTCCGATAAGCCCCCTGCCCGCAGACCCCCACAACCACCGGGCAAGGGTTGTGGGGATGAGGCCCTTGTCCCCATCAACATGGGGACATCCTCCCCATGTTGAGGGCATGTGGCCTGATACGGTTCAGGAGGGGGGGCGCTCTCTCGTCCCCCCCTCTTTTCCTGCGGCCTGCCAGGTTGCGTGCTCGG
This sequence comes from Rana muscosa, assembly GCA_029206835.1. Lineage (NCBI taxonomy): Eukaryota > Metazoa > Chordata > Amphibia > Anura > Ranidae > Rana > Rana muscosa. The sequence continues at coordinate 894,828,761 of CM055117.1, read as the reverse complement.
ATAAGGGTCTGGTATGGATTTTTGGGGGTACTCCACGCCATTTCTTTTTTAAATTTGGGGTAGAATTCCCCTTAAAATCCATACCAGATCTGAAGGGCCTGGTATGGATATTTGGGGGAACCGCACACATTTTTTTTTTAATTTGCGGCAGGGTTCCCCTTAATATCCATTCCTGGTATGGATATTTGGGGGGGAACCGAACGCATTTTTTTTTAAATTTGCGGCAGGGTTCCCCTTAATATCCATTCCAGACCTGAAATGACTTTTCTATGTATTGCCGGGAGCCGACAATTCATTAATAGCCGCGAGTGAGTTTTAAATGACTTTTTTTCCTTCAGAAATGACACTTGGTGCAGGGACAGTTCTAAGCACGGGAAACAAGCGCGACTTTACATGCATATTGCCGAACACCGGACCCGAACCCGAACATACAGTGAATTGTTCGGGTTCGGGACCCCAAAACCCAAAAGTTCGGTACGGACCCGAACTTTACAGGTCTGCTCAACCCTAATCATAATCACAACAGAAACTACCCAAATGACCCTGATCAAACGCTTACATACCCCAGTTCTAATAACATGTATTGCTCCCTTTAACACCAATGACAGCTTGAAGTCTTTTGTGATATTTGTGGATGAGGCTCTTTATCTTCTCAGATGGTAAAGCTGCCCATTCCTCTTGGCAAAAAGCATCCAGTTCCAGTAAATTTTTGGGCTGTCTTGCATGAACTGCACGTTTGAGATCTCCCCAGAGTAGCTCAATGATATTGAGGTCAGGAGACTGAGATGGCCACTCCAGAACCTTCACTTTATTCTGCTGTAGCCAATGACAGGTCAACTTGGCCTTGTGTTTTGGTTTATTGTCATGTTGGATTGTCCAAGTACATCCCATGTGCAGCTTCCTGGCTGATGAATGCAAATGTTCCTCCAGTATTTTTGATAACATACTGCATTCATCTTGCCATCAATTGTGACCAAATTTACTGTGCCTTTTGTAGCTCACACATCCTCAAAACATCAACGATTCACCTCTGTGTTTCACAGTAGGAATGGTGTACCCTTCATCATCAGGCCTTGTTGACTCCTCTCCAAACGTAGCGTTTATGGTTGTGACCAAAAAGTTTAATTTTGGTCTCATCACTCCAAATGACTTGGTGCCAGAAGGTTTGAGGCATGTCTTTGTGCTGTTTGGCGTATTGTAAGCAGGATACTTTGTGGTATTTGCGTAGTAATGGCTTTCTTCTGGCGACTCGACCATGCAGCCCATCTTTCTTCAAGTGCCTCCTTATGGTGCATCTTGAAACAGCCACACCACGTTTTCAGAGAGTCCTGTATTTCACCTGAAGTACTTGTGGGTTTTTCTTTGCATCCCGAACAATTTTCCTGGCAGTTGTGGCTGAAATTTTAGTTGGTCTACCTGACCATGATTTGGTTTCAACAAACAAATTTTCCACTTCTTGATTAGAGTTTGAACACTGCTGATTGGCATTCTCAATTCCTTGGATATCTTTTTATGTCCCTTTCCTGTTTTATACAGTTCAACTACCTTTTTCCCGCAGAACCTTTGACAATTCTTTTGCTTTCCCCATGACTCAGAATCCAGAAACGTCAGTGCAGCACTGGATGAAAGATACAAGGGTCTGTCAGGAGTCCAGAAACTCAATGACCTTTTATACACACACACTAATTACAAGCAAACAGATCACAGGTGAGGATGGTTACCTTTAATAGCAATTCAAACCCCTTTGTGTCAACTTGTGTGCATGTTATCAGGCCAAAATCACCAGGGTATGCAAACCTTTGATCAGGGTCATTTGGGTAGTTTCTGTTGTAATTGTAATTTAAAAAGAGTAAACACAGTTGATTGATAATAAATGGCTTCAGCCAAACACTAACCATGAGTGAAAGAAATGTTTTTGTGTTATCATTGATATTCTCTGAAGAAATCAGAATTTCTGCCAGGGTATTTAAACCTATGAGCACAACTGTACCCTCAATGAGATGTCAGGGATGTCTGATCTGAGGATGTGTCGAAGGCTAAATCAACAGGCAGGTGGGTTTATCTTCCAAACATCAACAGATATGGCAAATAGCCCGTGGTGTCTTTGTTAGTGGTGTTGTAAGTGTGCACAATGGCTGCAATGTGTCTGCTCCAGTGCTGTTTTTTTCTTTGATAAAGGGTACTAGCAACAGTCTTTGTATAAGCTTGCTTTCAAAAGTCTCTACACTGAGAATGGATACGCTGAGGCAGCTGTGGCAGGTTCATGGATAATGAACCTTTCAATGAGAACCTTAGCTACAGTGGATGCTTGTTGGTCTTTAGTGGGGAACACCTATGAATATTGGGAGAAGTGATCAGTCACTACCTGTCAGTGTACGTACCTTGCCGGGCGCGTCGGTGGTCGCTTCGGTGTGCGTTCGCGTGCGCCGATGCGCGCTGTGGTTTTGCATGTTTCCATCTGCGCTGGTACACTTCCTGGATCGCGGGTGCGCGTGCCTGTGCACGCCGGTGCGTGCGGGTGCATGTGCGCGCATTGCGGGCGCGTGCACGCGCGCGCCGTGCGCGCGCCCGCGCACGCCGGTTTGCTTATTTAAACTACTGGAACACTTCAGACCAGTGCTGTCTGATCTGCAGTCCCCTGTGTATCCTGCTCCTGTTGTTCGCCTGGAATCCGACCTTCTGACCACCCGGCTTGTTACTGGACTTTCCTTGCTATCTGCCTGCACCCGACCTCGGCCTGTCTTTGACCCTGAACCTGCCTGCCCCGCTGTGCCACATTGCCCGAACGTTGCCGAACCCTGCCTGTCTGACCGCCCCTTCTGCTTCTGCTCCGCTACGCTGCTCGGTATACCAGCCTGCCTACCTACCTGCCTGCAGCCCGCCTGGCTCGCTACCCTTCTGAACCCAGGATCCGGAGCCGCTCTCTTGAACCACTCTCAGGCTCTCTTACCCTTCCGCACTCCCGTGCCTCCTGTCTGCACTACCAGGGGCCCGTGAGTCGGATCCGTACGGGTGACCTCTCTCTGCTCCAACGGACTCGCTGATCAGGTGCGTATCCCCTGACAGTATCAGACAGCCATGTCCGAGTCCGAGCAGGGGAGGGATCCCATGGAGGAATTATGCCGACACCTGAACGGGCTGACGCAAGCCGTGAAAGACCTCCAAGCCGGCTATACCAGGTTGGAGGAAAGAGTTCAAGTCCTATCCTCGCCTGCCAGCCCGCAAGGCACCACATCCACGGGATATCCGGCTACACCCTCCGTCGTCATGCTTCCTCCGGAACCCAGGGTCCCTACACCCGAGAAGTTTGCGGGCAATCGCAGCAAATACCGAGCGTTCCGCAACGCTTGCGAGCTTTTCTTCGCCCTACAACCCCGCACCTTTTCCCTGGAAGCAACCAAAGTGGGCTTCGTCATCTCCCTACTGACCGACGAGCCGCAGGCCTGGGCTCACCGCCTTCTAGAGCAGAAAGATGCCTCCTTGGAGACCCTTGCCACGTTCTTTGCCGCGATGTCTCAACTCTATGAGGATCCGCAACAAGCGGCTACTGCAGAATCTGTTCTCCACTCCCTCCTACAAGGTCGCAGAGCGGCCGAGGATTACGCGGCAGAATTCAAACGTTGGAGCTCTGACACAGAGTGGAATGACGCTGCTTTGCGCTACCAATTCCGGATGGGCCTGTCGGATCAGCTCAAGGACGAGCTAGCACGTGTCGGAGTTCCTCAAACCCTGGACAAGTTAATAGATCTGGCAATTCAGATAGACCGACGCCTGAGAGAGCGTCGCTCCGAGAGGACCTCCAGTCAGCCCCAACCCACCTGGTTGCTCCCCAAGGTCTCAAACCCGGCCCGTCTTGCACCTCCGGCGCCCCCGTTTCCGGCGTTAGATGACCCAGAACCCATGCAACTGGGCTTACTGCGCCCATCGCTCTCTCCCGAAGAACGCCAGCATAGGCGTAGTAACAATCTGTGCATGTATTGTGGCGAACCGGGACACTACGTGAGATCCTGTCCGGCTAAGATGCGTAAGTGCCTGCCTGTCTCTTCTACTTGTGCCTCTTTGTTGCCTAATCCAACTTCTCACTTGGCTCTTTCCATTTCTTTACAGCTCCCCGGAGGGACTTCCGCAATCCTAGTACCCGCCATAATTGATTCGGGGGCATGCAGCTGCTTTATTGATTTGACATTTGCTGCCAGTCATCACATTCCCCTGCAGCCGAAACCCCGGGGACTTGCAGTACATCTCGCTGATGGCTCTATTATCAAATCCGGCCCCGTCACTCAGGAAACCGTCCCTTTGATGGCCTCGGTGGCAACCCACCATCAGGAGTTCCTAAGTCTGGATGCCATCTCCTCTCCGCTATTCCCCGTCATTCTGGGGATGCCCTGGCTGCAAGCCCATAACCCCGACATTGACTGGGCTACAGGGAGAGTTAAATTCCTCTCTGATTATTGCCTGCAACACTGCCTGCAACAAGTCTCTTCCGACCACCCTCACCTGCTCTGTCTGGGCACAGACCCTGACCTTCAGAAAACCATCCCTGAGCCCTATCATGATTTTCTGGACGTGTTCAGTAAGAAGGGAGCAGAAACCCTTCCTCCTCACAGACCATATGATTGTCCTATAGAACTTTTGCCTGGGACCGAAGTACCTTTTGGGAGGATCTTCCCGCTGACTGAGCAGGAATTGGGTACCTTGAAAGTCTACATTGACGACAACCTAAAGAAAGGGTTCATCCGCCCGTCCACCTCACCTGCAGGTGCGGGTATCTTTTTCGTTGAAAAAAAGGACCATTCCCTACGCCCCTGTATTGATTATCGGCAGTTGAACAGGATCACCATTAAAAACCGTTACCCCTTACCTCTCGTGCCGGAACTGTTCCAAAGGCTGGGAACGGCGGTCATATTCACCAAGCTTGACCTCCGAGGAGCGTACAACCTGATCCGCATTCGAGAAGGGGATGAGTGGAAGACGGCCTTCCGCACACGGTTCGGGCACTACGAGTACCTAGTTATGCCGTTCGGACTGTGTAACGCGCCGGCTACCTTTCAACATTTTGTCAATGACATCTTCCGTGATTACCTGGACTTGTTCGTCATAGTATACCTGGACGATATCTTAATATTCTCATCCTCTGTAGACGACCATCGCAGGCATGTCCGGAATGTCCTTGTTCGGCTTAGACGACATGGGCTTTACGCCAAGCCAGAGAAGTGTGAGTTCGAGCGGCAAAGCATCCAGTTTCTCGGTCTGATCATCTCAATTGAGGGCATTAAAATGGACCCTCAGAAGGTGTCGGCTATCCTGGACTGGCCTGCCCCCACAGATAAAAAAGGGGTCCAGCGCTTCATCGGATTCTCCAATTTTTACCGGAAGTTCATCAGAAGTTTCTCTGCAATTGTCGCCCCCCTTACCGAACTGACCAAACAAGGAGACCGCTTCTACTGGTCCCCTAGAGCCCAAGCTGCCTTTGATAAACTGAAGGAGTTATTTGTCTCTGCCTCCATCTTGAAGCACCCTGATCCCGCAGTACCTTTCGTCCTGGAAGTGGACGCGTCCGAAAATGCAGTGGGGGCTGTGCTATCCCAGCGTCAGGGGGCTAAAGCCTTACTTTTTCCAGTGGCCTTCTTCTCGCGCAAGCTTTCCATGGCGGAACGTAACTATGACGTGGGTGACCGGGAACTCCTGGCTATCAAGGCCGCATTAGAAGAATGGCGTTACCTGCTCGAGGGGGCGGCACACCCCATTTTGGTTTACACGGACCACAAGAACCTCGAGTACCTGAGAACAGCCAAGAGGTTGAAGCCAAGGCAGGCAAGGTGGGCACTTTTTTTCTCAAGGTTTTTGTTCCACATCACCTACAGGCCGGGCTCAAAAAACATTAAACCGGACGCACTGTCCCGAATGTTCAGCACTCCTGAGGAGAACTTACCTGTTGACACCATCCTCCCTGCCGGGAACTTCCTGCTACTCCAAGAAGACCTTATGCCCCGTATTAAGCGGGCGTCTGCTGGCTTGACCTTGCTTCCGGAGGACTGTGTCAGGGCACAAGATGGTCTGATCAGGCACGAGGGCAAGATTCTGGTCCCTGAGGGCCTTCGGATAGCTGTTTTGGAGCTTTGCCATGACCACAAGTTGGCCGGACATTTTGGTACCTTGAAAACGGCCGAGCTCATCAAGCGCACGTTCTGGTGGCCGCAGCTGGGTAGTGACTGCAAGAGATACGTGGACTCTTGCAACACCTGCTCCCGGAACAAGAATAGCCGGATGAGGGCCTGGGGTCTACTAAAACCTCTACCTGTCCCTGAAAGACCCTGGAAGATGGTGTCGATGGACTTTATAGTGGAGCTCCCTCTGTCCGAAGGGTTCTCCACAATCTTCGTTGTCGTTGACAGGCTGTCCAAGATGGCTCATTTTTTGCCCATGAAAGGTACACCTTCCGCCTTGGAAACGGCAAGGGTTTTTATCAGGGAAATAGTGAGGCTTCATGGAGTTCCGGCAAGTATTGTCTCAGACCGAGGCGCCCAGTTCACCTCCAGATTTTGGAAGGCTCTTTGTGATTCCCTGGAAATCAAGTTGGCTTTTTCCTCGGCATATCATCCCCAGACGAATGGCCAAACTGAGAGGACCAACCAAACATTGGAGCAGTACCTCCGTTGTTTTTCCTCCTTCTCCCAGGATGATTGGGCCTCCCTACTCCCCATTGCTGAATTCGCCTACAACAATTCCCTGCACTCTGCCACTAAGCAAACCCCATTCTTTGCCAACTATGGATTCCATCCCTCCTTCTTGCCAAGTACCATACCCGAATGCACTGTCCCTGCGGTATCCGAAACAATGGATTTCTTCTTCTTCAATAACAAACTTCTACAGGAGACCATGTCCAAGACCCAGGAGTACAACAAGAGGATGTTTGATAGGAAAAGGAGAGGGGAACTCATTCTGGAGCCCGGCAACCAGGTGTGGTTATCCACGATTAACCTAAAGATGGCCTGCCCGTCCAGGAAATTGGGCCCTAAGTTCATGGGACCTTTCTCGGTAAAACGGAGGATCAACAATGTAGCATATGAGCTCGACCTACCCAACTCCCTGAAGGTCCATCCAGTCTTTCATGTGACTCTGTTAAAGCCGGTTGTCCCTAACCCCTTCGCTGGCCGTAACATTGGCCCACCGGAACCGGTTCTGATTGACGGCGAGGAGGAGTTTGAGGTAGAGGCAATCCTGGACTGTAGGAAGAGACACAACCAGGTACAATATCTGATTAAGTGGAGGGGTTACGGCCCAGAGGATAATTCTTGGGAACCCGAAAACGGCATACATGCGGAGGAACTCATGCAAGCTTTCAGGAGGTCTAACGCCACGAAGATCGCTCAATTGGGCATCCGGAGGCTGCCCTAAAGGGGGGGGCACTGTCAGTGTACGTACCTTGCCGGGCGCGTCGGTGGTCGCTTCGGTGTGCGTTCGCGTGCGCCGATGCGCGCTGTGGTTTTGCATGTTTCCATCTGCGCTGGTACACTTCCTGGATCGCGGGTGCGCGTGCCTGTGCACGCCGGTGCGTGCGGGTGCATGTGCGCGCATTGCGGGCGCGTGCACGCGCGCGCCGTGCGCGCGCCCGCGCACGCCGGTTTGCTTATTTAAACTACTGGAACACTTCAGACCAGTGCTGTCTGATCTGCAGTCCCCTGTGTATCCTGCTCCTGTTGTTCGCCTGGAATCCGACCTTCTGACCACCCGGCTTGTTACTGGACTTTCCTTGCTATCTGCCTGCACCCGACCTCGGCCTGTCTTTGACCCTGAACCTGCCTGCCCCGCTGTGCCACATTGCCCGAACGTTGCCGAACCCTGCCTGTCTGACCGCCCCTTCTGCTTCTGCTCCGCTACGCTGCTCGGTATACCAGCCTGCCTACCTACCTGCCTGCAGCCCGCCTGGCTCGCTACCCTTCTGAACCCAGGATCCGGAGCCGCTCTCTTGAACCACTCTCAGGCTCTCTTACCCTTCCGCACTCCCGTGCCTCCTGTCTGCACTACCAGGGGCCCGTGAGTCGGATCCGTACGGGTGACCTCTCTCTGCTCCAACGGACTCGCTGATCAGGTGCGTATCCCCTGACACTACCAGGACATTTCCCTTACCACTCAAATCGGGCTTCAGGCACAGAAAATCAAGGGACTCCAACTCCATTGGTCCCTGACTTTGCAGATTGCACATGGGGGCAGTCTTGGTTGGTAAAATCTTGCATTGTATACATCTTAGGCAGGTGTGAAAGAGGCTCTCAACCTCGGCTCGCATGTAGGGCCAATAGAAACGGTCTCTAACCAATGTGATAGTCTGGTCTGGGCCTAAATTACCATGTTTGTCATGTAAAGCTGTTAATACAGTCGCAATGCTTTTATGGTAAGAGTAGCTGCATTGTTTATCAGGGCTTTCCAAGAGAGGCCCCTTTGGTAGACCACCTCTTCCCTCAACTGCAGCCAATTTTATTGCCAGTAGACTAGGCGTGCCCCCTCTAGGGTATCTGATATCAGCAAATATGGGTTCTGGCTCTTCAGATTGTTGATTATTCTTTAGATTCTTCTTGGATACCCTGTGCAAGCCTTCCCTTCCCACCTGAGAAAGGTCACAGTAACAATTTAGCATGCCAGCTGCAGTGAAACCAAAGACTTCAGCACCTGTTGCCCCCTTGGGGGGCGGTGTTCTGCGCCCTGACACAGAGCCTGCACTCCCTCTGTAGTCAGTTGCATACATGTATCTGCCGGGGTGTCTGAACCATAGGCTCTTCTGGAGTGGGCATTAACATCCCTGTTTCCAATCCCAGGATGATACTTGAGGCTGAACCGGAACCCAGACAGGGCAACCAGCCATCGATGCCACATGGTGTCCAACTTGGCTGTGGTGAGAATGTAGATGAGCAGGTTGTTATCCATCTTGATGATGAACTCAGCGCGATACAGGTAATCATCTTTAACTTGTCTACCACTGCCCATTTGAGTGACAGAAATTTCAGCTTGTGAGTAGGTTAATTCTTTTCGGCAGGGAGTGTAATTCATATTCAGTGAGAATCATTGCTTCTTCCCTTTGATTATGCCTTCTTCTCTGATTAAGAATCTTTAGACCATTTGGGTTCTGGTCTGGTCGCAGTCTGGATCTATTCCCTTTTTTCCCCCAATATCCACCCCAGGGGACTGCCCCGCTTTTTGCCGCCAGTTCTACACCTCTCAGATGTAATTCTGCACATTGGTATGTTGTGTGTATTTAATTTTTTTTAAATGCAATTATATTTGAAACATAACTGTAATGTATTTGATGTTTACTCTAATGAATTGGTTTTTTTTTTCATTCTTAGAGTTTATTATTATCTCCTCATTGGATCCTCAGGTCATCCTGAAGAAGCTTTATGAGAAACGCATTGACCTATGGAGATTTACCATTTTGAAATTATGCTTATACAGTATATATCCTTGTATGGAATTTGGAAATGACATGTAACAATACAGTATATGTTTCCAATTGAGAGGAGATACTATGTATAGCATGGTTAGAGTTTTTAGGATCAAGGAAATCCACTTTTTTTAGCTAACATGAATAAAGTATTGTACAATGTTTTATGAAACCTGAGCATTATGTCATTTGTACCCATGAAGTCCATGCAAACCTTGTGTAGATATTAAAACATTTTTTGGATGTGGTACATTGGTTGTGGTCCTTATTAGTGATGAGCCGAACACCCCCGGGTTCGGTTCGCACCAGAACCCGCGAACGGACCGGAAGTTCGAACGAACATTAGAACCCTATTAAATACAATGGATGCGAACGTTCGAATTCTAAAGTGCTAATTATAACAACTATTATGCATGTTATTGTCCTAAAAAGGGTTTGGGAACCCGGGTTCTGCACCAGGGGACATGTATCAATGCAAAAAGAAGTTTTAAAAACGGTCGTTTTTCGGGAGCAGTCATTTTAATGATGCATAAAGTGAAAAAAAAAAAGTCAAATATTCCTTTAAATATCGTACCTGGGGGGTGTCTAAAGTATGCCTGTGAAGTGCCACGTGTTTCCCGTGTTTAGAACTGTCCCTGCACAAAATGACACTTCTAAAGGAAAAAAAAGCCATTTAAAACTGCTTGCGGCTTTAATGTAATGTCTGGTCCCGGTAATATGGATGAAATTCTTTAAGAAAAATGGCATAGCTACCCCATGACCCCCCCCCCCCTACCCCAGCCCATTACCAGCCCCTTTGGGTCTTGTATGGATATTAAGGGGAACCCCGCACATAAAATAAAAAAGGCCCTATATACTCTGAACAGCCGTATACAGGCGGTGCATACAAGACAGGGACTGTAGGTTTGTTCTTATGTAGAATCTGTTTGTAATTTTGAACAGGTACATTGTTGAAGTGTAGCTCCAGCCCAAAAATCTATTTTTAAACTTTTTGGAAAACATAGGTAAGGGTTATCACCCCTGTAACATTTGTTTTGCTGTCTGTGCCCCTGTTCAGAACATTTCACCTCACTTTCCGTCCCAATGACAACTGTTTTTGAAATGTGGTGTTTTTCTTGAAACAAGGATTGCTGATAAAGCATCAGTACAGAGGAGACACCTTTCTCCCATATTTATTCTTACAGGAGAGAATTTTCCTTCCTAGTGGTAGATTTCCTCTCACTTCCTGTTGTCTTCTTGCGTTTGCAAGTAGGAGTCGTTTGTAAGTTGGATGTTTGAAAGTAGGGACCTGCCGTATATACTCTGCAGAAATAGGCCCCTTAGTTGTTGGTGTTGGCACAACACTGTAAGCACTCACAGTTACTCTTGGTTGGTGCTGGAACGCCCTGCTGTCAACTATTATATCAGGAATTTTAATTACATATAATTGTTGAACAGTGGTAGTAAAAATTGGGCCTTTGATGGTGGTGCTGGTGCCACAACACTGTAAGCCCTGACAGTTACTCTTGGTGGGTGCAGCAATGGGCCCTGCTGTGAATTATTAGATCAAGAATTGTAATTACATGCCCCTGTTGAACAGGGGCTGAAAAATTGGGCCTTAGGCACTGGTGGCACAACACTGCAACCCCTCACAGATACTGTACTTGGAGCACAGCAATGAGCCCTGTTGCAAAGTATTGCTTCAAAAATTGTAATGACACGCCCCTGTTAAACAGGGGCTGAAAAATTGGGCCTTAGGCACTGGTGGCACAACACTGCAACTCCTCACAGATACTGTACTTGGAGCACAGCAATGAGCCCTGTTGCAAAGTATTGCTTCAAAAATTGTAATTACACGCCCCTGTTAAACAGGGGCTGAAAAATTGGGCGTTAGGCACTGGTGGCGGCACCCATAAACAAAAATGATCTTCCAAGCTATCATCATCAATCGTATCATTGAGGACTCGGAGGAGGAGGATAGCCAGTCAACATAACAGCACAGGCACTCAGCATCAGCATCAGTCTTGAAGGGATGTGACATTTTAAAATCAATTAGTCTGTTATATCAGCATCAGGTGTGTGGTAGCTGGTGGTGATCCAAGACTGGTTCATCTTGATGAAAGTCAGTCGATCAACCGAGTCGGTGGACAGGCGCACCCTGTGATCCGTGACAAATCCTCCAGCAGCACTGAATGTGCGTTCCGAAAGAACGCTGGATGCAGGACAGGCCAGTAGCTCAATTGCATACTGTGCAAGCTCTGGCCAGTGATCCATCCTCAAGACCCAGTAAGCCAGAGGATTTTCGGTGGGGAAGGTGTCCAAGTCTGACCTTGCCCCTAGATATTCCTGCACCATGTTTATCAGACGCTGGCGATGGTTGCTGGAACCAATCATACTTTGGGGCTGCGGACTAAAGAATTGTCTGAACGCATCGGTCAGACGGCCACCTTCCCCACCGCTCCTTCTTTGACTGGCCGAAGCCTCAGCAACTCGTTGTCCAGGACCAGGAGTTTGCAACCTCCCAGTCTCTGGGAACGCGTTGCACAGACCTTTCTGCAAGGCCTCCCGGAGTTGTCTCATCCTCTGCTCCCTCTGCGACGGTAACATAAGGTCCGCAACCTTACCCTTGTACCGTGGATCAAGGAGAGTGGCCAGCCAGTAATGGTCCCTCTCCTTGATCCGAAGAATACGAGGATCCTTCCGCAGACTTTGCAGGATCAGGGAGGCCATGCAGCGTAGGTTTGCTGAGGCATTCGCTCCGGAGTCCTCTGGGTCACTAAGGACGACATGATCCGCAGCCACCTCCTCCCAGCCACGTACAAGTCCACTGGTTTCTTGGGACTGTAAATCATCCCTAAAAGACTGCTGCTGATGATGCTGAGTGCCAGCCTCCACCTCCATGCTGACACAATCCTCCTCCTCCTCCTCCTCCTCCTCCTCTTCCTGTGCGATGGGTGGGACAGAAGGAACACTGTCTGGGTAAAGGGGGCCTTGAGAGGCAAGGAAGTCCTCCTCTTCCTGCCTCTGTTCTGCCTCAAGTGCCCTGTCCATTATTCCACGCAGCGTGTGCTCCAACAGGTGGACAAGAGGTACAGTGTCACTGATGCATGCACTGTCACTGCTCACCATCCTCGTGGCCTCCTCAAATGGTGCCAGGACAGTGCATGCATCCCTGATCATGCCCCACTGGCGTGGAGAAAAAAAACCAAGCTCCCCTGACCCTGTCCTGGTGCCGTAGTCGCACAGGTACTCATTGATGGCTCTCTGCTGCGTGTGCAGCCGCTGCAGCATGGCCAACGTTGAGTTCCACCTGGTGGGCATGTCACATATAAGGCGGTTCTTGGGCAGGTTCAACTCCTTTTGCAGCTCAGCCAGGCGAGCACTGGCATTATAAGATCTGCGGAAATGCACACAGACTTTCCTGGCCTGCCTCAGGACATCCTGTAAGCCCGGGTACCTGCCCAAGAACCGCTGCACCACCAGGTTAAGGACGTGAGCCACACAGGGCACATGGGTCAGTTGTCCCTGTCGGAGGGCGGAGAGGAGGTTGGTGCCATTGTCGCAAACCACCATTCCTGGCTTAAGCTGGCGTGGCGTCAACCACCTCTCGGCCTGGCCCTGCAGAGCAGACAGGACCTCTGCCCCAGTGTGGCTTCTGTCCCCCAAACACACCAGCGCAAGCACGGCATGGCATCTTTTTGCCTGCGTACTTGCGTAGCCCCGTGAACGGCTACGGAGCACCGCTGGTTCATAGGACAAACCACAGGAAGAGGCCATGGAGGAAGAAGAAGAGGAGGGGGTGGAGGAGAGAGGTGTGTCACAACCAGTAGTAGCATTTTGGAGGCGTGGCGGTGGGACAACCTCCAACACTACTGCACCTTGTCCTGAATCCTTCCCAGCTGCCAAAAGAGTGACCCAATGGGCCGTGAAAGAAAGGTAACGTCCCTGTCCATGCCTGCTGGACCATGAGTCAGCGGTAATATGCACCTTACCGCTGACCGCCCTGTCCAGCGAGGCCAAGACATTGCCTTCCACATGCCGGTAGAGAGCCGGAATAGCCTTCCGTGAGAAAAAGTGGCGTTTGGGAACCTGCCACTGAGGAACCGCACATTGCACAAACTCACGGAAGGGGGCCGAGTCTACCAACTGAAAAGGCAGCAGTTGAAGCGCTAGCAATTTAGCCAAGCTAGCATTCAACCGCTGGGCATGTGGATGGCTGGGAGTGAACTTCTTTCGACGGTCCAGCAGCTGGGGCAGGGAAATTTGCCTGCTAGAATCGGACGTCGGTGTACTGCTAGCAGAGTGGGCGCAAGTACTTGGCTGTGACACACCTAATTCTACACCTTCATTCCTCTCAGTGCATGTTTCAGAGAGGACTGAAGTTATAGTGGGGTTGGAGATCCCAGCTGATGCGGTGCAAGGAGAGGTCCGCTTTGTTCTTTGGTGTGGGTCTTTGAGGTAGGCTTGCCAACGAGCTGCATGGCAGGTCAACATATGTCTGGTCAGGCATGTGGTACCCAAGCGGCTGATGTTTTGGCCACGCGATATACGCTTGAGACATATGTTGCAAACAGCAGCTGTGCGATCTGATGCACTAGCCTCAAAAAAGGCCCACACCAAAGAACTTTTTGAATGACGGGCAGAGGCAGCGCCCTGCACAGGCGGAGCTCTGCGGTGTGATTCCGTCGGTGTACTGCCCTTACGCTGGCCACCAAAGGGCATCCTGCCTCGTTGGAGATGTGCCTCCTCCTCATCCTCCTCCTCCTCCTCTCTCCTATTAGGCACCCACGTGGAGTCATTGACCTCATCATCCCCTCCCTCCTCATCACTGGAGCCAATCTGGCAGTATGCTGCAGCTGCTGGAACATGACTGCCAGATTGGTGTCCTTCTTGAGCATCCCCTCTGTCTGCTCTCACGCTACTGCCTTCCTCTAGCTGGGTTTCATCATCAGACCCTTCGAAACGCTGGGCATCCTCCTGGAGCATGTACCCAACACTGTGCTGAAACAGTTCGGGGGACTCCTCAGGAGGAGGACATGGTGGGTCTAGGGAAGGAGTGACTGATGATTTGTCTGACATTGATACCAGGGAAGACGACGCTTTGGCAGCTGCTTTTCCAGTACCCTGAGCCTGGGTGAGAGAGGATGAGGAGGAGGAGGAGGGCTTGGTCATCCACTCTACCAAGTCTTCGGCATGATGTGGCTCAACATGTCCAGCTGCCGAAAAGAAGGACAAGCGTGTCCCATGGCCATGTGCTGATGACAATGCACCGCGTCCACGACCAGCACTGTTGCCCCCAGACACAGAGCCTGCTTGCCCTCTTTTATTGCCTCCTGACTGTCTGCCTCTCCTTGTTTGCCTTCCAGACATTCTAATAGATGGCCTGCAGGGAGATGGGAAAAAAGCAATAAGGGCTACCTTCAGGTGTCCTTCTCTGTCCCTGGAAACAAGGACTTGCAGAGTGAAAGAAAAAAAACACTCTCCCTACCTACAGTTTTCTGTCCCTAGAAAAAATGTTTTTTTTAATCACAATATAGCACAAGGAAAATTAACTCACTGTCCTTACAGGTCCCTGGAAACAAGGACTTGCAGAGTGAAAGAAAAAAAACACTCTCCCTACCTACAGTTTTCTGTCCCTAGAAAAAAATGTTTTTTTTTATCACAATATAGCAAAAGGACAATTCACTCACTGTCCTTCCAGGCCCCTGGAAACAAGGACTTGCAGAGTGAAAGAAACTGACACTGTCCCTACCTAGAGTTTTCTGTCCCTGGAATAAATGTTTTTTTCAGCACAATATAGCACAAGGACAATTAACTCACTGTCCTTACAGGTCCCTGGAAACAAGGACTTGCAGAGTGAAAGAAAAAAAATACTCTCCCTACCTACAGTTTTCTGTCCCTAGAAAAAAATGTTTTTTTTAATCACAATATAGCAAAAGGACAATTCACTCACTGTCCTTCCAGGTCCCTGGAAACAAGGACTTGCAGAGTGAAAGAAACTGACACTGTCCCTACCTAGAGTTTTCTGTCCCTAGAATAAATGTTTTTTTTAATCACAATATAGCAAAAGGACAATTCACTCACTGTCCTTCCAGGTCCCTGGAAACAAGGACTTGCAGAGTGAAAGAAACTGACACTGTCCCTACCTAGAGTTTTCTGTCCCTAGAATAAATGTTTTTTTTAATCACAATATAGCACAAGGAAAATTAACTCACTGTCCTTACAGGTCCCTGGAAACAAGGACTTGCAGAGTGAAAGAAAAAAAACACTCTCCCTACCTACAGTTTTCTGTCCCTAGAAAAAAATGTTTTTTTTAATCACAATATAGCAAAAGGACAATTCACTCACTGTCCTTCCAGGTCCCTGGAAACAAGGACTTGCAGAGTGAAAGAAACTGACACTGTCCCTACCTAGAGTTTTCTGTCCCTAGAATAAATGTTTTTTTTAATCACAATATAGCACAAGGAAAATTAACTCACTGTCCTTACAGGTCCCTGGAAACAAGGACTTGCAGAGTGAAAGAAAAAAAACACTCTCCCTACCTACAGTTTTCTGTCCCTAGAAAAAAATGTTTTTTTTTATCACAATATAGCAAAAGGACAATTCACTCACTGTCCTTCCAGGTCCCTGGAAACAAGGACTTGCAGAGTGAAAGAAACTGACACTGTCCCTACCTAGAGTTTTCTGTCCCTGGAATAAATGTTTTTTTCAGCA
Source organism: Rana muscosa (assembly GCA_029206835.1). Taxonomy (NCBI): domain Eukaryota; kingdom Metazoa; phylum Chordata; class Amphibia; order Anura; family Ranidae; genus Rana; species Rana muscosa. The sequence goes on along the minus strand of CM055117.1, from coordinate 894,812,632 downwards.
CAATATAGCACAAGGACAATTAACTCACTGTCCTTACAGGTCCCTGGAAACAAGGACTTGCAGAGTGAAAGAAAAAAAATACTCTCCCTACCTACAGTTTTCTGTCCCTAGAAAAAAATGTTTTTTTTAATCACAATATAGCAAAAGGACAATTCACTCACTGTCCTTCCAGGTCCCTGGAAACAAGGACTTGCAGAGTGAAAGAAACTGACACTGTCCCTACCTAGAGTTTTCTGTCCCTGGAATAAATGTTTTTTTCAGCACAATATAGCACAAGGACAATTAACTCACTGTCCTTACAGGTCCCTGGAAACAAGGACTTGCAGAGTGAAAGAAAAAAAATACTCTCCCTACCTACAGTTTTCTGTCCCTAGAAAAAAATGTTTTTTTTAATCACAATATAGCAAAAGGACAATTCACTCACTGTCCTTCCAGGTCCCTGGAAACAAGGACTTGCAGAGTGAAAGAAACTGACACTGTCCCTACCTAGAGTTTTCTGTCCCTAGAATAAATGTTTTTTTTAATCACAATATAGCAAAAGGACAATTCACTCACTGTCCTTCCAGGTCCCTGGAAACAAGGACTTGCAGAGTGAAAGAAACTGACACTGTCCCTACCTAGAGTTTTCTGTCCCTAGAATAAATGTTTTTTTTAATCACAATATAGCACAAGGAAAATTAACTCACTGTCCTTACAGGTCCCTGGAAACAAGGACTTGCAGAGTGAAAGAAAAAAAACACTCTCCCTACCTACAGTTTTCTGTCCCTAGAAAAAAATGTTTTTTTTAATCACAATATAGCAAAAGGACAATTCACTCACTGTCCTTCCAGGTCCCTGGAAACAAGGACTTGCAGAGTGAAAGAAACTGACACTGTCCCTACCTAGAGTTTTCTGTCCCTGGAATAAATGTTTTTTTCAGCACAATATAGCACAAGGACAATTAACTCACTGTCCTTACAGGTCCCTGGAAACAAGGACTTGCAGAGTGAAAGAAAAAAAATACTCTCCCTACCTACAGTTTTCTGTCCCTAGAAAAAAATGTTTTTTTTAATCACAATATAGCAAAAGGACAATTCACTCACTGTCCTTCCAGGTCCCTGGAAACAAGGACTTGCAGAGTGAAAGAAACTGACACTGTCCCTACCTAGAGTTTTCTGTCCCTAGAATAAATGTTTTTTTTAATCACAATATAGCAAAAGGACAATTCACTCACTGTCCTTCCAGGTCCCTGGAAACAAGGACTTGCAGAGTGAAAGAAACTGACACTGTCCCTACCTAGAGTTTTCTGTCCCTAGAATAAATGTTTTTTTTAATCACAATATAGCAAAAGGACAATTCACTCACTGTCCTTCCAGGTCCCTGGAAACAAGGACTTGCAGAGTGAAAGAAACTGACACTGTCCCTACCTAGAGTTTTCTGTCCCTAGAATAAATGTTTTTTTTAATCACAATATAGCAAAAGGACAATTCACTCACTGTCCTTCCAGGTCCCTGGAAACAAGGACTTGCAGAGTGAAAGAAACTGACACTGTCCCTACCTAGAGTTTTCTGTCCCTAGAATAAATGTTTTTTTTTAAGCACACTATAGCAGAAGCACAAAACACACTGACACTCTCCCTACCTATCCTTCTCTTTCCCTAAACTAAAGGAATCCAGGTTAAGCAAGAAAGAAATAACAGTCACTGTCCCTGCCTATGCTACTCTATCCCTGCTCCGGAACACACTACACTAGGCCGCCGTGCTGGCGGCCTTTTATAGTGTGGGGCGTGTACTAAACACCCTCAGCAATAATTGGCCACAGGCATCCTGCCTGTGGCCAATCATTGCTCTCCTCGCTGCCGGCGCTGTGATTGGCCAAGCATGCGGGGTCACAGTGCATGCTTGGCCAATCACAGCGCCTGGATGACACTGCGATGGCGTAGTGCATTGTGGGCCGTTCGCGTCACTCGAATTTGGCGCGAACGGCCCAAATCGTTCGATCTTCGTCGAACGATCGAACAGCCAATGTTCGAGTCGAACGTATGTTCGACTCGAACACGAAGCTCATCCCTAGTCCTTATTACATCTTTTTGTCAGGGGTCAAACTTCTTCTCACATAGACAATGGACTGCAGATTGTAATTTGTTGCACTGCTCACACCGTTCTGCCCAATGATGATGTATGGGTTCTCAGAGCTTCATGGGCCCTCTACTTGACTTAGGTGCATCAAAAACCTCCTTTTCTTTGTTCTTCAGTAGCTCTGTGAGGGGTTGGGCTATTTAGCAAAGCCATCAATGAATCTTCAGTAATAGGAGCAAAATCCCAACAATGATCTCAATTCCATGATGATTACTGGGTCTAGGCCAGGGGTGCCCAACCGCTGGCCCACGGACCACATGTGGCCCGCGTGCCAGCGGTTGGGCAACCCTAGCGCCCTCTGATGTGGCCCGCCATGTCTTGCTCTGAGATGGCGGTTCGGCAAGCCCAGATCGCGAGTTCAAGACCCGCCATCTCCGAGCATCAGTGCGAAGAACAAAGCCGCCCCTAGAGGAAGCAGAGCCGATGCTTCCTGTATAGCACCGACTCCATCACAGGCGGAGTGATACCAAATGTACTCCGCCTGTGACAGGAAGCATCGGCTCTGCTCTCTACTGCAGTCGCATGCTTCTGTCACACTAATGCACGGGAACCTGCGATCTAGGACAGCAGCCAGCAGTGCCAGTACCAGCTATCAGTATCAGTACTAGCCACCAGTACCAGTCACCAGTACCAGCCATCAGTACCAGTACCTGACAGAAGTACCAGTTATCAGTACCAGTACCCGCCAGCAGTACCAGTCAGCAGTACCCACCAGCAGTATCAGTACCCACCAGTAGTGCCAGTACCCACCAGCAATACCAGTACCAGACAGCAGTATCCGCTAAGCAGTATCAGTACCCACCAGCAGTACCAGTACCAGCCAGCAGTACCAGTACCCGCCAGCACCAGCCAGCAGTATCAGTACCAGCAAGCAGTACCCGCCAGCAGTACCAGCCAGCAGTAACTGCCAGCAGTACCAGTACCCACCAGCAGTACCAGTCATCAGTACCAGTACTCGCGAGCAGTACCAGTCACCAGTACCAACCAGCAGTACCAGTCATCAGTACCAGTACCCGCCAGCAGTATCAGTACCCACCAGCAGTAGCAGAACCAGCCAGCAGTACCAGTCATCAGTACCAGTCAGCAGTACCCGCCAGCAGTATCATTACCCACCAGCAGTACCAGCCAGCAGTATCAGTACCCACCAGCAGTACCAGCCAGCAGTAACCGCCAGCAGTAACCGCCAGCAGTACCAGTACCAGCCAACAGTACCAGTACCCACCAGCAGTACCAGCCAGCGGTACCTGCCAGCAGTCCCAGCAGGCAGTACCCAACAGCAGTACCTGCCAGCAGTACCAGCACCTGTCAGCAGTACCCAACAGCAGTACCAGCCCTGGAGGACAGCCAGCAGCAGCCACCAGCCATACCCGCTTGGGGAACAGCAGCAACCAGCTGCAGGAATCCTGAGGAAGACGTGAAGATCAAGGTCAGTTAATGTGCAGGTAAACCGCTGTGCATTAGTGTGAAAGCAGCCTGATGCCTCATACACACGACCGAATTTCCCTTCGGAAAAAAAAACGATGGTTTTCCCGACGGAATTCCTCTCAAGCCTGCCTTGCATACACACGGTCACACAAAAGTCCGGTGAACTTTTGACTGCCAAGAATGCGGTGACGTAAAAGACTACGACGAGACGACAAAATTAAGTTCTTTGCTTTCGAGCATGCGTCAAATTGTTTCAGAGAATGCGTGTTTTTTTCCCGTCGGAAAAGCATACAGGTGAACGGTTTTCCCATTAGGATTTTTTCCTGACGGGAAAAAAGAGATCCTGCTCTTTTTTTTCGGGCAGTTTTCCTGTGGGGAAAAAGTCCGATGGAGCACACACACGGTCGGGACTCCCGACGAAAAGCTCTCATCTCAGTTTTTACGACGGGAAAACCGGTCGTGTGTACGGGGCATTAGGCCCCTTTCACACAATCGGTCCGACCGTGTCTGCCTGTCTGTTTTTCAGGCGGACCCAATCGGACCCTCCATTCACCTCTATAGAGCGGCAGATGTAAACAGACTCGTGTCTGTTTACACCCGCCTATCTGCAATCCGATCTGCCTAAAAAAGCAGAAGGGGATCTGTCCCCTTCTGTCTGGGCGGATTGGAGGGCCCTTAGGGTAGAGCGGGCTGCGTTTGTGTCTGCTCTACATATGCAGAGTGGACACAGACCTGCTATCCCCCCGCTAAGCTCATTGCGGCCCGTGACCAGTTACCAAGTCGCTAAAGTGGCCCTCGCTCCTCAAAAGGTTGGGCACCCCTGGTCTAGGCCAAGAAGTGACAGCTTCGAGTTTTTGGGGGTCAGTGGCTACTCCCTCTGCGAAAACAACATGTCCCAGATAAGTGACAGAGGTGACAGTTTCAACCCTTCTTGTGAAGCCATTGCGCTACCTTTTTTAAGCCCCTCTTCGTGTTCCTCATTCCAAAGACAATGATGTCGTCAAGGTACACTAGTACTTCAATCAGGTTCATGTCCCCTACAGTGCATTCCATAAGCCATTGGAAGGTTGCAGGAGCTTCTAACAGTCCTTGGGGCATTCTGTTGAACTCAAAAAACCCTAATGGAGTAAAAAATGCGATCTTCTCCCTATCTTCCGGGTGTATGGAAATCTGATAGTATCCATTCTTTGAGTCCAGTAAACTGAACTACTTCGTCCCTGACAGGCTTTGTAATGTATTTTCTATCCTTGGAGTAGTATACTGTCAGGGATAGTTTTTCAGCTTTCCATTCAGGTGATAATGGGGAATCTTGAGGGTAGAACCTGTCTTCTGGTGTCTCCCTCGGTGCTCCCCTTACTAAACCAGACAGTTCCACCGCCATTGCTGTGTTCCCCTGTCCCAGTAGCATCCGGGGTTTTAGCCTGACTGAGAGGTTGGTGTTCTGGATACTGACAGGAATCTTCCCCTGGGTTTGCTGCAAGGCCTTGGTTGATAATACCTCAGGTATCAGCTCCACAGGAATCGGCTTCAAAGACAACAAAAGGCCCAGGCTGGTCCCCGGTTAACTTGACAGTGGCCTGCAATCTTCCCTGGTTATAGCACTTTTTCTGGAGTCTCCAGAGCTTTTCTATGCTCTCCGATGGGGCCTATTGTTCCTGCCGAATACAAGTTTAAGCCTGACTTAACTGAGGGTGGATGTCCTCAATTAAGGAGTCACTATTCATGACTATGGGGTTAAGTAGTCTTTTTACCAAATCATTGTTTGTTCCTATCAGTAAGGAACTTTGCTTTGCCCCAAGGGGATGAGGGCATATTACTGCTAGGGTGTCAAACGTCTCTGTGGTCTCCACAGTCACCACTGTGGGAGGTCCAAATGTGGATTGGATTGGTATGCACCCATCATATGGAAACTTGATGAGGACACTGACACTGTTGTACAGAGACTTTCATGACAGGTACTTGAAGCATCTACCTCTACAGAAGCAGGAAGACATGGAAATCTGTTACCCCAGATTTCCAAGTCTTCCAGCTTCTGTAGAGGCAAATGCTTCAAGTACCTGTCATGAAAGTCTCTGTACAATAGTGTCACTTGAGCCCCTGTATCCAACAAGTCCTTTTATAAATTTCTTCCACTTGAACCTGTACTATGGGCGAGAGGCCCACCCACTGATCATGAAGCTTGTTTGGAATGGGCTCAGCAGTCTGTACCTTTGCTTTCTTCGTACGCTGCTTCTGTGGGCATGGCTGTTTTTGGATATTGGAATGAATTGCTTTGCCACCTCGGGTGCCCAAGCCCAAGGAAGGTGAGGTGACTTTTCGCTCAGAGACAAGAGAAGAGACCCCTGGTGAAGCTTGGTACCTCTGCTGCTACCTCTTTGCATCTTTAGATTAGGAGCTTGTGGTTTCAGAAGGGCACCCAGTTTGCTCACTCACTGGGACCCCTTGAAGTTTCCTATCAGCTTTCTGGGTAGCAGCTTCTGTAAGACATCTGTGGTAAGGTCGCAAGGAGTTCTCTCTCTTTGGCCTTGAAGTATCCAATTTGGCCACAGCTGTAACATCTCTTCAATGGAGGGATGGGAGGTTGCTTGTTTTGGACTCCTGAGGCCCTCTCTTTCACGACATTAGTGCCACCATTGCCTACTTCATGTCGATCAGAGATTTCTGCAGGTGTGCCTGAGACTCCATCATTTGTGTGATTGTCTTATGTATTTCCATTCTTATGTAGCATGTTGTGTGTTTGACGTCAGGAATTACTTGAACAATGATTATATTGCGTAGTTTTCATCAATCAAATTTTTTTTTAAAAACACAGATCAAACCATATGAATACAGACTAAATATGAAGTATTTATTCACTAGACATGTATTCACAATAAATATAGTTAGATTGTGGATGGACATAAATAAAATCTTATATAAAATACAAAATTATTTGCAACACTTGCTAATGGGTTTTGCTATACAATATGAATGGAACAAAAAGATTAATTTCTTCCCCGTGGACAAAATAACCATGTATATATAAATATAGGAAAGGAAAAACATACCGCTCAAAAGCTTGAGAATTCACCAAATGGCTGCTTCCGCCCAGTCACTCACACAGGTGCTGGCTCTGCACTGATGCATGGGAGAAAAAGAAACCTTGGACTGCCGCACTCTGTATAGACAGTTATTTATTCCAAAATTTCAAGTAAAAAATCCAAATTCAAAATAAATCCATAAATCCAAAACAACAAATGCAGATAGTATGCATGCAGGGAAGGGTGGCTAACGCGTTTCACGTCACGAATTGACGCTTACTCATAGCTATGGTGTGTGGGAATCAATAGAGGTATAAATGAAAAATAAAGTAACTTTACACCAATCAGTACTGAAAGAACACAGCTGACTGGGATAACCTTATGTTTGATTCCGGCACTCCCAAGAAAGGGAGAGGGGGGAAGGGAATAGCACTCTTTTGAAGACCATTCACAAGAATACAAAATGTGTATAGATTATAAACTAAACACTTAATGCTTAAACATAGACACACCAAAGTGTGTGGTATTTTCTTGTCCTCCAGAGGATTTTTGAAGATCAATCATTGTGAGGCCAAGCATCATTGTATCTGTTCTACCTCTGTTTACATCTACCTTCTCTTTGTGTACACATATTTGTAAACACATATTTGTAAACACATATTTGTAAACATTATTTTCAAACCAATGATGGCCAATTACTCCATTCATTTGTCGCCGTGTTTGTATGGGCATAACTCTAATGTAATATATCTATATCTATATAAGATAAAAATATCCTTTTTGATATTATATATTTTTATATTTTTGTTTCTTTATAAATGCCCATACACCACGACGACAATCCTCGAGCTATTATTAACTACTAGCCCTCGAACTAACAGTAATTCCGTTTTCAATACATATTTGAAATTCCGTGATTATGAGCATCGGCTTCCAGTACTTAGGTACCATAGTGTCTATGCACATGCCCGGCCACCATGCACACTTTTATATGTTCATATATTATTTAATTTTCAATTTTGGATAAGTGCGGTGATTGACATGTGCATACGCACTATTTTAACAGATTCCCTTGACAATTAAGGTTAATATCATGATTTTATCATTATTTGAATATTGGGTTTATATCTTAAACCACAGAGATGAGGGTACATCTATGCAAAGATGCATTGTCATCTTGCTAGATAGTATTGTGTGTGGTTAAATACCATTTTCCTATATGGATCTGAACATCCAAATTTCCTTACACACATTTTCATGTACCCCCTTGCATGATTTTATTGTATATTATCGTGCATATCTTTGCACATTCTTATACTCATTTATTATACATTTTTTATTTATGTTTAAAGTTGAAAGTTCAAGGTTCATGTGTGCATACAGGAGAGACATGTGTCTCCGGTAAATGCATATATTCACACATGATTTTTATTAGAATTTTATTGATTTATCCATGTTTATCTTGTTCTATGGCATATTGTATTATATCCATTGACCCATTACAAGGTGGATTATATTATGTTATATAGCACATTTATAGACATTCATACATGGACATTTCTTTACACTTTATACACACACATATATCTCCTTCATGATCACTTATTATTTATTTATTCACATTTATCATTCTTCACATTTCATGTAATTGTCACACAGTCTGTTTGGCAGTAGCACGCATTGTGCACATTTTGTGCATTTAAATTTTATCATTTATTATTTATTAATTAATTCATCATTATGGTTTTTTGGAGTACTTGTAAATCACTATTATTATTATTTCAATTCACACGAATATCACATAATAATTATTTCACATACATGAATATATTCACATCTATGGCTTACCATCTCCAAAAAACATTTTCACTTTTCATTTATTTTTTCATTTAAAAAGATTTTTTTGTTCATTTTTTTAACTTAATTAATTGACATTCATACCCATCACTGTCATATTCATTCACTTCAAATAATATATACACACACTTTGGTGTGTCTATGTTTAAGCATTAAGTGTTTAGTTTATAATTTATACACATTTTGTATTCTTGTGAATGGTCTTCAAAAGAGTGCTATTCCCTTCCCCCCTCTCCCTTTCTTAATCAAACATAAGGTTATCCCAGTCAGCTGTGTTCTTTCAGTACTGATTGGTGTAAAGTTACTTTATTTTTCATTTATAACTCTATTGATTCCCACACACCCTAGCTATGAGTAAGTGTCAATTCGTGATGTGAAACGCGTTAGCCACCCTTCCCTGCATGCATACTATCTGCATTTGTTGTTTTGGATTTATGGATTTATTTTGAATTTGGATTTTTTACTTGAAATTTTGGAATAAATAACTGTCTATACAGAGTGCGGCAGTCCAGGGTTTCTTTTTCTCCCGTATATATAAATATAACTACCAGACAATAGTCTGTGATTTACACAGCCTAACTGCAAGACGAGTCAGAGTTAAACTATGTAAAATAAAACAAATGGTATGCTACTATAGCGCCAAACAAAAGATGATAAAAATTGGAAAAACAAAAATAAAGTTAAAGAAAAATTTAAAATGGTTATACTATCGGGGGAATAATAGTCTAAATATTACAAGAAATCAATAAAAGGTATTTTCAAATAATCAATGTATCAGGAAAGATCAATTTAACATAATTACCCTTCCAAAATGGCTGCGGGCTTACAATGGTCATTACCAGAGTCCCCTAAGATGGCTGCCTTTCCCAAAATGGTGTCTCGTTAAGGAGGAGCTGCATCTTGCATCCTTAAGGTGTCAGATTCTGAGGTGTGATGATAAGGGTATGAATTGTGTATGAAGTTTGATGGATGAAGTGAAGTCCCAGTGTGAATGAAGTGTAGTGTCAAGTGAAGTGTGATGTGTAGTGTGTCTAATGGCTTCCTCTCCTGGTCCATTATACTGTCCTGAACAATAAGCTCATAAAAAGTTTAAATAAGCCTAGCCCAGAAGGTGGAACTTAATTTTATTGGTTCATGTGGCTAAATATTAATTTCGTTATTTGTTTAGGCATTGCCTCTTAAGCCGTGTACACACGATAGGTTTTACCGATGAAAACACTCCGATGGACTTTTTTCATTGCACAAACCGATCGTGTATGGGCCCCATCGGTCTTTTTTCCATCAGTGTTTAAAAATAGAACATGTTTTAAATTTATCCGATGGTTAAAAAACCGATAGCAAATTACTATCATCTGTGGGGAACTCCATCGGATAAAAAAACCCACGCATGCTCAGAATCAAGTCGACGCATGCTCAGAAGCATTGAACTTGAGTTTTCTCGGCTCATCGGATTGTTTTACATCACCGCGTTTGGAACGGTCGGTTTTTTGACTGATGGTGTGTAGGCAAGACTGATGGAAGTCAGCTTCATCGGTTTTCCGATGGAAAAATCCATCGGTTTAAAAACCATAGGAAATCCGATCGTGTGTACAGGGCTTTAGTGTCTTCGTGTCACCTAGGACAAGGGATGTATTTGTTCTAAATAATTCTTATAAATAATTTGTTATAAGAATGTCCATTTTCTCAGATTTTGCAGATGGGGCGGAGCTACAACATGGCGCTAAGCTAGCCTGTAGCCGCGAGCTCCGGAACGCTCTCCCCGAGCGGGCTCTAAGCATGTTATGTCTGCCTGATGGAATGCACTGACCGACCTGTATCCCCACCATATCTCCGCCGAAGCTGAAGTAGATAGAAACTAACCTGGATGGGCTGCCACGCTACACATACCGATGTAAGCCGCGGTAAGCGTTCCTGTGATAGCTGGCGCCTGCTGTTTGCTGCATGACCCTGCTCCGGCCTTCGGATCCGAATAGCAGGTCATCTGTTTCTGCAGCCCACACCCCCCCCCCCGTTGATTATCCCACAGCGTGTGTGAGGGGAAAGCGGTGAGAGCGGACAGAGGAAGCTCCAATAAACCTCCCCAGGCCCTAGCCTCAGCTGAGGGGTTGCAGGCTGGAAAGTAAAACAAGGGGAGCTTGGTGGTGGTGAGTGTGGCGGCGGGACTCGGATCTGGACGGGGTCCGGCATACGAACTTGGGACTGACTGACCGGTGGGGTGCACAGGTTGTTCAAGGGACCCCCCTAAAGCCGCAGCAAAGCCACAGCATACAGAAGGAGTATGGAGGTGGTATAGGAGCGCTGGATTGATCATATCAGCAGATTGAAGACCTGGTAGGAGTTTTTCCCTTTTTCCTTGCTGCACAATAAAGATAAAAGTAAAATCTCTCTTGAAATATACCTCAGGAAGCAGGCAGCGGAGGCTGGATTAGAAGAGGATTGCCGTCTGAGTTCATTTAAAACAAATACCCTGCTAAATATCCTGCTAAACCTTGCCCTGGTTTATAATACTGTGCCTTCACTCTGCCTACTGATTGTTTGTTTGATTCAGTATATACAGTATATGCAGTGCATATTGAAACTTGGAAAGTTACCAACTTAACAGAACTGAAGAGCGATAGCAATAGGTAATTTGGTACTGGAATGTTTGCCTACTCAAAGACACTGCTGTATGTATTGGGAGCCTAGCCTCTACTACCCACATGTACTTATTTATTACAACTGAAAAGTTTCTGCAATTAAGGAGAACAAGGAAATTCCTACTTTTGTCAAGTTACATCCGTACGCTATATACCCTACACGCCCTTTGCACGTTTCATAGATGCTGCCCTGCATTGCTTTGCCTTGCTTTCATTTGCTTTGTATAGCCCGGCTTCTGATCACAAAGACTGCCCTCCCTCCAAGGACAGAGAGGAGGGAAAGGGAAGAGAAAGGAATTATAATTTTTTTGGGGGAGGGGTTAGCAATCCTAGTTGGGATATTTAAGTACAGATGAGACTTTGAAACTTCTTTTTCTCTTCCGCCCTTCCTCTCCCTTCTTTTTCTCTACTCTACATATTGAACTTGGTATACCTTTTTACAGCCGGCCTGTATACACGGCCTACACTGAGGGACTGAGGGGTGGGATTGATTTTTGGCTTTGCCTTGCCTTTTGCTTTTTGATACAACCGAGATCTTCATTACCCCCTGAGTCCTGAGGAGCGGAATATACATATTTAGAGGTCTGCTGTCTGATACCCCCTTTTTTTTGGCCTTACACTTAGTATTGGGGGGTTTTTTCCCCTTCCCCCCTTTTCTCTCCTTTTTTTCTCCCTTTTTTTTTTTTACTTCGTCCTTCCCTAAAAGATATGTTTCTATAGGGAAAACTGGTAAGGAGAGGGAGAGGGAAGGAGGGAGAAAAAGGGGAAAGGGAAGGACATAAATTTACTCACTATAAAAAGGTCTATATAGGTATTACATATTTGCACTAAGTGAAATTTAACTTGATTCATATTTAATATAGGTGATGGTTGTTTTTTTCCCCCTTCCTTTTTTTGTATTGTTTGCTTGTTGTATGTTCATCTGGGTGTTGCTTATTTGTTTTTGTTTTTTTTCTTTTTTTTTTTTCTTTTGGGTGGAGTTTTTTTTTTTTTGGGTGCATTATACATAGGGTCTATATACTGGGTAGGGGACTCAATATATAATTTAAATTTACATAGTGAAGGAAGTTCCCCGCTCAGGCCAATGACGTAGGTGGGGTCCGACATACCGAGGGGGCGGACCTGATGGGGAACTGCTCTCACTTTGGTAATACATGTATAGACCCGCCCCTTCTCATGTTCCGCATCTGGTCCGCTGAGCGGACCTGATGGGGAACTTTAGAAGGGGCGGGTCTATACATTTAAAACACTGAGAGGGAGTTCCCCATCAGGTCCGCTCAGGCACAACCAATGAAGGACAGCGCTGGACATCGGGATCGCCGCGGGACACTGGATTTCACCGCTGGAATGTTTTTGTTTTTTTTTAAATAAAGGACTTTTTCAAGGTGTTTGTGTGTTTTTTTAAACATTTTTTTACGCTTTCTTCGTGAAATGGTAGGGGTACAATGTACCCCTTACCAATTCACATAGGGGGGGCCGGGATCTGGGGGTCCCCTTTGTTTAAGGGGTCTTCCAGATTCCGATAAGCCCCCCGCCCGCAGACCCCCACAACCACCGGGCAAGGGTTGTGGGGATGAGGCCCTTGTCCCCATCAACATGGGGACATCCTCCCCATGTTGAGGGCATGTGGCCTGGTACGGTTCAGGAGGGAGGGGGGCCGCTCTCTCGTCCCCCCCTTTTCCCCTGCGGCCGGCCAGGTTGCGTGCTCGGATAAGGGGTCTGGTATGGATATTTAGGGGGACTCCACGCCATTTTTTTTTACATTTGGGGTGGAGTTCCCCTTAAAATCCATGCCAGATCTGAAGGGCCTGGAATGGATATTTGGGGGAACCGCACGTCAATTTTTTTTTAAATTTGCGGCGGGGTTCCCCTTAATATCCATTCCAGACCTGAAGGGCCTGGTAATTGAATTCTGGGAAACCCCCACGCTTTTTTTTTTTTTTATCAATGACTTTTCTCTGTATTGCCGGGAGCCGACAATTCATTAATAGCCACGAGTGAGTTTTAAATGACTTTTTTTCTTTCAAAAATGACATTTTTTGCAGGGACAGTTCTAAGCACGGGAAACATGCGCCACTTTACATGCATATCATACACACCCCCCAGGTACGAAATTTAAAGGAATATTTCACTTTTATTGTTTCACTTTAAGCATTAATAAAATCACTGCTCCTAAAAAAACTTCCTTTTTTAAAACTTTTTTTTGCATTGATACATGTCCCCTGGGGCAGGACCCGGGTCCCCAAACACTTTTTAGGACAATAACTTGCATATAAGCCTTTATAATTAGCACTTTAGATTTCTCCCATAGATTTTTCGAATTTGCCGTGAACACCCCAATTTGTTCGCTGTTCGGCGAACGGGCGAACAGGCAATGTTCGAGTCGAACATGAGTTCAACTCGAACTCGAAGCTCATCCCTACTCTTGACCAGTTGGTAGGTTTCTATCAGTGTACGAGGTGTAGAGTACGTTCGCTGAGTGGATGCACCCATAGGCGTACCAATACGTTTAAGTCCACCGTAACTAATGTTGAGCATAAAATATTGCCTTTCATTACTTGCTCCACGGAGAGAGTTGTATATCTCCTACAATGTCCATGTGGACTTCAATATGTGGGTAGGACCAAACGACCTCTCCGTCTTAGATTGAACGAACATATTACAAATATTCTCACAGGTTTTCCAAAACATCCAGTATCCCGGCATTACTTAGAGATTCATGCCAAAGACCCCACCAATACGATCTTTTTGGGGATAGATAAATATTCTGCCAGATGGAGAGGAGACTCCATGATTAGAAGTATTTCCAGACTTGAGATGTCCTGGATCCACAAACTGAAGAGTTATGTACCGTTTGGGATGAACGTTGAAGTAGATCTCAACGCTTTCATCAATAACTCTTAGTTTGGTGTGAGCGGGAGTTATGTTTATGTTTCTGAGAGCATGTGAAGTCCGGTATTTTGGTGACTTCATTTGTCTACAAATATATGTTCTTACGTGTGTAACTCTGCCACAATATGGACCCTAAATGGGCCCCCATGTGTCGGAGCATTTCTCCCCCTCCCCTTTTTATTATCATATTTAGTGGAGGTATTTTTTTGTCTTTTTTTACCCCTACTAGATATGATTTCCTATAGTACATAAATAGGGTTTTTAAGAGAAAAGAAAACACTGTTTTTAATATCATTTACATGTATGTATGTTTTCATTATTATATATATATGTATATTTTTATATTTTTCTATAATATACCCTTCTTTTTTTGTATCTCTATGTTTTTTAATGGTACACCGTGCAGCGGTGGATATGTGGATGGTGTTTATTAAATTAGGCATGTATCCCGTCCACCTTCATGACATGGTGAATTTTAATTGGGTTTCATTGCTTAAATGTTGTTTTATTTGTTACCTCTTTTATTTAGAACATATTTGGGGTTACATTTGTCCATCTATGTACCACTGCCTGTAATTCAAAGTGAGGCTTGGTTATATGTTGGTTCCGGGCCGGGCCTTGCCAGCGTTATGGAGGCTTGGTATTATTGCCATGGCTCCATTGGCCGCTCAGAGCGAGGCTTGGCTTCTCTCCTTCTATAACTTGTGATGCGTCAGCACGTCACCTGATCCCCAAGACGACGTGTATTGACACGAAACGTGCGCCGGGAGGTGTGCGTGCTGACGTCATCACTAAGGGACAGGTACGGCGGACCGGCCGGTTGTTATGTTCTTCTAATTTTATAATTTTATATTGTGTAAGTGTTTTTATACCCTGTTTTCTCTAAATAAATTTACATTGGGTAATGCACTATTGAGCCTCTTCTTTCTCCTTGGGTAAACTTTGATGCATTCACTGCATATCAAGTGACGTTTGGATTCCTCTGGAGTTCTTTGGATCTTTTTTGGATCTCCCCCTGGGATTGCGGATGTGCCTATTTGTTTCTTACCTCTGGTAAGCAGCATGCATTGTTGGTGCATGCACCGAATTTCTAACCAGTAGTGGTTCACTTCTTCACGGCTTCTTTTTTCTGGTTTTGATGGGACTTATTTTGGATATATCCATCTTCACGGGACACATTTATTGATATTACCATTGAACTTTATTCATTTATTTATCACATGTGTGGATTTGTTATTACTTATTTCAAATATTAGTCAATTCGCATTAGCGCACTTGTTCTTTTTATTTTTGTTTACCTTATATGTTATCACATATTACAGGTGCTGCTGTACATTTATTTATGTTTATTGGTTAGCGCGGTTTATTGCTTTAGTTTTTTGGGCAATAAATATAGCATTCCTGCAAGAGACCCATCTTAAATGGTCTACTAGGGTGGGATTGAACACTAAAAATTTCCCAATATGGTTTTATGGATATTCCCCTAATAAGAGATCTAAGGGGATAGCAATAGGTTTTGATAGGAACACACCATGTGTCTTAAAAGCAATGGAGTCAGATGATGAAGGAAGATATTTTTCTTGTTCATACATCACGGGACACAGAGCAGCATAGTCATTACTATGTGGGTTATATAGAATTACCTTCAGGTGCTGGCACTGGCAACTTCCAAAACAGGAAGTACCCTCCCCTATATAAGCCCCTCCCATCCGGGAGTACCTCAGTTTTTTGCCAGTGTCTAAGGTGTTGGCCAAGGTTAACATGTATTCATCTGGGCTTGTGTACAGGTTCTCTGGGCCTTAGCAAGCTATTCCGGATCCGACCAAAAAAAAGCTTCATAGCTAAACGGTCGGTACCCGGGCCTTGCAGAGAAGAGCAGGGTTTTTCCTGTAATGCCTCTCTTAGGAGGGCTGGACCCTGGGATCCAGAGCTCTGGTCATACCCAAAACCAAGAGGCTATCTGTGCAGGGTGCTATACAGGTCCAGGGGAGTGGAATCCTTGGGAACCCGGTCCCTGAAGGTCTAGTACAATGCCTGCCGTGAGAGGTGAAGTTTGGGCTTCTGTGGACCAAACAAAGTCCTGCGGCGGGGAAAAGGTAAGTGGGGGCCCCTCAGGAACTTGGTTCTATTGAGGGGACCCCCAAGCCTAATATGTCTTTCTGCCTGTTACCTAAAGGGTATTCCCGCTAATAGCTGTATATGCCTAAGAAATCCTAGAAATGTTTTTTCATAAGGGAAATTTTAAACAAACTGTAAACCTGGAAATGTTTTTTCATAAAGGAGGTTTTTAAAAAAAAAAAAAAAAGACAAAGGTGCGGTACCTGTGTTTGTCCACTAGAGGCCGCTGTGGAACGTCTTTTTTCTTGGGACTATTCCTTCCATGGTGAAAGTCCAGGCAGATGAGTGAGCTCTCTATCAGGGAAGCTGCATTCCTCTGTCATGCTGCCAAGTAGTTTCCTTCCATCCCTGAGTCCTGGTGAAACAGGGACCCTGGCTCCTCTCCCTACATGGCGCCAAGAGCGCACACGTGCACGCGCGCGCGCACACATGCTTTCCTTTTATAAGGTTTAGCTTCAAAAAAGGGGGCGGAGCCTGGCGGATGACGCGCTCTGTGCGCCCAGTGCTTCTGCGCATGTGCGGGCGTCCCAGCAAGATAAAAGGACTCAGTCCACGCTGCTTGCTATGGACACAGAGCATGAAAAGGAGCTGGTAGCATGGTATAGGGGCTTACAGCGGGCGGTTGATACAGGCATCCCCAGAAAGACGCATTAGTAGACACCCACTGATGTACATAGCAGCAAATTGCATTAGACTATTTCAGTAAGGGGTGTATTGCGGCTGGAATACCTCAGCTTTGAACTAAGGAATATGCCGCCTAAAAAACTCCGAGATATACCTCTCAGGAAGTGTAGGGGGTCTCCATCGGGCTCTGAGGATCTGGAGCAGTCATCTGCACCCTCCTCCCCTGAGAAATCAGAGGTTAATACCCATAAGGAACCCCCGGGAGTGCCAGGTACTGCGGCTGTCCTCAGTCCACCTGCTCCTGCATATATAACAGAGGAGGTTTTTTCCTCAACTCTGGAGGGATTGGAGCAGAGATTGGCTGCATTGATCGCTTCTTCTCTACAGGAAAGAAAGCGCGCCAGATCTCCATCACCTCCATTAGAGTGCCTGTTGGCAGAGCAACAGTCCCAGGAAGGGACCGACCTACCTGAAGGGGATCAGGAGGAGGTTAGCTCTGTTTTTGAGGAATCGACAGTAGATGAACCATTTTCAGCATCACAGACTGAAAGATTGTGGGTCCAGACCCTAACTGACATGGTTCGATCTGCATTTAAAATGCCTCTTGTTGAACCATCAACTACTGCTGTCTCCTCATTGGGGTCGCTAAAAGCTCCCCAGGTTAATTGCTCCTTTCCAATACATCCATTATTGGAAGGACTTATATACCAGGACTGGGAACATCCTGATAAACTATTTGTTCCGCCTAAAAGGTTTCCGGTGATCTATCCCATGGAGGGAAAGTTCACCCAGAGATGGAATGTTCCTACGGTGGATGCAGCCATCTCTTCTGTGAACAAATCACTGACATGTCCAGTAGATAATGTTCAAATGTTCAAAGATCCAGTGGATAAAAAATTGGAATCTTTATTAAAATCTGCTTTTTCCACAGCAGGGGCTGTTACACAGCCAGCAGTGGCAGCTATTGGGGTCTGCCAAGCTTTAAAGGATCAAATGAAAATGGTCCTGAGGGATTTGCCAGACCAGCAGGCCCAGGCTCTGGCTGATCTGCCTAGAGCATTATGCTTTGCGGTTGACGCCATCAAGGATTCTATCCATCAGGCCTCCCGCCTCACGCTGTCTTTGGTACATATGCGTAGGCTTCTGTGGCTCAAAAACTGGTCTGCTGAAGCTCCCTGTAAGAAGCTCTTAGTTAGCTTCCCATTTCATGGGGAACGCCTTTTTGGCGAAGACCTGGATAAGTATATCCAGAAGATTTCCAGTGGTAAAAGTACTCTCTTACCGAGTAAAAAGAGGTCTAGGGGTCCATCTTTTAAGAGGACTACCTCTCCTATCCCTGCGACGTCTGCTACTAAGCAGTTCCGACGGCCTCCTCGGTCAAACTCAGGAGGTAAAAATCAGGGACAGCCACAGGGTAATAAAAAGCCCTGGATCCGAAGAGGTACTAAACCAGCCTCCAAGTCAAGCCTATGAAGGGCTGCCCCCACTCAAACGGGTGGGGGGAAGACTTCAGTTGTTCGCAGAGACCTGGCGGGAGACGATCAAAGACAGATGGGTGCTCTCCGCAGTAACTCTGGGATACAAGTTGGAGTTAAAAGAGTCTCCTCCGTCCCATTTTATGTGGTCAGGCATGCCAAGAGACCCTCTGAAAAGAGGATCTCTCCTATTGGCGTTAGAACAACTATTGCTCCAAGGAGTAATTATGGAGGTTCCTATGGAAGAGTGGGGGTTGGGTTTCTACTCAAACCTTTTCACAGTCCCGAAGCCAAACGGGGACATAAGACCCATATTGGACCTAAAGAGTCTAAACAAATTTCTAAACGTCCGGTCTTTCCGGATGGAGTCGATCCGATCGGTCACCGCTGCCCTACAAGGGGAGGAATGGTTAGCCTCGATCGACATCAAAGATGCTTACTTGCATGTTCCCATCTTTCCAGGTCATCAAAAATTCCTACGCTTTGCAGTAGAAGGGCGCCATTTTCAGTTCAGAGCCTTACCATTCGGCCTGGCCACAGCACCACGAGTGTTCACAAAAATTCTGGCCCCACTGTTGGCCGATCTAAGAACACGGGGTGTAACGATAATGGCATACCTAGACGACCTGTTGTTGATGGACCACTCAGTTGCCAAGCTAGAAGTGGTAATTGTCGATACAATCAAGTATCTAGAATCTCACGGTTGGGTCATCAACCTGGACAAGTCAGCCCTACAGCCAGTGAAAAACCTGGTATATCTAGGGCTACGGCTGGATTCAGACCAGAGGAAGATTTTCTTACCTCTAGACAAGGTATCCTCTTTGAGGGCCTTGGTCCGTCTGCTTTGTGCAAAAAGACAGCCGTCCATATGCCTGTGCATGAGGCTGCTAGGAAAGATGGTAGCATCATTCGAAGCTGTGCCATACGCCCAATTCCACTCAAGGAATTTACAAAGGGCCATATTATCAGCCTGGAACGGAAAAGTTCAGGCTCTAGACTTCCCGATGGCTTTGTCCCCTTCCGTTCGGAAGAGTCTCTGCTGGTGGTTGATCCCCCAGAATCTCCAGAAGGGAAAACCCTTCAGCCCGATATCTTGGAAGGTGGTCACTACAGATGCCAGCCTTATAGGCTGGGGGGCAGTACTGGAGCAATGGTCTCTCCAGGGCAGATGGTCAAATGTAGTAAAAACCCTGCCCATCAATCTCTTAGAGATACGAGCAGCCCGGTACGCTCTAGTAGCCTGGACATCCAGACTCCAAGGGTCCCCTGTCAGAATTCAATCAGACAATGCCACAGCAGTGGCATATATCAATCATCAGGGAGGCACCAGGAGTCGTGCAGCCCAGAGGGAAGTAAGTCACATCCTGGAATGGGCAGAAAAGCATGTCCCATGTATATCAGCTGTCTTCATTCCAGGGGTGGAGAATTGGAAGGCGGACTTTCTGAGTCGCCAACAGTTATGCCCAGGGGAATGGTCCCTTCATCCCGAGGTCTTCCGAGCAATATGTCAGCGGTGGGGAACACCGGATGTAGATCTGCTAGCATCCAGATTCAACGCAAAGGTGGACAGATTTGTCTCCCGGACAAGGGATCCCCTCGCTTGCGGCTCGGATGCTCTGGTGTTCCCTTGGGATCAGTTCAGACTGATATATGCATTCCCTCCGCTACAATTGTTGCCTCGACTCCTTCGCAGAGTCAGGTTGGAGAAGAAGCCGGTGATCCTGGTGGCTCCAGCGTGGCCCCGAAGGGCCTGGTACGCGGAGATCATCAAAATGTCTGTGGGGAGTCCTTGGACCCTTCCACGTCGTCCGGACCTGCTTTCGCAAGGACCGATATATCACCCTTCCTTACTAACTCTAAGTTTAACGGCCTGGCTATTGAATCCCACATCCTAAAGAAGAGAGGTCTCTCTAACTCTGTGGTATCAACTATAATCAATGCCAGGAAGCCTGTATCCAGGCAGATCTACTATAGAGTTTGGAAGGCGTACATCACTTGGTGCGAGGCCAGAAAATGGCATCCACGTAAGTACGTTATAGGCAGAATTCTGGACTTCCTGCAGTGGGCTGTAGACAGGAAGTTTGCCTTAAGTACTATCAAGGGCCAGGTTTCGGCCTTGTCAATACTATTTCAAAGGCCCCTGGCTATGCATTCACTTGTCAAATCCTTTATGCAAGGTGTGACTCGTGTTATTCCACCGATTAAGGCTCCCATATGCCCATGGGATCTAAATTTGGTTCTGTCGGTTCTGCAGAAGCAGCCATTTGAACCTTTGCGGCACATTTCCTTGGTTCTACTCACCAGGAAATTGATATTTTTAGTAGCCATATGCTCGGCTAGAAGAGTGTCGGAATTAGCCGCCATGTCCTGTAAAGAGCCATATCTGGTTATCCATAAGGACAGAGTAGTATTACGTCCTCACCCAGCCTTTCTTCCTAAGGTGGTATCGAGGTTTCACTTGAACCAGGATGTGGTTCTTCCTTCTTTTTTCCCCAAACCAAGCTCGGTAGAGGAAAAGTTATTGCATTCTTTGGATGTAGTAAGAGCAGTTAAAGCTTATCTAAAAGCCACTGCTCAGATTCGTAGAACGGATTCTTTGTTTGTTCTGCCGGAAGGCCCCAGAAAGGGTCAGGCAGCATCAAAATCTACTTTAGCCAAGTGGATTCGACAGGTCATAATACAAGCCTATGGCTTGAGAAGTAGACCGCCTCCGTTCAAAGTTAGGGCGCACTCCACGAGAGCAGTTGGAACTTCATGGGCAGTGCATCACCAGGCCTCCCTGGCGCAAATTTGTAAGGCCGCAACATGGTCTTCAGTACACACGTTTACTAGGTTCTACCAGGTGGACGTTAGAAGTCAGGAGGATGTCGCCTTTGGGCGCAGTGTGTTGCAGGCCGCAAAAGATCCTCATGCCTGATGGCGCCCAGCTTATGTATGGTGTATCCCCCCCTCATGTGGCATTGCTTTGGGACGTCCCACATAGTAATGACTATGCTGCTCTGTGTCCCGTGATGTATGAACAAGAAAGTAGGATTTTTAAAACAGCTTACCTGTAAAATCCTTTTCTTGGAGTACATCACGGGACACAGAGCTCCCACCCCTCTTTTGGGGACACGTATTGCTTTGCTACAAAACTGAGGTACTCCCGGATGGGAGGGGCTTATATAGGGGAGGGTACTTCCTGTTTTGGAAGTTGCCAGTGCCAGCACCTGAAGGTAATTCTATATAACCCACATAGTAATGACTATGCTGCTCTGTGTCCCGTGATGTACTCCAAGAAAAGGATTTTACAGGTAAGCTGTTTTAAAAATCCTACTATTTGTGAAGGGGTTTTTGTTCAATAAAGAGTACACATTAGTAAATATCTACTGCCCCAATGTTCACTCCAGTTTATTTTTAAAAAAGGTATTGAATAAATAAATAAAAATTAGAGAGGAAAAAGTGATAATGGCAGGCAACTTAAACTTCGTTTTTGACCCAACCTTGGATACCCAACCCCTTTCTATTCGCTCAGAAGGAAAACACTTAAAAGCAGTCAAACAAAAACTTTATCAGCAGCAATTAGTAGAGGTTTGGAGAATATTACATCCAAGGGAGAGGGACTTCACATATTACTCCCAGGTACACTCCTCTTATTCAAGAATTGATTACATTTTCTTAGACCATCAGCTCCTTGAAGGTTTATTAAAAGCGGAAGTGAAATCGATCACCCTCTCGGATCATGTCCCGGTTATAGTAAGCTTGGAGTTAAAGGATGTACCGGAGAGGCAAAGATCTTGGAGGTTGGACGAATCTCTTCTATATGATCAAGATATCCTAGGAGACCTGGAAAAGGAAATTATTTTTTTCTTTACAGAGAATAACATAAAAAATATTGCACCAACAACTCTGTGGGAAGCTCATAAAGTTTGTATGAGAGGGAGATTAATAGCGGAAGGGGCTAAGAAAAAAAAATTTGGACGACCAAAAAAACAGTCCCTCTTACCAGGAGTTGGAACAGAAACATAAGAGAGCAAATGATAGTGAGGTAATGGTGGAACTAATAGCAAAACGCGAAGCCCTGAGGGATTTGATGGAGCAAGAGACTAAACAAGCTTTTATTAGAACTGCAAATAAACAATATAAATTCGGGAACAAATCAGGGAAATTGTTGGCGGGACAAATTAAATCTAGGAGGAACCCGAATTTCATAGCAAAAGTGAAAAATAAAAAAGGGGAGATGAAGTACTCCACTAGGGACATCAGTAAAATATTTATGGAGTACTATCAATCATTGTACAAGGTGAACGATCCACAAGATCCTGAGGATGTGCAAAATAAAAAAAATTAAATAGAACAGTATTTAAGGGGAATTAAATTGCCTGTAATACTAGAAGAGGATTCAAGGATACTGGACAGCGATATCTCTAAAGAGGAAATAGAGCAGGCAATTAAAAACAGTAAAGGAGGAAAAAGCCCCGGGCCAGATGGCTATACAACCTTATATTTTAAAAAATGTATTGGAATCCTGACTCTCCACTATCATTCATATATGAATTCAATAGGGGGGGGCCTCAAGATACGAGGGGAAGCTTTGGGCGCCTATATCTCACTTTTAGTAAAAGAAGGAAAAGACCCCACAATGTGCTCAAGCTTTAGGCCGATATCCCTGAAAAATGAAGATGTAAAAATCTATGGGAGACCAGGGATAATATTTTAAAAACAACCCTCTTAATTCATGAGGCTAAGAAGGGGAAGAATCCAGCTTTGTTTCTTTCAATAGATGCCGAGAAGGCCTTTGATAGGCTGGACTGGGACTTTATGCTGCAGACACTATATAAATTCGGCATAGGACCCCGTATGCTTAAATGGATAGAGGCATTGTACTCAAACCCTACTGCGCAAATCCAAGTAAATGGAACCCTCTCGGAAACTTTTCAACTTTTCAATGGCACACGTCAGGGGTGCCCACTGTCACCCCTGCTTTTTGTATTTTCATTAGAACCCCTTCTAGCATCTAGAAGAGCAAATCAGGAAATCCAAGGTATAGAGGTCGGGGATCAAGAGCATAAGTTATCCGCTTTTGCGGACGATATTATGGTCTATATAACAAACCCAAGACAGACACTCCCAAAGATTATGGAAGAACTGGATAATTATGGGAGGGTGTCAAATTTAAAGATAAACATGGAAAAAACTGAAATATTAAATATTTCAGTCCCCTTGAGTGAAAGTAGAGACCTTAGAAAAATGTACCCTTTTACGTGGAAACAAAGGGGTCTGAAATATTTGGGAGTATTTCTGTCAAAATCAATATCAGATCTTTACCAAGATAATTACTTACCTCTCCTGAATATAATTAAAAGCGAATTGAAAGTATATCCCGCACATAGACTGTCATGGTTTGGCAGAATAAGTGTGATTAAAATGATGACTCTGCCAAAAGCCTTGTACATTTTTCAAAGTCTCCCAATTGATGTTCCGGTGGCGTACTTTAAAACCCTGAGATCAATAATACAGAGATTTGTGTGGAATAATAGAAATAACCGTATTGCGTACAAGACATTGACTAGACCAAAAGAGAAGGGTATATTTCTCCACGATTTCAAAAAATATCACGAGGCAGCAGTTCTGCGGAGGGTCATGGACTGGGTCCACGCTCCACGGCAAAAAAATTGGGTGGAATTGGAGGAGATTATAAGTAAACAGATGCTAGGACAGATAATTTGGATTCCAAGGCAGCATAGAGGCTCCCTAGTAGATGCAGCACCAATTACGCTAGAAGCATTGAGAAAGTGGGTTAAACTAATTAAAACTACACAGGGACAATATAACAGCCCTTTAATGGTCATAACAGGCAATAACTACTTCCCACCGGGGAAAGATAATAAATTATATTTAAAATGGACCACATCGACCTCTTTGCGATTAAAAGATGTTATGAAAGGAAGCGTTCTTTGTTCCCTTTCGAAACTACGTGAGAGGTATGGGACAACCCCATGAGATGTCTGGAGATACAAACAACTTCAACACTTTGTAGAGTCCCTCCCAATACCCCTCCGGGGGAAGGATAACTTGAATAAATGGGAAAAAATGGCAGATCAAGGAGGGACAGATAGATATGGAATCTCTAGCCTATATAAAGAGCTGATAACACATCCAGAAGGAGGATCCGTGTGCCCAACAGAGAATTGGGAGCTGGAACTAAATCTCTCGTTGCCAGAGATAATGAGGGGCAGAGTTTTAGATTTTGTCCACTCCACCTCTGTGGACGCGCGGATAAAAGAAATGAACTATAAATTATTAGCCAAATGGTACTATGTTCCGGTGAAATTACATAAAATAAACCCCCAGGCCTCACCTCTATGCTGGAGGGAATGCGGGGAGAAGGGAACCCATGCTCACATATGGTGGCAATGCCCCAAGATTCAACCATCTTGGGAGGAAATAATAGACCTAATTAAGACGATCGGTGGTATTGAAATCAGAATGGACCCATGGCAATGTTTGTTCCATGCAACAGACATTCCTAGGAAAAAATACAGAGAAGCAATTATTTCAATCTTATTGAACTCAGCAAAGTTACTGATTCCAAAACAATGGAGGGTAAAACAAGCACCAACGATACAGGAATGGCTGAGGGAAGTAGATAAAATAAGATGTATGGAAGAGGTAACACACTTGCATAAGGACACTAAAACTGTATTTATCAGGATTTGGAGGGGCTGGGAGGAATTTAGACACTCAATGTTATATGAAGGTTATATGAGAAGAGAAGGTAGCTCCTAGGGGAAAAAAAAATATTTTTATTTTTTTCTTCTCTCTCACTCATTTTGGGGTAGTTGGACGGATGCAAATGAAATAAAAAAAAAACACCAACGTCACGGTAACACTAAATAGAGGGGGGGGGAGGGTTATACACGGGTTTCACAAAAACATTTTACTTGATCTACCTTTTTTTTATTTTTTTTTTGAGACAGAGAGGTACTCATGTCCCCTTATAAACCAAAGATAACACAGAGGACACAAATACTAACTTAAGGGGGGGGGAAATGGAAGGGAAGGGTAGAATGGGGAAAGGCACTAGGCACTTAAAACCTGGGATGGGGGGGGGGAGGGATAAAGGTGAAGGAAAAGGGGAGGAATAAGGAGAATGATAACATAGAGGCTATGTAAGTTAAATAAGGGAAAATAAAGAGAGAGGAGAAGAATAAATGAGGCTACAGGATTGACCCATATTGTGTGTATATATTGTTGTAAGTGTACGTATTGATAAACTTTTTTTGTAATGTGTTAATTGGTAATGATATGGAAGATATGTGAATGTATGTACAGAACATTTTTTGAATAAAAAGATTTGAAAAAAAAAAGAAGAATGTCCATTTTCTCATGATACAGGCATGGCGATATGATATTTCTAATATACAGTATATCTAATGTTTAGGAGATCTGGGAACGCCAGAAGATGAGTATACAATACTATGGAGCAATATTTCACAAATATATTGAAGAGATGTTTTACCTATACATATATATATGTTATGATTAATTATACATCTAGGTAACAGAAGAACACTATATATATATATATATATATATATATATATATATATATATATATATATATATATACATATATACATACACACACACACACAATAATTTGTATATTTAAACTATTTCTACATATAGTATATTTATAATCAGATCATTACATATGACATAACAAGATTATTATTATGCCAGCAGACAATAAAATCATGACTTTAAAGTCTTATAATCATACACTTTTGGATATATGCGGAGATGGTGCCATTCTTAGGCCCCATGCACACAGGGCGTTTTTACAGCCGCGTTTTTTACAGCTTAAAAACGCCTGTCCATGTTTTGTAAACATTTTTTGACCTTTTTTAAAAAAAAATTTAAAAAAAAATCCTGCAGCTCAAAAACGCAAATCGCTGCGTTTTTGCGCATTTTCGCAGCGTCTTTGCGCGTTGGGCGTTTTTGCAGCTCAAACCTGGAGCTCCAGAACGCACTGGAATTGGTTTTTTTTTGCAGCTGGAAAACGCCTATGCCACTTGGAGCTCATAAAAGCTCTATGTGTGCATGACACAATAGAATAACATGGATGGGCGTTTTACAGCTGTAAAAAAAAACGTCTAACGCTGCTGTTAGAAGCTGCAAAAACGCCCTGTGTGCATGGGGCCTTATTAAAATATTATTATAAATACATAAACAAAAATTCCATAGTTCCCTTTGGCATATTATGGACCATGGAGGTTGTACATCAATTTTTATGTCAATATTCCTAGATATTTTAAATGATGTCTGAGCTATTTCAGTGATGAGGAATTTTAGACGGTAATTCAGGTTTTGACTAGCCTTGGTCTGTTTACCAGAGTATATTAGAAGTTGTCCAGCTTGGTAATGTAGCACTACCCCCGTAGGAGCTGCTGGTTTAATTTTGGGTCTGCCATTACCTCACTGTTTACCATATCCGCCATAGGGGTCCCATTGGAGAGTTGTTCACAGATGTCGGCACCAAACACTTAAGCCCCGTACACACGATCGGTTTAACTGATGAAAACCGTCCGATGGATGGTTTTCATCAGACCAACCGATCGTGTATGGTACCCATCGGTCTTTTTTCCATCGGATGGAAAAAATAGAACTTGTTTTAAAATTTTCCGATGGATAAAAAACCGATGGGATTTCCGATCGTCTATGGGCAAGTCCATCGGTTTAAAAACCCATGCATGCTCAGACTGAATTAGGAGACGGGAGCGCTCGTTCTTGTAAAACTAGCGTTCCTAATGGAGAGAGCACATTCGTCATTCTGCAAGTTATCGCTTCGTTTAATGCAGCGCATGTTTTTTTTGCTTTAGAACGGTCTTTAAAATGTCATTTTGGCAGCAGAACTTTCTCCAGAGTTCTGACAAATGTATGTCTTTCTTTTTTCTAGTGATCTTAGGAATAATTATTAAAATTCTTCAAGGCCGACCTCCCAAATTACACCTTTATTTTTTTGAAGCCCCATACACACTATCAGTTTTCCTGCAGGTTTTTGTCTTCAGGTTTACCAAAACCATCTAATATGAGGTCAAACCTTAAGAGTTTCAATTTGTATGCAATCAGGTAGGCCCTTGCACTACGTGGTTTTGGTAAACTTGAAGAAAAAAACCTGCAGGAAAACTGATAGTGTGTATGGGGCTTGACTCTTAAAATTTGTTGTGCATTTTTTGGTGTGTCAATTTCTCAGAACAACATAATATTTAATTTTTGAAAAATCATGAAGGTTGGTGTCCCTTGTTCTTAATTACACATTGTATTTATGCAATCTTATTGCTACTTCTCAAAAAAACACATCAGGCATGTAGGTTGGCTGAAATCAAATTTCCCTTTATTTTGGAAAAAAACAAATCAAAAACCGAAGGGCAACTATTCCCAAATTAGCAGAGAATATAAAGTCATTAGATCCCAAATGCAGACCTGACTATGATCAATAATAAAATCAACAACAGTATGAAATCAGGAGCAGCAGCCAAAGACATACATCATCCCAAGCTGTGGTACTCCATCAACCTTCAATTTCTGGATGAGCAGCTCGAGGCCAGGGAATCACCTCCTGCTCTTCCTTGTAGCCTTCCTTCCACGCCTCTCTGCAGCGTTCTCTCCACGGCCCCGTCCACGCACCCTTGCAGGCTGGGCCACTGTGGGTGGTGATGTGGCAGGAGGAGGAGGAGAAGGAGGAGAGGGATTGGGCTGATGTGAGATATGGGTGGCCTCAGTCAGCTGTCCCCTCGCCCCCATGTGTACGGCCGTGTAGATAAGGTGCTCACAAAGGGCCCGTTGTCCCGCCTCCATTCTCAGCAGCTTATCTGAGAGATAGGTGCTAAACCCCTCCGTAGGGTTGAGGGGGGCCCTCATAATGGCAGAAGCCTCCTGAATCATCTTTAGTGACTCTTCCTCCACTTGTGTCATCCGCCGTTGTTTTGGCGGTCTGACGTGGAGGGGAGCCACTTGGGAGATGGTGCTGCCACTAGGCCTGGGGACCTGCTGAGTCCCACTGGGCCTTGCCTCCTCCTGCCTGTCACACCCCTGACCCTCTTCCTCCTGGCTTGCCTCATCCTGTTTATAAAATAAAATGTAAATTTCTATTATTTGAGGAATCAATCACACACAATTTTGATCTCATTACTGGTTTATTTTGGAGGGGGGGTGGGATCATTTATGGCTAATCAAAACAGTTCAACTCCATATTACTTAGTGGACAATAATTAGCATCAAAAATACTATACCGGGCTGAAGATGTGAAGATCTGGCTCTTCTAGCTCAGGAGGCTCCTCCTCCGCCTCTGCAGGGGTGGAGGGAAGGGTGGAAGGAACGCTGGAGGGAAGGGTGGAAGGAAGGGTTGAGGGAAGGCTGGAAATAGATGCCCTGGCCTCGATCTGGTCATCCAGAAATTGAAGATGTCTGTAGTACCACAGCTTGGGCTTTACTACATCGTTGGCTGCTGCTCCTGATCTCTTGGACTGGCGCACTTCCTTGAATTTTTTTTTATAAGAATTGCACAGGTTGTTGATTTTATTATTGATCATAGTGTAGTCTGCATCTGGGATCCATGGCTTCATATCCTCGGCTAATTTGGTAATAGTTGCCCGTCGTACATCACTTTTGTGATACGCAGGGTGTTTGAGCTCCCAAAGGTTGCGCTGTTCCTTATACTTTTCAATAAAAACAAGCATCACCTCCGGCTCTCTTAGTTTATGCAGGATCAGAATTGATTCTCCTCAACTTATCACAATATTGCCCTTTACAATCATGACCCATTAATATGCCACTGCAGGCCCGAGTTCCCTTCTTACCTTAGTTCACTTCGTGGGTTCACTTCCGGTCGTCCTTACTCCGCGCATCCCTAATAACTTCTTTCCCCTTTTTATACCCTGTGCATGTGTGTAACTCCGCCCTCGTCGCCCGCCCATGACGGACTTTTTCTGCATTTCCCCGCCCCTTAACGATCGGCGCACAGTGTGAGACGGCGACATGTCGCAGACACAGGTGGCTTCTTTAGTTGAAATTACCGACGAGGAAAGCCCGGAGGCGGAAACGTCCCGATCCTGTAAAAAAAGATACAAGGCGACTAATATGTCTTTTTCTGAGATGGCGGAGATGGTGGACATTCTGCGGAGGAAGGATTACGACGGCAAGCATGGCCCATACGACTCCCCTAATCTCCGGAAGTCACAAATTATGGACAAAGTGGCGAAGACTCTCTATAAAAAATATGGGGTCAGGAGATCCAAGGAACAACTCCGTAAAAGGTGGTCAGACCTCAAGATCAGGGAGCCGGAGCAGTATAAGAAGCTTATAAAAAGCATAGAAAAAAGTAAGTATATTTTACTGTGTTCTTTCACATTGTAATATGTATTCTTCCATGTTTTGCAACATGTGCTTGGCTTGACTGGGTTCACATTTTGAAATCTCATCTTTTAGGTTAAGTGGAGAGTCCACTTATTTGCCCAATGTTTTGACCAATAACTTGCTGCTCTTCCCCCAAACATGTTTGGCACATATCCACGTAAACTACATGTGGGCATGCCTCATTTTACTTCAACAATGTTTATCTACACATTGTTGGCTAGATGATGTGTTGTAAGGAAATTTAGAATGTGACTGAAAGAATAAACTGTATTCTGGGTAAAGGAGATGACACTCCAGCAGTTGTATACTTTTTTTGGTTCTTGATCAAGATACTATACTCTGGGCCACATGACCAAATTTATTAACGGTGTCACACACAGGTGGTCCAGTGGATACCTTGGTGGTTATCCAAGTGTATTTGTGAGTGTCCTCAAAAATAACATGTTGCTTTGTTGAGTTAGCAAGATCACATATGTTCATGTTGGAACTCAGGGCCAAATATCAATTGTACCCCACTTAAAAACATCGAGGATCCCTTTTCAGGCCTTAAAAAAGTCTGTGTGCTAAAGTATACATTTTGTTGTAAATTCCCATAGGGGAGAGGAGACTGGGAGGACACCATGCTCAGGAGACGAGAAACCCAACACCACAGAAACTCCCCGAAGCTCCCAAAGCAGACCAAGATCAGCAGGTTCAGGAAGCGGAGGTGGAGGAAGCGGAGGTGGAGGAAGGGGAGGTGGAGGAAGGAGAGGTGGAGCTTATCAGCACAACAGGTCAGTGTCTGTCACCACAACTTAAAGGTAAATACAGATGTAGGACTGCCTAGTGTAAAACCTTTTTTTTTGTTTTAGGGACTGAACGTGGGGGTGTGTCAGGAAGTCCAAATCCGCCATTCTCGAGTGCCAGCGCCAAAATAATCATTCAGGAAATCATGGAATACAGTAGCGAAATGGACATTATGAGAAAGAGAATGATTGTGATTGAGCAAAAATATAAAAACATGATAGATATTTTGGGGAGAATAGTGTGAACCCCCCCCCCCTTTTTGTGTTTTTTGTTATGCGTCTGAAATTATCTCAGGGATTTCCAACATCCCAAATGTGAAGATGCACACACTGAAGACTCAACATGTGCTATCTGCCGTCACAGGATATCTATGTCCCTGTTCTGGGGGTGCAACCTCTTCCTCCCTCCTCAAGTAGGTGAGAGGAAGGGTTTACATCCCCAAAGCACGACCATTGATCCCCCATGATGGCAGATAGCACATGTTTACCCTAGCCATGGGATCTTGTTGAAGATACCCATTTGAGCCCCAAAAGAAAGTGTGTTTGTTAACATTTGGGATGGATCAGGGGTACCATCACCCCATCTCCAGTTGGTATTTTTCACAGTGTTATTTTATTACTTTTTCAGACTAAAAAAAATGCCTTACAACCCATGCATGTTTCTGCAAAAAAAGCCGCACATAAAAAAAAAAGGCTAGTATTTCTAAAAACCAAAAAAAAATGCGGTGCAAACAATAAAAACATTTGGGAAGTCTAAAAAAGGTGTGCCTTGTTCTTTCTATGCTCAAGAGCAGTTCTGAAGATGCAAAAACCGTGTTACTCTTTCGTCCATGGACCGACACAGCTTCTCTATTGACAAAGTGGTATTATCCGTTAATTAGGAGTGACTAGGCAGAAAAACTTGTAAAAAGTGTTGCATCACACCTTCTACAGTACCGCCCAGGGGGCGGACCCTCTGGGTATACCCTCTCAGTCTGCACATCGCAGATCAGTTTTTTTCTGTCTAGCAAGGAGTAGGACATGGCTCCCTTCGGGCTCATTGGTCCGGGGAAAAAAGATATATATATTTTTTATTTTTTTGCTACATTTGTTGTTTCCTGCGATCTTCGATCAACTGCCGACTGGGTGACAGGCTGGATCCTCGATCCTTGTAGTCTCCCCAGTTTCGGCCATCGAGCGTGTGCCGACCCTAGCTACGTGCTGGGTTTTCCACGACATGCCCGTCACTCCACGGGTGGCCGGTGAGCCTACGCTCCAGGGCCTGCATCGGACCGCTCAGCTTCGGCTGACCTTACGGCCGAGTCGCAGCAGCCTGGCCGGTGAGCTTACGCTCCAAGGCTTGCATCGGACCGCTCAGCTTCGGCTGACCTTACGGCCGAGTCGCAGCAGCCTGTCCGGTGAGCGTCATGCTCCAGGGCATACATATGATCGTCCCTTCTGGGTCCAATCACAGCATGCCTGGCCAACAGTCACCTTCCGTGCGCGGACGATGATCTGTTTGGAATGTCTTCCAGCAGAATACATGCAGGATAGGTAAGTAAAACTCCCCTGCCTCGGCTGGGTGATTTAGCTGGACATTCCTGGAGAGATCAAGTAAGTGGTTGTGGCCCCTTTCTTCCCTCTCTCCCTGCCTTTCCCTCCTCCCTGGGCTTCTAGCTAAAGGTTGCTGGGTGCTGGGGGTCACCTAGGGGGTCCCACTGGAGCGGGGCTGGCTGTAACTAACATTTAAAAGAAATGTCATTTTTGCTTACCTGTGTTTCTGTGTCTCCATGCTGTCGGCGGCCATTTTGAGGTGGTCCATGCCAAGTTTGGCCTCTTGTAACTGCCTGGCGGCCATCTTCCTGTAGTTCGGCCACACCCACTGGCCCCTATCAGGTGATCGGCGGCCATGTTTGTCCACCCTGTATGCAGATATTGCCGTTCGGCGGCCATCTTTTTTGTGGGCTATGGCTGCCTGACCTCTATCTTCTGTCGGCGGCCATTTTCTTAGAGCCCACATTATCTTCCATACAGACGGTTTTGGCAACCATTTTGCGAGAGCCTCCGGCCTCTAGGGTGCATTACACTGGCGCAAAAATTCACACAGGAAGTGCTGATAAAAGAAGCAGACTGACACAGCAGCAAGGGGACAGCATCATAGGCGCAGCATAGCAGTACCTATCCAGGGTGGTGAGTCCTCTGGGTAACCCAGCATCTCTGCAGCGCAGGAGGGTGGCCTATTGATATCTTGCCTGGAGCCCTGTGAGTGTCAGCGTGTGGTCAGCATGGCATCTGAGCCAGATGTCTTCTCCCCTGAAACACCAGATTTAGCAGCTGGTGTCCCTGAGGTGTCTATGGACGCTATGTCGGCAATCCTAGAGGCGTTTGCTGCCAGGGTGGAAGCAGCACACGGGAATACAGGGGGTAATAAACGCCCCCGTCCCCTGCAATCTTCTGGGGATATTTCTGATGCAGAACCAGGTCCAGCTACGGCTCATGGCCCAGATTCTGATGCATCAGAGACTGCAGACCGTGACCGATCGGACAGTGAGGAGGACTCCAAGTCCAGGTCAGTACGCGAGACGGCTTTGGTATCTGACCTTATTACTGCAGTGCGGGATACGCTAAAGTTGGAAAGGACTGAAGAAGTAGCAGATACTCCAGTCCCCTTTGGGTTTCGTAAACCTGCCCGCACTGCTAAGGTGTTCCCTTGTGTGTCTTATTTTGACAAACTCTTATACAAGGAATGGGAGAACCCACTGAGGGTCTTTACAGCCCCAAAGAGGTTTGCAGTACGGTACCCCTTTGAGGAGAGTTTTCTGAAGATATGGACCTCTCCCCCTATAGTGGACCCTTCGGTGTCCAGACTTAATAGAGCCACCACTATTCCAGTAGAAGGGGCTCCTGTTTTCAAGGACCCTGTGGATAAGAAGGCTGAAGCACTCGCTCGCTACCTATACTCAGTGGTAGGCTCAGCAGTACGCCCGGCATTGGCGGGGGCCCTAGTGTCTCAGACACTTACTGAATGGGCAAAATTGCTACTCCAGGGGTTAAAGGAGCGAGATGCTCCTCCTAATGAGATAACTTTGGCCGACCAGTTGGTCCAGGGCCTTAAGTTTGTCTGCGAGTCAGACATGGATACTATTCCCCTGCTGTCAAGAGCTTCGGTTTATGCAGTAGCAATACGCCGCCTGATCTGGCTAAAGGGCTGGTCTGCGGACTAGACTTCCAAGAAAGCCCTATTGGATCTGCCTTTTAAGGGCGACAGACTTTTTGGGGCTTCTCTGGATGACATCATCAAGGATGCTACAGGAGGTAAAAGCACTTTGCTTCCCCAAACTAGCAAGGGTAGGGGACCACGCCAAGGGCAAGGGCCCTCCTTTACTGCACGTAAGCGTTTTTTTCGCCCTCTTAAGGCGACAGGGAAAAGACCCCAGGCCGATAAAGCGCCTGCCCAAGGACAAAAGCGTCCTTGGTCCCGCAGACCCAACAAGCCTGTGGACAAATCTGCGTCCACATGAAGGTCCGCCCCCACCCAGCTCTCGGGTGGGGGGACGTCTTCGCAAATTCGCGACTCAGTGGACTGCTCTAGTCTCCGACAGGTGGGTTTGCGAAGTAATCTCCTCAGGCTACAAGATAGAATTTCTCTCTTGTCCACCAGACAGATTCATCACCTCCAATCTCCAGCTACTACCGACCCGTCGGGAGGCCCTGTATGGGGCGGTCCAGGGTCTACTGGAACGCGGGGTAGTTATTCCAGTTCCAGAACAGGAACGGGGTCAGGGTTTTTACTCAAATCTGTTCATTGTGCCAAAGAAGGAGGGGGTTCGTCCAATCTTGGATCTCAGAGCCCTCAATTGCTTTGTGAAGGTACAAAGATTTCGGATGGAGTCGGTTCGATCCGTAGTCACGGCTCTCCATCCGGGGGACTTTCTGGCCTCCTTGGACATCAAGGACGCATACCTGCATGTCCCCATATACTCCAGACACCAGAGGTTTCTGCGATTTGCTATCGGGAAGAACCACTACCAGTTTGTGGCCCTCCCGTTTGGCCTTGCCTCAGCACCCAGGACGTTCACCAAGGTGCTCGCTCCGATTCTGGCACTTCTAAGACAGCGGGGTATCGCTATCACAGGTTACTTGGACGACCTTCTGCTGAAGGGCCCTTCAAGCTCAGAATTAGAGGTAAGCGTGTCCATTACCTGTCAGACTCTTCGAGACTGTGGTTGGATACTAAACACGCAAAAGTCAGTATTGGTGCCCACTCAACGCCTAGTGTACCTGGGGTTGATTCTGGATTCCTCAGAGGCAAAGGTATTCCTCCCTGTGGAGAAGTTGCAGACCCTCCGGGCTGCAGTACGGCAGCTGACTTCCAGGAATTGGTCGTCACTCCGTTTTTGCATGCGAGTGTTGGGCCTCATGGTAGCCTCCTTCGAGGCGGTCCCATATGCTCAATACCACACTCGAGTGTTACAGAGGGAAGTTCTGTCCAGATGGAACAGATGCCCTTCATCTCTGGATTATCAAATCCGAGTGAGCCACCTAGTCAGGAGATCCCTGGTATGGTGGCTGACAGCACCGGCTCTAATGGCCGGGAAGTCATTTCTTCCGGTTTACTGGATAGTGATCACGACGGACGCCAGCCTTACAGGT
The DNA here is from genome assembly GCA_029206835.1 of Rana muscosa. Classification (NCBI taxonomy): domain Eukaryota; kingdom Metazoa; phylum Chordata; class Amphibia; order Anura; family Ranidae; genus Rana; species Rana muscosa. The sequence continues at coordinate 894,777,651 of CM055117.1, read as the reverse complement.
TGGGGGGGAGTCTGGGGTGTCCAGTCGGCGCAAGGTCGCTGGACCCCAGAGGAAGCCCTCCTGCCGATCAATGTCCTGGAGATCCGGGCGATCAAGCTGTGCCTCTTCAAATGGTCTCAGAGACTGCAAGGGCGTCCAGTCAGGATCCAGTCAGACAACGCCACAGCAGTGGCATATGTCAATCATCAAGGAGGAACAAGAAGCTCAGCTGCAGCATTGGAGATCGCTCGCATCCTGAAGTGGGCAGAGAGGAGCGTACCGGCACTGTCGGCCGTGTACATTCCGGGTGTGGAAAACTGGCAGGCGGACTACCTGAGCCGCCAGATGCTGGACCAGGGAGAATGGTCCTTACACCCGGAGGTGTTCCAACTCCTCTGCCAAAGATGGGGCACACCAGACGTAGATCTTCTGGCTTCCCGACTCAATCGGAAGGTATTGAGGTTTGTGGCCCGGTCAAGAGACCCATGGGCAGACGCAACGGACGCGTTGGTAGCATCGTGGGGCCAGTATCGGCTAATCTATGCCTTCCCTCCCTTAAGGCTTCTTCCTCTTCTGCTCCGCAGAGTGGAGGCAGAGGGAATTCCAATGATCCTAATCGCTCCAGATTGGCCTCAGCGTCCTTGGTACGCCGATCTAGTACGTCTGGTAGCAGACGTCCCCTGGCGCCTACCACTACGGAAGGACCTGCTGTCGCAAGGTCCCATATTCCATCCTGCTTTACAGTCATTGGCTTTAACGGCATGGCTGTTGAGAACCAGGTACTGAGAGACTGGGGCCTGTCAGACTCAGTAATTTCTACTATGAGAAGTGCTCGGAAACCGTCCTCTAGGAAGGTCTATCACCGCACTTGGAGGGCCTACATCTCCATGTGTGAGGAAATGAAATGGCATCCGCGTACCTATTTGGTTTCCAGAATCCTGCTATTTTTACAGCATGGGGTAGACCAAAGGCTTGCCCTAAGTACGATTAAGGGACAGATATCTGCCCTGGCTGTCTTTTTTCAGCGACCCCTGGCGACTCACTCTCTCGTGAGTACATTTGTGCAGGGGGTTCGACATGTGGCCCCTCCGGTCCGCCCCCCGTTACCTCCGTGGGACTTGAACCTGGTCCTCTCGGTGCTTCAGAAGGCACCGTTTGAGAATATTAGAGATATTCCCCTGTTGACACTTTCTCAGAAGGTGGTCTTTTTGGTGGCTGTTACGTCAGTTAGACGAGTCTCTGAGCTGGCAGCCTTGTCCTGCAAGGCTCCCTATTTGATTTTCCACAAGGATAAGGTGGTGCTGCGGCCGCAGCCTTCCTTTCTTCCGAAGGTCGTTTCGGCTTTTCATCTCAACGAAGACATTGTACTTCCATCCTTGTGTCCTCAGCCGTCGAATCCTAAGGAGTCGGCGTTGCATTCCTTGGACGTTGTCCGAGCTTTGAGAGTATACATATCTGCTACTTCCCTGTTCCGGAAGTCAGACTCACTGTTTGTTTCGGTGGCTGGTCCCAAGAAGGGCCAAGCAGTCTCATCGGCCACCATCTCTAGGTGGATCCGACAGATAGTAATCCAGGCTTACGCCTTAAAGGGTCAGGCGCCCCCCTTTCCTGTCACGGCGCATTCGACCAGGGCAATAGGTGCCTCTTGGGCTTTCCGACATCAAGCGTCTGTTTCCCAACTATGTAAAGCGGCGACTTGGTCGTCCGCTCACACTTTCACAAAATTCTACAAAGTTGATGTAGGTGCATCTTCGGATGCCTCTTTCGGCCGCAAGGTTTTGCAGGCGGCTGTTTAGAGTTGCAACTCCTCCGTTGGAGGAGTGCTGTTTTGTGTTTTGGGGTGAAGTTTGTTTTTATGCTGTTACCACCCCTCGTTTTTTCTCTGACACTGCTTTGGGACGTCCCACTTTGTCAATAGAGAAGCTGTGTCGGTCCATGGACGAAAGAGTAAATAGGATTTTTTACTCACCGTAAAATCCTTTTCTCTGAGTCCATGGACCGACACAGCACCCACCCCTCCTTTTAAGTTTGTACTGCTTTTTGACGAACTGATCTGCGATGTGCAGACTGAGAGGGTATACCCAGAGGGTCCGCCCCCTGGGCGGTACTGTAGAAGGTGTGATGCAACACTTTTTACAAGTTTTTCTGCCTAGTCACTCCTAATTAACGGATAATACCACTTTGTCAATAGAGAAGCTGTGTCGGTCCATGGACTCAGAGAAAAGGATTTTACGGTGAGTAAAAAATCCTATTTTTTCGCTCTGAGTTTTGAGGCTATTTACTAAGGACAATTACACTTGGCACTACTAGAACCTGGGAGACACATAAACCCAAAATACAAGAATGACAACACAAGTTTGTAGGATTTCCATGTTTTTTTTATATTTAAAAGGTTAAATACTTGGTCAGATGTGGTCTGGCATTGCGATGGCCCCCCTACCCGTGAAGTACTTTATGTATTTCTGGCGTACTTCACGGGCACTTTGGGGGGCCAAGCCAGTAGGGGCAGTGCTGAGGCCGGTCAGATTAATCAGTTCAGATGGACCGGCCTCAGGCCCAAACGATGATACATAATTGGTTGCAAATTTGTGCAATATGCAGCAGCAGTAGACGATGTGGTTCAGTTTATAATCCGCCAAATGTATCGCTGTCTGGAACAGGCGGAACCGGCTGGCCATTATCCCGAAGGCATTCTCCACAACTCTCCGGGCTCTGGCCAGCCGGTAATTAAAAACCCTCCTCTCCGGGGTGAGGGTGCGTTGGGGAAACGGCCGCATCAGGTGTGGTCCTAGTCCAAAAGCCTCATCCGCAATGAAAACGAACGGGAGCCCTTCAACGTTCTCTGCATCTGGAGGCAGTGCAAGACCCCCAGCCTGCAGACGGTGAGCGAACTCCGTCTCTGCGAATGATCCGCCATCGGACATCCGGGCCGTTCTTCCCCACGTCCACATACAGGAACTCGTACCGTGCCGACACCACCGCCATTAACACTATGCTATTAAAACCTTTATAGTTGAAATAGTATGACCCCGAACGGGGTGGCGGCACTATGTGGATGTGCTTCCCATCAATTGCCCCTCCACAGTTGGGGAAATCCCACCGCTGGGCAAATTGGGAGGCCACAGTCAGCCATTCCTGTGGTGTGCTAGGGAACTGTGGAGTCAAACAAAAAGAAGACATTAGTACGGTTTATGGTTACAGTGCAAGCAGATTACACACAAAAACATTGTTGAGTAACATTATTATTTAAGGGAGTTTTTCCGACCAATAAACAAAGGCCCACTTAGCAGATGCCTCACCCCCGCTGAGTGGACATTCTAAAATAATCTAAGGGGGGGGGCCTAAGGTGATTGTGGGGGATCCCAAAAAAGGCTCTACCACTCTGCTGAGCTTGATTGAGAACTACTAATTTTTTAACATCTTTGGGGGGGGAGGGAGGGTTGTCAAACTACGAGGGCAATGACCCCCCAAAAATGAAAAGGAAAATAGTAGGCTAGCTGGGTTTGCGCCCATAATAGCATGCTGGAGAGGTTAGTGAAGGGAAATAGGCATGTAGGGCCCAAAAAAGGGATTTACACGTAAAAAAAGGCATGGGGAAAATGGGGACATTACCAGGATATTACAAACAGGCATATTTGTGTTAGGAGGAAAAAAAATAAAAAAAAAAGAGAATAAAAAAAGATAATGTGAGGTTAAAGGAGCATAATTACCTTCATATAGTCCTTCTGCAGGACCTGAATGATGGCCGAACACGTCTCAGGGATAATGATCCCGAGAGCCTGGGGGGAGATGCCTGTTGAGAACTTGAGGTCCTGCAAGCTTCTCCCAGTCGCCAGGTATCTCAACGTGGCAATAAGCCTCTGCTCGGCAGTGATGGCCTGGCGCATCACAGTGTCCTGCCTCGTGATATAGGGGGACAGCAAATCCAACAGACGGTGAAATACGGGGTCCGTCATCCTGAGATAATTCCTGAAATCATCAGGGTTATTCTCATGGATTTCCCGCAGCAGAGGCATATGAGAGAATTGGTCCCGCTGGAGCAACCAATTCTTAGTCCATGAACTCCTCCTCACCCTGTTCACAGACTGAACTCGGGTTACAGTGTTAACTGCAACACCAAGCCCAAAGCCAGCACGAGCTCGAGAATGAGAACGCACTTCAAACATGGTTTTAAACCGGTCGGCTGGTCAGAATGCACTCAAACAGAACGCACCGTGGAACAGCAAGGCCTGAAAAGAACGATGGGAAAAACAGTAAACGAACGGCCAAGTCGGCACTGCAAGGCAGTAACGACCTGACTGCACGCACTGAATCACAAATACAAACCCACAAGCACAAACTGAACAACAGGAAACGATCTGCAAAGCACGGAGACTGAAAAGCGCGAATCGGCTCTCACCAAACTTTTACTAACACGCGGTAACACGAAATCAGCAAAAGCAGCCCAAGGGGTGGCGCCATTAGATTTGTTCGGCCCTTTTATAGCGCGTCGTACGTTTTGAACGTGCCGTCGTTTTCTTGCCGTCGGTTTTTAGACTGATGGTGTGTGGTCAAGACTGATGAAAAACAGTTTCATCGGATTTCCGATGGACAAATCCATCGGACGAAAATCCATAGGTTATCCGATCGTGTGTACAGGGCTTAAGTCTCTTTTTTCCAATGCTTTTATTAACAACGTCAGATAGAGGGATGGAGGGTTAGGGGAGATTCAGGTACCTTGAATTTGCGGTGCATGGGTACTTCTTTGATCCAGAGGACAAACAGCTTTCACAACTGGATCTAGCAACCACCGGATAGGCCTCTCTCACTGACCTAGCAGCCGGTGCGGTGCTCGGTCATAGTCTCTGCCACAGACTTGATGAATATAACTTGAGTCGTTGTGCAATCCTCTGCCACAGGATTGTATAACCAAGAACCTTTACAAAGTCAAAGTACATTCACAGTACCAGTATTTTTCAGCCATCCGGCAATACTGTGAGGTAGATTTGGCTGGGATGCGTCCTCCAATTGAGTCTCCAATTGCTTGGCTTCGTCCCACAGGCAAGACAGTTCAGGACCATCCCTGGACCAGTAGGCCCCAGAAACTCCTGGGCCTACTTCCAGTAACGAGGCCTCGGGCCAGAAGGCCCTGAGGCAGAAGAATCGCTACGACACACCTTAGGTCAGGAGGGCCATCAGGTCAGAGAGAGTGCGAAAACGGCGTCTGTCGCTTAAGTACCCTCTCCCAGAATGCACAGCGGGTGAACCACTACCACTGGGCTATTTCTGGGCAAAGAGGTACTCAATGCATCCAGCCTGCTGTATTTACAACACTGAACGGGGGTGACAGCGACACCCACGGCCAAGTGGAAAATGTACAACACAACTGAACTGTAACAGAAACCAGCAATTTAACATAATACTCTGAGCTAAACTACAGCTTAGATAAACTTAAATTTACATATAGCGCCTACTCAATAGGAGCAGGGCGCTACACACTTCCCCCACCGCAATAGACAATGTCCTCATTGTCGATACCTGAATCACAAAACTTGGATGGGAAAAGGGAAAGGGTGAGGTAGCAAAGAAATACAGGTTTAACATAAGCACACACAGTAGAGTTACATCAACATATGTCCCAACAGCTAGCTCTCTATCTAAGCCACCCACTCTCCAGCAGCTTGAAAGAAGATCCATTTGTACCTGGAAAACAAAAAACACACACAGGCAACAATATAAAACACATCACTGTACAATCAGGAAGCAAAACCTCATCTCCCAAGAAATTAGACTTTCTTTCCCCTTTTTTTTTCTAAATGTGGAGTAGCTAGAAAAGTAAAGTCGGATGTCAGTTTTTTTTTTTTTGTGCAAACTTCCACCACCTAATGGCAGAAGAACAATATAACAATAGTCCTTAACCCCTTGAGGCCCGCGCTATAGCCGAATGACGGCTTCAGCGCGGACCTGAAAATCCGGGAGGCCGTCATTATACGGCCTCCCCTTTGCTCGTTCCCCGTGCGCGCTCCCGCAGTGAATGGCCAATCAGAGTGGCCATTTACTATGTGATCTGTGCAGCCAATGAGAGATGATCTCAATGTAAACATATGAGATCATCTCTCATTGCCTGCTCTCCCTCCTCACACAGATACAGCGTGTGAGGAGGGAGAGCGATCTGCTACATTTGTTTCAGTGAGTGATTCAGTAAGTGATACTTACAACTGCCACAGTACCCATACAGTGCCCACCTGTGCCTATACAGTGCCCACCTGTGCCTATACAGTGCCCACCTGTGCCAGTCTGTGACCACCTGTGCCAGTCTGTGATGTCAGTGATCACCTGTGCCACCTCATCAGTGCCCATCTGTGCCACCTCATCAGTGCCTACCTGTGCCACCTCATCAGTGCCCACCTGTGCCAATCAGTGCCCACCTGTGCCAATCAGTGCACATCTGTGCAATCAGTCAGTGCACATCTGTGCCGTCTCATCAGTGCCCATCTGTGCCGCCAATCAGTGCCCATCTGTGCCGCCAATCAGTGTCCATCTGTGCCACCAATCAGTGCCCATCTGTGCCGCCAATCAGTGCCTATCTGTGCCGCCTCATCATTGCCCATCTGTTCTGCCTCATCATTGCCCATCTGTTCTGCCTCATCATTGCCCATCTGTTCCGCCTCATCATTGCCCATCTGTGCCGCCTCATCATTGCCCATCTGTTCTGCCTCATCATTGCCCATCTGTTCTGCCTCATCATTGCCCATCTGTTCCGCCTCATCATTGCCCATCTGTTCCGCCTCATCAGTGCCCATCTGTGCCGCCTCATCAGTGCCCATCAGTGAAGGCTTGGCCCACACCTGTGTAGTCGCACCACCAAAAAATGTCAAAAAGATTATTTTCTGCCGAGGAGGCATACCAAATCCTTTCCACGCCCGACGAGAGCAACGTGGAGCTCTCTCTTTCGGAGTCCCTTTCCCTTTCCAATTCCGATTCTGAGTCGGACGTCAATTACGAGCCATTCCTCAGTAGTGCAACACTGAGTGACTCAGAGGAGGAAGCTAGTCGGCCCGCCAAACGAAGGCGTTCTGGTGAAGAGGCAGTGCCATCCACCAGCACCGCCGTGCCATCCACCAGCACCGCCGTGCCATCCACCAGCACCACCGTGCCATCCACCAGCACCGCAGTGCCTCGGCAAGTAAGGCCAAGGACCCATGCCAGCCTTCCCTTTGCCCTTCAGAACCCCTTGTGGCTTCCTCCTAATTCAGGAGAAGCCAACATTCCTCCTTTTACTGCCCAGCCAGGAGTCCAAGTAAACACGGAGAATTTTACCCCAATTGATTTGTTTGATCTTATTTTTACCGAGGACATGCTATCCAACATTGTCACCCAGTGCAATCTATATGCCCAACAATTTATTTTGAAAAATCCTACAGCATATTATGCCCATCCCTTCGAGTGGAGAGACCAAACGGTGGAGGAGTTGAAGATTTTTTTAGGCCTCACGTTTTGTATGGGACTCAACCCAAAAAACACCTTGCGTTCCTTTTGGTCAAAACACCCCATCTATCACATGCCACTATTCTCCAAAGTAATGTCCAGAACCAGATACTTCATGATAATGAGATTCCTACATTTTAACGATAACACCCAGTGCCTTCCCCGAAATCACCCAAATTTTGACAGGCTTTTCAAAATTCGGCCCTTACTGAATTATTTTTCTGAAAAATTCCCCCAGCTTTATACCCCGGACCAACACATATGTGTGGATGAGTCCCTTGTTAAGTTTAGTGGCAGGCTTCAAATAAAACAATTCATTCCCAGCAAAAGGGCCCGCTATGGTGTGAAGGTTTACAAGCTATGTGACCGAGTCACAGGGTACACGTATGCCTTCTTAGTGTACGAGGGGAAGGACAGCCAGCTGAATCCCCCTAATTGCCCAGACTACTTGGGATCAAGTGGGAAAATTGTTTGGGACCTCATATACCCCCTGCTGAAAAAAGGCTACCATCTCTACGTTGACAACTTTTATACATCTCTTCCCCTGTTCCATAACCTTCACCGGATGCAGACGCCAGCATGTGGCACAGTCAGAAAGAATCGGAAGGGCTTTCCTCAGAGTCTTGTAAATAAGAAGCTGAGAAGAGGAGAATCAGCAAGTCTGAGAAACAAGGAGGTTCTGGCAGTGAAGTGGAAGGACAGAAGAGATGTATACATGTTGTCTTCCATCCACAAGGATACCTTCGTGGAAGGAATGGCCCCATCCGAAAGCCCACATGCATCCAGGACTACAATTTGTTTATGGGGGGAGTCGACTTCAATGATCAGATGCTGGAACCCTATCTTGCCACAAGACGGACGTATCATTGGTACAAAAAAGTTGCAATTTCTTTTTTTCAATTGGCCATATACAATTCGTACATCATATACCGCAACTCCACCCAAAACCCCAAACGCTTCCTTGGCTACCAGGAGGACCTTATCACTGCCCTTATTTTCCCGAACGGCCCACCCCAAAACATCCAATCTGATGTTATGAGTCGACTCTCCGAACGTCACTTTCCCGATAAAGTCCCTCCCACAGCAACAGGTCGACGATGACAAAAAAAATTTAAGGTGTGTACCAGTGCAGGATTCAGACGAGACACAGTTTATTATTGTGCAGAGTGTCCTTCCCAACCAGGCCTCTGTGTAACTGACTGTTTTCGCCGTTACCATACTTCACTAAATTATTAGTGAAGTATGGTAAACGTAATCCTCAGTTTCTGCCTTCACACACCGTCACACCCCTTATGCCACTGCCTGCTCTGTAACTGACCCTGGCTTGTTATTCGACCATGCTTCTGCCTAACGATTCTGTACTACCTCTGCCTGATCTGAAACTGACCCTGGCTTGTTATTCTACCACGCTTCTGCCTAAAGATTCTGTACTACCTCTGCCTGATCTGGAGCTGACCCTGGACTGTTTTTCGACCATGATTCTGCCTAACGATTCTGTACATACCTCTGCCTGATCTGGAACTGACCTTGGACTGTTTGACCATGCTTTTTACCTGCCTCTTGGATTGATCTTGTACCCTGCTACTGGACTAGTGGGATTCAACACAGGGGTCTCACATATGTGAGGGGCTCCAGAAAAGTTTTTCTGGATGATGAAAACATTTTTTTTGTTTTCTCATCCACGATTAGGGTCTGGAGACTCGGAGGCTTCAAAGAGATTTGGGTGGGAGAAGCCTCTACCCCTGTCCCCATTCTGTCCTGAACAAGGCCCTACTTCTGCCTGCTGCCTGTAGGACCTATGCCATCATGCCTCTGCCTGTCACATGAACTGACCACACCAAATGGACCTGCCTACTACCAGGACCAATTTTTTTGGCACTGCTGACAATATCTCTGCCTGCACTGACCCTGGACTGTATATGGACAGTATCCCTGCCTGCTGCCTGGACAATTGTGTATGCCGTTGATGACCAAGTCCCTGCCTGCTGCCTGGACCAGTGCTATCCTGCTGTGTAGAACTGCGCTACTAAAACCACAGGTAATCTTTTGTTTTTATGCTTTGCTCAGCATAATGTATTTGGGGGTGTATATCTTGGTATGTGCATGCTATGTGTCCCTAGAACATCTGATGGTGTTCCTTGCATGTTGGGCCTCTGTATGTGGACAGGCTGTGTAAAAGTCCCACACATTTGGTATCGCCATACTCAGGAGGAGTAGCAGAATGTATTTTGGGGTGTAATTTTTGCTATGTAAATGGTATGTGTTGGAGATATCTTATAAACTGACAACTTTGTGTAAAAAAAAATGCGTTTTCATTTTTTTCCACATTTTCCAAAAACTTCTGGAAAAAAATGAACCGTTCAAAAGAGTCATTATGCCTCATAGATTATAAGTTGGGGTGTTAGCTTTCCAAAATGGGGTAATTTTGTGGGTGTTTCCATTGTCCTGGTGCTCCAGGGCCTTCAAAATTGTAATAGGTGGTTGAGAAATGAGATGTGTAATTTATGCTCCTAGAACGCTTGAAGGTGCTACTTCAATGTAGGTCCTCTGTATGTGAACAGGCTGTGTAAAAGTCCCACACATTTGGTATTGCCATACTCAGGAGGAGTAGCAGAATGTATTTTGGGGTGTAATTTTTGCTATGTACATGCTATGTGTTGGAAATATCTTATAAACGGACAACTTTACGTAAAAAAAATGCGTTTTCATTTTTTTTCCACATTTTCCAAAAACTTCTGGAAAAAAATGAACCGTTCAAAATAGTCATTATGCCTCATAGATTATACGTTGGGGTGTTAGCTTTCCAAAATGGGGTCATTTTGTGGGTGTTTCCATTGTCCTGGTGCTCCAGGGCCTTCAAAAGTGTAATAGGTAGTCAACTAGTTAGATGTGTAATTTATGCTCCTAGAACACCTGATGGTGCTCCCTGCATGTTGGGCCTCTGTATGTGGCCAGGCAGTAAAAAAAGTCCCACACATGTGGTATCGTAATACTCAGGAGGAGTAGCAGAATGTATTTTGGGGTGTCATTTGTGGTATGCACGTGCCATGTGAGAGAAATAAGCTATTACAATTACAATTTTGAGGAAAAAAAAAAAAAGAATCGTAATTTTGCAAAGAATCGTGGGAAAAAATTACAACTTCAAATAACTCACCATGCCTCTTACTAAATACCTTGGAATGTCTACTTTCCAAAAAGGGGTTATTTGGGGGGCATTCGTACTTTCCTGGCTTGTTAGGGTCTCAAGAAATGAGATAGACCGCCAGTACATCAGATGTGATAATTTTTTATGATTTGCACTATAGCTTGTAGACTCTAAAACTTTCACACAGACCAAATAATTTCCAAAAATTTTGGGTTGTTTTTATCAAAGATATGTAGCAGTATAAATTGTGGCCAAAATTTATGAAGAAAAATTAACAATTTGCAAAATTTTATCACAGAAACTAAGAATTTTTTTTTTGAAATTTTCGGTCTTTTTTCATTTATAGCGCAAAAAATAAAAAACCCAGAGGTGATCAAATACCACCAAAAGAAAGCTCTATTTGTATGAAAAAAAGGACAAAAAAATCATTTGGGTACAGTTTTGCATGACTGAGTAATTGTCATTAAAAGTGTGAGAGCACTGAAAGCTGAAAATTGGTCTGGGCAGGTCTGGGCAGGAGGGGTGTTTAAGTGCCCAGTAAGCAAGTGGTTAATACAAGTGATGGAACAGGTAGAGAAATCTTAACCTGTAACCTAACACTACCTAGCTATATACCCCACAGTTCTTTTTGCATAGAGGATTTTCCTTTTCCTAACAGTCTCTTCGCAAAGTAAAAAGACAAAACAGGACAGTCACTATAATTGATCAGCAGTAAAACTGGGGATCGGGCAGTCAGTTTTTTCCCCTTGCTTATTAAAAGTGGTGATAAAATAGACAAAGTTGTCCTTTCCAGGCCTGCAGATGACCACTTTGTCAGCATCAGTGGCGGATCCAGGGGGGGGGGCAACAGGGCAATTGCCCCCCCCCGAGACCATCTGTCACACTCACTTGCTTGCTCTGTTTTTTTTTTTTTGCGCCTGATCTCCCGGACTTTGGGGACCCGGTACCGGCCCGCCGTAAGTCCCCTGGACTCCAAACTTGGCACAAATGTAGCCCCATGTCTCCTCTACAAGTGTGCAAAGTTTGGTGTCTGGGGGACCTATGGCCGGGGAGCACTGATTTTTTAAAGCCGGGCACCCCTTCCATAGACTCCAATGTTAAACTGTAATTTCTCCGGTGAATTTGCGGACACGGTACCGGCCGGTCGTAGGTCTCCTGGACCCAAATCTTGGCACACATGTAGCCCCATGTCTCCTCTACAAGTGTGCAAAGCTTGGTGTCTGGGGGACCTACAGCCGGGGAGCACAGATTTTTTAAAGACGGGCACCCCTTCCATAGACTCCAATGTTAAACGGTAATTTCTCCGGTGAATTTGCGGACCGGGTACCGGATGGTTGTTGGTCCCCTGGACCCCAAACTTGGCACACATGTAGCCCCATGTCTTCTCTATAAGTGTGCAAAGTTTGGTTTCCGGGGGACCGACGGCCGGTAAGATCCGATTTTTCAAAGCCGGCCACTCCTTCCATAGACTCCAATGTTAAACATCAGTCTAGTCATGGGCACAGTGAAGCGTGGGCACAGTGAGGCATGGGCACAGTGAGGCAAAGTGAGGCACAGTGAGGCATGCAGATGGAAACCCTAAGCTTATACTCAAGTGTAACGGCACCCCCCAATATGAAAGGGGTATACGCCGTTTAGAATATTCCCTCTCTGAACACACAACCACTATCGACCTTCCACAGCCAGGCGACCACTTTCCATAGGATTAATCCTTCCAGAGATACGAGACAACGCTCTGTATTTCAAGTTCCAAAACAGGGAATAACTTTATTTTCAAAACACATGGTAACACATTTCTCTTCAAAACCCTTTCCCTCCCATCCTTGGGGGAACAGGGCGGGTTAAACTATCCAATGACAATGGTGATACAGGTCAGGTGTGTTCAAACTTCTCATTTGATAACCAGTCTTAGCAGGAGGGGTGATTTCCCCCCCCCCTCCTCACAGAAGACACTTAAACATCCCATAATAATAGGCAGCCAGACGGTCTACTAAGCTCCAATCCACATCATCACAATGAAAGGACCTGTAGCCTAGGTGAGGCTCATTAGCATTACACAAGCAGATAGGTGACACATCAGCATTTCTCAACTAACCTGTTGAGTTCAGAAACAGTAAATAGTCCTTCACAGATATCCTTGGGGATATGGTGGATAAATATTACAGACCCATTTTAGGTAGCCCAAGAGATATTTCTTAATGTCCATTATTTTCTGGCTCACCCTGTGTCCAAAGTGACCCTCCTGTCACACATCTCCCCTTTCGGCAGAAGACTAACAAAGGAGGTGACCCCAGACGGGTTGACTCCGAAGTTAGTCCATAGGTCCATTCTTCTAATGCCGGTAGCCACACAGTACCCCAAATAAATTGCTCCAAACAGAGCATTACTTACCCAGCCAACCTCTGCCTCTCTCAGAGAACATACCCGCCGCTTGGGAGAAGACAGGGTGACTGGGCTCAATCCGTCATGCTGTTGGGGATCTGGGCGGACTGCCCAGCATCCCTGGGGTATACAAGTGGAGACTGAAGTCCCATCCCCTTGTGGTAGGTGAAAATACCCCAGTGCTTGCAAAGCAAGGCTGACATCCTCCTGTCCCAGTGTCACACCATTTTCTGGGGTTGTGTCAGTGAGGACCGAAGTCCCATCCAGTACCACAGGAACTCCCTCTTCTGTTAGTTGAGAGCAGAGGCCCGCGGCACTCTGCTCTGTTGCCAGCTCTTGTGCTGGGTCGCTGTGAGTGGAGACCGCAGTCCCATCCACCGATATCCGCTCAAGTGGCAGTTGTGTGCAGCGGCCAGTAGCATTCTGCCCTGCTACCAGTGGTTCAGCTGGGGGTAAAAGCTTTACCACCTCAGCTTGTTGCTGGAGAGGGGGGCCAACTGCCCCGGCTCCCTGAAACTCCACAGTTGTTTCCGGTGCTGGGCAGAGGTTGCTATCACTCTGCCCTGTTGCCAGCACTTCTGCTGGGGACTCCACACCATCTGCTCTGGCTAACTGTTGGGGAGGGAAAAGGGCTGCTTCTCCCCCCTGCATCTCTGAAATCCCCTGGGAAAGAGGAACCATCACCTTCTCACCTCGGGCCTCCAAAACTGCCACGGGTGTAGAGCAGGGTCTGCAGTACTCTGTCCTGCTGCCAGTACTTGGGCAGGCGATGCATAATCCCTAACATCCTCTGAATAGTCCCTTAAATCCATACCTTCTGTAATCTGTGGCTGGGGAGATGAGCCAACTGCCCTAGCTCCCTGGAACTCCATATCATCCATTTTGGCTTTAGGGAGGGCAATCTTCAGCTTTTCCACTGCCGATTCTTCAGCCAGGCTAGCTCCCTGGAACTCCATATCATCCACTTCGGCTTTAAGGGTGGTAATCTTCAGATTTTCCACTGCCGATTCTTCAGCCAGGCTAGCTCCCTGGAACTCCGTATCATTCACTTCGGCTTTAGGGATGGCAATCTTCAGATTTTCCACTGCTGATTCTTCAGCCAGGATTTCATAGTTGTCAACTGGTATTTCCTGATAGTCCCAGGCAAAGGGAGCCCCACCCTGCTGCTGAGCAGATTCTAGCAGCTGTCTGTAGGCGATCTCCGATTGTCGTATTTCCGCCATTCTCCACTCATGTTGCCGCTCTAGTTCTCTCTCTTGTCGCTCTAGTTCTCTCTTTTGTCGCTGTTGTTCTTTTTCTTGTCGCTGTCGTTCTTTTTCTCGTCGCGCATCCTGCAGCTGGATGCCTTTAATGGCTTCCTGTATGGCGGTCTCTGATGAGTTAGCACCATATAATGCCAACCGCTGTTGAACACGTTGCTGAAACAGGTCTTCAACTGACCGGGGTCCTGCATCACCAACCCTCTGATCCATCTCGGTTAGCTCCCTGATCAAGATGGCCTTGTTCTTTGTCCCACCGGACCCTCCACGGCTCTCAAGTAAGTCTTTCAGCGTGGCTTTCCTGCCGGCTGCATAGCTGGTCATTCACTGTGGTGGTTTGGAGTGTCCCAGGAACTGGAGGGAAAATCCCGCTGCTGCCAACCAATGTAACGGCACCCCCCAATATGAAAGGGGTATACGCCATTTAGAATATTCCCTCTCTGAACACACAACCACTATTGACCCTCCCAGCCAGGCGACCACTTCCCATAGGATTAATCCTTCCAGAGATACGAGATAACGCTCTGTATTTCAAGTTCCAAAACAGGGAATAACTTTATTTTCAAAACACATGGTAACACATTTCTCTTCAAAACCCTTCCCTCCCATCCTTGGGGGAACAGGGCGGGTTAAACTATCCAATGACAATGGTGATACAGGTCAGGTGTGTTCAAACTTCTCCTTTGATAACCAGTCTTAGCAGGAGGGGTGATTTCCCCCCCCCCCTCACAGAAGACACTTAAACATCCCATAATAATAGGCAGCCAGACGGTCATCACAATGAAAGGACCTGTAGCCTAGGTGAGGCTCATTAGCATTACACAAGCAGATAGGTGACACATCAGCATCTCTCAATTAACCTGTTGAGTTCAGAAACAGTAAATAGTCCTTCACAGATATCCTTGGGGATATGGTGGATAAATATTACAGACCGATTTTAGGTAGCCCAAGAGATATTTCTTAATGTCCATTTTTTCCTGGCTCACCCTGTGTCCAAAGTGACCCTCCTGTCACATCAAGTCAATAAGTTTTCCCAGTTTTTTGGGGTAAAATTAGGTGCCTCGGCTTATACACGGGTCGGCTTATACTCGAGTATATACAGTACTTGTTCTGCAGCTGCTGCTGCCCCAATCTTGGCACACATGTAGCCCAATGTCTCTTCTACAAGTGTGCAAAGTTTGGTGTCTGGGGGACCTACGGCCGGGGAGCACTGATTTTTTAAAGCCGGGCACCCCTTCCATAGACTCCAATGTTAAACTGTAATTTCTCTGGTGAATTTGCGGACCCGGTACCGTCCGGTCGTAGGTCTTCTGGACCCCAATCTTGGCACACATGTAGCCCAATATCTCTTCTACAAGTGTGCAAAGTTTGGTGTCTGGAAAACCTACGGCCGGGGAGCACTGATTTTTTAAAGCCGGGCACCCCTTCCATAGACTCCAATGTTAAACTGTAATTTCTCTGGTGAATTTGCGGACCCGGTACCGGCCGGTCGTAGGTCTTCTGGACCCCAATCTTGGCACACATGTAGCCCAATGTCTCTTCTACAAGTGTGCAAAGTTTGGTGTCTGGAAAACCTACGGCCGGGGAGCACTGATTTTTTAAATCCGGGCACCCCTTCCATAGACTCCAATGTTAAACGGTAATTTCTCTGGTGAATTTAAAACATATTTTTTGGCAGTGCCCCCCCCGAGAAAAGACTCTGGATCCGCCCCTGGTCAGCATGAATGTGTCTACCATAGTTCCAATGCAACAAACACCCATTGAAACGATCATCCATAGTGGAGGAATAACCTGCTCTTCTGAAAGGTTTTGGTACAGATAGATAGTCCCAAACAGCCTCACTGTACCACTGCTCTCTGTTAAGTTCAATTTCCTGCATGATCTCCTTGGGAACGTCAGGAAACTCCAGTCCATATTCTGTGGCTACCCTTTTATTTAGCAATCTTTGTAATCGGGCAAGGCTCGGCAAAGCGGGAACTCCTCCCACTCGCTCCTCTAGTCACGTAGCTCCCGGGCTTTCTGGCTTTTCTTGGCTCCACCCACAGCCCACGTGGCTAAGAAGTGATCCGCAAATTAACCCCTTTTTCCAGAAAAATAACAGTCCAGAGCCCTCTTTAGCATAAGCTCCCGTTGAACAGCTTACTTGAGTTGCGACCGGTAACGGCAAATTCCGGACTCGAGCCCCCACATGTAGCACTACCCCCGTAGGAGCTGCTGGTTTAGATTTGGGTCTGCCGTTACCTCACTGTTCACCATATCCGCCATAGGGGTCCCATTGGAGAGTTGTTCACAGAAGTCCGCACCAAACACTTAGTCTCTTTTTTCCAATGCTTTTATTAACAACGTCAGATAGAGGGATGGAGGGTTAGGGGAGATTCAGGTACCTTGAATTTGCGGATCACGGGTACTTTTTTGATCCAGAGGACAAACAGCTTCCACAACTGGATCTAGCAACCACCGGGTAGGCCTCTCTCACTGACCTAGCAGCCGATGCGATGCTCGGTCATAGTCTCTGCCACAGACTTGATGAATATAACTTGAGTCGTTGGGCAATCCTCTGCCACAGGATTGTATAACCAAGAACCTTTACAAAGTCAAAGTACAATCTCACAGTACCAGTATCTTTCAGCCATCCGGCGATATTGTGAAGTAGATTTGGCCAGGATGCGTCCTCCAATTGAGACTCCAATTGCTCGGCTTCTTCCCGCAGGCAAGACAGCTCAGGACCACCCCTGGACCAGTAGGCCCCAGAAACTCCTGGGCCTACTTCCAGTAACGAGGCCTCGGGCCAACAGGCCCCAAGGCAGAAGAACCGCTACGACATACCTTAGGCCAGGAGGGCCATCAGGTCAGAGAGAGTGCGAAAACTGCGTCTGTCCCTTAAGTATCCTCTCCCAGAATGCACAGCGGGTGAACCACTCCCACTGGGCTATTTCTGGGCAAATAACAGACCGGGGGTCACAACGACACCCTCAGCCAAGTGGAAAATGTACAACACAACTGAACTGGAACAGAAACCAGCAATTTAACATACTCTGAGCTAAACTACACCTCAGATAAACTTAAATTTACATATAGCGCCTACTCAATAGGAGCAGGGCGCTACAGTAAACATTCCCCAAGGCTTTCTCGTTTGTTGTGTTTGAAGATGGTGTATTCTCACCTTGGAAAAAGCAGTTGAGTTTGCTGTGTTTCAGATTTTTATCACTGGTCCAAGGCTCTTTAAATACATTCTATTTAGCCACCAGAGAATATAGTTATCCTTGCGTTTATATTCTCAGTTCTGCAAACAGGCTGTTTGCATACCTCCAACAGAGTGATACAACCACAGGATGTCTCTAGTTGAAAAACTTATGCGACATGTCCTGAATCTAACCTTTGTCTCTGCGACCCATACAGTTTGAAACATCCATATGAAATTATGAGAATATAATTATTTCTTCATCATAGTTCTGACAACCACCTGAGTCAGATTGTCTGGAGCGGCCGGAGTAGATGCGATGTGCAGTGAGCTCCTTCGCTGCTGCCCAGGTCTGCCTCATTCTCTGGGTCTGAGAGGTACTCTCCCATTGGAGAGGGACAGGAGAACTCTCCCTTTCTTAATGGTCTGTTTCATCATGGAATATCATCCCTGACCCTTCTCCTCCAGAGATTTTTCTTCCCATACAGTTGTGTTGAGCTCATGGTAGGTACATTAGTGACTGGCTAATCCAATGTCTTCAACTGGATCCATACCAGATCTGAATATAGCCTCTGAAAATCTTCTTATGTCAAGCTTGGTCTAGGAGGGTGGATCCTCCCAAGAAAATATTAAAGCTATATTTCGCGAAAAATAAAAATCATTATTAGCAGACACAAATACAACATAACTTACAGAATTCCTGCTCAATCTAAAAGATAAAACTGAGTTAATAAATAAAGCTCTTTGTGGATAAGGTCTTGGGGTTCGTTCACATGGGTGCTGTGATCTGTACATTGTGAATCAGGGGTTACGCGTATCTACGCCCAACGCATTTTGTTACTTCCGACTTCGACCCCCTGTGACAAAGTCGGAAGTGATGAAATGCGTCACTGAGTACGAGGCGACCACAGGTGACATCAGGACCGGAACCGGAAGTAGACACAGAGTTAGTCCGTGGTGTCTGGAGGTGGTGAGACCAATATATATCTTTCACACACAGAGAGACACGGCCTGATGTCACCTTTGATTTAGATGCAATCTGTTTATTTTTAATATGTGAGTGGCTTTCTACTTGTCAAATAAATTTTAGTCTATTGGGTTACTGAACCATTGGAGGATATGTTTGCTTTTTTCACATGATAATGGCAATTTAAATAAATCCTGGGAAGATACTTGGTGACATTCCATACCCAAATGGCTGGATATTAACATAAGTGTTTTATGCCAACCATGAGAGTGGGAGGCATTGCGATTTGGTGAGTTTATACCTGCTGGGGAGGGGGATCACCAGTGCATGCAGGGTGGTGTGTGATTGATAATTATCTCAACGGGAGCAGATCTCAACACTTGATTTTGCACAACTTTGGTGGACTTTATTTTATTGATTTATTTTATGGACTTTTTTGTTGCCAAGGGTGAAAACCTATAATTTGGAAGAAAATGTTTGGACAGCCACACTCCAAAAAAAAAATAAACTTTTGGTTGCCTTTATTTTAATATAAGGATAAAAGCACTACAAATCACAGCAAATGTAAGGATAAACAACTGACGCGTTTCACACTAATGCTTAGTGCTTAGTCATGGCCTATAATAAGGTTAAATTACAGCGCCACTTTGGAGTGAAAATTCATTACACTTTGAGCATCCCAGGATACAGCTGACATTGTGCTCGGTGGAAGGGGCCCCTCATTCTCTCTCCCTGCATCTCCAATGAACAGCAGTGCGGATGGTGGTAAATGATATCCCCAACATTTCTTTGGCAACAATGTAGGTGCTGAAGGTGGTACCCAGAACTGCCACAGATGTCCGCAATCACTGCCCAGCGCCAAAAAACCCTGAACTTTTTTGTGCAACACCATAAAGCGGTCTATCTCTCCTCCTCCTCAGTCTCATTGCTTCTTGTGGCCTGTAGTTCCTGTTCCTCGCACAGTGATGCTCTCCTCACTCTTTAGAACTACATCTCCCAGGGTGAAAAGTAATACAGACTGCCTGCTGCTGCTATGTCCATCTCTAATGCAGTGGCGGTGGGGAAACCAAGGACCAAAGCCTTTGACACCTGACTAGACAAAATTGATTTCTGTTTGGTACATCCCTTTTTATTATAGAATATAGTATTATTCTATTATTATAAAATAAAATATTCTTACCATCATTGGGAAAATCTAAAAATCAGCTCAATATTAAAATAGTAATTAGTAGCAAAAGAATTCAATAAACTCTCTCTACTCTGAAAGAGAATGGACTTCCATAGACTGAATGGAAACTGGAAAACAAATGTTAAACCACTAAACATTTCTAAATATACTTGAAAATCTACCATTGCAAAGGTGAAACTTGTTTTTCAAACATTCATGATGTTTCTGCCAAAATTAATGTGTGCTTGGTAGCAGAAGCTCCTTTGGAATAAAAATAATCAAGGTTTAAGTGCCATGCAGGATGCACATTCAGCTCTCCAATTCCAAAAGGTCCAAGTATGGTCAAGAGTTTTACACAACTGTCTTTGTAAATGGTAAAACATTAACCAGTCCATTGGTAGTCCATTCAAAGAACACTTTATTTAATGGAATTCAGAGACTGCCTCTCTTCAAAAAATCTCATGATAAGCTCTCAAAATTTTAATTAATGCCCACAGTGAATGATAATGGAACTAAGAAAAATGTCACAGACAACAAGCTATATTCACCCATCAGATGCAGGCGGCTGTTAGGGCATCTAAAATGTTTTTAGCCTTGAAGGATTTGAAAAGGTTGGGCAGACAAACTAAGTTATTTCGTACTGCTGAAAGAATTCAACTTGTTTTGTTCCCCTACTACTTGTTTACAGCATTAGAGGGTAAGAAAGGGACAGCTCAGGGTTGTCTTGGAAACTAATGGATTTCTAAGTCATCTAATTTTCGTCATACATTTTTGTATGGTCCTCTTGATGCATCTGGTTCTACATTCTGTAAATATATAAGCCTGTTTTCAGTCTTTTGTATGTTTTTTTTCTGTTTCCACATTTATACCACAAAATTAAATCTAATGAATAGATGTGCCGCTGATTTTCTGAGACCTTTATTGACTGTAAGAAACCAGCCACTGCCTGCACATCTAACTCTCATGTCTGGATCTTTTCCTTTGGGTTGGAAGAGTCATCTGCCAGTGTAAACAAGGAGCACAATGCAATTACATAATATCACCAGGTAGAAATATGAATTCTACTTGAGCAAATTTATTACTCAGATCTTGGTGATCTCTAAATCTGGCCTGTTACCTGGTTCCTGTTTTCCTTCTTTGCTTTTGCCTAGACTTCTGCAACTGATCAAATGCTAAGCAAAGTCTTTTAATCTGTCATGCAATGCTGTTTTTCAGTAGTTTAATCATTTACTTTATCAGCTTGTCAATTGTTATTAGTGGGGCAAACCAAAGGTCTATAACCTAGCATTGATCTATGGCTCGGAAAAACCCAAGGTCTACAACCTTGAGGGGAGCCTTGAAAAAGCCCAGCCTCTGCATATAAACCACTCAACTTCCATTTTTTTTTTCTCAAAGCTTTTTCAACTTTGTTGGATCCTCTTTGTTACTGTCCCCTTAAGAATAAATGGCATATTATTGTTTTTTTTTTTTATACTCACTGTTTTATTGATCTTTATTTGTTTCTCCCGCCGCGGCGCTGAAGCCTCCTTGCGTCATCCAGTGACTGCTATGCCTCCTGGGAGATGTTTGTCATCAATCCCAGGAGGCCCTGGACGTAGCATCGCGTTCCTATTGTCATCCAGGCACGCCCATCCTGCCCTCCCTCGGTCCGCCTGGTGTGTGTGTCCTTCTTCCTCCGCTCCTCCCTCCCTACCCAGCGAGCCAGCGTAAGGCTCTTGCAGGTACAAGCTCCCCTCGTACATCTGAGTTTATAAAGAGGCAGCGGCAGTGAGTGCAGTGAGTGCACAGGAGGTGGGGGAGGTTATCTCTAGCAGCAGAGAGCCGGTGGAGGAAGCAGATATCGTGCAGCAGTGGCACCGAGAAAGTCTGCAAGTTACAACACACACAGGGGTTGGGGGCATGGACACTTACTGTGTGCTCTTTTGGTCATGATGAGTGAGATCTGCAGGACTTCCACACACAGCAAACCCTATCCCATCCTACCCCTCCCCATCCCATCCCCATCCCATCCTACCCGTCCTCATCCCATCCCATCTCATCCTACCCCTCCCCATCCCATCCCATCCCCATCCCATCCTACCTGTCCTCATCCCATCCCATCCCATCCCATCCTACCCGTCCCCATCCCATCCTACCCGCCCCCTTCCCATCCTACCCCTCCCCATCCCATCCTACCCCTCCCCATCCCATCCTCATCCCATCCTACCCGTCCCCATCCCATCCCATCCCATCCTACCCCTCCCCATCCCATCCCATCCCTTTCCCATCCTACCCATCCCCATCCCATCCCATCCTACCCGTCCCCATCCCATACCATCCTACCCCTCCCCATCCCATCCCATCCTACCCGTCCCCATCCCATCCCATCCCCATCCCATCCTACCCCTCCCCACCCCATCCCCATCCTACCCAACCCCATCCCATCCCACCCCATCCCATCCTACCCCTCCCCACCCCATCCTACCCCACCCCATCCCATCCCACCCCATCCCATCCTACCCCTCCCCACCCCATCCCCATCCTACCCCATCCCATCCTACCCCTCCCCACCCCATCCCCATTCTACCCCACCACATCCCATCCCATCCCACTACATCCCATCCTACCCCTCCCCATCCCATCCCCATCCTACCCCACCCCACCCCATCCCATCCCATCCTACCCCACCCCATCCCATCCCCATCCCATCCCATCCTACCCCTCCCCATCCCATCCCATCCCTATCCTATCCTACCCGTCCCCATCCCATCCCATCCCATCCTACCCGTCCCCATCCCATCCCATCCTACCCCTCCCCATCCCATCCAATCCTACCCATCCCCATCCCCATCCCATCCCATCCCATCCTACCCCTCCCCACCCCATCCCCATCCTACCCCATCCCATCCCATCCCACCCTATCCCATCCTACCCCTCCCCACCCCATCCCCATCCCCATCCTACCCCACCCCACCACATCCCAGCCCATCCCACCCCATCCCATCCTACCCCTCCCCAACCCATCCCCATCCTACCCCACCCCATCCCATCCCCATCCTACCCCACCCCATCCCATCCCATCCTACCCCACCCCATCCCATCCTACCCCTCCCCACCCCATCCCATCCCCATCCCCATCCTACCTCACCCCACCCCATCCCATCCTACCCCACCCCATCCCATCCCATCCTACCCCTCCCCATCCCATCACATCCCCATCCCATCCTACCCCTCCCCACCCCATCCCCATCCTACCCCACCCCATCCCATCCCACCCCACCCCATCCCATCCTACCCCTCCCCACCCCATCCTACCCCACCCCATCCCATCCCATCCTACCCCTCCCCACCCCATCCCCATCCTACCCCTCCCCACCTCATCCCCATCCTACCCCACCCCATCCCATTCTACCCCACACCATCCCCATCCTACCCCACCCCATCCCATCCCCATCCCATCCCCATCCTACCCCACCCCACCCCATTCCATCCCATCCTACCCCTCCCCACCCCATCCTACCCCACCCCATCCCATCCCCATCCCCATCCTACCCCACCCCACCCTATCCCCATCCTACCCCACCCCATCCCATCCTACCCCTCCCCACCCCATCCCCATCCTACCCCACCCCATCCCATCCCAGGGCCTTCTCGTCCCTCATCCCTCACCTTCGGCCTTCTTGTCCCTCATCCCTCACCTTCTCGTCCCTCATGCCTCACCTTCGGCCTTCTCGTCCCTCATCCCTCACCTTCTCGTCCCTCATCCCTCACCTTCGGCCTTCTCGTCCCTCATCCCACATCTTTGGCCTTCTCGTCCCTCATCCCTCACCTTCGGCCTTCTCGTCCCTCATCCCTCACCTTCGGCCTTCTCATCCCTCATCCCTCACCTTCGGCCTTTTCGTCCCTCATCCCTCACCTTCTCGTCCCTCATCCCTCACCTTCGGCCTTCTCGTCCCTCATCCCTCATCTTCAAATACAGAAATCTGCTGCTAAAGGTAAGAGCTTTAAAAATATCCTTATTGTTGGGTGGGGGGTGGGCTCTTCCTGGGGGGGGGGGGGGTTCGCTTGTCGGGCCGGTACTATGTGCTATAACGTGTGAACCCATGATAGAGGTGGCTTGTACAAGACTGGTTACTTTGGTCTAGACTACTGATCCCCATAATGGGATATTATTAGTTAATATTTATAAGACGGGAAAGGTCTGTGTTATACAATGAGCAATAGCAAGTTACCCTCCAGAGGTTTTCTATTACTGTACGATAATGCACTGTGATACTCTTGTATTTGTTCTGAAAAATTTATTTCATAAACATCATTGAAACATAAAAATATCCTAATTGTAAACTAAATCATTTGTTTCTGTGCAGATATATCTACATAATAAGATTATATATATATATATATATATATATATATATATATATATATATATAAAATGTAGATATATCTGCACAGAAACAAATGATTTAGTTTACAATTAGGATATTTTTAAAGCTCTTACCTTTAGCAGCAGATTTCTGTATTTCTAGAATATTATTAC
Organism: Rana muscosa; assembly: GCA_029206835.1. Lineage (NCBI taxonomy): Eukaryota > Metazoa > Chordata > Amphibia > Anura > Ranidae > Rana > Rana muscosa. Next base: position 894,753,584 of record CM055117.1, on the reverse strand, counting down.
TTGTACATACTGGAGGGAAGGAGGGGAGGAGATGTTTACATAAATAGGGGGCAGCAACTTGCTATGAAACTGGAGAGAAAAGGTAACATGAAACTGAAACCGATTACACTGCTTGTGCAAGATTTGCAAGCCTGATATCCAGGAAGAGATACAGTCTGGCTTCAGATGCCCAGACTTAAAATGGCCACAGTCTATTTCTAGTTTATTAACTATCTAAATGCTGTAATAACCTAACAAAACGAACCTTAGTTTACAGACTAACTTTACTAGAATACATTAAAATTGTGTATTCTAGGGGTATTTTTATATAAAAAGGGTAATTTCGGCTGGAACACCACTTTAATTGAACAGGCTAAAGTTAAAAGCTGATTAGCTACCATGTACAACTGCTTCCGATTTTGCACTCTCCAATTTTATTAAACCAACCCCTATGTTTTAGGAAAGCCTATGCCACTGGTGGCAAATAGGTTAAGCACAACCCCATGACAATGGCAATGCCTTAAAACCCCCAATATATATTTTTGGATCAGGAATCAAGGTAGGAATGGGTGTACTGCAAACATGTGGAAAATGCAAATTCTTTAAAGCTGAACTCCAGGCTCTACCAAACCAACCTCATGCTGTCCCTTAACTACTCCCAAAGCAATGTTTAAAGCTGAACTACAGGCAGATATAAAAGATACACATTATTGCAGCTCTGTAATCATTTTCTTGTTCATACATCACGGGACACAGAGCAGCATAGTCATTACTATGTGGGTTATATAGAATTACCTTCAGGTGCTGGCACTGGCAACTTCCAAAACAGGAAGTACCCTCCCCTATATAAGCCCCTCCCATCCGGGAGTACCTCAGTTTTTTGCCAGTGTCTAAGGTGTTGGCCAAGGTTAACATGTATTCATCTGGGCTTGTGTACAGGTTCTCTGGGCCTTAGCAAGCTATTCCGGATCCGACCAAAAAAAGCTTCATAGCTAAACGGTCGGTACCCGGGCCTTGCAGAGAAGAGCAGGGTTTTGCCTGTAATGCCTCTCTTAGGAGGGCTGGACCCTGGGATCCAGAGCTCTGGTCATACCCAAAACCAAGAGGCTATCTGTGCAGGGTGCTATACAGGTCCAGGGGAGTGGAATCCTTGGGAACCCGGTCCCTGAAGGTCTAGTACAATGCCTGCCGTGAGAGGTGAAGTTTGGGCTTCTGTGGACCAAACAAAGTCCTGCGGCGGGGAAAAGGTAAGTGGGGGCCCCTCAGGAACTTGGTTCTATTGAGGGGACCCCCAAGCCTAATATGTCTTTCTGCCTGTTACCTAAAGGGTATTCCCGCTAATAGCTGTATATGCCTAAGAAATCCTAGAAATGTTTTTTCATAAGGGAAGTTTTAAAAAAACTGTAAACCTGGAAATGTTTTTCATAAAGGAGGTTTTAAAAAAAAAAAAAAAAAAAAAAAAGTGCGGTACCTGTGTTTGTCCACTAGAGGCCGCTGTGGAACGTCTTTTTTCTTGGGACTATTCCTTCCATGGTGAAAGTCCAGGCAGATGAGTGAGCTCTCTATCAGGGAAGCTGCATTCCTCTGTCATGCTGCCAAGTAGTTTCCTTCTATCCCGAGTCCTGGTGAAACAGGGATCCTGGCTCCTCTCCCTACATGGCGCCAAGAGCGCACACGTGCACGCGCACACATGCTTTCTTTTTATAAGGTTTAGCTTCAAAAAAGGGGGCGGAGCCTGGCGGATGACGCGCTCTGTGCGCCCAGCGCTTCTGCGCATGTGCGGGCGTCCCAGCAAGATAAAAGGACTCAGTCCACGCTGCTTGCTATGGACACAGAGCATGAAAAGGAGCTGGTAGCATGGTATAGGGGCTTACAGCGGGCGGTTGATACAGGCATCCCCAGAAAGACGCATTAGTAGACACCCACTGATGTACATAGCAGCAAATTGCATTAGACTATTTCAGTAAGGGGTGTATTGCGGCTGGAATACCTCAGCTTTGAACTAAGGAATATGCCGCCTAAAAAACTCCGAGATATACCTCTCAGGAAGTGTAGGGGGTCTCCATCGGGCTCTGAGGATCTGGAGCAGTCATCTGCACCCTCCTCCCCTGAGAAATCAGAGGTTAATACCCATAAGGAACCCCCGGGAGTGCCAGGTACTGCGGCTGTCCTCAGTCCACCTGCTCCTGCATATATAACAGAGGAGGTTTTTTCCTCAACTCTGGAGGGATTGGAGCAGAGATTGGCTGCATTGATCGCTTCTTCTCTACAGGAAAGAAAGCGCGCCAGATCTCCATCACCTCCATTAGAGTGCCTGTTGGCAGAGCAACAGTCCCAGGAAGGGACCGACCTACCTGAAGGGGATCAGGAGGAGGTTAGCTCTGTTTTTGAGGAATCGACAGTAGATGAACCATTTTCAGCATCACAGACTGAAAGATTGTGGGTCCAGACCCTAACTGACATGGTTCGATCTGCATTTAAAATGCCTCTTGTTGAACCATCAACTACTGCTGTCTCCTCATTGGGGTCGCTAAAAGCTCCCCAGGTTAATTGCTCCTTTCCAATACATCCATTATTGGAAGGACTTATATACCAGGATTGGGAACATCCTGATAAACTATTTGTTCCGCCTAAAAGGTTTCCGGTGATCTATCCCATGGAGGAAAAGTTCACCCAGAGATGGAATGTTCCTACGGTGGACGCAGCCATTTCTTCTGTGAACAAATCACTGACATGTCCAGTAGATAATGTTCAAATGTTCAAAGATCCAGTGGATAAAAAATTGGAATCTTTATTAAAATCTGTTTTTTCCACAGCAGGGGCTGTTACACAGCCAGCAGTGGCAGCTATTGGAGTCTGCCAAGCTTTAAAGGATCAAATGAAAATGGTCCTGAGGGATTTGCCAGACCAACAGGCCCAGGCTCTGGCTGATCTGCCTAGAGCATTATGCTTTGCGGTTGACGCCATCAAGGATTCTATCCATCAGGCCTCCCGCCTCACGCTGTCTTTGGTACATATGCGTAGGCTTCTGTGGCTCAAAAACTGGTCTGCTGAAGCTCCCTGTAAGAAGCTCTTAGTTAGCTTCCCATTTCATGGGGAACGCCTTTTTGGCGAAGACCTGGATAAGTATATCCAGAAGATTTCCAGTGGTAAAAGTACTCTCTTACCGAGTAAGAAGAGGTCTAGGGGTCCATCTTTTAAGAGGACTACCTCTCCTATCCCTGCGATGTCTGCTACTAAGCAGTTCCGACGGCCTCCTCGGTCAAACTCAGGAGGTAAAAATCAGGGACAGCCACAGGGTAATAAAAAGCCCTGGATCCGAAGAGGTACTAAACCAGCCTCCAAGTCAAGCCTATGAAGGGCTGCCCCCACTCAAACGGGTGGGGGGAAGACTTCAGTTGTTCGCAGAGACCTGGCGGGAGACGATCAAAGACAGATGGGTGCTCTCCGCAGTAACTCTGGGATACAAGTTGGAGTTAAAAGAGTCTCCTCCGTCCCATTTTATGTGGTCAGGCATGCCAAGAGACCCTCTGAAAAGACGGTCTCTCCTATTGGCGTTAGAACAACTATTGCTCCAAGGAGTAATTATGGAGGTTCCTATGGAAGAGTGGGGGTTGGGTTTCTACTCAAACCTTTTCACAGTCCCGAAGCCAAACGGGGACATAAGACCCATATTGGACCTAAAGAGTCTAAACAAATTTCTAAACGTCCGGTCTTTCCGGATGGAGTCGATCCGATCGGTCACCGCTGCCCTACAAGGGGAGGAATGGTTAGCCTCGATCGACATCAAAGATGCTTACTTGCATGTTCCCATCTTTCCAGGTCATCAAAAATTCCTACGCTTTGCAGTAGAAGGGCGCCATTTTCAGTTCAGAGCCTTACCATTCGGTCTGGCCACAGCACCACGAGTGTTCACAAAAATTCTGGCCCCACTGTTGGCCGATCTCAGAACACGGGGTGTAACGATAATGGCATACCTAGACGACCTGTTGTTGATGGACCACTCAGTTGCCAAGCTAGAAGTGGTAATTGTCGATACAATCAAGTATCTAGAATCTCACGGTTGGGTCATCAACCTGGACAAGTCAGCCCTACAGCCAGTGAAAAACCTGGTATATCTAGGGCTACGGCTGGATTCAGACCAGAGGAAGATTTTCTTACCTCTAGACAAGGTATCCTCTTTGAGGGGCTTGGTCCGTCTGCTTTGTGCAAAAAGACAGCCGTCCATACGCCTGTGCATGAGGCTGCTAGGAAAGATGGTAGCATCATTCGAAGCTGTGCCATACGCCCAATTCCACTCAAGGAATTTACAAAGGGCCATATTGTCAGCCTGGAACGGAAAAGTTCAGGCTCTAGACTTCCCGATGGCTTTGTCCCCTTCCGTTCGGAAGAGTCTCTGCTGGTGGTTGATCCCCCAGAATCTCCAGAAGGGAAAACCCTTCAGCCCGATATCTTGGAAGGTGGTCACTACAGATGCCAGCCTTACAGGCTGGGGGGCAGTACTGGAGCAATGGTCTCTCCAGGGCAGATGGTCAAATGTAGTAAAAACCCTGCCCATCAATCTCTTAGAGATACGAGCAGCCCGGTACGCCCTAGTAGCCTGGACATCCAGACTCCAAGGGTCCCCTGTCAGAATTCAATCAGACAATGCCACAGCAGTGGCATATATCAATCATCAGGGAGGCACCAGGAGTCGTGCAGCCCAGAGGGAAGTAAGTCACATCCTGGAATGGGCAGAAAAGCATGTCCCATGTATATCAGCTGTCTTCATTCCAGGGGTGGAGAATTGGAAGGCGGACTTTCTGAGTCGCCAACAGTTATGCCCAGGGGAATGGTCCCTTCATCCCGAGGTCTTCCGAGCAATATGTCAGCGGTGGGGAACACCGGATGTAGATCTGCTAGCATCCAGATTCAACGCAAAGGTGGACAGATTTGTCTCCCGGACAAGGGATCCCCTCGCTTGCGGCTCGGATGCTCTGGTGTTCCCTTGGGATCAGTTCAGACTGATATATGCATTCCCTCCGCTACAATTGTTGCCTTGACTCCTTCGCAAAGTCAGGTTGGAGAAGAAGCCGGTGATCCTGGTGGCTCCAGCGTGGCCCCGAAGGGCCTGGTACGCGGAGATCATCAAAATGTCTGTGGGGAGTCCTTGGACCCTTCCACGTCGTCCGGACCTGCTTTCGCAAGGACCGATATACCACCCTTCCTTACTAACTCTAAGTTTAACGGCCTGGCTATTGAGTCCCACATCCTAAAGAAGAGAGGTCTCTCTAACTCTGTGGTATCAACTATAATCAATGCCAGGAAGCCTGTATCCAGGCAGATCTACTATAGAGTTTGGAAGGCGTACATCACTTGGTGCGAGGCCAGAAAATGGCATCCACGTAAGTACGTTATAGGCAGAATTCTGGACTTCCTGCAGTGGGCTGTAGACAGGAAGTTTGCCTTAAGTACTATCAAGGGCCAGGTTTCGGCCTTGTCAATACTATTTCAAAGGCCCCTGGCTATGCATTCACTTGTCAAATCCTTTATGCAAGGTGTGACTCGTGTTATTCCACCGATTAAGGCTCCCATATGCCCATGGGATCTAAATTTGGTTCTGTCGGTTCTGCAGAAGCAGCCATTTGAACCTTTGCGGCACATTTCCTTGGTTCTACTCACCAGGAAATTGATATTTTTAGTAGCCATATGCTCGGCTAGAAGAGTGTCGGAATTAGCCGCCATGTCCTGTAAAGAGCCATATCTGGTTATCCATAAGGACAGAGTAGTATTACGTCCTCACCCAGCCTTTCTTCCTAAGGTGGTATCGAGGTTTCACTTGAACCAGGATGTGGTTCTTCCTTCTTTTTTCCCCAAACCAAGCTCGGTAGAGGAAAAGTTATTGCATTCTTTGGATGTAGTAAGAGCAGTTAAAGCTTATCTAAAAGCCACTGCTCAGATTCGTAGAACGGATTCTCTGTTTGTTCTGCCGGAAGGCCCCAGAAAGGGTCAGGCAGCATCAAAATCTACTTTAGCCAAGTGGATTCGACAGGTCATAATACAAGCCTATGGCTTGAAAAGTAGACCGCCTCCATTCAAAGTTTGGGCGCACTCCACGAGAGCAGTTGGAACTTCATGGGCAGTGCATCACCAGGCCTCCCTGGCGCAAATTTGTAAGGCCGCAACATGGTCTTCAGTACACACGTTTACTAGGTTCTACCAGGTGGACGTGAGAAGTCAGGAGGATGTCGCCTTTGGGCGCAGTGTGTTGCAGGCCGCAAAAGATCCTCATGCCTGATGGCGCCCAGCTTATGTATGGTGTATCCCCCCCCTCATGTGGCATTGCTTTGGGACGTCCCACATAGTAATGACTATGCTGCTCTGTGTCCCGTGATGTATGAACAAGAAAGTAGGATTTTTAAAACAGCTTACCTGTAAAATCCTTTTCTTGGAGTACATCATGGGACACAGAGCTCCCACCCCTCTTTTGGGGACACGTATTGCTTTGCTACAAAACTGAGGTACTCCCGGATGGGAGGGGCTTATATAGGGGAGGGTACTTCCTGTTTTGGAAGTTGCCAGTGCCAGCACCTGAAGGTAATTCTATATAACCCACATAGTAATGACTATGCTGCTCTGTGTCCCGTGATGTACTCCAAGAAAAGGATTTTACAGGTAAGCTGTTTTAAAAATCCTACTATTCCATTTTTTAATGCATGCAGTGTAAGAAACATAATTTGATATCAGCCTCTTCTAGTCTACTGTACACAGCAGTGGTCAGAAACAAGAAAGGAGAAGCAGCACAATGTGCCAATTAGGTGTGCTTAGGAGCATGCTGATAGGAGGATAGAGCAGAATAACAGAAGTTAACAGTTAAACTCATCAAATTGCTGTATCTCCTTGCATAGTCCACAGGTAAGGAGAGGACCTGTGTAGAAATGGGAACAGAGTGGAGCCAGACTGAGTGCAGAATAAATCATATATTTAATAAAAACATGTAGTAACTCACAGGTTAAATTAGACCAGTTCAGTATGTCGTGAAAATCGCCAGTCCTGTAGTCTCATAAACGTCCTATTTGGCGTCCTGTTTTCCCTTTGCAGTCTGGAGCACCGGTGTGATTTTACAAGGATCCAGAGGAGGCTGGGAACCAGAAGGCAGGAAACGGAAAGCAGCTGGTCGTGATGTCACAGGAACAGGAACAGGAAATGTGATTATTCACAGTGGCAAGGAATGGTAATGCATTTCAAAGCTACAGCTTCTTCATCAAACCATGATTGGCTGGCAAACATGGCAGATTTAAATACAGAGGAAATAGAAACAGAGAGATCTGATGGGCTGGCTAACCCGTCAATCAAATAGACAGATTTAAAGAGGTAGACGGTTGTAGACTGAAGTGAATGTAAATATGAGTAAAAAGCTTGTTGATTAACCTTTCGCTGCCAGGCCCTGTGATCCATTTTGTACACTCTGGTGGCCAGACCATTTTTGCAAATTTTTCCATTGTTTTTTATTATTCACTTATAGCTTTCAGGAATTGTGAAAGACCCCCAAACCATATATTTTCAGAAAGCACATGATCAGTAGAATAAAAAGAAGGTGCTACTGACTTTTTAGACACTCGGTATTTGCGCAAATGTTCATCAAACCAATATATTTGCAAAAAATACACTAAAACCATTATTAGCAGATAAAAACACAGCAAATTTTACAACCTGTATTGAGTTAATAAAGAACAAATATTTGTAACTTTAAAATTTCGCATTTTTGCAAAATGGTGAAAATTGAACAGACGCAAAAGTGTAAATAATAGGTTTTTTAAAAACAGCTTACCTGTAAAATCCCTTTCTTAGGAGTAAATCACGGGACACAGAGCCCTTGATAATTACTTAGTGGGTTAGATGGTCACCATCAGGTGATTGGACACTGGCAACTCTATCTACAAGGCGAGTTCCCCCCTATATAACCCCATATGGAGAGTACCCCATATGGAGAGTTCCCAGTTTTGTAGCAAAGCAATGTGTCCCAACGTATAATCCCGAAGAGGGGGGCGGGAGCTCTGTGTCCCATGATGCACTCCCAAGAAAAGGATTTTGAAGGTAAGCTGTTTTTAAAAATCCTATTTTCTTGTTCATACATCATGAGACACAGAGCCCTTGATAATTACTTAGTGGGATGTCCCATAGCAATGCCCAAATTGAGGGGAGGGAGACACAGATCAGAAAACACAGACCACCATTGGACAAGAGGACCTACACTGCTGCCTGCAGTACACTGCGCCCGAAGGCGGCATCGTCATGCCCTCTTACATCCACCTGATAAAATCTAGTGAATGTATGGACCGAAGACCAAGTAGCAGCCTTGCAGATCTGAGCCATGGAGGCCATGTGATGCACTGCCCATGAAGCACTAACTGCTCTAGTCGAGTGCGCTTTAACCTGAAAAGGAGGAATTTTCTCTTTTAAACCATAAGCCTGAATAATGACCTGTCGAATCCATCTATAAATAGTGGATTTCGACGCTGCCTGGCCCTTCTTGGAGCCTTCTGGCAGAATAAATAGACAATCAGTCTTTTGTATCTGAGCCGTTGCCTGCAGATAGATTTTTACTGCTCTTACAACATCTAAAGAGTGTAACAGCTTTTCCTCCGCGGACTGCAGATCTGGAAAAAAGGACGGTAGGACCACATCTTGATTCAGATGGAATCCTGAAACCACTTTAGGTAAAAAAGTCCAGTGAGGACGCAACACCACCCTGTCCTCGTGAATAATCAAATATGGCTCTTTACATGAAAGAGCTGCTAATTCCGATACCCTCCTGGCTGAGGATATGGCTACAAGAAAAAACAATTTCTTTGTCAAAAGAACTAAAGAAGCATGGTGCAATGGTTCAAAGGGCTGTCTCTGTAAAACAGACAAAACCAAATGTAAATCCCATGGGCCCACAGGAGGCTTCACCGGCGGATTCAAGCTCAGTGCCCCCTGAACAAAGGCCCGGAACAGGTAATGAGAAGCAAGCGGCTTTTGAAAGAATACTGATAAGGCCGAGATCTGGCTCTAGATAGTACTCAAGGCCAGCTTAATTTCTACGCCTAACTGAAGAAAGGCAAGAATCCTGTTAATGGCATACTTTCTAGGATGCCACCTCCTGGATTCACACCAGGAAACATATGCCTTCCAGATTCTGTAGTAGATGAGCCTGGAGGCCGGCTTCCTAGCATTATCCAGAGTGGATAGGACTGGACCCGAGAGCCCACGGCCCTTCAGAATGTGGGTCTCAACAGCCAAACCGTCAAATTTAGACTTTGTAAGGCAGGATGGAATATTGGACCCTGTGAGAGTAGATCTGAGCTTAGCGGAAGAACCCAAGGTCTCCCTTCTGCCATTTTTACGATCTCCGCATACCAAGATTGCCTGGGCAAAGCCGGGGAGACCAGAATCACCAGCTTTCCTTCTCTTTTGACCCTCCAGAGGAACCGCGGGAGAAGCGGAACTGGAGGGAATGCATAGATCATAGAATACTGATACCATGGAATTGTTAAGGCATACGACCCTTGTGCCAGCGGATCCCTTGTCCTTGACACAAAGTTGTCCAGTTTTGTGTTGAACCTGGAAGCCAAAAGGTCCACACCTGGGGTACCCCATTTCTGACATATGGCCTGAAATATGTTGGAGTGTAGGGACCATTCTCCTGGGCTCAGCTGCTGGCGGCTTAGAAAATCCGCCTGCCAATTCTCTACCCCTGGAATGAAGACTGCGGACAGGCATGGAACATGCCTTTCTGCCCAAGAAAACATGTGATTCACCTCTTTTTGGGCATCCAGACTCCTGGTGCCCCCTTGGTGATCGATATAAGCCACCGCTGTAGCATTGCCGGACTGTATCCAGACAGGACAACCCTGCAACCTGTAAGTCCAGACCCTGAGGGCCAGTCGAATTACTAGAATCTCCAGAATGTTGATGGGCAAGAGCTCTTCGGCTCTGGACCATCTCCCCTGGGTAGAAGCTTCTTCCAGAACTGCCCCTCAGCCTATGAGGCTGGCGTCTGTGGTTACGATCTTTCAAATATCTGGAAGAAAGGATTTTCCTTTTAGTAGATTCTCGGGCAGCAACCACCAGTTGAGGCTCTGGTGAACCCGTGGTGAAAGGACTATTGAAAGATCCAAGGCTTGAACCCTTCTGTTTCAGGCAGACAGGATGCTGCTCTGCAAAGGCCTTGAGTGAAACTGGGCGTAAGGAACGGCCTCGAATGAGGCTACCATTTTCCCTGATAATTTCATACAAAGACGAATGGAAGGATTTTTCCTTGCTTTTACTACCTGGACCAAATCCTTTATGGCTTTTGCCTTTGACCTGGGTAAGAATACCCTGCTTTGCACCGTGTCTATGACCATGCCCAAATACTCCAGCCTTTTTAGGGCTGTAAGGAGGATTTATCTAGATTGAGGACCCAGCCTAGGTACTCTAAATACTCCACTGTGCTGAGCACATTGCGGTCTAAGCGTGCTACGGACTGATCTATAAGCATCAGATCGTCCAGATAATCTGTTACTGCTATGCCCCATGCCCTTAGCTTCCCCAGGGGTGAGGCTAGTACCTTTGTGAACACTCAAGGTGGGGTAGCAAGACTGAACGTTAGGGCCACAAACTGGAAGTGGCGCTGATCCACCGCAAACCTTAGAAAATTTCGGTGACCAGGGAATATTGGCACATGTAAATATGCATCTCTGATGTCTTTTGATGCCAGGAATTCTCCTCCCTGAAGGATGGAAACCACTGAGCGGATTGACTCCATGTGGAAAGAGCGAATGTTTAGAAATTGATTCAGGTCTTTCAGATCAAGAATAGGTCTGACATCCCTGTTTGGTTTTGGAACCGTAAAGAGGTTTGAGTAGAACCCTGAGCCTTGCTCCTCTGGGGCTACTTCTATATAATTACCCCTTGGGACAACAGGCATTCCAGGGCCAAAAGCAAAGGTATCCTCTTTTCTGGATTCTTGAAGATACTTGAGCTCAGAAAATGGGATGGCGGAAGTTCCGTGGAGGTAACCCATCGGTCCTGAATTTCTTCCCGCCAGGCGCCTGCAAACTGCAGCAGCTTTCCCCCCACTCGGCCGAGCGGGGGCGCCCTTTCATAAGGAAGTTTTGGGGTTCTGCTTAACAGATCTGGAACCCCAAGATTTTTTCTGCCCTTGGGCTTGGCTTTGGGCCCTTCCCCTAATATTAGACTGGGGAGGCCGTCGCCGGCCGAGAATAGTGCACCGGCGCATGCGCACCCTGGCCGCGAAGCCGATCAGGGTGCTAGGGCGGAAGCACTGTAAGAAAACACTATGGTGGGAGGTGTCTCTCGTGTGCCATTGGTCACAATGGCTGAACGGTCCTCCCAGGGGATTGGGAGAGACCGCGCCAAGAGACCAATGACTTGGGTGGCCACATATTCGTCTCACTGGCTGGGCTCAGATACTGGTGCCAAGGGGCAGTGGTTTGGATCCACATAAGCGCTGCACCGCAGGATCAGGTGGATGCGCTATGAGCACCCAATGGTTAGATGCATGTTGAGAGAACATGCCATAGCAAAGCCAAAAAAATTATTTTGGCAATATATAAAGACAGTCATGTTGTAGGGCCAGCGTGGTGAACCACAGAGGGCCACCAAACAACCCACCAAACATGTGCAACATAGAGTAAAGATTTAGGTTAAATGGTATGTATATAGTACAATATTTTGTTGCTTGGATTGATCTGAACCGGTAATAATGTGGTAATAATGTGGATTTGCCCCCGGTAATCTTTTGGATATATTTTTCCAGATCATCCCCAAACAGGCGTTCCCCATAAAACGGGGACCCCGCCAAGTATCTTTTGCAAGAAACTTCAGCTGCCCAATGCTTAAGCCAGAGGGACCTGCGCATGTGTACCAGCAGGAGATTTAGGTGGGATGCTTGCTGAACAGAATCCATAATAGCATCAACCGCAAAACACAAGGCCTTAGGAAGGTCTGCATAAACCTCGACTTCCTCTGCAGGGAGGAGGTTAACCACCTGTTTTATTTGTTCCTTGAGGAACTGGCACATGCCAATTGCTGCGACTGCAGGTTGGACCACAGCACCAGCCATAGAGAAGGAGACTTTAAGTAAAGATTCAAGCTTTTTATCAGTTGGATCTTTGAAGCCCTGAGCATTGTCCACGGGACAGGTCAGGCTCTTATTCGCACAAGAAATAGCTGCGTCTATGGCTGGCACCCCCAATTTCTTGGTGAATCCTTCCTCCACTGGATAAAGGAGGAAAAACCTCTTAGGAGGAGAAAATAGTTTATCTGGGTGAACCCAAGCATCATACATCAATTTCTCCAACAAGGGATGAATCGGGAAGGTATACGCAGCCTGTGGGGATTTCCGGGATCCCAAGGAGGAAACAAAGGGTATGGCAGCCTCAGCAGAAGGCAACTTAAATGTGGCACGCACCATCTCAGTATAATATTGCACCTGCATTTTTAGGGCCTGAGAGAGCTTCTCCTCATCCTCTCCTCATCCTCTGAATCATCCAACTCCTCCTGATTCCCATCTCCAGATAGGGACACCTCATCATCATCATCAAAATGCTCATCCGATAAGGAACCCAGAGCAGAGGAAGGGGATCTACCCCGCTTTCTGACACTTTTTAAGGAAGTTGCGAATAATGTAGCAATCCTTCCTTCTAAGCGCTCCAATGCAGCATTCATAGTGTCCTCAGTGACATATACAGGGGCTGCAACATTGGAAGAGGCTGCAAAGCCTGACAGGGGCACAGACTCATCCTGTGAGGCTGCCTTCAATCTTTCAGGGGGGGTGGTATTCTGTAGGCATGTCTAGAACCCCTAGATCTAGGCGGGGATTTCTTAGTGCCTCTTTTACTTGCCCCTGAAGCCCTCTTACGGGGAGACACAGTCCTAAGCTGCAAAGCAGAGGCACTAGCAAAAAAATGCAATCACTGTTGTGCTCTTAGTCTTACAACACATATAAATATTAGCTCACTGCACAACCTGATGCCAAGTAGGTGTCTTAAGTATGCCTGGAATCCGATCCACTGAGATGCTTACAGCCCACAGGTCTGTGTCCCACCGCTTACAGAAGGCTCTGGCGTTCTGGGCTTTTAAATTATGCCGCTTTGGCGCCTGCACACTGATGCGCCGTGCACGCGCACGCTCACGGCGGCGCAACAACACCTCCCCCTCCTTTCCCTTACACCTGAACAGTAAAAGCGAGCCCCCTGCACGTGGACTGTCATGGCGGCGGCCGGGGGTGAAGGGGGAGAAGAAGAATACCGCTGGAGGACTTTGTGGGACCCCTGGACTGCGTGGGATCCCCCCTGTATTATAATTGTGGCAGAGCCTGCAGCGGAGGAGGTGAGCTGTTTATCAGACCAGCTTTACTGAGCGTGTACCCTGGATGGCATGTAAGTATACACCAGGTATGTCACTTACTCCCTCTAGTGGCGGAAATCAGGTAAGACATGCAAACTACTCACAGAAGATAATAGTCAAAGATTATCTTCACTTACCTTATCCCTGCCGCAGGAAACTGTTGATAACAGACAGATCCGGCCTTCACCCATCACGGCAGGTAATGTTGTGCCAACCTTCAGGGTTCTGGGTTCCTACTTACAGGATCTCTTCCCTGGACCTGTAGAAGACTCTGCCAGAAACTTTTCGTGCCACTTTTAAATTAGTACACCAAAGTCTGGATCCCAGAGCCCAGACCTCCAAAGAGAGACATTACAGGCACAACCTCATTTCTTCCTTCCCCGAGGTCCGGGTACCATCCATCTTAGGCGTTTTAATATTGGCCCGAGGTATGGATCCGGTTGTATAGCTCCTAGGCCCCCGCAGAGACCATCAAACAGAGCTTTCTTTTTAGCACATTTTCAACGTGACCAACCACCTTAGACACTGGCAAAAAAACTGAGGTACTCTCCATATGGGAGGGGTTATATAGGGGAGGAACTCGCCTTGTAATTAGAGTTGCCAGTGTCCAATCACCTGATGGTGACTATCTAACCCACTAAGTAATTATCAATGGCTCTGTGTCCCGTGATGTATGAACAAGATATCCGAATTTCTCAAAAAATCTGAAGGTTTTTATTTTTCCCCTTACAGTTTCCAGAATTTGTGAAAGACCCCCAAAACCATATATTTTCTGAAAGCATATAACCTCTAAAATAAAAATAAGGTGAAACTTATTTTTTAGACCCCGTGGTATTTGTGCAAAAGTTTATCAAACCAATCTATTGGCAAAAAATACACTAAAACTTAGCAGATAAAAACACAGCTCATTTTACAAAATTCCTGCTAAATCCCTACTAAATATAAAAGCTCAACCTGTATGGAGTTAATAAATGTAGCGCCCTTCACCTCTCCCCCTACCTGCCCTTTTTGTATGTGTTTTCGGCTCCTCGCAGGGAGGGGAGAGGCACACAGCACCACAAGCCCGTACCCTCCTGAGTAAGGAGGTTGAGCAGTGTTACTTTTCGGGCCTGCCTGCGGCTGGAGTTGAATTCTCCCGAGGATGATTCTCACCTCTACCTTAGATAGATGCAAGTCCTTATGTTTCCCCAGGAATATAACTGTCCACACCAACTGAAAGTCCAACTTCTATATTTATTTAACACGGATAATAAATATGCCTCTTTGAAAGCAGACAGGATGGGACAAGACACAGGACAGCTTAGGTGGGAGGAGGTCCAGGCACAAACTTGAATCATGTTCTTTTACTGTTTAGATTTGACAAACAGCTTTGGCGCACGATCTCTGCCACAGACCGTGAGGTTGGTCTCTGCCACAGACCTGGTGAATAGAAAGTCACTGCCACTGACTTGGAGAACGGGTCACTGCCACTCACCTGTTGAATAGGGCCTTGCCCTATGAAGTCACTGCCACTGACTTGGAGCGAGTAGGGTCACTGCCACTGACCTGGTGAACTTCCTTCTCAAAGTATTGGCCCGTGTCAAGGAGAAAACCATCCCTCCGGAGAGTTACCAGAGGCCCTCACCGTCATCACAACTCTGCGCTGGGTCTTCGGAAAGGGTTACCTCCCTGGCCTCCTCATCTCAGATACGGGTCCCCTCGCAAGGCGGCACCCTGGAAGCTCTCGATCCCTAGCGGACCCCAGCCGAAAGTTGCTGGGCCCCGGGCCTTCAAAATAGTACCTCACCCCAGACTGAAGGTGTCTGGGATGGAACAGGAACCAGGCCTCCGGGCCTTACTGCACCCGGAGATAACCACCCACACACCCAGGCCGAAGGTGCCTGGGCATGGACGAACCACACACACCCAGGCCGAAGGTGCCTGGGCATGGACGAACCACACACACCCAGGCTGAAGGTGCCTGGGCGTGGACAAACCACACACCCAGGCTGAAGGTGCCTGGGCGTGGACGAACCCCCATGGAAGATGGCCGCCCCTTTTTATACCTTCTCCCGACAGGCACAGCAGGTTCCCCGCCCCGCCGTACTGCTGCCGAAAGGGGACAAGAAAAGGCGCAACCCTGTATTGCGGTTCAACCCGGACCCAGGGCGACAGCGCCACCTGTAGGTCCCAGGGAACTACACACCAATACCAACTCCCATGGTACACAAATGGTCCCTTAATCCTAACAATAGTGTGCCCAACTACAACTCAGACACTCCCCTAAATTGTACACCCCGCTACACAAATAACAAAAAGTTTTAATTTTTACATTGTGTCCTTTTGCAAAATGGTGAAAATGGAACGTACGCAAAAATGTAAATATCCAAATTTCTCTAAAAATCTTAAGCTTTTAATTTTTGCCTTACAGCTTTCAGAATTTGTGAAAGACCCCCAAAACCATATATTTTCTGAAAGCATATGACATCTAGAATAAAAAGAAGGTGCTACTGATTTTTTTATACCCCGCAGTTTTTGCGCAAATGTTTATCAAACCAATATATTTGCAAAAAATACACTAAAACCATTATTAGCAGATAAAAATACAGCAAATTTTTAGGGCTGCGGAAATTAACGATTAATTGCTTGATTAATCGTTAATATCTTTGATCTATCAAAATAATTTTGATTGGGACAATCCACGGATTGAGCTCATAGGAAAGGCCGTGGCTTCGGCCTAGCTCCGGAGCGGCGGCCATCTTGGTACACCCTGCGGCGGCCTAGTAGCGGCGCGCTGACGTCATCATCACCCACCTGCTTGTGTCGTCTGCGGACGGGTCTGCCTGCTGTCTATTCCGGTAAGAGCAGCCAATCGGAGATGTGGGGAGATGTGGATATTACAGTATGGGGGGAGATGTGGGGAGATGTGGACATTACAGTATAGGGGGGAGATGTGGATATTACAGTATGGGGGGAGATGTGGATATTACGGTATGGGGGGAGATGTGGACATTACAGTATTGGGGAGATGTGGATATTACAGTATGGGGGGAGATGTGGACATTACAGTATGGGGGGAGATGTGGACATTACAGTATAAAATAAAATAAATTGTAAAAACTGTATGTGCGTTATAATTAGGGATGATGAACACCCCCCGATTCGGTTCACACCAGAACCTGCGAACGGACCGAAAGTTCGCTCGAACTTTAGAACCCTATTAAATACAATGGACGCGAACGTTTGAAATAAAAAGTGCTAATTATAATGGCTAATATGCAAGTTATTGTCCTAAAAAGGGTTTGGGGACCCGGGTCCTGCCCCAGGGGACATGTATCAAAGCAAAAATAAGTTTTAAAAACGGCCGTTTTTTATGGAGCAGTCATTTTAATGATGCATAAAGTGAAAAAAAAAAGTGAAATATTCCTTTAAATATCGTACCTCTGGGGTGTCTTAAGTATGCCTGTGAAGTGGCATGTGTTTCCCGTGTTTAGAACTGTCCCTGCACAAAATTACATTTCTAAAGGAAAAAAGTCATTTAAAACTGCTTGCGGCTTTAATGTAATGTCTGGTTCCGGCAATATGGATGAAAATCATTGAGAAAAATGGCATGGGTACCCCCCCCCCCCAGCCCACTACCAGTCCCTTTGGGTCTTGTATAGATATTAAGAGGAACCCCGCACCCAAATTAAAAAAAGGTTCTATATACTCTGAACAGCAGTATACAGGTGGTGCAAACAAGACAGGGACTGTAGGTTTGTTCTTAAGTATAATCTGTTTGTAATTTGGAACAGGTCAATTTTTTAAGTGTAGCTCCAGCCCAAAAAATCTATTTTTAAGCTTTGTGGAAAACATAGGGAAGGGTTATCACCCCTGTAACATTTGTTTTGCTGTCTGTGCACCTGTTCAGAACATTTCACCTCACTTTCCGTTCCAATGACAAATGTTTTTTGAAAAAAATTTTTTTTATTGAAACAAGGATTGGTGATAAAGCATCAGTGGAGAGGAGACACCTCTTTCCCATATTAACTTCCTAGGGGTAGATTTCCTCTCACTTCCTGTGGTCTCCTTTCGTTTGCAAGTAGGAGTCGTTTGTAAGTTGGATGTTTGAAAGTAGGGGCCTGCTGTATATACTCTGCAGAAATTTGGCCCTTAGGTGTTGGTGTTGCCACAACACTGTAAGCCCTCACAGTTACTCTTGGTGGGCGCTGGAACGCCCTGCTGTGAACTATTATATCAGGAATTGTAATTACATGCCATTGTTGAACAGTGGTAGGAAAAATTGGGCTTTTGGTGGTGGTGCTGGTGCCACAACACTGTAAGTCCTCACAGTTACTTTGGTGGGCACAGGAATTGGCCCAGCTGTGAAATATTAGATCAAGAATTGTAATCACATGCCCCTGTTGAACAGGGGCAGAAAAATTGGGCCTTTGGTGGTGATGGTGGTGGTGTGGTGTTGCCACAACACTGTAAGCCCTCACAGTTACTCTTGGTGGATGCAGGAATGGGTCCAGGTGTGAAATATTAGATCAAGAATTTGTAATCACATGCCCCTGTTAAACAGGGGCAGAAAAATTGGGCCTTTGGTGGTGTTGGTGGTGGTGGTGTTGCCATAACACTGTAATCCCTCACAGTTACTCTTGGTGGGCGCAGGAATGGGCCCTGCTGTGAATTATTAGATCAATAATTGTAATTACATGCCCCTGTTGAACAGGGGCAGAAAAAATGGGCTTTAGGCATTGGTGCCACAACACTGCAACCCCTCACAGATACTGCAGTTGGAGCGCAGCAATGAGCCCTGCTGCAAAGCATTGCATCAAAAATTGTAAATACATGCCCCTGTTAAACAGTGGTTGAAAAATTGGGCCTTAGGCACTGGTGCTGGTGCCACAACACTGCAACCCAGGGGCGTACCTAGAGCATTTGGCACCCGGGGCGGATCCTATATCTGGCACCCCCCCCACATTAAAATGTAAAAACACCCCACTGTGCCCCCGGCATACCTCTGCATCAACAAATATCTCTTTGTCACTACTGTGTACCCCCTCTCCACAACTGCACCTCTGGACCCCTTTACATTACACAGCACCCTGCATCACTGGACCCCTTTACATTACACAGCACCCTGCACCACTGGACCCCTTTACATTACACAGCACCCTGCACCACTGGACCCCTTTACATTACACAGCACCCTGCATCACTGGACCCCTTTACATTACACAGCACCCCGCATCTCTGGGCCCCTTTACAATACACAACACCCTGCACCTCTGGACCCCTTTACATTACACAGCACCCTGCACCCCTTTACATTACACAGCACCCTGCACCCCTTTACATTACACATCACCTTGCATCACTGGACCCCTTTACATTACACAGCACCCTGCACCTCTGGGCCCCTTTACATTACACAACACCCTGCACCCCTTTACAATACACATCACCCCGAATCTCTGGACCCCTTTACATTACACAGCACCCTGCATCACTGGACCCCTTTACATTACACAGCACCCTGTACCACTGGACCCCTTTACATTACACAGCCCCCCTGCACCCCTTTACATTACACAGCCCCCTTCACCACCTCTGGACCCCTTTACATTACACAGCACCCTGCATCACTGGACCCCTTTACATTACACAGCCCCCTGCACCTCTGGACCCCTTTACATTATACAGCCTCCAGAGCTCTGGACCCCCTGCATGTTACACCGACCCCCTTCAGTTCACATCCCCCTTCAGTGCAGACACCCCCTTCAGTGCAAGACCCCCCCAGTGCAAACCCCCCAGTGCAAAACCCCCCAAGTGCAAGACCCCCCCAGTGCAAACCCCCCCCCCAGTGCAAGACCCCCAGTGCAAACCCCCCCAGTGCAAGGCCCCCAGTGCAAGACCCCAAAGTGCAAACACCCCTCAGTGCAAACACCCCCCAGTGCAAACACCCCCCAGTGCAAGACCCCAAAGTGCAAGACCCCCCAGTGCAAGACCCCAAAGTGCAAACACCCCTCAGTGCAAACACCCCCCAGTGCAAACACCCCCCAGAGCAAGACCCCAAAGTGCAAACACCCCCCAGTGCAAGACCACCCCCCAGTGCAAGACCCCCCAGTGCAAGACCCCTCAGTGCAAACACCCCTCAGTGCAAGACCCCCCAGTGCAAACACCCCTCAGTGCAACACCCCCCAGTGCAAACACCCCCCAGTGCAAAAACCCCTCAGTGCAAGACCCCAAAGTGCAAACACCCCAAAGTGCAAACACCCCTCAGTGCAAGACCCCAAAGTGCAAACACCCCTCAGTGCAAGACCCCCCTCAGTGCAAGACCCCCCTCAGTGCAAGACCCCCCAGTGCAAACACCCCTTAGTGCAAACACCCCCCAGTGCAAGACCCCAAAGTGCAAACACCCCTCAGTGCAAACACCCCCCAGTGCAAGACCCCCCTCAGTGCAAACACCCCCCAGTGCAAGACCCCCCAGTGCAAGACCCCTCAGTGCAAACATCCCCCAGTGCAAGACCCCCCTCAGTGCAAGACCCCTCAGTGCAAACACCCCCCAGTGCAAGACCCCCCAGTGCAAACACCCCCCAGTGCAAGACCCCAAAGTGCAAACACCCCCCAGTGCAAACACCCCCCAGTGCAAGACCCCCCAGTGCAAACACCCCCCAGTGCAAGACCCCCAGTGCAAGACCCCAAAGTGCAAACACCCCCCAGTGCAAGACCCCCCTCAGTGCAACTCCCCCTCCCCATTCAGTACCTCAGATCAGCACAGCGGCGGCACATGGACAGAAGGTCGTGTCCCCTCCCCCTCCGTACACATAAACAGAGAGGAGGGGGAGGCGGCTTCATTCGGCTGTGCTTCTGTGAAGTTAGTCACAGGTGAAGCATTGCCACTGTGCCGAACACCGCTCACAGCCCGTGGCCGTGAAAGGAGGGGATGAATGGTGCAGCGGTGTCACCCCGCACCCCTCCCCCCCTGTATCGCCGTATCGCCGCCGACTGCCGCTGCCTAAGTCCCGCCGCGCTGATGCTGTCTGTGCACTTCAGTCACGGGGGGGGGCGCCGGCCTGACACCCCCCCAGTGTGTGGCACCCCGGTGCGGCCCGCCCCCCCCTAGTACGCCTCTGCTGCAACCCCTCACAGATACTGTAGTTGGAGCACAGAAATGAGCCCTGCTGCAAAGCATTGCATCAAAATTGTAAATACATGCCCCTGTTAAACAGGGGCTGAAAAATTGGGCCTTAGCCACTGGTAGCGGTGCCCAGAACCAAAAATGTTCTTTCAAGCTATCAGCATGATTATTGAGGAGGAAGAGGATAGTCACTCAGCATAACAGGATAGTCACTCAGCATCAGCATAGGCAGTCTTGAAGGGATCTGACATTTCCAAAAAAATTATTCGGTTACAGCAGCATCAGGTGCTTGGTAGCTGGTGGTGATCCAAGACTTATTCATCTTTATGAAGGTCAGTCGATCGACCGAGTCAGTGGACAGGCGCACCCTGTGATCGGTTACAAAGCCTCCAGCAGCACTGAATGTGCGTTCTGAAAGAACGCTGGATGCAGGACAGGCCAGTACCTAAATTGCATACTGTGCAAGCTCTGGCCAGTGATCCATCCTCAAGACCCAGTAACCCAGAGGATTTTCGGTAGGAAAGGTGTCCAAGTCTGTTCTTGCCCCTAGGTATTCCTGCACCATGTAAACCAGATGCTGGCGATGGTTGCTGGAAGCGATCATACCTTGGGGCTGCGTACTAAAAAATTGTCTGAACGCATCGGTCAGACGGCCACCTTCTCCACCGCTCCTTCTTTGACTGACCGGAGCCTCAGCAACACGTTGTCCAGGACCAGGAATTTGTAACCTACCAGTCTCTGGGAACGCGCTGCACAGACCGTTCTGCAAGGCCTCCCGAAGATGCTTCATCCTCTGCTCCCTCTGCGACGGCAAGATAAGGTCCGCAACCTTAGCCTTGTAACGTGGATCAAGGAGGGTTGCCACCCAGTAATGATCCCTCTCCTTGATCGCACGAATACGAGGATCCTTCCGCAGGCTTTACAGGATCAGGGAGGCCATGCAGCGTAGGTTTGCTGAGGCATTCGGTGCGGAGTCCTCTGGGTCACTGAGGATGACATGATCCGCAGCCACCTCCTCCCAGCCACGTACAAGTCCATGGGTGTCTTGGGACTGTAATTGATTCCTTGAAGACTGCTGCTGATGCTGAGTGCTAGGCTCCACCTCCATGCTGCAACAATAATCCTTCTCCTCCTCATCCTCTTCCTGTGTGATAGCCGGGCCAGCAGGAATACTGTCTGGATAAAGGGGACCTTGGGGGTTAAGGAAGTCCTCCTCTTCCTGCCTCTGTTCTGCCTCAAGTGCCCTGTCCATTATTCCACGCAGCGTGTGCTCCAACAGATGGACAAGAGGGACAGTGTCACTGATGCATGCACTGTCACTGCTCACCATCCTCGTGGCCGCCTCAAATGGTGCCAGGACAGTGCATGCATCCCTGATCATGGCCCACTGGCGTGGGGAAAAAAATCCAAGCTCCCCTGATCCTGTCCTGGTGCCATATTGCAACAGATACTCATTGATGGCCCTCTGCTGCGTGTGCAGCTGCTGTAGCATAGCCAACGTAGAGTTCCACCTGGTGGGCATGTCACAGATTAGGCGGTTCTTGGCCAGATTGTAATCCTTTTGCAGGTCAGCCAGCCGAGCACTGGCTGTATATGACCGGCGGAAATGCCCACAGAGTTTCCTGGCCTGCTTTAGGACCTCCTGTAAGCCCGGGTACCTGCCCAAGAACCGCTGCACGACCAAGTTAAGGACGTGAGCCAAACAGGGCACATGTGTCAGTTGTCGCTGTCGGAGGGCGGAGAGGAGGTTGGTGCCTGTAACGGGAAGGCCCGGGGAACTCAGAATCGCTTAGAAAGTATGAGATATCCTTGCTTCAGCTCCCCCAATGCCTCTTATGTGTCAACCACCCTGTGTCTCTATTAGGGGCACAGGGTGAATGAAAACCCCAATATGGTCTGTGATAGCCATATTCAATGCTGCACATACATTGTATCTAGATTGGGTCTGTAATATTGATCCACCATATTCCTCAGAATATCTGCAAAGAACTGTTTACTGTTTAATTATGACCTCAACAGGGTAATTGAAAAGTGACGCCTTCATGATGTTGGGACACATACTGTTAGATGCTAATGTCATCACCCCCAGCCCCTGCCTTTTGTGTAATCATTGCTGGGAGGAATTAAGGTGATTTGCATTCTATTGTTCACTATGCCTGTGTGTATGGTATCCGGCAGACAGACTGGCTGCCAACACTTTGTGATAAGATGTGTATTGGGGATCGTTATATTCTATTGTGTGGGAGCTTGTGAAGCCTAGCAGACGTCAGGATGATGTGTTGAGTCTTGTGATGTGTGGGTGGAGCTGGGCCATTGTTCATGTTAAACTACTGTGTATTAGATGTATATAAAAGTTACAATGTTTCTCAATAAAAGTCATTCTACCCCAGACGAATACAGAGTGCGTCTCGTTTCTTCCAGAGGGATTGGTTCCTATGGGAAGGGATCGTTTGGCTGCGGAAGATTGGTAGCGAGTGGATGTGTGTCCAGGAGAGGGGACATCGTAAACGGCGTTTAATACCCTTGATATTTGGGGACCCGTTACATTGGTTGGCAGCAGCGGGATTTTCCCTCCAGTTCCTGGGACACTCCAAACCACCACAGTGAATGACCAGCTATGCAGCCGAAGGAGGGTGATGCAGGACCCTGGTCAGTTGAAGATTTGTTTCAGCAACGAGTGCGACAGCGGTTGGCATTATATGATGCTAACCCATCAGAGACCGCCATACAGGAAGCCATTAGAGACATCGAGCGGCAGGATGAGCGGCAACATGAGCAGAGAATGGCGGAAATACGGCAATCGGAGACAACACCTAAAAAAGCAGCACCAACTGAAAGGAGAGGAGAGATACAGATACCAGCCGACATGGAAAAGGAATTCAGAAGGAGGTTGCGAGAGATGCAGATACAGCATAGAGGACCAGTATCAGAGGAGGTCCTGCTGGGATGGTCTGATTCAATCCGCTGCGAACTCTGGAAGAAAGTGCTAGCTCTCGAGCAGCAACACCAGGGAAAAGTTCTCCCCTCCATCCATGTAAGGTACTGGTCGCAGTATGAAGTACGAATGCTGTTATTGGGGGAACAACCGAAGCAGGAGTGGACAGCTGAGTTAAGCAGGCTGATCCGGGCAGAGATGCGGTTGGACGAGAGCTACAGAGCCCTCCGGTGGTATGTAGCCCAAGAGTGCCAGTGGTCAGCGGATGACAGCCCCACGGAAGGCTTTGACTATGATGGCCTGGGATTGTTGTATTGGAGGCTGTCCAGTGACCCTGACTTTGGGAGTGATCAGGAGTGCCGTTTGGAGGAAATAATGGAGCACAGAGAGCAAAGACTGAATGTCTCAGAAGGGCACTGGGCACAGGAAGATTTGGAGTTTCTGGCCATTCAGGAATGGGAGCTGGAGATTGCCTACAAACAGCTGCTAGACTCTACTCAGCAGCAGGGTGGGGCTACCTTTGCCTGGGACTATCAGGAAATACCAGTGGACAACTATGAAATCCTGGCTGAAGAATCGGCAGTGGAAAAGCTGAAGATTGCCCTCCCTAAAGTCGAAGTGGATGATATGGAGTTCCAGGGAGCTAGAGCAGTTGGCTCATCTCCCCAGCCACAGATTACAGAGGGTATGGCCTTAAGGGACTGTTCAGAGGATGTTAGGGATTATGCATCGCCGGCCCAAGTACTGGCGGCAGGACAAAGTACTGTAGACCCCTGCTCTACACCCGTGGCAGTTTTGGAGGCCCGAGGTGAGAAGGCGATGGTTCCTCTTTCCCAGTGGATTTCAGAGATGCAGGGAGGAGAAGCAGGCCATTCCCCCCCCCCCAACAGTTAACCAGAGCAGATAGTGTGGAGTACCCAGCAGAAGAGCTGGCAACAGAGCAGAGTGCCACGGGCCTCTGCTCTCAACTAACAGAAAAGGGAGTTCCTGTGGTATTGGATGGGACTTCGGTCCTCACTGACACAACCCCAGAAAATGGTGTGACACTGAGACAGGAGGATGTCAGCCTTGCTTTGCAAGCACTGGGGGATTTTCACCTACCACAAGTGGATGGGACTTCAGTCTCCACTTGTATACCCCAGGGATGCCGGGCAGTCGACCCAGATCCCCAACAGCATGACGGACTGAGCCCAGACACCCTGTCTTCTCTCCAGCGGCTGAAAGGACTCCAGGGAGAAGGGCCAGTCCAGGCCTCTCCCCAGTGGCGGGTATGTTCTCTGAGAGAGGCAGAGGTTGGCTGGGTAAGTAATGCTCTGTTTGGAGCAATTTATTTGGGGTACTGTGTGGATACCGGCATTAGAAGAAGGGACCTATGGACTAACTTCGGAGTCAACCCGTCTGGGGTTCCCTCCTCTGTTAGTCTCCTGCCGAAAGGGGAGAGATGTAACGGGAAGGCCCGGGGAACTCAGAATCGCTTAGAAAGTATGAGATATCCTTGCTTCAGCTCCCCCAATGCCTCTTATGTGTCAACCACCCTGTGTCTCTATTAGGGGCACAGGGTGAATGAAAACCCCAATATGGTCTGTGATAGCCATATTCAATGCTGCACATACATTGTATCTAGATTGGGTCTGTAATATTGATCCACCATATTCCTCAGAATATCTGCAAAGAACTGTTTACTGTTTAATTATGACCTCAACAGGGTAATTGAAAAGTGACGCCTTCATGATGTTGGGACACATACTGTTAGATGCTAATGTCATCACCCCCAGCCCCTGCCTTTTGTGTAATCATTGCTGGGAGGAATTAAGGTGATTTGCATTCTATTGTTCACTATGCCTGTGTGTATGGTATCCGGCAGACAGACTGGCTGCCAACACTTTGTGATAAGATGTGTATTGGGGATCGTTATATTCTATTGTTTGGGATCTTGTGAAGCCTAGCAGACGTCAGGATGATGTGTTGAGTCTTGTGATGTGTGGGTGGAGCTGGGCCATTGTTCATGTTAAACTACTGTGTATTAGATGTATATAAAAGTTACAATGTTTCTCAATAAAAGTCATTCTACCCCAGAAGAATACAGAGTGCGTCTCGTTTCTTCCAGAGGGATTGGTTCCTATGGGAAGGGATCGTTTGGCTGTGGAAGATTGGTAGCGAGTGGATGTGTGTCCAGGAGAGGGGACAGAGGAAACGGCGTTAATCCCCTTGATATTTGGGGACCCGTTACAGTGCCATTGTCGGAAACCACCTTTCCTGGCTTAAGCTGGCGTGGCGTCAACCACCTCTGAGCCTGCCCCTACAGAGCTGACAGAATCTCTGCCCCAGTGTGGCTCCTGTCCCCCAAGCACACCAGCTCAAGCACCGCATGGCATCTTTTTGCCTGCGTACTTTCGTAGCCCCTTGAACGCCTACGGAGCACCACTGGTTCCGAGGATAAAGCACAGGTAGAGGCCATGGAGGAAGAAGAAGAGGAGGGGGTGGAGGAGAGAGGTGTGTCAGAATCACCAGTAGTAACATTTTGGAGGCGTGTTGGCGGAATCACCTCCAACACTACTACACCTTGTCCTGCATCCTTCCCAGCTGCCAGCAGAGTCACCCAATGCGCCGTGAAAGATAGGTAACTTCCCTGTCTATGCCTGCTGGACCATGAGTCAGCGGTAATATGCACCGTACCGCTGACTGCCCTGTCCAGCGAGGCCAAGACATTGCCTTCCACATGCCGGTAGAGAGCCGGAATCGCCTTCCGTGAGAAAAAGTGGCGTTTGGGAACCTGCCACTGAGGAACCGCACATTCCACAAACTCACGGAAAAAGGCAGAGTTTACCAACTGAGAAGGCAGCAGTTGAAGTTCTAGCAATTTAGCCAAGCTAGCATTCAACCTCTTTCTGCGGTGCAGCAGCTGGGGCAAGGAAATTGGCCTGGTACAATCGGCCGTTGGTGTACCGATAGCAGATTGTCCGCAAGTACTTGGCTGTGACACACCTAATTCTACACCTTCATTACTCTCAGTGCAGGTTTTAGAGAGGACTGAAGGTATAGTGGGGTTGGAGATCCCAGCTGATGAGGAGCAAGGAGAGGTCCGCTTTGTTCTTTGGTGTGGGTCTTTTAGGTAAGTTTGCCAATGGACTGCATGGCAGGTCGACATATGTCTGGCCAAGCACAGGGTGCCCAAGCGGCTGATGTTTTGGCGACGCGAGATACGCTTTAGACATATGTTGCAAATGGCAACGGTGCGATCTGCTGCACACATCTGAAAAAAGGCCCACACCAAAGAACTTTTGGAATAACGTGCAGAGACAGTAGCGCCCTGCACATGCGGAGCTCTGCGGTGTGATGCAGTCGGTGTGCTGCCCTTAAGTTGACCCCTGGAGGGCATCCTGCCTTGTTGGAGATGTGCCTCCTCCTCCTCTCTCCTATCAGGCACCCACGTGGAGTCAGTGACCTCATCATCCCCTCCCTCCTCATCACTGGAGCAAATATGACAGTATGCTGCAGATGGGGGAACATGACTGCCAGATAGCTGTCCTTGTTGGGCACCCCCTCTCTCTGGGCTCACATTACTACCCCCTCTCTCTGGGCTCATGTTACTGCCTTCCTCCAGCTGGGTTCCATCATCGGAGCCTTCAAAACGCTGGGCATCCTCTAGGAGCATGTACCCAACACTGTGCTCAAACAGTTCGAGGGACTCGTCAAGAGGACATGGTGGGGCTAGGGAAGGAGTGACTGATGCCATTGAGCCGAGGGAAGAGGCCGCTTTGGCAGCTGCTTTGCCAGACAAAGTACCCTAAGCCTGGGTGAGAGAGGACGAGGAGGATGAGGACGGCTTGGTCATCCACTCCAGCAAGTCTTGGGCATGTTGCGGCTCAACATGGCCCGCTGCCGAAAAGGACAAGCGTGTCCCACGGCCACGTGCTGATGAGGATACACCGTGTCCACGACCAGCAGCACTGTTGCCTCTAGACACAGAGCCTGCTTGCCCTCTTTTATTGCCTCGTGACTGTCTGCCTCTCCTTGTTTGCTTTCCAGACATACTAATGGCCTGCAGTGAGATGTAGCTGCACAAAGGTAGAATGTATATATATATATATGTATATCTGTACTGATAATGCAGCTATCAGAATCAACTGCCTGCTGTGGTATTAGTATGGGGAAAGCAGCAATGTCTTCACTTAGTTTTAGGTGAAAACTGTGCAGAGAGGGACACAGTACACTAACTGAAAATACTTGCAGCTCTCTGCCTGTGGTTTAATTATGAGAACACCACTATTAGTTACTAATAGGGATGAGCTTCGCGTTCGCATCGAACACACGTTCGACTCGAACATCGGCCGTTCGATCGTTCGACGAAGAATGAACTTTATGTTCCGTTCGCGTTAAATCCGTGTTGCGCGACACGGCCCATAATTCACTGCGGCATCGCAGTGCATTGCTGGCTGATGATTGGCCAAGCATGCACTATGATCCGCATGCTTGGCCAATCACAGCGCGGAAAAAACGGAGAGCCGTAATTGGCCAAAGCCAGGGTGGCTTTGGCCAATTATGGCTCAGGGGGTTTAGTACACGCCCCACATTATATAAGGCCACCTGGAAGTCGGCCTTGTGTAGTGTGTTGGCATTTGTGAAAGAGGCAGTTTCAGAGAGAGAGACAGTGTCATTTATATTGAGCTAGATAGAGCAGGCAGGCCAGTCAGTTAGCTGCTGTTACAGTGTGTAGAATATATATATGCATCCTAGGTGTTGTATATATATTTATACACTGTATTGAGTTTAGATAGATCCGTTCCTGTTAGTCTCTATACTGTGACAGGCAGGCAGGTGATTGTGCTAGCTGCAGACAGTCAGGCCCCTTCCACACTGGGGCGGTTTGCAGGCGCTATTGTGCTAAAAATAAATTTCACACTGGAGCGGTGCGCTAACAGGATGTGAAAAAAAGTCCTGCTAGCCGCATCTTTGGAGCGGTGAGAGGAGCGGTGTGTTTACCGCTCCTACACCGCTCCCTCCCATTGAAAGCAATGGGAAACCGCGGTAATAAAGAGGCGCATTGCCGGCGGTATTAACCCTTTTTCGGCTGCTAGGGGCCGAATACCTCCACAATTCCGACGGTATAGTGCCGCTAAAAATAGCGGCGCTATACCGCCACCACACCCACCGCCCCAGTGTGAAACCAGCCCCAGGGCGGTGGGTGCGGTGGTGGTATAGCGCCGCTATTTTTAGCGGCACTATACCGTTGGAATTGCGGAGGTATTCGGCCGCTAGCGGTGCGGTTTTAACCCCCGCTAGTGGCCAAAAAAGGGTTAATACCGCCGGCAATGCGCCTCTGTAGAGGCGCATTGCCGGCGGTATTGCCGGCGGTATTACCGTGGTTTCCCATTGCTTTCAATGGGAAGGAGCGGTAAACACACCGCTCCTCTCACCACTCCAAAGATGCGGCTAGCAGGACTTTTTTTCACGTCCTGTTAGCGCACCGCTCCAGTGTGAAAGCCCTCGGGCTTTCACATTGGAGAGACAGCAGCCGCTGTTTAGGCTCAGTTTGCAGGCGCTATTTTTAGCACAATAATTGCGCAAATGTTCATTTATATCGCTATTGCACATAAACACAACGTAACTTACAAAACACCTGCTAAATTAGTACTAAAGCATCGTTCACATGTGACATACTAAAGTGTACGCCCATGGGGGGCCATGTTTACCCCGCACAGGAATGCACAGGTGTTCCATGCATCTCCGTACAGGCAGTCTCATTTATGTCAATTGGGATGCAACGGCTGCACAGGTATAGCTGCTGTTCCCAATCTGACATCCATGTGGGTGTTGATACATGACCCCGAACGCAGACAGTGTGAGCTCAGGTACATGCATGTGGACCTACATATTTGGAGAAACGGCTCTGTTGGTGCAGGTGCTACATCCCAATTGACATCAATGGGACTGCCTGCACAGAGATGCACGGAACACCTGTGCATCCCTGTAAAGGTACACTGTGTATGCCCCGTGTGAACAAGGCCTTAGACCCCTTTCACACAAGCACACAGATTGGGTCTGCCTGTCCATGTTTCAGGCGGGCCCAATCGGACCACCCACAGTTCTCTATGGAGAGACTGAATTAAATGGACATGTGTCAGATATTGATAATCAATATCTGCCCTGATAAAGGAAGTAAAAAGATATGGGGAATTATCCAACTTTAAGATAAATATAGAGATATCGATGATCTTGCCCAGTCACGTGCCATCAATCTTGACCAAGTTTCTACGGGAAACCTACCCCTTTATATGGAAGAAAGACTCATTATGTTATTTGGGAACGCATATAACAGCAGATAAAAAATTATTGTATGAACTCAATTATGGGACCCTGGTTGAAAAGATAATAGAGGACCTGCATAGATGGAGGGGACATACATTATCTTGGTTTGGGAGGATTAACACATTAAAAATGAATGTATTACCTAGATTGATATATATCTTAAACACTGTACCCATGGCATTACCCCAAATATTTTTTTTAAAAATCTGTAAAGCATTCACGTCCTTTGTTTGGAAGGACAGGAATGCCAGAATAGCATATGATATCCTGCGTAGAAATAGAAAGGAAGGAGGAATGGGACTCCCAGATATAAATCTTTATTATAAAGCAATGACACTAGTACGTATTACAAATTGGTGTCAAGACGCTCAGAACAAAGCATGGGTTTTGATGGAGGGAAATATGGCCGTTAGGAACCTGGCAGGAGCCCCATGGATACCCTTCAAGTTTAGGGGACTCTCAAAATGGACATCACCACTGACATTAAACACACTTGCAGTATGGGATAGAATGAATAAAAATGGCAAGTATGCACCCAGGACATCACCATTGGCCCCTCTAGGGGGCTACCCCTGGTTCCCCCCAGGGGAAGAAAGAGGAACATTAGGGCCATGGGAGTCAGAGGGGAATACAATGTGCTCACGGTATGCTCCTGGAGGTTATTTAATATCCCAATTAGAACTTATAGCAACACAAGGAGATATGGTAATGGCAGGATGGAGATACAAGCAGATGAGTAATTTCTTTAAAAAACTAGAACCCCAGATCAGGACACGGGACTCAATGACGACGTTTGAGGCGATATGTGCAGGGAAGATGCGAATCCGGCACATGTTGTCCCAGATGTACAAATTGGTCCTGAGTGAGAAAAAAAATATCATAATCCCATACTTTGTTCGAGAATGGGAGAAGGAACTGGGATTTATATTCACAGTAACACAAACATTTTTTTTATGGAAGCAACCTATTCATCTTCTATAAGTTCATCTATTCAAGAGATGTCATATAAATTCATGACTAGGTGGTGCCAAACTCCAGTCTCTGTTGGAGAGGATGTAAGGAGCAAGGTACATTTTTGCATATTTGGTGGTCCTGCCCTAAAATAAGAATCTTCTGGGATAAGGTATTACCATGGATTAAGAAGCTATCAAGTATACCCATAGATTCCAATCCCTTGCATGTCCTGTTTCATGGAACTACGAGCACAATGAAATTATATAAAAAAAGTGTATTACCGCATCTATTAAATGCTGCAAAGAAACTAATACCTAAGTACTGGAAGCAGGTAACATGTCCCACTATGATAGAATGGAAAAAGGAAGTAGATATAATAAGGGAAGCAGAAAGGTGGGTGTATAAGATAAGAAATCAACAGGAGGAACATAGGGAAATATGGACAGGATGGGATTTATATGCCCCAGAAATAGAAATGAAAAAAGGTTAAGAATATAACAACAGAAAAGATAAGTGGTATAGACAAGATATTACCCCATGACCCCCCCAAAGGAAACAAAATATGATGGTATATATACAGGATAGACTGCAACATTTTTAAAAGTATGTATTGGAGTTAAGTTGTGATGTATGTGGGGGGGGCTTCCCCCTCCCCGGCATCTTCGCCCCGTCCGCCTGAGTGGGGGGGTGGTATCCCGGGGGGGGGGGCGGGAGAGAGAGGGGGGGGAATTTAAGAGAGAGAAAGGGAAGGGAATTATTTTTTTAAAATTTTTTTTTGAGAAGGGCAGAAGGGTCACTTTATATGAATAAGAAGTAATAATACACATATGATATATAATGATTGGTTTGATAATTCCTAGATAGCAAGTAGATAACAGACACACTAAATAAGGGTGGGGTTTTTTTTTTTTTTGTAAGGTCACATACACATTAATAATAAACTATGTCTTATAGTACAGAGAGCACTGTAATTGGATCGAGAGGTAGGATATACGATATTCACGTTGAATAGAGATGAGGGGGGTGGGGTGGGAGGGGGTTCTTCCCCCCCCCTTTTTTTTTTTTCTCTCTCGCTCGCCCTCTCTTTTCTTTCCCTTCTCTCGCATGACGGGGGGGGTGGGGGTGGATGTCGGGGGGGGGGGGGCTTTCCCATTTTCATACAGTTTATGAAAGAAATGAATGGTATGTATATCCACTTCCCTACTGTGCACGAAAACCGCCTTCCTGCCCAAGCCATTTTTCAGCTTTCAGCGCTGTCACACTTTGAATGACAATTGCGCGGTCGTGCGACGTGGCTCCCAAACGAAATTTGCGTCCTTTTTTTCCCACAAATAGAGCTTTCTTTTGGTGGTATTTGATCACCTCTGCGGTTTTTATTTTTTGCGCTATAAACAAAAGAGGAGCGTCCAGTTTGGAAAAAAAAACACTATTTTTTACTTTTTGCTATCATAAATACCCATTTTTTTTAAAATAAAATTTTCCTCAGTTTAGGCCGATACGTATTCTTTTACATATTTTTGGTAAAAAAAAAAAAACGCAATAAGCGCGTATTGATTGGTTTGCGCAAAAGTTATAGCGTCTACAAAATAGGGGATAGATTTATAGCATTTTTTTATTTTATTTTTTTTTATTAGTAATGGCGGCGATCTGCGATTTTTATTGTGACTGTGATATTGCGGCGGACACATCGGACACTTTTGACACATTTTTGGGACCATTCACATTTATACAGCGATCCCTGCTTTAAAAATGCATTGATTACTGTATAAATGTGATTGGCAGGGAAGGGGTTAACCACTAGGGGGCGGGAAGGGGTTAAATATGTTCCCTCAATGTGTTCTTACTGTGGGGGGAGGGGACTGACTGGGGGAGGTGACCGATGGTTGTCCCTATGTACAAGGGACACACCATCGGTCCCCTCTCCCTCACAGGACATGGATCTCTGTGTTTACACACAGAGATCCACATTCCTGCTCGTTTCCCGGGCAATCGCGGGTGCCCGGCGGCAATCGCGACCGCCGGGCACACGCATCGGGGCCTTGTGAACGCGGCGGGCGCGCGCGCGCGCCTCCTAGCTCGTTTTAAAGGGAGGACGTCATATGACGTCCTCCCAGAACGAGAGTGTCCTCCGCCCGCCATCAATTGACAGTGGGCGGGGGACAAGTGGATATATGTTTGTAATATATGTAAAAGAAAATGTTTAATAAAATTTGAATTATAAAAAAAAAATGGACATGTGTCTGTTTATACCCGCCTGCATCTAATCCAGTCCGCTAAAAACAGACGGATGGGGATTCCATTCCCCATCCATCTAGCAGATCGGATGGCGTTCTATGGAAACAGGCGGTCCAATTCCATCCAATCATCCCAAAGAGAACAGCGGGCTGCGTCTGTGTCAGCTCTGCATCAGCGGAGCGGAAACAGACCTGTCATCCGCCTGCTCAGCGGGGATCAGCAGACAGATCTCCCGCTTAGCAGGTGGATCTGCGTTACAGAGTCTGCTCCATGTGAAAGGAGTCTTGCCAGGAGTGGCCGATCCACTAGGGGCGCAGGTCTGGTGCAATGATTTTTTGACTCCCTAGGCGAAACCTAATTTTGCCGCCCCCCCCCCCCCCCCACATTGGTTTCGCCCCTCACTAAAAATTTAGCGGCACCTCTTCACCTATTTCTTCAGCCGTGGTCCACAGGCTTGCACCTGTGCCTCTGTACCCGGCCCGAAGACAAATAGTGGATGGTACCAGCTCGCTTCCTCACACCAGCCTTGGTCCACAGGCCAGGGCAGTATACAGACAGGCTAACTGTGTAACTGCCTGTCTGTACGAGCAGACAGATACGCTGACAATGCTTTACAGGTTCTTACTATAAACAATAATAAATTAACATTTTTGTACCTGCAAAAAGATCTGCATTTATTTCTTTTTTTACAAAGGTGGACTTGAACCTCCACACACCTCAAATCGCCCCAATTCCTGTATTTTCAGGTCTCAGATCACCACAATTCTTCCACCTTCACACCTCAGATCACCCCATCACTGTATCACCCTGAATGCCTGTTCCCCTCTGCACACCCCCCCCCGCACCTCTGTTCCCCTCAAACCCCCCCACACATATCAGTTCCTCTCTGTGCCCCCCTGCACATCTGTCCCCCCCACACATATCAGTTCCGCTCTGTACCCCCCTGCACATCTGTCCCCCCCACACACACATATCTGTTCCCCCTCTGTACCCCCCCTGCACATCTGCCCCCCCCACACACACATACCTGTTCCCCCTCTGTACCCCCTGCACATCTGTTCCCCCTCTGTACCCCCTGCACACCTGTCCCCCCTGCACACCTGTCCCCCCTACACACACACACATATCTGTTCCCCCTGCACATCTGTTCCCGCCCCACACACACACACATATCTGTTCCCCCTCTGTACCCCCCTGCACATCTGTTCCCCCCACACACATATCTGTTCCCCCCTGCACATCTGTTTCTCCCCCCGCTCCAAACACATGTAGCGGGGTGTTCCCCTTTAATGCAGAGAGACAAGAAGTTCTAGGGGAGAGGTGAGTCAGGAGGAAGTAGAGAAAAGACATTGCTGGAGTGAGAGCAGAGGAGAGAGAGAGACTACATCACCCAGAACCACATTCTTCATATGTTCCCACCGCAGAGACTCATGGGAGGGGTTATAAAAGGAGGAGGCGAAGCTGGGCTCGGCCTCTTTGGGACACGAGACTTCACAGCCTGATCCTCCTGTGCGGATGTGTCGGAGTGCAAGGCCTGAAGCCTGAGGCCTTGCTCAGCACCAAAGAGCCTTCCACCCCTCTGCGAGCCTGGGTGGCATCTGACTTCGCTCAGCTACAGCCTTGTTGGATCGGGGACCCGATCGCTGGAGAGACCGAGTGCGTGTGACACAGCCGGTGGAAGTTTCCCGGACTGGATCCGTAGTCCGGCGGGTGAGAGGGCATATGCCCAGAACGAGATACTGTTAATGCATATAGGCCAATAGACTGCCGTGGCCCCCTCTAGTTGTTCCTGATACCCTTAGTGAAGAAGAGCCATACCATAGCTGAACTTGTAGTCGGGATAGCCAAGTTCCTGCCCATCTCTACCTACCTCACTGGATTACAAAGTTGTATTTTGTTAATGTGCACCACCGTTAAGGACCTGCCGGTGAAGAAAAAGGACTAAGTTATACACCTCAAAAACCAGGCCTGGTGGGGTTACTAATGTGTTTTGGGTTATTGCGCCATAGGGCATTTAGCTAATGGTCGCCCGTGTGGCGCACTTGTTGCATGTCAGTTCTTTAGTGTGTTAGCATTGCAGGGCTCTGCATTACCAATGATTGAATGTAAACTGTGATCAATGTTATTATCTTTCTTACTAAGAGCTTAAGTAAAACCTTATACCCTTTTTTTCCTTTAGTATTGTCTCAATGCTCACTTATTCATAAGGTATAAGATAGATAGTTTACTTTTAGTACTAGCTGTGCCAGCAGAGGGTAGAGCATATTGCCGGGGGTTGGCGGAGCTGTCATCAGGGCCCAAACTAAATCTGCGGCCTTCTTAGTTGGAGGTATCGCTACACGTGGGGGTTCTCGTCCGGGATCCTGATACAGCAAGCGAACACGCCAAAAGACCAGCATGGACCCGCTAGAAGTAGGACAGTGGTACACAATGGCTGGTGCAGATCCGGCCACGGCGGCAGTTATTGAACTCCCGGGGATCTGGCAAAGAGATGCGATAAAGCAGTTAATGACATCCCTATCACCATGCCAGAAATCATGGGTGATGGATGTGAGACCACATGCTTCGTGTACATACGCATTATTAGAGTGGAAAGACGAAATTCCAGAGCATTTTAAAAGCCAGAGCATACAAGCTATGGATGGGCAGACCTACCATCTGACACATGCGCTGCCACATAAGGGAGATCGGTTCCAAATAAGAAAGTCATCATCTCCACAGATACCTCCCCCACCATCCCCTAAGGCACAAGAGCAGGAGGATACAGAGAGTCCCAGATCATCACCGGCCACCCTCAGCACAGAACTATGCGCTGTACTGGGAGAGATTGTGGCCCAGTGCAAGAAGAATCCCACAGATTACCCAATGTCGGGGTACAGAAAGCTCCGGATATTCTCAGGGAGAAAACCTGTGCCCTCAGGGGAAGAAGGATTTGAGGAGTGGCTAGATGGCATCACTCAGGCCTTAGAGGAATGGGAAGTTCCAGAACGCAGCAAGAAACAGCGAATTGCTGAAAGTTTGAAGGGGCCTGCTCTGGATGCCATATGCAACCTGAAGATGAGCAGGAAAGACTGTACTGCACAAGACTACTTGGACATCTTGCAGAATGTGTTCGGTGGGACAGAAAAAGTTACCGAGCTCACCTATCAGCTGGAGCACTGCTATCAGAAAACAGGAGAGAAACTGTCAGAATATATGGGACGTCTATATAAGATCCTGCATAGAATTTTTCTGAAGAAGGGGATCGACCCAGGGAAGGTAGACGAGGCCCGGGCTCAGCAGGTATTGAGGGGAGCTCAGCCCCTGGATCCTATTGCATTGGCGCTGCGCACCCGACAGGACGGGAAGAACCTGGAATACCCCGACCTCATTCGAATGGTCAGAGAGGAAGAGGCCATGTGGGAGGAGAAAAAGATGGAACAGCCAGTCGAGCCAACCAAACCTCTGGTGGTGATGGTCAGCCCGGCCATGACCCCCGAAAGAGATGCAGAAATGGACACCCTGAAATCGCAGATGTCCCAAGTGTTGGAGATACTGACCTCTTTGATGGAGAAAGATCAAAGGAAACCAGAAAAGAAAAGTCCAAGAAAGGAGTTGTTCCCGAATACCTCAGCGCCCGCTTCTCTACAGGATCGTGAAGAAGAGGTGATTTGTTACAACTGCGGAGGGATTGGTCATTTTGCAAACATATGTTCCAGTCCCAGGAAGAAAAAGATAAATAACCGCCAGCCGGCGGAAAACTTCAGAGGGCCCCGGTGAAGGAGTCAACCGGGTGCCCATCATTTTCAGTGAGCTCCAAACTGAATGAAAAACAGAAGAAGAGAGAAAATAGAACACCTCAGAGGAAACACAACATTCTCCAACAGAGATACACCGCAGAGAAAGGGGGCAAGACCCCTCAGAAGAGACACAGCACTCCCCAGAGGGGGTGCACACCTAAGAAAAATAACAGTATCCCTCAGCGGGTTCCTACACCCATAAAGAGGAGGGAAGTCAATGCATACCAGGCTCAAGAAAGGTTCAAGTCCAAAGGGAATAGGACAAGAGAGAGTCCAAAAGGAAAAGGTCTGAAGAAGGCGACCCCTGCCGGGCCATATCCGGAGAAGCTGGTGGGCCCATCTCCTATAGTGCCCATTCAAGTGGAGGGAGTCTACACCAGGGTCCTCTTGGATACCGGGGCACAAGTAAACCTACTATACCGGGACTTCTACGATAGGCACTTGAGTCATCTGCCTATCCAGAAGATAGAAGAGCTGGAAATATGGGGAATTGGAACCCAGAGTTTCCCTTACGACGGCTATCTTCCCATCAAGATGACCTTTGACCCATCCGTGGCTGGGAAGGCCGAAGTGTTTGACACCCTGGCAGTCGTGTGCCCTAGGCCGCCTGGAGCCAACAAGAATTCCCTTATAATAGGGACAAACACGGACCTGGTCCGAAGACTCCTGACCCCTCTAGTAAAAGAAGAGGGGAAAACAGCCACCAAGATCTATCCCATGCTGAAGACGGCCTACCAACGGTTGGTCCAAGAGCAGGAGACCCCTGGAGAGGGGATAGGGAAGGTGTGGAGACTTGGAAGAGAAGGGGTAGTGTTGCAGCCCGGCGAAGTAACCTGTCTCAGAGCCACTGTGAAGCTTACTTGGGAGCAGCCTGGTCCCTTTGTCGTGCTGGAGTCAGACCCAAGGGGTGAGTCCTCAGGTCTGGAAGTGATACCGGAAGTGATTCCGCTGAAGGTCCTGAAGAAGGCCCATTGTAGAGTTCCAGTGAGTGTTAGGAACACTACCAGAGACCCCATGGAAATCCCAGCCAGAATGCTGCTAGGCCAGGTGAGCCCTGCGGCCCCTGTTACCCTGTCAGAAGTGAAGAGGACAGGTGAAGGAGGAGATGCTTGGGAGAAGCTGTCCATGGAAAACCCGAATCTGCCAGGAGCTTGGAAGGAGAGAGCCAAGGCCCAGTTGAATAGATGGGAGAAGATCTTCTCTAAGGATGAGTTCGATGTGGGGTGTGCAAGGAGTGCCACCCATCGGATCCGCCTCCAGGAAGACAAGCCCTTCCGAGAGAGGGTCAGGCGGGTCCCCCTAGCAGATCTGGAGGATCTAAGGGAACAACTTGCAGAACTCAAGAGGACTGGTGTGATACGGGAGTCCAGAAGCCCCTATGCCTCTCCCATCGTGGTGGTCAGAAAGAAGAATGGATCATTGAGGCTCTGTATCGACTACAGGACTCTCAACAGGAGAACCATACCTGACCAATACACCACTCCGAGGATAGAGGATGCCCTACAGAGCTTGTCTGGAGCTAAATGGTTCAGCGTTATGGATCTCAAGAGCGGGTACTATCAGATTCCTATGCACCCAGAAGACAGGGAGAAGACAGCCTTCATAACCCCAGTAGGGTTCTTTGAATTCAACCGGATGCCCCAAGGTCTGTCTGGAGCCCCAGCGACTTTCCAACGTCTCATGGAGAAGACTGTAGGAGACATGAACCTTATTGAAGTCCTTGTATACCTGGACGATGTCATTGTCTTTGGGAGAACCTTGGAAGAACACGAAAGGAGGCTGGAAAAAGTGTTGAGAAGACTCAGTGAGGAAGGACTCAAGCTTTCGCCTGAGAAGTGTCGGTTCTATCAGTCTTCTGTGAACTATCTGGGGCACATAGTGTCTGAAGAAGGGGTTGCCACAGACCCTGAGAAATTGGAGGCAGTTACCTCCTGGCCACGACCCACCACAGTAACAGAACTCAGATCCTTCTTGGGGTTCTGCTCCTATTACAGGAGGTTTGTGGAAGGATTCGCCCGAATTGCCAGGCCATTGAATGAACTACTCAAGACCGAGGGGGAAGAGGACGACTCAGGGCCCAGGAAGCCGGGAGAGTCAGTCAGAGATCAGCGGAACCAGAAGTGTGAAGAGGCCTTCCAGGCATTAAAGGAGAGCCTAACCACTGCCCCAGTCTTGGCCTATGCAGACCCAACCAAGCCCTATGAACTACATGTAGATGCTAGTCATGACGGTCTGGGAGGAGTACTTTATCAAGAACACGAAGGGCAACAACGGCCTGTTGCCTATGTGAGCCGGAGCCTGACCCCCCTGAGAAGAACTACCCCACTCACAAGCTGGAGTTCCTGGCCCTTAAGTGGGCGGTAGTAGACAAGCTCAAAGACTACCTGTATGGGGCGGAGTTCACTGTGAAGACCGACAACAACCCCCTTACCTACCTTTTCACTACGGCCAAGCTGGATGCCACTGGACACAGGTGGCTGGCCGCACTTTCTGGATTCAACTTCAGCCTAAAGTATAGGCCAGGGACTGGGAATCGAGATGCAGACGCTCTGTCCAGGAGATCTCATTCTCTCACCAGTGACGTAGAAGATTGGACCCAAGTGGCACCGGACAGGGTGCGGGCCCTTTGTCAAGGAGCTGAATTCCAAGCTCGAGGAGGTTCCAGAGCAGAGGAAATAGGAGTTACCATGGTGGGAGTCCCCAAACACTACTGTGGAGTAGCTCAACTGGGAGAGGACAACCTGCCAAGACTGTCCAAGAAGGAGTTGAGGTGTGACCAATTGGAAGACCCCATGGGGAGATTGGTCCTGGAGACCCTGGAGAATCAGGATCCAAACAGACTCATGCGTCAACCTTCAAAAGAAGCTCGCCTGCTGAGGAAAGAGTGGGACAGGTTGCAGTTACATCAGGGAGTGGTCTACCGAAGGGGCCCCTCTGATGACTCAGAAGATAAGTGGCAACTGTTCCTCCCAGAGAAATATCGTGAGACTGTTCTGATTGCCCTGCATGACAACCATGGCCACCTAGGGGCTGAAAGGACCTTTCAACTTGTCAGAAGTCGGTTCTATTGGCCCTGCATGAGGGCAGAGATAGAAGAGTACTGCCACTCATGTGCACGGTGCATCCAGAGGAAGACTTTACCCCATCAAGCTGCCCCAATGGGCCATCTACAGAGTCAAGGCCCAATGGATCTGGTATGCATTGATTTTCTCTGCCTCGAACCCGACCTGAGTGGACTAGGAAATGTTCTGGTGATAACCGACCATTTCACCAGGTATGCCCAGGCTTTCCCCACCAAAGACCAGAAGGCCTCCACCGTAGCCAAGGTACTTATGGAGAAGTACTTTGTCCATTATGGGCTGCCACAGCGACTCCATTCAGATCAAGGGAGGGACTTTGAGGGTAAGCTGATCCGGAAGCTCCTGGATTCTTTGGGAATCAAGAAGACTCGAACTACACCTTACCATCCACAGGGAGATGCTCAGCCGGAAAGGTTTAACCGAACCTTGCTCAACATGTTGGGGACTCTGGAAAGCGAAAAAAAGCAACATTGGAGCCAACACATAGCAGCCATAGTACATGCTTACAACTGCACCATCAGTGATGCTACAGGCTACTCCCCATATCGACTCATGTTTGGGAGAGAAGCGAGACTACCGGTGGACTTGGCCTTTGGCACCTCTCTGGACCATTCCTCAGCCACATCCCACAAAGGATATGTGGACAGGCTCAGACACAGCCTGAAAGTAGCCCATGAACATGCTCAAGCGGCCTCAGATCAAAGGGGAGCTCGAAATAAAAGAAACTTCGACTTGAAGGTTCGGGTACAAGACCTACAGCCCGGGGATCGAGTACTGTTACGCAATCTGGGGGTCCCTGGAAAGCACAAACTTGCAGACAGATGGAGATCTGAACCCTATGTCATCTGCAGGAAGTTGCCAGGCCTACCTGTCTATACGTTGAAGCCAGAAGGAAAGGTAGGCCCACTGAAGACGTGGCATCGAAACCACCTTCTCCCACTTGCTGAGGCAGTTAGAATACCTCTCGTGGGAGACTCCCCTGAACCGGCCTCTATCCTGGATACTCCTAGGCCGAACACTCGGTCGCAGACCTCCCGAGCTGAAGATGGAGAGGCCTCTCAACTTAGTGGAAGTGAGGAGGGAGAACTTGATTGGCTGTGGCCTTCCCCAACTCCAGGAACTTCTACCATAAATCTTCCAACCACTGAAGACACCACAGATGAAACACTGAACCCAGAAGCCACAGAGTTCATCCCTTCTAGTCCTTCAGCAGAATACTGGGAAGATGCCCATGATGGTTGTTCAGAGGAAGAGGAGCCTGTGGCGCCAGAGCCAGAAATCCCAAGAGAGCAAAGGGCTCGAAGAGTCATCCGGCCTCCTAAGAAGCTGACCTACCCACAAATGGGGAACAGCTCAGAAGACTCTGTTGTTACTGCTAGGAGGAATGCTGAGAATCCGGATCCCTCCACGGTCCATTTGGTGGAGGGCAACCCCAGCTCACTCTCTGGCACAGCTAGACAGGTCGCCCCCACTGAAGCGACCTGTAGACAGGACAGCTCCCCATCATATGATGATTGGTGGGAGGCTCCTCTGTCAACCCTATGCAACCGCATTGAATCTAGAATGTTTTGCAGACCTAAAAAAATGTCTTTGGGGACCAAAGATTCAAAGTGGGGGGAGTGTGTAGCGGGGTGTTCCCCTTTAATGCAGAGAGACAAGAAGTTCTAGGGGAGAGGTGAGTCAGGAGGAAGTAGAGAAAAGACATTGCTGGAGTGAGAGCAGAGGAGAGAGAGAGACTACATCACCCAGAACCACATTCTTCATATGTTCCCACCGCAGAGACTCATGGGAGGGGTTATAAAAGGAGGAGGCGAAGCTGGGCTCGGCCTCTTTGGGACACGAGACTTCACAGCCTGATCCTCCTGTGCGGATGTGTCGGAGTGCAAGGCCTGAAGCCTGAGGCCTTGCTCAGCACCAAAGAGCCTTCCACCCCTCTGCGAGCCTGGGTGGCATCTGACTTCGCTCAGCTACAGCCTTGTTGGATCGGGGACCCGATCGCTGGAGAGACCGAGTGAGTGTGACACAGCCGGTGGAAGTTTCCCGGACTGGATCCGTAGTCCGGCGGGTGAGAGAGCATATGCCCAGAACGAGATACTGTTAATGCATATAGGCCAATAGACTGCCGTGGCCCCCTCTAGTTGTTCCTGATACCCTTAGTGAAGAAGAGCCATATCATAGCTGAACTTGTAGTCGGGATAGCCAAGTTCCTGCCCATCTCTACCTACCTCACTGGATTACAAAGTTGTATTTTGTTAATGTGCACCACCGTTAAGGACCTGCCGGTGAAGAAAAAGGACTAAGTTATACACCTCAAAAACCAGGCCTGGTGGGGTTACTAATGTGTTTTTGGGTTATTGTGCCATAGGGCATTTAGCTAACGGTCGCCCGTGTGGCGCACTTGTTGCATGTCAGTTCTTTAGTGTGTTAGCATTGCAGGGCTCTGCATTACCAATGATTGAATGTAAACTGTGATCAATGTTATTATCTTTCTTACTAAGAGCTTAAGTAAAACCTTATAACCTTTTTTTCCTTTAGCATTGTCTCAATGCTCACTTATTCATAAGGTATAAGATAGATAGTTTACTTTTAGTACTAGCTGTGCCAGCAGAGGGTAGAGCATATTGCCGGGGGTTGGCGGAGCTGTCATCAGGGCCCAAACTAAATCTGCGGCCTTCTTAGTTGGAGGTATCGCTACACACACATACATATCTATTCCCCCTCTGTACCCCCCTGCACATCTGTCCCCCCCACACACATATCTGTTCCCCCCTGCACATCTGTTCTCCCCCACACACACATATCTGTTACCCCTCTGTAACCCCTTGCACGTCTGTCCCTCCCACACACATATCTGTCCCCCCTACACACCTGTCCCCCCCACACACATATCTGTCCCCCCTACACACATATCTGTACCCCCTGCACATCTGTCCCCCCCTCTGTGCCCACTGCACATCTGTCCCCCCCACACATATATCTGTAGCCCCCAGCACGTCTGTCCGTCCCCCCCACACATATAAGTTCCCCCTCTGTACCCCCTGCACATCTGCCCCCCCCCACACACATATCTGTACCCCCCTGTACGTCTTCCCCCCCCCCTCCCTACACACACATATCAGTTCCTCCTCTGTACACAGTGTAATGCACTATAAACTTAAAAGCAGAGTCAATGATTTATTTTTTGTAACTGGGTGCAGGCTGCAGCACTGAGAGTGCTGCATGTGCTTCCACTATACCTGAGCCAGCGGCGGGTGTTGGCTTTACTCCAGGTGAGTGACGCTGCTGCCTGCCTGTCCTTGCACACCAGATCCCCGAGTGCCCAGGAGGCAGGGCCAGATTAAGAACACCATGGGTCTGGTGCGGAGGACTTTGGGGTGGGCCTTTTATAAAAAATAAAAATGCAATTTTTTTTGTTATAACAAATTCAATTAAAATTCTTTGGGGGGTCTTTGATGAGATATCAGAGGTCTAAACAGACCCCTGTATCTCTTTTTTTGAGACAGAGAAAGAGACTGATGATAGTCCTTTTCTCTGTATCACTTTATCATAGTGATTGCTGCATGCGCCCAGGGTGCCACACTTAGGGGGTGGTAAACCCGTTTACCAAGCCCCCCAAGCCCAAACATCACCTGCACCAGCACCACTCTCCTCCTCCCCCACCGCAATCCCCAGCCTGTCACATTGCCGGAGCAGAAGCTACAGGCTGCGGGAGGAGAAGGAGAGATTCTGCCAGGGCAGGGATGGATCGGGGGTGCGGGGGCCGGTATGGGGTAGCTGAGTGATGGGGGGGACACATCTGGATCCCCCCAAGCCCCCAGCAGCACCTGAAGCCGGCGGGAGTGGCAGAGGAGGGATGCTGGCTTATGATGGTTGCTGTGGGTGATCAAATTAGGGGGGGTCGAATCGGCTGAAGGGGGGGTAGTCAGTGCTGGGGGGGTTGAAGGGGGTGAATGGGATAGGAAAGGAGAGTGGGGGGAGTAGTTTCAGGTGACATTTAGCGAGGGAATTGGAGAGGCAGGAGACAGGGAAGCTTCGGCATGGGTGGGGGGGGGGGCGGTCATATTAGGGGCTAATAACTCTGATCAGCGGGTTGTAATCTGCTGATCAGAGTTATAGAATTGTCCAGCAGAGTCTGCTGAACAATTCTGATATTAGCCTTTTGGTCATTGAAGTGACCACAAGCTTATAGGAGAGGGAGAAAGGAGGTCCGTACGCTGTACTGACTTGGCCACCTGCAGGTACTTCTGTACGACCGCACGGCGTACGGACCTGGCAGTAAAGGGGTTAATAGTGGATGATGATAATTTTATGGCGTTTTAAGAAATCGATCAAAGAGTTAATTGATTTTGATTTTTGATTTTAACCACTTCAATACAGGGCACTTTCCCCCCTTCCTGCCCAAGTCAATTTTCAGCTTTCAGCACTGTCACACTTTGAATGACAATTGCGCAGTCATGCTACACTGTACCCAAACAACATTTTTATAATTTTGTTTCCACAAATAGAGCTTTCTTTTGGTGGTATTTGATCACCTCTGGGATTTTTTTTCTGCTAAACAAATAAAGAAAGACCAGAAATGTATTTTTCGTTTCTGTTACCAAACTTTTTAAATAAGTACGTTTTCTCCTTCATTGACGGGCACTGATGAGGCTGCACTGACAGGCGCTGATAAGGCAGTAATTATGGATACTGATGAGGTGGCACCAATGAGGTGGCACTGATGGGCACTAGTGATGGGAACTAATATGCGGCACTGATAGGCGGCACTGATAAGTGGGACTGATATGCAGCACTGATGGGCATTGGGGGGGGCTGCGCTGATAATCAATCAGCGCAGGCCCCCCTGTCAGAGGAGCAGCCGATCGGCTCTCCTCTACTCGAGTCTGACAGACGTGAGTGAGGAAAAGCCGATACGCGGCTTTTCCTGTTTACACTGTGATCAGCTGTGATTGGACACAGCTGATCACGTGGTAAAGAGTCTCCATCAGAGACTCTTTACCTAGATCGTAGTTGCAGTGTGTCAGACTGACACGTCACACCACCGATCGCCAGGCTGCGCGCCCCCCGTCATATGACGTCTGGTCAGGATAACTAAACCACTTTGCCGACGTCATTTTGCTATATGGCAGGTGGCACGTGGTTAAGACTGCCAGGTTTGCC
The DNA here is from genome assembly GCA_029206835.1 of Rana muscosa. Taxonomy (NCBI): domain Eukaryota; kingdom Metazoa; phylum Chordata; class Amphibia; order Anura; family Ranidae; genus Rana; species Rana muscosa. Next base: position 894,708,671 of record CM055117.1, on the reverse strand, counting down.
AGCCAATCATGGTCTGATGAAGAAGCTGTACATGTCTTTATGGACCTTGCTTTGTGTACTGGTCTAAATAATTTTGTGGAGTGGGATTATGGTGTGGGGTTGTTTTTCAGGGGTTGGGCTTGGCCCCTTAGGTCCAGTGAAGGGAACTCCTAAGTCATCAGCATACTAAGACATTTTGGACAATTTCATGCTCCCAACTTTGTGGTAACCGTTTGGGGACGGCCCCTTCCTGTTTCAACCTGACTGTGCACCAGTGCTTCCCCTAAATTCAAACACCCGCTACATCTGTATCTATGCAGTAGCAGTGTGCCAACATGAATCAGAAAACATCCTAAGGGTATCACTGGTAGGGATGAGCTTTATGTTCAGGTCGAACATGAGTTTGACACGAACATTGCCTGTTCGCCCGTTCGGCGAATAGCGAACAATTTGGGGTGGTGGTGCTGCGCTGTTACTAATGAATGTGCTAACTCTGTGCAGATAGCTAATACCATAAAGGCATCATCTGATATAAAGAAATAAATACAATAGGTCAGTCCAATAGTGCATAAATGCTAATAGAGGTAGATGATGCTTCCCCATTTCTAATAAATATATGTGCTAACTTGTGCATGAAAATGCTAATAGCATAAAAATAGATATTAAATAAATGCAGTAGTGCAAATGCTAAAACCATCAATTATAACAGAACATATAATGCCAAAGTGCAGTGTGCATAAAACTGAATATACATAAACACCTATGTAAAACAATAATGTGCAAAATCAGCAAAAAATGTGCAAACAAGACATACAGGCATATATAGCCTGCAATGTGCAAACCAACAGGAAGGAGTTAATGTGCAGGTGTTGATGCTGATTGCAGGAGTGCACAGTGTGCTAAAGTGCAACAAAATGTCCAATGCAAACTGGAACAGAAATGGTTAAATTCAACGGTTTAAATGCAAAAACGCATGTACAAGCAGTGCAAATAGCAACAAGATGCTTTCTTCAGAGTGGGTGTTTAGTTTCTGTACAAAAGCCTGTGAGTGCTGGAGAGATAAATGGATCTCTATTTCGTGTGTCACACACAATAGTAAAGATGGCCTCTTACCTTGCGGTAATGAGGTAACCCCATATACAGATACTGGGAGTAGTAGTTCCTCTGGTATGGTCCTTGCAGTAATAAGGTAACCGCATATAAAGATACTGGGAGTAATAGTTCCTCTGGTATGGTCCTAAGCCAATAGTGGATCCTAAGTGATGTCTTTGTCTCTCAGTGGCAGCGAAGTTATAAGAGAAAAAAAGGAGGGTCTCGATCGTGAAGTATGTTAAAACCAGCACGGTATGTTTATTAATAGAACAGTAAGGGTACTCACATTAAAAATATATACATAAAAACATATCTCCTTACGAGCGGTGAGTTCGTTAGCCTCCGTCTATCACTATGCCTTTCTGTCCCTACGCGTGGCGTCACTGTCACGTGACGTCATCAGGGGATGAACCCCAGATTCCCGCCCCCCTATGTGAATTGGTAACGGGGTACATTGTACCCCTACCATTTCAGAAAAGAAAGTGACAAAAATGTTAAAAAACACACAGACACAGTAGGGACAAGTCCTTTAAAAAAAAGAAAGAAAAAATTACCACGATGTAATCCAGTCTCGAGCGAAAAAAAAAACAAGCTGACTCGATCCTCTCTCCATGGGAGGTAACCACGGAATGACGCTCTCCCTAAGTGACAGTTCTTTTAAAGCTGAGGGCGGGGCCACCCGTCACTTACGCGGGTGACCCCGCCCCCTCTGACACAACGGGGAAATGCCGGGGTTACCCAGTGACATGTACGGGTGACCCCACTCCCTCTGACGCAACGCGGGTTTCCTGTGATGCGCCAGAGGGGGCGGGGTCACCCGTACACGTCATTGGGTAACCCCGGCCTTTCCCCGTTGTGTCAGAGGGGGCGGGGTCACCCGCGCAAGGGACAGGTGGCCCCACGCTCAGCTTTAAAAGAACTGTCACGGAGGGAGAGCGTCATTCTGTGGCTACCTCCCATGGAGAGAGGATCGTGTCGCCTTTTCTTTTTTTTTCTCCGTATCGCTCGAGACTGGATTACATTGTTGGAATTTTTTCTTTCTTTATATATTTTTTTCTTTTTATTAAAGGACTTGTCCCAACTGTGTCTGTGTGGTTTTTAAAAATGTTTACACTTTCTTTTGTGAATTGGTATTGGTACAATATACCCCGTTACCAAATCACATAGGGGGCTTCCAGATTCCGATAAGCACCCCGCCCGCAGACCCCCACAACCACTGGGCAAGGGTTGTGGGGGTGAGGCCCTTGTCCCCATCAACATGGGGACATCCTCCCCATGTTGAGGGCATGTGGCCTGGTACGGTTCAGGAGGGGGGGCGCTCTCTTGTCCCCCCTCTTTTCCTGCAGCCTGACAGGTTGCGTGCTCGGATAAGGGTCTGGTATGGATTTTTGAGGGGAACCCCACGCCATTTAAAAAAAAAAATTGGTGCAGGGTTCTCCTTAAAATCCATACCAGACCTAAGGGGCCTGGTACGGATTTTTAGGGGGACCCCTATGCCATTTTTTTTAAAACAATTTGGTGGAGGGTTCCCCTTAATATCCATACCAGACCTGAAGGGCCTGGTAATGGAATTTGGGGGGACCCCCACACTTTTTTTTTAAATTTTGGTTCGGGTTCCCCTTAATATTCATACCAGACCCAAAGGGCCCGGTAATGGACTGGGGGGGAACCCATGCCGTTTTTTTCAATGACTTAATTGTATTGCCGGGACCCGACAATTCATTATAGCCGCGAGTAGTTTTAAATAACTTTTTTTCCTTCAGAAATTACATTTTGTGCAGGGACAGTTCTAAACACGGGAAACATGTGCTACTTTACAGGCATACTATAGACACCCCCCAGGTATGAAATTTAAAGGAATATTTCACTTTTATGGTTTCACTTTAAGCATTATTAAAATCACTGCTCCCAAAAAAACTTTAATTTTTAAAACGTTTTTTGCCTTGATACATGTCCCCTGGGGCAGGACCCGGGTCCCCAAACACTTTTTTTGATAATAACTTGCATATTAACCTTTAAAATGAGCACTTTTGATTTTTCATGTTCGTGTCCAATAGACTTTAACAGTGTTTGCGTGTTAAGCCTCGTACACACGACCGATTTTCTCGGCAAGAAACGACAAGAAAGCTGCTGGAAGATTTTTTTGGCAAGAAAACCGTTCGTGTGTATGGTTTCTCGTCGAGAAAACTGCCGGGAATCTCAACGCGAAAAATAGAGAACCTGCTCTCTATTTTCTCGTCAGGATTCTCGTTTTTCTCGTCTGGATTCTCATTGGCCTGTATCCCGACGACAAAAACGGTCGTGTGTATGCTTTTCCGAGTCTAAAAAAAACGCGCATGCTCAGAATCAAGTATGAGATGGGAACGCTCCTTCTGGTAAACTAGCGTTCGTAATGGAGATAGCACATTCGTCACGTTGTAAATTATTGCATCGTTTAAATGGTGCGCATTAAAATCTTTTTTAGAATGGTACAATAATGAAAAATAATGAACTTGTTTTGCTGCTGATATTCACACAGAGTTCTGACTAACTTTTTGAAACATTTTTCATGCTGATCTCATGAATATTTTTACTATTATATAGAGCAAGATCTCCTTAATATATATTATTTTTATTTATTTATTTTTTTAATACAGATCTTCATTTTAAATGATTATTTAATTTCTAGTGATCTCTGTGATTTGATTTTTAATTTTGTTGTGTCAAGTTTACAAAATGAACATTATTATCTTGTATTTTTTGACCTTCAAGGAGATTGGTTGGTGTTATTTGTCCCCCTTTCTTTTTTTTTTTTTTTTTTTTTATAAATGTATCTGCCTACTCCAAAGCTAAATGTTTTAGTTTTATAAAAACACATAGGCAAGTATTAACTGTAAAAACAAATCCATTTATTATGGTATGTAATTAAAAAAAAATAAAGGCAGCGCTGGAGACCCTGCTGCAATTTGTGCATCCTTGTGCAAAGATGTGTCATGTCTTTCCATTCAAGGGGTGGAGAAAATCAATACTCCCGTCAGAGGAGGGAACAGATTTAGGATGCTGTGCAAGCGTGAGGTATTACACATATTTTCATTACACACTAGAATTCCGGCAGGACTCAATTTTGAAAAGGGTTTCCCATTATTACGACTGATCTATGCATATGACATTGGCCACCTTGCATTGCACAGCATTACTGTTCCTACTTGCTCTTCCCCCCCACCCCTTTTCCCCATCCCCCCTCCCCCCTCCTAGTTCCCCCCCTTCCCTCCCCCTTTTCTTCCTTTCCCTTCCCTTCCACTTTCCCATCTCTTTCCTCCCCCCCTCTTTTTCTCTCCCCCCCCTCCCTCCCTGTTCCTTTATGCACCTTCATTTCCTTCTTCTCATTCATTCAGTTAGGCCACCACTCATCAGATCATACTTGTATCTCCTGGTTCCATGAATTTACATCTGCAACCAAATGGTCTGCTCCCAGGCTTTCTGTACAGCTTGGGATTGCTCTGTGTCACTATATATGTGTAGCGGGGTCTTCAGATTTAGTGGGATACACCTGGGGGTAGTGTGACCCAGGTGTGTAATTGTGACAGGGTTTAGACCCCTTTTTGTTATTCGTGGAGGATTGGGTGGTGCAATATTCTCCTTGGCCTGTGGGTGGCGGGGTACCTACAGGCTCCAGGCAGAATCACTACCGCAGTGCTACCCTTTTTGTCCCTTTCCGGAGATGGTACGGCTGGGGCGGGGAACCCGCCGTGGTGTCGATGGGAGGAGATAAAAGGGGGAGACGCCCTCACCACGAGGTCTTGGAGGATCATCTCTTCACGCACCCAGGCACCTTAGGTCTGGGGTGAGGTACTATGTCGTGGGCCTGGGACCTGGTGACTTCGACTGGGTCCCGCGAGGGTGAAGTGATTCCAGGGTGCCCCTTGCGAGGGGACCCGCATCTGAGGTGAGGAGGCCGGGGAGGTCACCCGTCTGAAGATTCCGGAGCAGCGTCAACCCGGTGACGGACGGGCCTCCGGTAACTCCCTTGGAGGGTCATCTTCCCCTGATAGGGGCCCCAGCGCAGCGAAGTTGTTCTAATCAAGACTCCTGCAACCCTTGGTCATAGCACAGGGGGTGTAGGGACTACAATCAGGATAGTGCCTCGGCCTGCTCATCCCACCGTATCCTGCCATTACCCTGTTGTTGTGGAGCTACGAAATAAAACTGAGAGTTGGACTGTGAGCGGTGTATGGACTCTGTTAATGGGAGCAAAGGGAGATTCCAGCATAGCAGGGCTAAGTTCCGCAACCCAATGCACGTTTGGCCCGAGGAAGATATTGAAATTGGCCTTCACCTCAACCACAGTCATGGGGAGGACATGGGCCGTGGCGCACCTCACTCTCGAAACCCAGGTACACCTAGACGAGAGCCATCGGATGACCGATAAACATGTAGAGGGGGTGAGGCCGCTACACGTGAGGGCTCGTCCGGGATGAAATGTGTATTGACCCTAAGGTTTGGAACGGCTGTGTCTGGACTTTGCTGCCCGGAGGAGGTCCGAGCAGGTCGGCCATGTGATTGGCCAAAGTGCGTCCCTGTGCTCGAAGTCGTGGAAATTTCTCTGAAAAACCGGGAAAGGCCTATGCAGAAAGAGCGGGAAGAGGGAGGAGTCCAGCCGTGTGACGTACTACATGTGGGGACTTTTGCTGCACTGCGCCATGAGGCACCCCGTGACTGCGCAATTCGTGGGCGGAGGCTGGTGAAAGCCCGCGAAAACGTGCAAGTCGTAGGAGGAGTCTGCCCATGTGTGGAGATACACATGGAGACTCCGGCGCGTGGTCAGTGCGTGATGGAACAGCAGGTGGTTGGGATGGCCTCAAGCTCCCCGTGGATGCCGGTACCTTACCCCACGAAAATGACTGCATTTGCTGCGCCCATTACAGACACGGGGATAAGGCTCAGGCCCCGAGGACAGTTGGCTCTGTATTCATGCAGAGACACGGAGGCCCTCGGTGTGATCTGTCCCGGATGCTCGGGACTGGTGGTCCAACTGAAGCCGTTCGGGTGATGTGAAGCGTGCAAAGAGTTTCTTTTTGAGGTCGAATCATCCACAGTAAGGCCCCGGGCCCTTCGCCTCAACTGCATCACAGGAACCGCCACTCCGGAGGGAGAGATCCAGGCCTTTGCGGAGGTCCCCGTGCGCGCTGACCAGGGCGACGGGACTGCCCAACCAGAAACTGAGAGAGAAAAATCAGAGGACGCTGCTTCGGTCACCACAGAGTCCCTGCTCCCACCCCCGAAGAGGAAAGTCGGCCTGGTACAGGCATCCTATGGTCGTGGTCGAGCTTCACCCCGCCGCTTGCCTGGCCTAGATGGCGCCGGTAGAGAAGAGAGTCCCGGACATCCCAGTTCTTCAGAAGGTCCAGGTGAGCCAGGGGCTGGGGCTGTGGTGTTGGTTGGAGGTGTCGGGGGTCCACAGTCGGTGGATTCCGCAAGGGAGGGTAGTTCTCCGTTTACTAAAGACTACCTTCCCGCTGAGATGTATGACACCTCCGACCTAGAGTCGCTGTCAGACTGTGGGGATGACGGAGAAATAGACGAACTGTTTCACCGGAAGGGCTGGGACAAACGCCCGCTACCTGTGCTATGTAAACCGCAGGATTCCCCTATGTCTATAGAGGACAGTACGCCCCGGGCGAAGGCCCCGGAGCTCAGGAGGGAGTCTAGTCCTCTGACCAACCTTCCACATTCTACCACATCTCCCGCTCTGATTGTGGGGATGCAGCGCGCTTCATTGCGGGCACCAAAGGAGAAGCCATCCGAGACGGTGAATGTACCTCGGCACCCGGAGGCCATCGTACAACCAGGAGAAGGTGAGCGAAATGTTATGCCTCCTCTAGCCAGATTGCAACGACTTTTCTCCCAGAGAGTCGCCCGTGAATATGGGTGGGAGTACCCCTACTTGCCTCGGGACTTACTTTATGAAGTCGAGGTCCTGCGAAAAAGGTGGTACGACGAGTTTGTCTGGGAAAAGCTCAAAGTGCCTCATGCCCGGCGATACTTGTCATGTTCACCATCTGTGTCTAAGAAGTTCAGAGACTGCCGCGCTGATTGGAAGTTGGGGCGCCATATTCATGCTGATAAGGTGCTTATCTGCAGAAAGGAGGGAGAGGATGTTGAATATTCAGTTGAAGTGTTTGACAATCACTTAAAGCCTCTGTTTTTGCCAGATCCAAGATTCTACTTGTAGGAGAAGAGAACTCCTATTTGTTTGCTTGTCGAACTCTCTGGAAGGAACATTCCCAGATACTCAGAACAGTGCCCTACTTTTGTTTTGATTTGGGCTTTTCTTTTACTCACTGGAGACTTGGGAGCTGTTGTTTTTTTTTTTTCTCTCCCTTTTCTTCATGTACCAAAGGCGGAGACTTTGGGGGTAGAGTCAGTGTAGAGAAAGCGGGAAGAATGAAGATCTCACTAAGTGTCATTACCGCAGCGCTGTCACCAGGTGGCAGTGTTGTGCAACGGTTGTTTGAAATTTTACACATGCATCACTTTACTTATTGGAGTGAGTGGGTCTCTCGGCTGACGGACCCACTCAGGCCAAGTTAACACAATGTTAGGATGTTGTTTTTTTTGTTTCCCTTCTGCAGGAGATTCGTCGGTCAAGACCACTGAGTATGGGGTGGTTCTTAGACAGTGACGGGAGGGATTGTATATGTGTACATGACAGATGTTTTATACAAAAGTTTTATTGTTTTATAGTTCCCTTTCCCTTGAGCAGGTCTTGGCACACACAGTATCCAAAATTTGAGGGATAGCCTCTGGGGCCCACTTCATGTCACCACTCCTTGGGAGACATGGGTGTGCACCTGACGCTGGGGACAGTGTCAAATCACAGGGGGGAGTGTGTAGCGGGGTCTTCAGATTTAGTGGGATACACCTGGGGGTAGTGTGACCCAGGTGTGTAATTGTGACAGGGTTTAGACCCCTTTTTGTTATTCGTGGAGGATTGGGTGGTGAAATATTCTCCTTGGCCTGTGGGTGGCGGGGTACCTACAGGCTCCAGGCAGAATCACTACCGCAGTGCTACCCTTTTTGTCCCTTTCCGGAGATGGTACGGCTGGGGTGGGGAACCCGCCGTGGTGTCGATGGGAGGAGATAAAAGGGGGAGACACCCTCACCACGAGGTCTTGGAGGATCATCTCTTCACGCACCCAGGCACCTTAGGTCTGGGTGCGGGCGGTTCGGGATTTCGGCCCAGGCCCCTAGGCTTGGCCGGAATGGAGTTGGAGTCCATCCCAGGCACCTTCAGCCTGGGGTGAGGTACTATGTCGTGGGCCTGGGACCTGGTGACTCCGACTGGGTCCCGCAAGGGTGAAGTGATTCCAGGGTGCCCCTTGCGAGGGGACCCGCATCTGAGGTGAGGAGGCCGGGGAGGTCACCCGTCTGAAGATTCCGGAGCAGCGTCAACCCGGTGACGGACGGGCCTCCGGTAACTCCCTTGGAGGGTCATCTTCCCCTGATAGGGGCCCCAGCGCAGCGAAGTTGTTCTAATCAAGACTCCTGCAACCCTTGGTCATAGCACAGGGGGTGTAGGGACTACAATCAGGATAGTGCCTCGGCCTGCTCATCCCACCGTATCCTGCCATTACCCTGTTGTTGTGGAGCTACGAAATAAAACTGAGAGTTGGACTGTGATTGGTGTATGGACTCTGTTAATGGGAGCAAAGGGAGATTGCAGCATAGCAGGGCTAAGTTCCGCAACCCAATGCACGTTTGGCCCGAGGAAGATATTGAAATTGGCCTTCACCTCAACCACAGTCATGGGGAGGACATGGGCCATGGCGCACCTCACTCTCGAAACCCAGGTACCCCTAGACGAGAGCCATCGGATGACCGATAAACATGTAGAGGGGGTGAGGCCGCTACATATGCATATGTCATTTAACTATATGATTTGTCTCTTATATTGTCCTTTTGGGCACTGTGTCACCTACACACTAGCCATAGGCATTTTTGAGCATATCCGATTCCTACTAGACATTCAAACATATATATGTGTATAGCTTTATCCATTTGAAGGGTTCTGCTCATCTTAAACTTTCTCAGTTTTCTTTATTTTTATTTTTATTTTTTTCTTCCTATACAGTTTACGGTCCTAGTGACCTATGTGAATACTCTGAAGATCAGAACGGGGATCTGTATATTATTTTATTCACATACATCTAGTGCAGTTTTAAGATGTTTATATGCATAGTGCTCATGTCCACGGCCCTATACATAGAAGATGGCTGTGATAGGCTAAATAGTGTGTAGATAGTTCTAATGTGGTGTTGTCATAAGGTCTATGCTATTTATCCACCCGCCCACATATACACACCTTTATCTTATCCTTGTTTTTCCTAATTGATTGTGATTCCAGAGATATGTGTTTACATGTTAAGACATATCATGGGGAGATTGTGCATTTTCATGCATTTTTATACATTGGTTTGTGTATTGTCTGGATCCCTTCTGCACACACATAGTACGATTTACATCGGTAGCTGCGGGGAGAACCAGATATACACATACACCTGCCCATTTACTATTTCCTAAAACACAACAATAGGGATACTCTAATGCCTTTGAAATTGGACCACATTCGATTTTATCTTTTGTATTTTAAGATCTGGGAAAGTTAATTTGCGTATTTCCAGATTTCAACATCTATTTTTTGAAAAACCTTTTGGTTTTCACCAACAATGCTTGAGTTTATTTTAAACAACAATTTTAAAGAAATTCTTTCATTTATCCTTTGTGGTTACAGCCACACATGATACCTGCACAACATCGTTGGTGACATATACACATGTATGTAGACTTAGCTATACATGTCTTTTCCACATTTCATATACAGTATATCCATGGGACTACAATGGAACTATGGCCACCCACCATTGACTTCGGTCCCGTGTTCCCAATAGCATATAATTAGCTAACAAACCATAAAGCCCTGTACACACGATCGGTTTTACAGATGAAAACAGTCCGATGGACTTTTTTCTTTGGACAAACCGATCGTGTATGGACCCCATCGGTCTTTTTTCCATCGGTGTTAAAAAATAGAACATGTTTTAAATTTATCCGATGGAAAAAAAAACTATAGCAAATTACTATCGTCTGTGGGGAACTCCATCGGATAAAAAACCCACGCATGCTCAGAATCAAGTCGACGCATGCTCAGAAGCATAGAACTTAATTTTTCTTGGCTCGTCGGAGTGTTTTACGTCACGGCGTTTGGGACGATCAGTTTTTTGACTGATGGTGTGTAGGCAACACTGATGGAAGTCAGCTTCATCGGAAAAATCCATCGGTTTAAAATCCATAGGAAATCCGATCGTGTGTACAGGGCTTTAGCCTTAGGTATATACATGGTCATATACTTTTAATATCATCTTTCTATTCCATCCTTCCTTATTATTATTTTTTATTTCCTATGTTTACTCCATCGTTTGAAAAAATGATTGGAGACCCTATGTCAAAATAGTTAGATATAGAAATATATACATACAATGATACATATACAGAACACGAACAATGTTAAAGCATCAATGAATTGAGATCCTTTGTACAGGCAACCATGCCTGTTTATCATCAAAAAATACTCTACATATACACACACAGTTTACACTGTGCGTTGCATTAATGTTCATTTTCCTGCGTTGGTCACAACACAATATATATTTCCTATTTTCTTTCTATATGATGTCATTATGCCGGTTGCTTGTTTATCACACACTCTATTAATTAATATAATACAATCTTTCTTGCAACCATTCCCCTTTGGACATGTATTAATATTAATTGAACTAATTTAAAAATTTTATCTCTGCACTTTTCAGACTATCAGGTATAATAACCATCACGTGTATCATTGGTTATGGCTATACAGGCTATCCACAGTAGATGGACACACAAAATATTCACAGATATAAAGACGTATATACCATTTTCTTGTTCATACATCACGGGACACAGAGCAGCATAGTCATTACTATGTGGGTTATATAGAATTACCTTCAGGTGCTGGCACTGGCAACTTCCAAAACAGGAAGTACCCTCCCCTATATAAGCCCCTCCCATCCGGGAGTACCTCAGTTTTTTGCCAGTGTCTAAGGTGTTGGCCAAGGTTAACATGTATTCATCTGGGCTTGTGTACAGGTTCTCTGGGCCTTAGCAAGCTATTCCGGATCCGACCAAAAAAGCTTCATAGCTAAACGGTCGGTACCCGGGCCTTGCAGAGAAGAGCAGGGCTTTGCCTGTAATGCCTCTCCTAGGAGGGCTGGACCCTGGGATCCAGAGCTCTGGTCATACCCAAAACCAAGAGGCTATCTGTGCAGGGTGCTATACAGGTCCAGGGGAGTGGAATCCTTGGGAACCCGGTCCCTGAAGGTCTAGTACAATGCCTGTCGTGAGAGGTGAAGTTTGGGCTTCTGTGGACCAAACAAAGTCCTGCGGCGGGGAAAAGGTAAGTGGGGGCCCCTCAGGAACTTGGTTCTATTGAGGGGACCCCAAGCCTAATATGTCTTTCTGCCTGTTACATAAAAGGTATTCCCGCCAATAGCTGTATATGCCTAAGAAATCCTAGAAATGTCTTTTCATAAAGGAAGTTTTAAAAACTGTAAACCTGGAAATGTTTTTCATAAAGGAGGTTTTAAAAAAAAAAAAAAAAAGACAAAAGTGCGGTACCTGTGTTTGTCCACTAGAGGCCGCTGTGGAACGTCTTTTTTCTTGGGACTATTCCTTCCATGGTGAAAGTCCAGGCAGATGAGTGAGCTCTCTATCAGGGAAGCTGCATTCCTCTGTCATGCTGCCAAGTAGTTTCCTTCCATCCCCGAGTCCTGGTGAAACAGGGACCCTGGCTCCTCTCCCTACAGGGCGCCAAGAGCGCACACGTGCACGCGCGCACGCGCGCACACACGCTTTCTTTTTATAGATTTAGCTTCAAAAAAGTGGGCGGAGCCTGGCGGATGACGCGCTCTGTGCGCCCAGTGCTTCTGCGCATGTGCGGGCGTCCCAGCAAGATAAAAGGACTCAGTCCACGCTGCTTGCTATGGACACAGAGCATGAAAAGGAGCTGGTAGCATGGTATAGGGGCTTACAGCGGGCGGTTGATACAGGCATCCCCAGAAAGACGCATTAGTAGACACCCACTGATGTACATAGCAGCAAATTGCATTAGACTATTTCAGTAAAGGGGTGTATTGCGGCTGGAATACCTCAGCTTTGAACTAAGGAATATGCCGCCTAAAAAACTCCGAGATATACCTCTCAGGAAGTGTAGGGGGTCTCCATCTGTCTCTGAGGATCTGGAGCAGTCATCTGCACCCTCCTCCCCTGAGAAATCAGAGGTTAATACCCATAAGGAACCCCCGGGAGTGCCAGGTACTGCGGCTGTCCTCAGTCCACCTGCTCCTGCATATATAACAGAGGAGGTTTTTGCCTCAACTCTGGAGGGATTGGAGCAGAGATTGGCAGCATTGATTGCTTCTTCTCTGCAGGAAAGAAAGCGTGCCAGATCTCCATCACCTCCATTAGAGTGCCTGTTGGCAGAGCAACAGTCCCAGGAAGGGACCGACCTACCTGAAGGGGATCAGGAGGAGGTTAACTCTGTTTTTGAGGAATCGACAGTAGATGAACCATTTTCAGCATCACAGACTGAAAGATTGTGGGTCCAGACCCTAACTGACATGGTTCGATCTGCATTTAAAATGCCTCTTGTTGAACCATCAACTACTGCTGTCTCCTCATTGGGGTCGCTAAAAGCTCCCCAGGTTAATTGCTCCTTTCCAATACATCCATTATTGGAAGGACTTATATACCAGGACTGGGAACATCCTGATAAACTATTTGTTCCGCCTAAGAAATTTCCGGTGATCTATCCCATGGAGGAAAAGTTCACCCAGAGATGGAATGTTCCTACGGTGGATGCAGCCATCTCTTCTGTGAACAAATCACTGACATGTCCAGTAGATAATGTTCAAATGTTCAAAGATCCAGTAGATAAAAAATTGGAATCTTTATTAAAATCTGCTTTTTCCACAGCAGGGGCTGTTACACAGCCAGCAGTGGCAGCTATTGGGGTCTGCCAAGCTTTAAAGGATCAGATAAAAATGGTCCTGAGGGATTTGCCAGACCAGCAGGCCCAGGCTCTGGCTGATCTGCCTAGAGCATTATGCTTTGCGGTTGACGCCATCAAGGATTCTATCCATCAGGCCTCCCGCCTCACACTGTCTTTGGTACATATGCGTAGGCTTCTGTGGCTCAAAAACTGGTCTGCTGAAGCTCCCTGTAAGAAGCTCTTAGTTAGCTTCCCATTTCATGGGGAACGCCTTTTTGGCGAGGACCTGGATAAGTATATCCAGAAGATTTCCAGTGGTAAAAGTACTCTCTTACCGAGTAAGAAGAGGTCTAGGGGTCCATCTTTTAAGAGGACTACCTCTCCTATCCCTGCGACGTCTGCTACTAAGCAGTTCCGACAGCCTCCTCGGTCAAACTCAGGGGGTAAAAATCAGGGACAGTCACAGGGTAATAAGAAACCCTGGATCCGAAGGGGTACTAAACCAGCCTCCAAGTCAAGCCTATGAAGGGCTGCCCCCACTCAAATGGGTGGGGGGAAGACTTCAGTTGTTCGCAGAGACCTGGCGGGAGACGATCAAAGACAGATGGGTGCTCTCCGCAGTAACTCTGGGATACAAGTTGGAGTTAAAAGAGTCTCCTCCTTCCCATTTTATGTGGTCAGGCATGCCAAGAGACCCTCTGAAAAGAGGGTCTCTCCTATTGGCGTTAGAACAACTATTGCTCCAAGGAGTAATTATGGAGGTTCCTATGGAAGAGTGGGGGTTGGGTTTCTACTCAAACCTTTTCACAGTCCCGAAGCCAAACGGGGACATAAGACCCATATTGGACCTAAAGAGTCTAAACAAATTTCTAAACGTCCGGTCTTTCCGGATGGAGTCGATCCGATCGGTCACCGCTGCCCTACAGGGGGAGGAATGGTTAGCCTCAATCGACATCAAAGATGCTTACTTGCATGTTCCCATCTTTCCAGGTCATCAAAAATTTCTACGCTTTGCAGTAGAAGGGCGCCATTTTCAGTTCAGAGCCTTACCATTCGGTCTGGCCACAGCACCACGAGTGTTCACAAAAATTCTGGTCCCACTATTGGCCGATCTAAGAACACGAGGTGTAACGATAATGGCATACCTAGACGACCTGTTGTTGATGGACCACTCAGTTGCCAAGCTAGAAGTGGTAATTGTCGATACAATCAAGTATCTAGAATCTCACGGTTGGGTCATCAACCTGGACAAGTCAGCCCTACAGCCAGTGAAAAACCTGGTATATCTAGGGCTACGGCTGGATTCAGACCAGAGGAAGATTTTCTTACCTCTAGACAAGGTATCCTCTTTGAGGGGCTTGGTCCGTCTGCTTTGTGCAAAAAGACAGCCGTCCATACGCCTGTGCATGAGGCTGCTAGGAAAGATGGTAGCATCATTCGAAGCTGTGCCATACGCCCAATTCCACTCAAGGAATTTACAGAGGGCCATATTGTCAGCCTGGAACGGAAAAATTCAGGCTCTAGACTTCCCGATGGCTTTGTCCCCTTCCGTTCGGAAGAGTCTCTGCTGGTGGTTGATCCCCCAGAATCTCCAGAAGGGAAAACCCTTCAGTCCGATATCTTGGAAGGTGGTCACTACAGAGGCCAGCCTTATAGGCTGGGGGGCAGTACTGGAGCAATGGTCTCTCCAGGGCAGATGGTCAAATGTAGTAAAAACCCTGCCCATCAATCTCTTAGAGATACGAGCAGCCCGGTATGCCCTAGTAGCCTGGACATCCAGACTCCAAGGGTCCCCTGTCAGAATTCAATCACACAATGCCACAGCAGTGGCATATATCAATCATCAGGGAGGCACCAGGAGTCGTGCAGCCCAGAGGGAAGTAAGTCACATCCTGGAATGGGCAGAAAAGCATGTCCCATGTATATCAGCTGTCTTCATTCCAGGAGTGGAGAATTGGAAGGCGGACTTTCTGAGTCGCCAACAGTTATGCCCAGGGGAATGGTCCCTTCATCCCGAGGTCTTCCGAGCAATATGTCAGCGGTGGGGAACACCGGATGTAGATCTGCTAGCATCCAGATTCAACGCAAAGGTGGACAGATTTGTCTCCCGGACAAGGGATCCCCTCGCTTGCGGCTCGGATGCTCTGGTGTTCCCTTGGGATCAGTTCAGACTGATATATGCATTCCCTCCGCTACAATTGTTGCCTCGACTCCTTCGCAGAGTCAGGTTGGAAAAGAAGCCGGTGATCCTGGTGGCTCCAGCGTGGCCCCGAAGGGCCTGGTACGCGGAGATCATCAAAATGTCTGTGGGGAGTCCTTGGACCCTTCCACGTCGTCCGGACCTGCTTTCGCAAGGACCGATATACCACCCTTCCTTACTAACTCTAAGTTTAACGGCCTGGCTATTGAATCCCACATCCTAAAGAGGAGAGGTCTCTCTAACTCTGTGGTATCAACTATAATCAATGCCAGGAAGCCTGTATCCAGGCAGATCTACTATAGAGTTTGGAAGGCGTACATCACTTGGTGCGAGGCCAGAAAATGGCATCCATGTAAGTACGTTATAGGCAGAATTCTGGACTTCCTGCAGTGGGCTGTAGACAGGAAGTTTGCCTTAAGTACTATCAAGGGCCAGGTTTCAGCCTTATCAATACTATTTCAAAGGCCCCTGGCTATGCATTCACTTGTCAAATCCTTTATGCAAGGGGTGACTCGTATTATTCCACCGATTAAAGCTCCCATATGCCCATGGGATCTAAATTTGGTTCTGTCGGTTCTGCAGAAGCAGCCGGTTGAACCTTTGCGGCACATTTCCTTGGTTCTACTCACCAGAAAATTGATATTTTTAGTAGCCATATGCTCGGCTAGAAGAGTGTCGGAATTAGCCGCCATGTCCTGTAAGGAGCCATATCTGGTTATTCATAAGGACAGAGTAGTATTACGCCCTCACCCAGCCTTTCTTCCTAAGGTGGTATCGAGGTTTCACTTGAACCAGGATGTGGTTCTTCCTTCTTTTTTCCCCAAACCAAGCTCGGTAGAGGAAAAGTTATTGCATTCTTTGGATGTAGTAAGAGCAGTTAAAGCTTATCTAAAAGCCACTGCTCAGATTCGTAGAACGGATTCTTTGTATGTTCTGCCGGAAGGCCCCAGAAAGGGTCAGGCAGCATCAAAATCTACTTTAGCCAAGTGGATTCGACAGGTCATAATACAAGCCTATGGCTTGAGAAGTAGACCGCCTCCGTTCAAAGTTAGGGCGCACTCCACGAGAGCAGTTGGAACTTCATGGGCAGTGCATCACCAGGCCTCCCTGGCTCAAATCTGTAAGGCCGCAACATGGTCTTCAGTACACACGTTTACTAGGTTCTACCAGGTGGACGTTAGAAGTCAGGAGGATGTCGCCTTTGGGCGCAGTGTGTTGCAGGCCGCAAAAGATCCTCATGCCTGATGGCGCCCAGCTTATGTATGGTGTATCCCCCCCCTCATTTGGCATTGCTTTGGGACGTCCCACATAGTAATGACTATGCTGCTCTGTGTCCCGTGATGTATGAACAAGAAAGTAGGATTTTTAAAACAGCTTACCTGTAAAATCCTTTTCTTGGAGTACATCACGGGACACAGAGCTCCCACCCCTCTTTTGGGGACACGTATTGCTTTGCTACAAAACTGAGGTACTCCCGGATGGGAGGGGCTTATATAGGGGAGGGTACTTCCAGTTTTGGAAGTTGCCAGTGCCAGCACCTGAAGGTAATTCTATATAACCCACATAGTAATGACTATGCTGCTCTGTGTCCCGTGATGTACTCCAAGAAAAGGATTTTACAGGTAAGCTGTTTTAAAAATCCTACTATTTTCACAATAACACATTTTCATTTAGCCAACTGTGAGCCCTCGTACACACGACCGAGTTTCTCGTCGTAAAAAACACGTCGTTTTTTTCGACGAGATTCTTGTTAAGCTTGTCGATTTTCTCGTCAAGCTTTCTATGCGTACACACTGTCATTTCCCAATTTCCTCGTTGTTCTCCGCGCTCACGTCCAGCACGTACGACGGCACTATAAAGGGGAAGATCTTTTTTCTTGGCGCCACCCCTTGGGCTGCTTTTGCTGATCTCGTGTTACCGCGTGTGAAGTAAAAGTTTGGGAAGAGACGATTCGCGCTTTTCAGTCTCTGTACTTTTCAGATTGTTTTCTGCGGTTCAGTTTGTGCTTGTGGGTTCGTATCTTGACTTTCAGGGTGTCTAGGCAGGTCGTATCTGTTTTACAGTGCGTTCTTGCCTGTTTGTTTCTGATTTTCAGTTCGTTATTCATAGGCCTTGCTGTTCTAAAGTGCGTTCTGTTCTGTACGTTCTGATTAGACGACCGTTTCCTAGCCATGTCGCCTGGACGTTCTCGTCGTCGAGTTCGTGCTGTGCGTGCTCTTGGTGTTGGTCTGCTTGTTTTGGACCAAGACCAGTCCATGAATGGTGTGAGGAGGAGTTCATGGACCAAGAATTGGTTGCTCCAGCGGGACCAATTCTGCCACATGCCTCTGCTGCGGGAGATCGTCGAGAATAATCCTGAGGACTACAGGAATTTTCTGCGGATGTCTGACCCCGTTTTTCAGGAACTGTTGGCTTTGGTGTCCCCCTATATTACCAGGAAGGACACCGTTATGCGGGAAGCCATCAGTGCTGAGCAGAGGCTCATCGCCACGTTGCGTTACCTGGCGACAGGGAGAAGTCTTCAGGACTTGAAGTTCACCACAGGCATCTCCCCCCAGGCTCTGGGCCTCATAATCCCAGACACCTGTTCTGCCATCATCCAAGTCCTGCAGGAGGACTATATTAGGGTAAGTTTGCTCCCTTAACATCACATTTTATGTATTACATGTATGCTAATGTATTGCATTTCTTTCATCCTTCCCTAATTACCATGATTGTAATATGCTGAGAATGTCCCCTTTGTCCCCATGCATGTTGGAAGCTTTAGATTGCCCCTTTTTTCTCCTCCATAAATATTTCCCTTCACTAACTTTTCCAGCAGGGGCGCCTGTTGCTCCAAATGTTTGGGGGTTCAAACCCCAATTTAGGAAATAAACTTCCTCCTTTTTTGCTCTGGTGCCTATTAAACGCCCCCAGTTGTCCCCTCCAATGCAGCCATTTTGTTCCCTCAAATGCAGCCATTTAGTCCCCTCTAATGCAGCCAGTTTCCCCCCAGCCCTGCACTTACCTTCTTGTGGTCAGCGCCATCCTTCTTCTGTCCTTGATGTCTTCTCCTTCCCTTCATGTTGCATCAGCCAATCATGTTACCATTAAACAGACTTGGTGAACATGATTGGCAGAGCAGCCTGTCAGTGTTTACCCAAGGAATGCCCCCCCCCCCTGCGTCCCCGATTTTTATTTTAGGAAGCCAATTACATCCCTCAGGTTGTAATGTGCAAGACTATTTTACTACCTGTTTCTGCTATGCAATTTTAACCCCCTAAATGCCGCAATGATTCATATGTTGGTCGCTTTACAATAGGCCATCCACCTGAATAGTGGGCGGCATAGACAATACATAGGTTCATGCAACGCATGAACCTATGTATTGTTCTGAGTGATGGGCACAGGAGAGAGGGGGCAGTGCTCCAGCGCCCACTCTGGACGCACCGCCACTGCAATGCTATCCTGTGGCCAAACACATCTCCCCCCCCCAAAATAATTTAGTAATGGCCCATCAGAGGGGGTGATGAATATGATAAATGAGCCTTCCATTATACTTTTTTTAAACACTTTAATAAACGTATAATTTGATTGATGTTGGCCTCTAATTTTTTGGGATAGAATGTCCTTGTAATGTATGACTTTGTTTTTCTAATATTATTTCATCTTGTTTCACTCCACAGCTTCCTTCCACGCCACAGGAATGGCAGACTGTGGCATCGGAGTTTGCCACGCGGTGGGACTTCCCCAACTGCGGTGGTGCCATAGACGGGAAGCATGTCCGCATCGTGCCGCCACCCCGTTCTGGGTCCTACTACTACAACTACAAGGGGTTTCATAGCATTGTGCTGATGGCGGTGGTGTCAGCACGGTATGAATTCCTCTATGTTGATGTAGGGAAGAATGGCCGGATGTCCGATGGGGGATCCTTCATCCAGACAGAGTTTGCCCTCCATCTCCAGAGTGACGACCTTGCATTGCCACCGGATGCAGGGAATATTGAAGGACTCCCCTTTGTTTTTTTGGCTGATGAAGCCTTCGGACTCGGACGGCATCTTATGAGGCCATTTCCACAGAGGACCCTGACCCCAGAGAAGAGGGTGTTCAATTACCGGCTGGCCAGGGGCCAAAGAGTCGTTGAAAATGCCTTCGGCATAATGGCCAGCCGGTTCCGCCTTTTTATGACTTCCATCCACTTGGCGGACTACAAAATAAACTATGTAGTGTTATGCTGCTGTGTGCTACACAATTTTCTTTGCCGCAAATCTAATTCATATATGGCCTCAGTTTTGCCAGAGGCTGGACTTTCACCTGCAAATCCCCTTCCGGGCCTGGAATCTGCCCGTCTTGGCTTGCCCCCCCAAAATGCCCGTGAGGTTCGGGACAAATACATGGAGTATTTCACGGGTAGGGGGGCAATTCCTATGCCAGCCTATGTCTAAGTATCCCAATAAAAAGCTTGTTTAAACCTTTAATTATTTGTTCTTTCCTGTCTCCTAGTTTGTCTTTGTGCATTTGTAGTGGCAAGTGTATTTTACTTTAGTAAATAACAACCATTTCACTATGTAACCTTACAAAAGAACCAAATAAGCTTAGAGGGTATTATAAAAAGAAGCTACACGTTGTTTGTGGTCAAATATTTTACTCTGTGCACATTCTCTTCATTTTTATTTTATTTTTTTTAATTTTGGGTTGGCCTGGCAATTTTTTGCTTATGAAAATACAAAAATAACAGTTGCATTTCAAAAATTACAACATTGGATACCTCTGAGCAATCGGAGACATTCACTTACACAAACTATGTCTCTATGTACCCGTCCTAATATGGGGTCCTGCCACCCCTTGGCCAGCCAAAAATTGAATATGCACACATTTGGGATTTTTTTCATCTAGGAAGTTTACAATCCTGATCCCTATTGTCAACATGTGCTATCTGCCATCAGGGGTGATCAATGGACGTGTTTTGGGGGTGCATCCCCTTCCTCAGTTCACCGACTTTAGATACGAGGAAGGGGTTGCACCCACAAAAGACGTACATGGATATCCCCTGATGGCAGATAGCACATGTTGACACACTGTGTGCATATTCAATTTTTGGCTGGTTTGATAGTCAAAACAATTCAAAAAATTACAAAAACAAACATGTAAAAACAAATGTGTTTGGATGGCTTATTGAATTCTCCCCAAAACATCGAGAATGTCTTTAAATGTTTGTTCCATCACATGGATTCTTTGTTTAATTAGGTCCAGTTCCGTGCTACATTCCATCACTTGCTGGATGAGGCGGAGGGCACTGTCAGCAGAGAACCGTGTACTATCCTTCACAACATTTACATCCCCTAAAAACCAAAAAAAAATGTATTATAACTCTGCAGGCCTACCTCTCTTACCTGAAGCTGTGGTGACAGATACTGACCTGTTGTGGTGACCAGATCCACAACGTCATCCACCTCTTCTCCCTGCACTTCTCCTTCCTCCACCTCAACTTCCTGCACATCTTTCGGTTGTGGGTCTTTGGGAGTTTGGGGTTGCTTGGAAGTTGTGGGGTGCATGTGCTCCCTGGAGTGTCCTCCTCCCAGTCTTCTCTCCCCTATGAGAATAAAACCAAAGGTCTATTTATCACACTGTAAATCTCATTGTTAAAATAAAAACAGGCTAAATTGCTTGGAAGTGGGGTACAAGTGTGTGTTTGTGCGGAATTTAAAGAAGAATGCATTATTTATGACCCAAAATATGTTTAGTATTCACATTTGGATGTAATTTTTTTGACATGGAGGCACCACAAAAATTCTCTGATGCACCTGTGTGGGACACCCAAAAAAGGCGGGTCTGGTGGCCCACACTATAGTGCTCCAAAGTACAGATGTGGAAGCAGCTGCTGAGTGTCCTCTCCTTTACACTGCTAAAAGTTTGCATTTCATTCTCTTTACAAACACATCATCTAGACTAAAAAATTATCAACAATATTTGATCAAAAATGGCAGATGTCTAATTACTTTTGTGGCTCTAAAATAAGCCAAAACCGCGGATAGTGGCCGAACGAAGTGTCGGTGACGTAACGAACGATTACTGTGCCCAACCAAGTTCAAAATATTACATTTTGGAAGGGAGTCCAATATGAGAAATAAAAAAATAACATGTCAGTTTATAAAAAGATTAATAGCAGAAAAGTCTACATTTTACTTACTTTTAGCGAGCATTCTCTTTATGCTCCTCAACTGGTCTGGCTCCCTCAGTTTGAGGTCTGACCACCTCTTTCTGAGCTGCTCATTTGAGCGTTTCACCCCGAACTTCGCCCACAGACTCTTCACAACTTTAGTGAGGATTTTGGCCTTCCTTCTATTTGGTTTGCTATACGGCCCATGCTTGGCATCATAATCAGCCTTGAGCAAGATGTCCACCATCTCCGCCATCTCCGCCAAAGACATATTCGATGCCTTGAATCTCCTCCTTGATCGTGACGTGTCCTCGGTCTCCGGGCTTGTCTCCTCGTTAGTTGCGGAATTATCAGACACCTGCTGTAACTCCGCCATATCTGTCTGTGCGCCGAAAGAGAAGGGGCGGGGAAAAGATGTTAGTTAGAACGTCATGGGCGGGCGACGTGTGCGGAGCGACGTGTTCGAATTTTGACGCATGCGTGGTGTGTATATAGCAAACACACATGTGACTATAGTACGTTCGGTGTGCGGAGAGAGGAGTTCAAGTGACGGACGTGCGAACGAAGGTATGTGATTTTGTGACTTGTAAAAATTGTTGGCCTATACTGTCTTGAGATTGTTGGAGGATATATATGGTGACTAGGATGTTAAGGAGGTTAGACTGTTTGCCTCACATTAGTTAAATATAATTTATTTAACTTGCAGATACAATATGAATGTCCAGGCCCGGATTTACTCCCTTTGCCGCCCCAAGGCCGGGTCCTTCAACCCCCCCCCCCCCCCCCCCAGCAAGCAAGCGGATGCTTTTCTCAAAAGGGCGGATATGGTTAGAGCTAGCATGATGGCCAGTGCTTTATGATGGGCGGATGCTTTTCTCAATACAGCAAGGGGCTCTTCTAACCATATCCACCCTGATCAAATGCAGCCACTGTGCCCATCAAACGCAGCCACTGTGCATATCAAACGCAGCCACTGTGCCATCAATTACCACCACTGTGCCCATCAAACGCAGCCACTGTGCCAATCAAACGCAGCCACTGTACCAATCAAACGCAGCTATTGTGCCCATCAAACGCAGCCACTGTGCTATCAATTGCCACCTCTGTGCCCATCAAATGCAGCCACTGTGCCATCAATTGCCACCACTGTGCCAATCAAACGCAGCCTCTGTGCCAATCAAACGCAGCCACTGTGCCCATCAAACGCAGCTAATGTACCCATCAATAGCCCCTGCTCATTAAACAGTCCACATTCAGTGAAAGTTAATGCATTGCAAAGTTTGCAGTACATGAACTTTCACTAAATGTGGACTGTTTAATGAGCTTGTTGCACAAATCACTTTATTACACTTTATTAATGATATCTATGGCTATGCATATTTATAATTTAGTTAATCCATATTGAGCACTATATTTGATGCCTGGCACACACGCACAATCGCACATGATGATGACTTAAAGTCATCATCATGTGTGATTGTGCGTGTGTGCCAGGCATCACATATAGTGCTTAATATGGATTAAATAAATTATAAATATGCATAGCCATAGATATCATTAATAAAGTGTAATAAAGTGATTTGTGCAACAGCTGTTCACAAATCACTTTATTACACGTTATTTATGCTATGGCTATGAATATTTATTTAATCCACTGAGCATTATATTTAAGTAGTACCTGGCTCTGCTATTCTTGGTGCTGCTGCTGGGGGTTCCCCATCGGGCCGCCATACATTCCTTCTGCCGTTCTCTCTTCTCCTCTTCACCTCACTTCATATTCCCCGCTCAGAGGGGGGGAGGAGGTGATGGCGCGCAGAGGAGGGTAGGCGGAGCATTAGGCTCTGCTTCCGCCATTCTAGCCAGTCATCGGCCATCATGGGGGCACCTGTCACTCCCCTCTGCAGGCCAAGTAGGAATATTGGCATTTGCTGTGCCGGCGCCGCACTCCAGCAGGCCGGCCGCGGCGCCGGGAGCTACATTAGTGCAGGAGGTGGCTGCGGGAGGACGGGCGGCGCCGCCCCTGCACTCAGTGCCGCCCCAAGGCCTGGCCTCGGTGGCCTTGTGGGAAATCCGGCCCTGTGAATGTCTTTATTAGCGACAAAGAGTTCCTGGCGGAATTTATTGACCGGGTAAGGGAGCTGCCGGCTCTGTGGGAGACGAAAAACCCCATCCATAAAAAAAATGGGTGAGAAAAGCAGCGCTGGAGAAGCTGCTCCCATTTGTGCATACCAAGGTGCCCACAGCCACAGCAAAACAAGTGGACACTAAAATTGGGAGCTTGAGAGGTACCTACAGGACTGAACGCTCTAAGGTGCTGGCTTCTCAGAGGTCAGGAGCAGCAGCAGATGATGTTTATGTCCCGATTTTGTGGTACTACAACAGGATGTCCTTCCTGGATGACCACATTGACACAAGGCCATCACTCTCCACTCTTCCCCCCAGACTTCCCTGCAGCCAACCTGAGCCTTCTCTGGAGCAAGAGGAGGCAGCCATCCTGGATGATCCTGATTTGGCCATCTGGAGCCAGGTATAGTATTAACTGAAAATGTATTGGGATAAAATGAATGTTTGACAAATATGTCAGGATGAGAAACATACATTATTTTGGATTCCACAAGTGAAATCAAGATCTGTAGACATTATTCTGCACTTAATTGGGTGCTAAATAGTCAATCTGATGTAGTGGTAAATTTAAAGCAAGGATTTATGCATTTACATTCTAATTGCTTCAATCAGGATTACAAAGTTTGATGCAAACATTAAACCAACATATTAAACTATGTTCCTTTTTCATACACAGGATGAAATCAGCCAGGAGGAGGGTCTGGAAACTGTCAGGCAGGAGGAGGAAGGGCCCAGTGGCAGCCAGGAGGTGGCAGGGCCCAGTGCCAGCCAGGAGGTGGCAGGGCCCAGTGGCAGACAGGAGGTGGCAGGGCCCTGTGGCAGACAGGAGGTGGCAGGGCAAAGGAGAAGCACCAGATCCCAGGTGCCTCCCATCCGGCTTCACAAAAGAGGCAGGAGGGACAGGACCACCAGTGAGGCAGCAATGGCCCTTATTAAAGAGGCCCATGCCACCCTCAAGGAGCCCACATCCCCTGAAGAGTCCATTGCCGGCCTAGTGGAGGCTAAGTTCAAGGTGATGAGCATGGAGCAACGCCTCCTATGCGAGCCCCTGCTCATCACCTTGCTCAACAAGGGGGTGATGGAGAAAATTACACCCAATACCGCCATATGTGAGGTGGCACAACTGACCCAACCTCAACCTCCACCTCCACCTTCTTCTTCTGCCCCACCCCCTTCTGCTACACCTCCACCTTCTTCTTCTGCCCCACCCCCTTCTGCTACACCTCCACCTTCTTCTTCTGCCCCACCCCCTTCTGCTACACCTCCACCTTCTTCTTCTGCCCCACCCCCTTCTGCTACACCTCCACCTTCTGCCCCACCCCCTTCTGCTACACCTCCACCTTCTGCCCCACCCCCTTCTGCTACACCTCCACCTTCTTCTTCTGCCCCACCCCCTTCTGCTACACCTCCACCTTCTGCCCCACCCCTTTCTGCTACACCTCCACCTTCTTCTTCTGCCCCACCCCCTTCTGCTACACCTCCACCTTCTTCTTCTGCCCCACCCCCTTCTGCTACACCTCCACCTCCTCCTCCTGACAGGAGTACCCCTCCAGTGGGCCAGCCTCCAGCCAAACGAAGAAGGAAGGCTGCAGGGAAGGCTTCAGGAAAGGCTGCAGGGAAGGTTGCCAGGAAGAAGAGGAAGTGATGGCCTTGCTTCATTGTGGTCGGACAGAAGGCAGCCTGTTGTAGTACCACACACTTGGGACATATATATCACCTGCTGCTGTTCCTGACCTCTGGGAGGCCAGCATCAGATTGTGTTCAGAAATGTTGGCCTTCTCAAGCTCCCAATTTTAGTGTCCACACAGGGTTGCTGTGTGCTCTGGGGTCCCTGGGATGCACAAATGGCAGCAGCTTCTCCAGCGCTGCCTTCTCTTTATTTAATTTATAAACATGAATAAATGTGATTTTTGTTTAAGTTCATACTTGACTATGTGTATTTTTAAATAAACAAAATCAAGCTTTGGAGTAAGCAGATACATTTGACTGACAATAAAAGGGACAGATATCACCCCCCCAAAAGAATAACTAAATCTGATTAGCACAAAAACATGGTGGGAAATTTAAATAATATAGATTCCAAAATTAAATGGGAGATCACTATCAAAACATTGTGAAATTATAATTAACATCATTTTGAAAAATCTAACCATTTAAATTATTCCTAAAAACTTGCACGATATAATACACATAAATCTTATAAAGAGCAGCATGAAAAAGGTTAAAAATAAGGCATAACTCTGTGTGAATATCAGCAGCAAAAGAAGGTCACTCGTTTTGATTAATGTAACATTCTAACGAAGATTTCAATGCAGAACATTTAAACGATGAAATATTTTTGAGCGTGACGAATATGCTCTCTCCATTACGAAGGCTTGTTTTACCAGAAGATGCGCTCCCGTCTCATAGTTGCTTGTGAGCATGCGCGCTTTTGGAAGAGTCGTAAAAGCATACACACGAACCATTTTCTCGTCACAAAACAGGCCGACGAGAAACACGACGAGGAAATCTGGAATCCTGACGAGAAAATAGAGAGCAGGCTCTCTATTTTCTCGTCGAGATTCTCGGCAATTTTCTCGTCGTAAAACCATACACACGAACGTTTTTCTAGACAAAAAAACTCTCGCGGCACTTTTCTTGACTGTTTTGGACGAGAAAATCGGTCGTGTGTACGAGGCCTGAGGCATACAATAGCCTATGCACATTTACTTTCTTTGTTTTGACTATATACACGTCACGCAAGCATATCGTCTTTGTTATGGTTGCACATATTATTGTATGTGCAACACACATATTATACATATATGTAATACACACGTTATATTTATTTGTCCGATGTTTCCATTATTTCATTTCATTTTATCGTTAGTCTTTCCCTCTAATTATACACACATTCTTTAATATATGTGACTGGCATTAACACTATAGGTTTTCCATTACCTTAATCACAGCAGGCTCCAATTGATTTGGATTAGACTGCCTCTGCAGTCTCTAATTGCTTTTTAACTTTCACCTGTTTTGATCACATGTCTGGTTAGGATGGATATATGTATTATGCCCCATACACACGATCGTTTTTCATGCCGTTAAAAATGGGCATTAAAACCGATCGTGTGCATGCTCCAGAGCATTTTTAACGACGTGAAAAACGGCCATTAAAAATTTCGAACATGCTCTATTTTTTCACGTCGTTTTTCATGTCGTTTTTTTTAACGATGTGAAAAACGATAGTGTGTATGCTTTTACGAGGTGAAAAAAAACGCGCATGCTCAGAATCAAGTATGAGACGGGAGCGCTCGTTCTGGTAAAACTAGCGTTCGTAATGGAGATAGCACATTCATCACGCTGTAACGGACTGAAAAGCACGAGGCTGAAAAGCGCGAATCGTCACTCAACAAACTTTACTAACATGAAGGGTGGCGCCATCTGAACGGAACTTCCCCTTTATAGTGCCATTGTACGTGTTGTACGTCACTGCGCTTTGCTTGAACATTTTTTAAAATGATCGTGTGTGCGCAAGACAGGCTTGAGAGGAAACATGAAAAAAAACGACAAGAAAAAGTCGGTTTAAAAAATGGCATGAAAAACGATTGTGTGTACTCCGCATTAGAGGTAATTTATGTGATAATCAGCTATGAGTAAACACTGAATACGTGTGAAACGCGTCAACTGTCCTAAGGTTTTGTTGCTGTGATATGTAGTGCCTGTTTTTATCCTATTTTTGACAATAAAGCCACATTGGATTGGAGTGCGGCTGTCCTAATCATCTTTGTTTTGAATTGCCTTGTGCATTGCCAGCACCCTCGGTTCCTGAAAGAAAGACTGCAACCAGGTTGGACCTGTTTGGAGCGGCAATTTTTTCTCTCTGCAATTTGTGCATCCTTGGTACCCCAGAGCACACATAAACTCTGTGTGGACACTAAAATTGGGACCTTGAGATGCACATCCAGTTGTGAACACAATCTGGTCCTGAACTCCCAGAGGTCAGGAACAGCAGAAGGTGAGATATATGTCCCAAGTCTGTGGAACTACAACAGCCTGCCTTCTGTCAGACCACATTGAAGCAAGGCCATCACTTCCTGGTCTTCTTGGTAGCCTTCCCTGCAGCATTCTCTGTAGCCTTCCTTCTGCGTGTGGTTGGAGGCTGTGACACTGGAGGTGTACTCGTATCAGGAGGAGAAGGAGGTGGAGGAGAAGGGGGTGGAGGAGGTTGAGAAAGCTGGGCGACCTCACATATGGCAGCGTTGGGGGTAATTGTCCCAATCTCACCCTTATTGAGTAAGCACAGAAGCAGGGGCTCAAACAGGAGGTGTTGGTCCATTGACATACTTTTAATTTTTGCCCCAACTAGGCTGGCATAGGCCTCTTCGGTTCTTGTTGGCTCCTGGAAGGTGGCATGTGCCTCTCTAATCAGGGCCATTGCTGCCTGGCTGGTGGTCCTCTCCCTCCTGGTCCTTCTTGTAAGGTGGATGGGAGGCACCTGAGATCTGGTCCTGCTACTTGGCCCGGCCACCTCCTGTCTGCCACTGGGCCCTGGCTCCTCCTGGCTCACAGTGGACACTGCCTCCTCCTGGCTCACAGTGGGCTCTGCCTCCTCCTGGCTCACAGTGGGCCCTGCCTCCTCCTGCCTGACACTTTCCTGCCTCTCATCCTGGCTGATGTCATCCTGTGTATGAAAAAGGAACATAGTTTAAGTTTTTGTTTCATCAATCACACACAATTTTCAGCTCATGACTGTTGCAAATTGAATGTAAATAAATAGAAAAGACTATCATTATGACCCCAGCAGCTTTCATTCTTCTCCCCAACTTTTTGGGCCACTACTGTCTATTGATATTTAAAACACTTTTTGATCAAACATTTATTTTTTCTTTCCATATTATCTTTTTTGCAGCATAAATTTTATCACAATAAATGTTTATAAAATACTATACCTGGCTCCAGATGTCTAAATCAGGTTCTTCCAGGATGGCAGCCTCCTCTTGCTCCAGAGAAGGCTCAGGTTGGCTGCAGGGAAGGCTGGAGGGAAGACTAGACAGTGATGGCCTTGCCTCAAGGTGGTCGTTCAGAAACGACAATCTGTTGTAGTACCACAAAGTCAGGACATATACATCCGCTGCTGCTGCTCCTGACCTCTGAGAAGCCAGAACCATAAAGCGCTCTCTCCTGTATGTGCCTCTCAAGGTCCCAATTTTAGTATACAGCTGTTGGGTGGTTGCTGTGGGCATCCTTGTATGCACAAATGGGAGCAGGGTCTCCAGCGCTGCTTTCCTTACCCCTCTTTTCCTATGAATAGGATTTTTAGTCTCCCACAGAGCGGGCAGCTCCCTTAACCAATCGATAAATTCAGTGAGAAAATCTCTGTCCAGAAAAGGATTCATTTTTTCTGCAAGACAAAACACAAGGCAAAATTAGTAATGTCAGTCAGTCTAAACTCGAGTAAATCTTTATCCCCATATATATCCTCAAACAATCTCTATGCAGTATAGGCCACTGATTATAACAAATTAAAAATCATACCTTCGGTCTGACGTTCGTCACTTTTCCTCCTCTCTTCGCACACAGAACCTAGTAACGTCACATGTGTGTTAGCTTTATATACACTACGCATGCGTGAAACTCCGCACGAGACAAGCCCGGAGCGTGAAACATCACGATCAAGGAGGAGATACAAGGCATCTAATATGTCCTTCGCGGAGATGGCGGAGATGGTGGACATATTGAGAAAATCGGATTATGATGGAAAGCATGGGCCGTATACCCACCCTAATCTAAGGAAGGCCACAATTATGAAGAAAGTAGTGAAAAGTCTGAAGAAGAATTTTGGGGTACGACGATCAAAGGAGCAGCTTAGAAAGAGGTGGTCTGACCTGAAACTGAGGGAGCCGGAGCAGTTAACCACTTAAGCCCCGGACCATTTCGGGCCATTAGGACCAAGCCTGTTTTTGGGATTCGGCACTGCGCTGCTTTAACTGTAAATTGTGCGGACATGCAATGTTGTACCCAAATGAAATTTGCGTCCTTTTCTTCCCACAAATAGAGCTTTCTTTTAATGGTATTTGATTGCCTCTGCGATTTTTATTTTTTGCGATATAAATGGAAAAAGAACGAAAATTTTGAAAAAAAAAGATATTTTCTACTTTTTGTTGTAAGAAAAATCGAATAAACTCAATTTTAGTCATACATTTAGGCCAAAATGTATTCAGCCACATGTCTTTAGTAAAAAAAATGACAATAAGCGTATATTTATTGGTTTGCGCAAAAGTTATAGCGTTTACAAACTAGGGTACATTTTCTGAAATTTACACAGCTTTAAATTTATGACTGCCTATCTCATTTCCTGAGGTGCTAAAATGGCAGGGCAGTACAAAACCCCCCCAAATGACCCCATTTTGGAAAGTAGACACCCCAGGGAAATTGCTGAGAGGCATGTTGAGCCCATTGAATATTTTTTTTTTTTGTCCCAAGTGATTGAATAATGACAAAAAAAAAAAAATGACAAGAAGTTGTCACTAAATGATATATTGCTCACACATGCCATGGTTATATGTGGAATTGCACCCCAAAATACATTCTGCTGCTTCTCCTGAGTACGGGGATACCACATGTGTGGGACTTTTTAGGAGCCTAGCCACGTACGGGACCCCGGAAACCAAGCACCGCCTTCAGGATTTCTAAGGGCGCAAATTTTTGATTTCACTCCTCACTACCTATCACAGTTTCGAAGGCCATAAAATGCCAAAATAGCACAAAACCCCCCCAAATGACCCCATTTTGGAAAGTAGACACCCCAAGCTATTTACTGAGAGGCATGTTCAGTCCATGGAATATTTTATATTTTGCCACAAGTTGCGGGAATATGACAAACTTTTTTTTTTTGCACAAAGTTGTCACTAAATGATATATTGCTCACACATGCCATGGGCATATGTGAAATTACACCCCAAAATACATTCTGCTGCCTCTCCTGAGTACGGGGATACCACATGTGTGGGACTTATTGGGAGCCTAGCCGCGTACGGGACCCCAAAAACCAAGCACCGCCTTCAAGGTTTCTAAGGGCATAAATTTTTGATTTCACTCCTCACTACCTATCACAGTTTTGAAGGCCATAAAATGCCAAGATGGCACAAAACCCCCCCAAATGACCCCATTTTGGAAAGTAGACACCCCAAGCTATTTGCTGAGAGGCATGTTGACCCCATTGAATATTTTTTTTTGTCCCAAATGATTGAATAATGACAAAAAGAAAAAAAAATGTACAAAAAGTTGTCACTAAATGATATATTGCTCACACATGCCATGGTTATATGTGGAATTGCACCCCAAAATACATTCTGCTGCTTTTCCTGAGTACGGGGATACCACATGTGTGGGACTTTTTGGGAGCCTAGCCGCGTACAGGGCCCCAAAAACCAAGCACTGCGAACGCTGCAGTTATGTGTGTTGTGTTTGGTAAGTGACAGTGATCGATCGATACTGCACTTGGGTGGGCTGGGCTGGGCTGGGCTGGGCGGAGGGGCTAAACGCAGGCGCTAGCAGGTATCTGGGCTGATCCCGCTAACACTGCGTTTTTGGGAACCCTAAACCGCTGGGGATGCTAGTATAGATCTGATCAGATCTGATCAGATACTATACCACTAAGGGGGGTGTATGCTTTGCGCGTGGGTGTTAGCGTTACTGTCACTAACCTAACACTGCCTGGGGCGACGCAGACCCTCTCTGGCGCTAAAACCTAATTGATCTCACCCGCCGGGCGATCAGGGGGGTTAAACCTTTATTGGGTTATATACGGCGGGTGCCCTGATGCTATAAAAAGCAAACTAATCAACCAGCGTCACCCGTAACCTTTATATGGTGATCACTGGTGAAAGGGTTAACTAGGGGCAATCAGGGGGTTAAAATCTTTATTAGGTTAAATATGGGGGTACCTGACACTATATAAAAACCTGACGGGTAACCTAAATAACTAAATAACTTACTGGCTAACCAGTGACACCAGTGACGCTTATACGGCGATCACTGGTGAAAGGGTTAACTCTAGGGGCAATCAGGGGGTTAAAATAATATATGGGGGTACCTGACACTAATAAAAACCTGCGGCGAACCTAAAAAAATATAACTGCCTATCTAAAACACCAGCGACACGAATACAGCGATCGGAAAAACAATCGCTTAGTGACGCTGAAGTTAGGGGGTGAAAGGTTTACCTGGGGGGTGATCAAGGGGTTAAACCTTCATTAGGGGGGGTTAGGGGGCTACCCTGGACCTAAAGGGGCCTAATCCTAACTGCCCTGCAACTTTTTACAATCACAGATGACACTAAATGCAGTGATCAGTAAAATAAATGATCACTGCAATCAGTGACACTGTGATTGGGGGCTTTGGGGTGACCTGGGGGGTGATCTGGGGGTGACTGGGGGGTGATTTGTGTGCCTATGTGTACCTACGTGTCAGTGGACTGTTAGTGCACTAACCTGCTTCCTCTCTGCTCGGCGCCGGGAACGGAAAGACCGCGGCGAGGGAGATGACATCACTTCCTCCAGCCTTGTTTACATCACATGGCGGAGGAAGCATTTTCATTGGCCGGGAGCGATCGCGAGGGGGGGGGCGGAATCGAGCGCCCCCCCCCCTCATGCCTGATCGCTCCCGAACACTTAACGGCCGCTCACTGCAGTGAAGGGGGGTCCGGATGGACCCCCCAACTGCACAAAGGCGATCACGTAGATCTACGTGATTCTGCCTGTCCGTGCCATTCTGCCGACGTAAATCGGCGGTGGGCGGTCGTTAAGTGGTTAAGGAATATTAAGAGAATGCTAGAAAAAAGTAAGTACTTCTCCTGTGTTCCTATTATTGTATTTCAGAACTTGCATGTTGCTCCATGTTGTTGCTTTTTACTATTGGACCTTAGAAAATGACATCTCACCAAATTTAGTGGGCACAGTAAATCGGTCGTTACAGACACATCTTTCACCCACTACATACAATGTTTTTTGAAGATACAGGGTTGAAATAATTTTGACATGCCTGTTTGTATTCCATAAATGTTATTACATTGTTGTCTAGATGATGTGTTTGGAACTAGAATGAAATGCAAACTTTAATCAGTGTAAAGGAGAGGACACTCAGCAGCACTCTGGAGCACTATAGTGTGGGCCACCAGAACAACCTTTTTAGGGTGTCCCACACAGGTGCTTCAGTGTATTCTTGGGGTGTCTCCATGTGTGAAACTTGTCCCAAAAAGGTGAGTAATCAAGATTTTTTTTTTTTTTAATAATGTCTTCAGCTTGTAACTCTGCCCAAACAGACGCTTGAACCACACTTCCAAGCAATGTATCATATTCCTATTTTTTACCTGAAATATCTGTGTGCTAAGTACAGTATACCTTTTATTTCATTCTCATAGGGGAGAGAAGACTGGGAGGACACCACTCCAGGGAGCACAGGAACCCCACACCACAGAGAGAACACCAACCTCTGCAAGAACCCCAAAACCAGGATGTGGAGGAAGTAGAAGTGGAAGAAGGAGAAGTGGAAGAAGGAGAAGTGGATGATGTGGTGGGAATTGCCACCACAACAGGTCAGTGTCTGTCACCACAGCTTCAGGTAAGAGATGTAGGCCTGCAGAGTTATAATACCTTTTTTAAACTTTTTTAGGGGATGAACATGTTGTTGAGGAAGAAAGTGATAGTGCCCAAAGAATCATCCAGCAAGTAATGGAGTGTAGTAGTGAACTGGACATAATGAAGAAAAGGATGAATGTTATGGAGCAAACATTTAAGGACATCGCTGATGTTTTGGGGCGAATTTAATGAAGCACAAAACCCCCCTTTTTCTATTTTTCTATGTTTTATTCTAAAATTTTGCACTTTTACAATCAAGCCAAAATTTGAAGATGCACACAGTGGGGCTGATTTACGAAACGTTTGCGCCATGAGTATTGGCGCATCTGCGTGCGCAACGGCAGTTTTGGTATTTACGAAACATTAGCGCAGGTAACGCAGCGCTAATCCCTATTTACTATAGTGTTCTCGGCGCTTGGGAGGAGGCGCTCAGTGCTCCACTATGGACCTGGCGCACGGCATCTTCAAATAAAAATATAAAAAAGCTGGAAGTGACAATATAATGGGGGTGATGTGGGGTGATGTGAGGAAGTTTAGTGACAACTGCCCAAGTAACAAATATGGGGGCGTGGCTTGGCGCGCGGAGGAGATGGCAGCCTAAAAG
This sequence comes from Rana muscosa, assembly GCA_029206835.1. Lineage (NCBI taxonomy): Eukaryota > Metazoa > Chordata > Amphibia > Anura > Ranidae > Rana > Rana muscosa. Next base: position 894,674,846 of record CM055117.1, on the reverse strand, counting down.
AGAAGCTCCGTCGGGACCGCGGCCCTAACCCGTCTCTCTGCAAGGTAGATACTCGATAATGAGCAAGCAGATCCGCCATTATCATCAGACCCGCTCCAGGCGTTCCTTGGCGGCTAGCTCCGGACGGAATATCTCCGACATATTCAAGACCCAGGCGGCAGTATTGAGAGTCGCGGCGGGAGGCAAGATGGCGCCGACCCACGCAGAGGAGACATCCAGCGAGGACTCACAACCTGCTATGGAGGAATACGGTAGGAGAAACACTAAAGCAGATCATCCCCTCACCTATGGCGACATGTCAGGCTTTGCGGCTGACATTAAAGCCTCTTTTTCAGCCGCCATTACAGACCTGAAAACCAGCTTCATGGTCTTACAAGAAAAGATGGCGACTGTGGAGACAAAGGGCAGAATTAGAGATAAGGCGATACAGAGACTAGACAGAGTGATCTCTACACAAGCTCTACATTTTATAGAAGTTAACAGGCATTTGGAGGACCTGGACAATAGGGGAAGGCGCAATAACATCAGAGTGCGTGGTATCCCGGAGTCGGTGGACACCGACCAAATTGCGCCTGTCCTCCAGAGAGTGTTTAACAGCCTCCTGGAACGTCCGGAAGATACAGTCATAGATTTTGTCAGGGCGCACAGGGCTCTCAGAGCCAGAGGCCCAGACACGCTGCCACCTCGAGACATTATTTGCTGTCTGCAAAATTTCAGCCTTAAAGAAGACATTATGCTAAAAGCGAGGAGAAGTGAACATATTGAGTTTAATGGGGAAAACATCAAACTGTTCCAGGATCTCTCTCAGATCACTTTGAAGAACCGCAGGGCTCTGCGGCCACTTCTGGATAAGCTAAGGGAGAAAGATCTCCGGTACACGTGGCGCTTCCCTTTCGCGCTGATGGTCACACATGGGGGCAGACAACACACTCTCCGTACGCCTAATGATCTTCCCGATTTCTGCGATGCGCTACAGCTGGGCCGGGTAGAGCTCCCTGAGTGGTACCAGGAATTCTCCCTACCTCATACAGACAGGAGCCCACCGCACTCTCCCCTTTCGACGCCTGAGAAGCAGTCCGCAAAGAAACAGAGGCCTGACAGAGGTGACAGCAGGGCGCAGGGGACCCCGGGCAGCCGTGCTCACTCCTCCAGGAATATACTGGAGACCTGAGATCGTGCCACACTTGAACTCCGGATGACATAATCTGCACACACTCAATGGTGCTCTTGCCTCGAGAGATCTGGTCTTGGGCCTCCTCAGCCCCCATCCAGTGCTTGGCCCCAGATCCCTGGCCATGATAGAAGCCCAATTATCACACGCTATCCCGGGGATCTTATATTATATTTCCTTTGAGCATACGGCTAGCTCATCCATCTGCAGCATCCCCCTACTACATCACTGTCAACTTTTTTCCCCGGCGCCCTACCCGAATCTGGCTAGCTGGATACTTACCAAACCGCAAGTATCACTACTGCCCTTATACACAATAACAATGTTACCTTCATGAGCATTTATATAGCTGGGCTCTTATTACTCTACAAGTCAGGGAAAATTTAGACTTGGATAGTTTTCGAAGCTACCTTTGTATGTTGTGTATCTACATGGTTTGCTCACACTTGGTGGTAACTCGGTCCGGTAGGACCCAGCCATGGGACTCTTCGCTTCACAAACTCGCTCCAGTCTCATGGATATAATTATAATTATAGCTCACTTAGCCCATGTCTTTCTTAGGAATGTACTCTTCCTTCGGATTTATATTCCCCCTCCCCCTCTATACACATCATAGACTTTTGCTAGATTACCCATCCGCCGCCTCCCCAACAAGGTCGCAATCAGCCTTTTCATGATCTCCTACCGGACTTCCTGCTAGCTGGCCATCACAATGCAAGTGTCACTAATATCCAAATGCATAATTATAATGTTGTTTTTCTGATCATTTATATAGCCGGGGACCGGTGAGGCTTTATTGAAATGCGGGTCTGGGGGGATGCGGGTCGGGGAGGCGATAGGGGCCACCATGTGTGTGTTATATACTTCTCTTTTATTGTGTCATCACGGCTAAACTGAGGGGGTCCCGGGGGGCGTGGCTGGGGAGAGGCGAGTTCCTGCCCTCCTCGGTGGCGCCACCTGTTGACCTTGCTCGGTCATGTCTCAGGTTCACTTGCTCATTTGTTCATTCTAACCTAAACTAGTTTGTTTACAGTTACTGCTATATCTACCTATGCAGAGTAGACCCTTAAGCACTTGTTATGTCATACTAACGGGCCGTTACCCGACTGTTTCCTAGTTACATTTGGTATAACCTGCACATATCTCTTGAGATATAGGTTTGGCTGCTAGACCCTTGGTGTGTCTACCTCGTTCCCACATAGGGCGTCTGGGTGGACCCTCTGGGCTCATCTAGACGCACTAATTTGAGTTCTCCAGGACGTGACCACGTCTGGGAGAAGTGTTCTCCTCAATTTCTCCCTACTCACTTCTATATAATTTCTACTCTTCTTTGATCCTTTCTCTCTATCCTGCTATTTTATTTTGGGGGTTTCCTCAGGCGAGGTTGGCCGGTGATTTCTGTGTATTAATCGCTTCTATTTGAGTTGCCTTTAGGTGTAAAACTTTCCTCTCTGCGTTTGTGTCATGGCGTACTCCGATCTTGGCGTCACTCCCACGGTGGTTTCTCATAATGTTAGAGGACTCAACATTCCCGAGAAACGCTCTACTATGCTGAGAGAACTCAAAAAAGGTAGGCCCAGCTTTGTTTTTCTACAAGAAACCCACTTTAGAACGAACCAGATCCCTAAGCTTACTGACTCATACTTCATAGACGCCCATCATGCCACCAATGACGCTGGCAAGTCCAAAGGGGTCTCAATCTTAGTTAGCAAAACTGCATCATTTGAGCTGACTGACAAAATAATAGACCCTGGGGGCAGATTTATTTTTCTTAAAGGGAAATGTAGTGGGATCCCTATCACACTAGCGAATGCCTATTTCCCCAATACCTCGCACCAGTCCTTCTGCAGAACTTTGATTAGGGAGCTGTCGGGCTTCAGCTTTGGTAGGTTAATTCTTGGGGGAGACTTTAATGTCCCTCTCAACCCCATAGAGGACACATCGTCCGGGAAAACATATATCACCTACAAAATCCTGAAAAAAATCAAGTCTCTACTTAATTCTCTGGACCTAGTAGACGCATGGCGCTTTACGCACCCAGTGGACAGGGACTTTACCTACTACTCCATCCCCCATGACAGGTACTCCCGAATAGATTATATATTCATTTCACAATGAGATCTACACGCCATAACTGGCTCCTGCATAGGAACACAGATCCTTTCGGATCACGCTCCTGTCTCCCTCTCTTTGAACCTCACTGCCCCCCCTATTAGATCTAATGTTTGGAGGCTAAACTCATCCCTGCTGACAGACCCCACTCTGCTTCCGACACTGAACTCGGCACTCCTAGAGTTCTTCAGGCTCAATGCTACACCAGGGGCCGACCCCCTAATGGTTTGGGGGGCCCACAAATGTACGATTAGGGGTGAATTAATTAAAATGGTCTCTCAGAGGAGGAGAGAGAGGGACAGGGAAATTTCACACCTCTTGCAAAACATCCGCTTGCTTGAAACCTCTCATAAACAGTCCCTGACAGCTAAATCGGCAACTTCCCTTTTAGAGTCCAGGAAAGCCCTCAGACAGATCTTAGACATTAGGACAAAACGATTCTTGTTCTTCAGGAAAAAACTATATTACGAACAGGGTGACAAACCGGGCAATTTACTGGCTAGGGCACTCAGAGGATCGACTGTACATCACAACATAACGGGCATACAAAATAAGGATGGGAGGATCGATAGGGAGACTGACAAGATAGCACGACACTTTCAGGATTTCTATACCAACCTATATAATCTCCCGACACAACACGGCCCTGCGAATGCCACTAATTCTAGAATACAGGGTATTCGGGAATATCTTAAGGAATCCTCTTTACCCACACTTACTACAGATGACGCAGCTCATCTCGAGAGCCCTATAGACGCCTCCGAACTTAGACTCGCCATTAAAGAACTTAAAACGGGCAAAAGCCCCGGCCCGGACGGGTTTAGTGCTATATACTACAAGACATACATAGACATTCTCACAACCCCGCTGCGAGATGCCCTGAACACTCTCTCTGACCCAAGAGTTATACCGTCTGATTTCCTTGCAGCACATATCACCGTCCTGCCTAAGCCGGGCAAAGATCCAATACATTGCACGAGCTATAGGCCGATATCTTTGCTAAACATAGACATCAAACTGATGGCAAAGATTGTTGCCAACAGGCTGAGACCTCTACTCCCACACTTGATAGGACCTAGTCAGGCTGGCTTCATGCCGGGTAGGGAGGCTAGGGATAATGTTACTAAATCTCTCAACCTCATCCACGTGGCCCACGAGCGAAAGATAGAGGGCTTTCTCCTATCAACAGACGCGGAGAAGGCCTTCGATCGAGTAGCGTGGGACTACATGCTAGAGACCTGTGGACATATAGGGCTGGGCCCGCACATGAGGGCATGGATATCGTCGCTTTACACGAATCCATCAGCAAAACTTAAAATAAATGGCACCCTTTCAGATGTGGTAAATATCAAAAATGGAACCAGGCAGGGCTGCCCTTTGTCGCCCCTGCTCTTTATAATTTCGTTGGAACCGTTTGTTAGAAGAATCATAGCCAACCAGTCTATTAAGGGATTTCGGTTGGGAAACAGGGAGTTCAAAGTAGCCGCTTATGCGGACGACCTCCTTTTTTTCCTGTCGAGTCCACACATCTCTATACCATCTCTACTTAAGGAGTTCTCAACGTACGGCCGAATTTCCAACCTCAAAATAAATTACTCCAAATCTGAGGCACTAAATATCACATTGCCAGAACCTGAGCTGAGAGCCGCTCAAATTAATAACTCAATTACTTGGGTCTCGTCCGCCATTAAATATCTGGGAGTGTGGCTCACACCTAATCTTTCATCAATTTTCAATCACAATTTTATCCCTCTTCTTAAAAGCGTGGAGGGTGATCTCCGTAAGTGGCATGCGGGACATTTCTCCTGGTTCGGAAGGGCAGCCATCTGCAAGATGGCGGTCCTTCCGAAAGTTCTATATTCAATTCGCACTCTACCAGTTAGGATCCCCCAAAGTTTTTTTGCTTCCCTCCATTCCATACAGATGAGATTTATCTGGGCACACAAACCGCCTCGTATTAAAGCCTCTCTCTTAACCCGAAACAAACGGGTTGGGGGTTTGGGAATTCCAGACTACAAAAAATACTACCAGGCTTCACATGTTGCCAGACTCGTGGACTGGCACTGCCACTCAGGCAGTAAGGACTGGGTCGGGATCGAATCCAGCTTCAGCCCCATCCTCTTACGGTTCTCACCGTGGATACCAAAAGCCAACTATCCACGGATCATGACCTCCCACCCACTGATTGGCACTACGCTCAAAATCTTTCACCAATTAACTCAACATCCGCAGTTCTCCTCGCCCCTTAGCCCTCTCACACCACTTGCAAACAACCCAGCCTTCCCACCAGGAGTAGGGAACCCATATATGATAAACAAGGACAGCATGAAGCCGCTTCTGGCCCAACACTGTTTTGTTGGTGAGACAATGAAAGACCTGACCCGTATCAGAGAGGACAACAATATGCCCCTTCTACCTTTGTGGTCATACTTACAGATACGAAGCTTTGCCAATAATAAGATACGTAAGAGTCATTTCACTAGGGCTCTCACCGAGTTGGAGTCGGTATGCCTACGAGGGGAACAGATGCCCAGATCGACATCTACCGCCTATGCTTGGCTACAGGGGTTGGGGGGGCCTGAATGGGACAGACGCAGAGAGAGATGGTCCGAAAGCTTAGGCGTAGCAATTACAGATGCCCAGTGGTCCAGAGCGAGCATCATGTCTCACAAATGCTCGCTCAGCACGAGAATGCAGGAGACATCATACAAGATCTTGACCCAATGGTATGCCACTCCGGAGAAAATACATAAATGGTACCCCCAGTCCTCTGACAAGTGCTGGAGATGTCACAATGCTACGGGTTCCTTACTGCATATATGGTGGCATTGTGATATGATAAAGGCTTACTGGTCGGGGGTGAAGGAGATTATTAAGCAGATCACGGAGACCGAACTTTCACTTAACGCAGCGTGCTGCTTACTGCATATTTCGCACTTCTCCATTAAGAGATACAAAAAATCCCTCTCCAGGCATTTGCTAAATGCGGCCAAGTCTCTCATCCCGCTGTACTGGAAATCGACACGGGTCCCTTCCATTTCTCAGTGGTTACACAAGGTGTCTGAAATCTGTGAGATGGAGGATACCGCTGCTCAATCGAACGAAAATGTTGAACAATTTCATGAAACATGGTCTCCTTGGTTTGCTTTTAAGTTCTCCCCGGGCTATGATGCCTTGATTGGTAACCCCCCCCCCCGGGGGATTAACTAGAACGCTCACTTCTCATCTGAGGTCTCACCCCCACAACACATTTGAACACCTGGCCTCTCTGGTAACTGACTGCAACTAAATGCCCACTTAACCCACTTAACCCACACTACGAGAGCTGGGCATAATTTTTTGATTGACACATCATTAGAAGACCCTCTAGAATCACCGGCCGCCTCCCTAGGGGTTACACCCCTAATATCCACTCGCTGACTCTCCCCTTTTCTTTCTTCCTTTTCCATCTAATTTCTTCTTTAGCTATGTTATCTTTCTCCTGAAAGGTTATATATGGAAATACCCAATGATAGCAGGAGATGCTCACCTATGATTTCACGAGGCCTGAGTTGATGCCTCTGGTTTATGTCTAATAGAAGCATCTACCTTTATGTTGATTGCTCACGTATTCAATGTATGTTGGTACTTCTTTTCATACCAAACTTGTAAGTTTCAATTGTTATTTCCATATCTGTATGCATGTGATACTATTTTTTTCTCTTCAATAAACTTTGATGATAAAAAAACAAGTAACAAATATGCCCAAAATAGAGTGAGAAAGTAACTTTTTCTGAACCAGCCTGCTGCGCCTGCGAGAGATCTTTTTGTGTTCTGCGCGGCAATTTTACTCGCTCAAATGCGCCGGTTCACTGCGCCAGCAAAATCTTAGTAAATGTCAAGTCACGTAAATGCATTTGCATAAGTTGAACAGGTGCACCTCCTAAACTTGCCATTATATAACAGTCCGACAGCAAAATTTCATTTCTAAAGGAAAAAAACGGCATTTAAAAGCACTCGCAGCTATAATGAATTGTCGGCTCCATTCAATATAGAGAAAAGTCATTGAAAGTCTTTGAAAAAAAAAATGCGTGGGGTCCCCCCAAATTCCATTACCAGGCCCTTCAGGTCTGGTATGGATATTAAGGGGAACTCCGCGCCAATTAAAAAAAAAAAATGACGTGCGGGTCTCCCTCAAAATCCGTACCAGGCCCTTCAGGTCTGGTATGGATTTTAAGGGGAACCCCCGCGCCAAACTTTAAAAAAAATGGCGTGGAGTCCCCCTAAAAATCCACACCAGACCCTTTATCCGAGCACGCAACCTGGCAGGCCGCAGGAAAAGAGGGGGGACGAGAGAGCGCCCCCCTCCCTCCTGAACCGTACCAGGCCACATGCCCTCTTCCTGGCTATGTGACAGGAAGTGAATCATTTGGAAGGATAAAGTGGCCAAATTTGGGAGTTGTCTTCACCCTATCAGGGGTGCAGACATCCCCAAAAACTGTCTAGACTTCTAATTCCTCTGCACTCTATCCCAAAGCAAAAATTAGTTTAACTTTGCAAAGACACATTCCTAAGTTGAATTGTGATGGATGTCAATGGCCCATTTAGACCCTCTTTAACCACTTGAGATCAGCGCTATAACTGATGGATGGCCCAAGCACGGTCCTCAATTGCCGGGATTCCGTCAATAGACGTCCTCCCCTTCACGCGCTGGGGTCACTGAGTCACTGAGACTCGGGTGATGACAGATCTGAGTAAGGGGTCGATCCCTGCCCCTTACCACGTGATCAGCTGTCTGTCAATGACGCCTGATCACGTGATGTAAACAAAAGCTCGGTAATGGTTTTTGTTTTCTCCTTGTGCTGACAGCGTGAGCATAAAAAAAGGCAATCACCGGCTTATGTGCAAGGGACATCGGGCCCGAAGAGGAAGAGGCAATTCTGCATCATCTGTGACAATCAGTAGCCCCTGTCAGTGCCACCTATCAATGCCCACCACTGGTGCCAATCATTGCCACCTAGCAGTGCCACTTCTCAATGCCCACCAGTACCAACTAGCAATGCCACCTCTCAGTGCCCACCCTTGCCACCTTATCGGTGTCCATCAGTGCAGCCTCATCAGTGTATATCAATGAAGGAGAAAATTTTTCGAACTAAATATTAACCACTTCCCTACCGCCCACCGTCAAATGACGTCCTTGACTTTGTGCGGTGACATCTGAATGATGCCTACAGTTGCAGGCATCATTCAGATATCATTATTTTCGGCCGGCGATTCTGTGTACGATAAAAACAATCATAGCGGCAGTTCCGCTGCTTGATCGTTCTTATAGGCGCCGCCGCCATCCGGTGCTTCTCCGGGCTCTCCCGTGCCATCGGGGGCCCAGAGAACGAATTGGCCGGCGCCGGATGGGAAGCATAGGGATGACTGGTGACCAGTCATCTCTATGACCGTCGGAGGCCCGGGCGCGACGTTATGACATCACGCCGGGTTCCCGTATGAAAACAAAGCCGTGATCTCGGCTGTCAGCATGAGATCGGTGAATTTTTTTTACCGATCTCATGCTTTCCAGCCTGGAGGAGAGATGTGGGGTCTTATTGACCCTGCATCTCTCCATAAAGAGGACCTGTCACAATAGATTCCTATTACAAGGGATGTTTACATTCCTTGTAATAGGAATAAAAGTGATCAAAAAAACAAAAAAGTAAAAAAAAAAGTGTAAAAAATAAAAAAGGAAAAAACAAAAAAATAATAATAATGTCCCTGGTAGCTCGCGCTCAGAAGCGAACACACACGTAAGTCCCGCCCACATATGTAAACGCCGTTAAAACCACACGTGAGGTATTGCTGCGTGCGTTAGAATGAGTGCAACAATTCTAGCACTAGACCTCCTCTGTAATGCGAAAATGGTAACGTGTAAAAAAAATTAAAGCATCGCCTATGGAGATTTTTAAGTACTGAAGTTTGGTGTCATTCCATGAGTGTGCGCAATTTTAAAGAGTGACATGTTAGGTATCTATTTACTCAGCATAACAACATCTTTCACATTATACAAAAAAATTGGGCTAACTTTACTGTTTTGTAATTTTTTTAATTCATGAAACCATTTTTTTCCCCCAAAAAAAGGCGTTTGAAAATTAATTGCGCTAATACCGAGCGAGATAAAAATTTGTAATGACCGCCATTTTATTCCCTAGGGTGTCTGCTAAAAAAACATATATAATGTTTGGGGGTTCTAAGTAATTTTATAGCCATAAAATTATGATTTTTACATGAAGGAGAGAATTGCCAGAATAGGCCCGGAGCTGAAGTGGTTAAAATATCCCAATTTTTTTTTTTTAGTCGGTCTTTTGTATTTATAGAAAAAAATAAAAACCGCAGAGGTGATCACATAGCACCAAAAGAAAGCTATATTTGTGTGCAAAAAAATTATTACATTTTCATTGGGTTACAGTGTTGTATGAGCGCACAATTGTCATTCAAAGTGCATCAGCGCTGAAAGTTGAAAATTGGTCTGGGCAGGAAGGGGGTTTAAGTGGCCAGTAAGCAAGTGGTTAATATAAGGCTACATGCACACGGAAGTTTTTCCAGCCGCTTGTTTGAGTGTTTTTTGCAGCTTAAAAACGCCTCTCCATCTTAGCCTATGGCCTCATGGCCACCATGGCGTTTTTGAGCTGTAAATGGCATAGGCGTTTTTAGGCCCCATGTACACGGGACGCTGGTGCAAAGTCTTCAGAACTAAGGTTGAAAGCGGCGTTTCTAAACGCACGTTTTGTTGCGTTTGCATGCCGCGTTTTACCGCATTTGCGTCTATAAGCGTTTCGTTAGTTAACATTAGGGATGAGCCGAACACCCCCCTATTCGGTTAGCACCAGAACCTGCGAACAGACAGAAAGTTTGCGCGAACTTTAGAACCCTAGTAAATACAATGGACTCGAACGTTCAAAATCAACAGTGCTAATTATAAAGGCTAATATGCGAGTTATTGTCCTAAAAAGTGTTTGGGGACCCGGGTCCAGCCCCAGGGGACATGTATCAATGTAAAAAAAAGTTTTAAAACCTGCCGTTTTTTCGGGAGCAGTGATTTTAATAATGCTTAAAGTGAAACAATAAAAGTGAAATATTCCTTTAAATTTCGTACCTAGGGTGTGTGTATAGTATGCCTGTAAAGCAGTGCGTGTTTCCCGTGCTTAGAACTGTCACTGCACAAATGTCATTTCTGAAGGAAAAAAAGTCATTTAAAACTCATTCGCGGCTATAATGAGTTGTCGGCTCCCGGCAATACATAGAAAAGTCATTGGTAAAAAAAAAAAAAAAATGCGTGGGGGTCCCCCTAGGTTCAATTACCAGGCCCTTCAGGTCTGGTATGGATATTATGGGGATTCCCTGCCGCAAATTTTAAAAAAAAATGCGTGGGCTTCCCCCAAATAACCATACCATGCCCTTCAGGTCTGGTATGGATTTTAAGGGGAACTCCACCCCAAATTTAAAAAAAAATGGCGTGCAGTTCCCTCAAAAATCCATACCAGACCCTTTATCTGAGCACGCAACCTGGCAGGCCGCAGGAAAAGAGGGGGGGACGAGAGAGCGGCCTCCCCCCTCTCCTGAACCGTACCAGGCTACATGCCACATGCCCTCTTCTGATTTTACAAATTCTTCCCATGGTGCCCATATCTCATTACTTTGTTCCATTCTTCCTTTTGCGCTGTGCCATAAATTTTCCATTATCCAAATTCGTCGAATTTTTTCCAGCCACATAGAAATAGGGGGTGTTCGAATTTCCTTCCAACATATAGATATGCAGCTTTTGGCTGCATTCACCATGTGACATATTATTGAGTTTTTATATCTTTTTATCGGGATTTGGGAACTTTGTAGCAGAAAGAAGGCTGGATCATCCGAAACCTGATATTCCGTAAACATTTGCGTTATCCTCTGAACTTCCAACCAAAACCGTCTAATCACTGGACATTGCCAAAAAATATGAAAAATAGTCCCCCGTTCACCACAGTTTCTCCAACATCTATCTGACTCTTCCGTAAAAAAATTATTTAAAACTGCTGGTGTATAGTACCATTGTGTTAACAATTTATAATTAGATTCCTGTATTTTGGTACATCTAGAGGTACTCAATGCCAGTTGTTCTATTGTCTTACTCTGTATTGAGGAGAAGCTTTGATTCAGATCTCTCTCCCATTTACTCAGACTTTTTATTTTATACTCCTCTGGAGGTGTTACCAGAAGAGCGTATATTTTGGATATAACATGGGAGATTGGTTCCTTTTCTTCACAGTATGTCTCAAATCTTGTACATGGTCTACAATATTTCTCCATTGGGCCAAGGTATACCAGGAAATGTCGCACTTGTCGCTCCCGCCAGGCCGACATTTCAAATTGGCCACCCTGTTGGGTCATATTTTCTATTGTTGGCCAATTATCTAAGTTCGTAAAGTGTGATACTTGATATAATCCTCTGTCTCTAAGTCCCTGAAAGCCTCTTACCTCCAATCCTGGTGGAAATGCTGGGTTCCCCAGGATTGGTGTCAAAGGTGACTGTTCTGTAGATATTCTAGGGTTCCGACTTATCTTATATCCCACTTGAAGTGTAGGACCTATTATAGGGTGCATTTTCAATGAGGAAGGTAAAGATGTATAACACCAAATGGCTCTACTCAATGGAATAATGCTTATTTGTTGTTCAATTCTGATCCATAACTTATATTCTGTGTGCCTGCACCAATCAATAATCCTACCTACCTGCGCTGCCTGATAATACTTGCACATATCTGGGGCTGCAATTCCACCCTGCTCCTTCGGTATTGTTAATAAGCTTCTGTTAATCCTAGGTCGTCTGCAGGCCCAGATAAATTTTGAGAATTCTGTCCCTATCTGATTAAAGTAGGACCTGGGAATATATATAGGTAATGCCTGAAACAAATACAGAAACCTAGGAACTATATTTATCTTTAAAATGTTACACCTCCTGAACCAGGAATGCATGCCCTTGTTCCATTTTTTTAGAAGTATTCTGACAGTCATTAGTAATGGTCGGAAGTTCAGATCAAAAATCTTTGTTAAATTTGAGGGGATCTGTGTCCCTAAGTAATTCAATGCCATTGCCGTCCATCTGAATTTAAAGTTATGTTGAAGGTTTCTACTTAGGTGTCCCTGCATCGCCACTCCCATCGCCTCCGATTTACTATAGTTTATCCTGAAGCCAGACAAAGCTCCGTACTGTTCTATTTCCTTCAGCAAATTGGGCAATGATATTTGTGGAGAAGCTAATGAAAACAATAAGTCATCAGCATACACTGATACCTTATATTCTTCTCCTCCTATTCTTATTCCCACAATGTCTGGGTTCTGTCTGGTTTTATTCAAAAAGGGTTCAAGTGTTAGAGCAAATAGGAGTGGCAATAAGGGACACCCCTGGCGGGTACCATTTGAAAATCAGGAATATTTTAGAATATACTCCATTTGCCTTAACCGTAGCTTGTGGTTTCGAATATAGCTCAGTTATCCACTGTAGCATCCGATTCCCAAGCCCCATGTGTCTCAGTACTCCTAACATAAATCTCCAATTCACCCTATCAAAAGCTTTTCCGCATCCGTGTTTATGAACACACTAGGGTTTTTTAATTGGTTTGCTTGTTGAATTAAGTTTAGTACTTTAATGGTACTATCTCTTGCTTCACGTTTTGGAATAAATCCCACTTGATCTAAATGTACTAACTGAGACACATGGGGTTGTAATCGAATAGCTAGGGTCTTTGTAAATATCTTTAAATCTGTATTCAATAAAGATATCGGTCTTCATTGTCGTCTTCTTCCCTCCTCTCTCCGCCAGATGTTGCCTCGTCGCTGTCTGCCACTACAATGCTGCGTGCGCGGAGCACAACGACTTATATTGACATGGGGCGTGGTCACCGGTGACTCCTCCCCATATGACGTCACGGTTCCATCATTCCCCGGGACTGTGACGGCATACGGGGACGACGATGAAGACCGGGACCCTGCTAGCAAAAGAGCTGGAATAAGATAGCCGGGCGCCTGGCAGAAGGCAGAAAGAACCGGAGATCGTGGAGAAGGCACCGGAGAGCGGGAGAAGAACTAATGACTGCTTTACGCTCAAGTCGTGTCCAAGTTGCCTCGCAAAGTCGCACTGCCCCTGTGTCAACCGGCACATGAGTCGCCCCGCAAGTCGAATCGTCTTGATCCGACTTCCCGGGCGACCTCTATTCAAATCAATGGGCTCCCATAGGGAGATACAAGCGCCACTGACATTTTTATTAACTATAACAGTGCACCGCCGTTTCATGCACCCAATTAAGGATTTATCCGGCGCACCAATTAAGGTATGAACCGGCGCAGCACACTGTTGATAGTAAATCACCCCCAGTGTGTCAACATGTGCTACCTGCCATCAGGGGATATCCATGTACGGGTTTTGTGGGTGCAACCCCTTCCTCACAACTCAAGTAGGTGAAAGGAAGAAGGGGTTGCACCCCCAAAACACGTCCATTGATCACCCATGATGGCAGATAGCACATGTTGACAATAGGGATCAGGAGGGAAATACCCCTTTTTAAAAACCCTAAAATTGTGTGCATCTTCAAATTTTGGCTTGTTCAGGGGTGACAACACCCCATGTTATGAAGGGCAGATGGAGACATTTTTCAAAAACTAGAATGTCTGATATTGGCTAGAGGTTTACAATGTTGTATTTTGTTGTATGTTAATGAGAGTTGTGTATTTTCTTAACAAAATCCGCTATAACCTTTTTTGAGTTTAGTTTTGGTGTTACCAGTGAAATGGTTGGTATTTACTAAAGGAAATTACACTTGGCACTACAAGTGCACTAGTAAAAACTAGGAGACAGCTAAAAGAAACACAAGCAATACATCCAAAAATAAGATTAAAGCAGATTTTTCTTTTTTGGTTTAAGAAAAGTTTTAAACAATGCCTGGCATAGGAATGGCCCCCCTATCTGTGAAATAGTCGACATATTGCTGCCGAACCTCACGGCGTTTTGGGGGGGCAAGACAGGACGGCCAGATTGAAGGCCCGGTAAAATATTGTCCCCTGAAAGTCCGGCCTCAAGCCCAATTGAGGCCATATAATTTGGCGCATTTCTGCACAAAAAATTATGGCGAACGCAGCCACAAAAAACAATATAGTTAATTTTGTACTCCGCCAAGTGTATAGATGTCATAAAAAGGCGGAACCCGGCTGGCCATTATCCCAAAGGCATTCTCCACAACTCTTCGGGCTCTGGCCAGCCGGTAGTTGAATACCCTCCTCTCTGGAGTGAAGGTCCTCTGGGGAAATGGCCTCATGAGATGCGGTCCCAGTCCAAAGGCTTCATCAGCCAAAAAAACAAAGGGGAGTCCTTCCACATTCCCTGCATCCGGTGGCAATGCAAGGTCATCATTCTGTAGACGAAGAGCAAACTCCGTCTGGGCGAAGGCTCCCCCATCCGACATCCGGCCATTCTTCCCCACATCCCCATAGAGGAATTCATACTGTGCTGACACCACCGCCATCCGCACGATGCTATGAAACCCCTTATAGTTGTAGAAAAATGACCCTGACCGGGGTGGTGGCACGATGCGGACGTGCTTCCCATCTATTGCCCCTCCACAGTTGGGGAAGTCCCAACGCTCGGCAAAATGGGATGCCACAGTCTGCCATTCCTGTGGCGTGGAAGGAAGCTGTGGAGTCAAACGAGATAAAAAAATATTAGTACTTTTCCACATAACATTGCTAGTAGATTACACAAAAAAACATTCTTGGCCAACATCATTATAATTTTTATTTTAATGAGTTTTTAAATACAAAAATAGAAGGCCCAATTATCAGATTCATCACCCCCTCTGATGGCCCATTGTGAAAAAATTTAGGGGGAGTTAGATGAGTTTGGGAACCAAAAAAAAAAAAAGGATACAGAATTGAATGTGAAAATATACATTTGTAGACATTTTAGGGGGTGTTTGGGGGGGGGGAGGGTAAAGCACTACAATGGAGCTGACTAAATACATTGGGAAGTGACTAGGCTAGGTGTGTTTGGGCCCTGGATAGCATGCTGGAGAGCTTAGTTAGGGGAAATATGCATGTAGGCCAAAAAAGGAGCATTAAAAGCTTACAGCATGTATGGGGACAAATGGGACATTCACAGCATATTACAATCTTGGTAATTAAGGAAGGATGAAAGAAATACAATACATTAGCATACATTAAATACATAGAATGTGATGTTAATGGAGAAAACTTACCTTAATATAGTCCTTCTGCAGGACTTGGATGATGGCAGAACAGGTGTCTGGGATAATGAGCCCCAGAGCCTGGGGGGAGATACCTGCCGTGAACTTCAGGTCCTGCAGACTTCTCCCAGTCGCCAGGTATCGCAATGATGGCTTCCCGCATAACGGTGTCCTGCCTGGTTATATAGGGGGACACCAAAGCTAACAGTTGCTGAAAAACGGGGTCTGACATCCGGAGAAAATTCCTGTAGTCATCAGGATTATTCTCCTGGATCTCCCACAGCAGAGGCATGTGACAGAATTGGTCCCACTGGAGCAACCAATTCTTGGTCCATAAACTCCTCCTCACCGTGTTCATGGACTGGTCTTGGTCCAAGACAAGCAGACCAACATCAAGCGCCCGCACAGCACGAACTCTACGACGAGAACGTAACATGGCTAGAAGACGGTCGTCTGATCAGAACATACTAAACAGAACGCACTTAAGAACAGCAAGGCCTATGAAGAACAACCTGAAAATCAGAAACGAGCGGACAAGAACGCACTGTAAAACAGATACGACCTGACTACATGCCCTGAAAGACAAGATACAAACCCACAAGCACAAACTGAACCGCAGGAAACTAACTGAAAGCACGAAGACTGAAAAGCGCGAATCGTCTCTCCCCAAACTTTTACTAACACGCGGTAACACAAGATCAGCAAAAGCAGCCCAAGGGGTGGCGCCATTGGAATCGAACTTCCCCTTTATACTGCCGTCGTACGTGTTGTACGTCACCGTGCTTTACAACGACGAGATTTTGGATTGATAGTGTGTATGCAAGGAAAGCTTGACAAGAATCCCACCAAGCTGGACAAGAATCTCGTCGAGAAAACCAACGTTTTTTTTTTACGACGGGATTCTCGGCCGTGTGTACGAGGTTTCAGAACAAATTATTTGCATGACAAGACAAGCTTGACAAGAAACCCGTCTAAAAAAACAACGTTTTTTTGCGACGAGATTCTCGGCCGTATGTACTAGACTTCAGACTGAAATGCCATTAAAGTTCATGTGCTTGTAAAGGCAGGTGTTCCAATACTTTTGACAATATATTGTATGTGGTTATAAGAGTGTTCACTGTTGACATGATTATATCCTTGTCATTGCCCCAAGTAGACTTCTTCTAAATTATCATTTAGGACGTTCCTGTGCCCACCTACAGTGGGGTGATACAGGAAATCAGAGAAGATGTGCAGTTTGCTGCATACAATAAGTGGGGCAGCTCCATACTTTTTGTTTTTAAAGACTATCAAAATATGTTAATTTAGAGTGTGTACTAGATAATAAATAAAAAGATCCACTTGAAAGATTTGTTCATCTATGTCTGCTTATCATCTTAATACATCAATTATTGAAAAGCATGCAAATTCTTAATTTGGATGGGTTTAAAAGGTTCAATCTCCTTCACAGCGTAAAAAAAAAGAAAAAATTGACCTAAACAGAGAATCTGGCAGTATTCAAGTGAAGTGCATAATTTGTATACTCCCATCACATTGCCAGAAGACTAATGAAACAATCAGCCCCTCCAAAGATGTTCACATAAAAAAGTTCTCCTTTATTAAACCACAACATTAAAATTAACAGTAACAGTACAACCATTTACCTATAATCTTGTTAATGCAACCAAAATTAGTTGACAGATCTAATGACTTTTAAGCCCCTCTCTAAAATACCTAACAACAAACCTTTTTGTTGTCAGGCAAAAGTTTTATTCAGACTAAAGAATTGGGGTTTCTTACTTCCAAGACAGCATTCTATGGTGGATTATCAAGTTCATTCGGTCCATAAAAATATTACATTACATTACATAATAGTAATATTTAAAGAATATATTAGTGGGTCTTGAATCACTTAAATGATTCCCTATGCTGGGGAATATTTATATTCACATGGGAGTTGATTTACTGGAGGTGGATCTTGAGATTGTCTATGCTTTTCCACAGTTTTTGTTCTCAAATCCTCAGACAATTCTTTGATGCTCTTTCTCTTCTCCGTGCTTCGTGTGGCACACAGAGACACACAACAGAAAGGTTGAGTCAGTTTTTGACCATTTTAACTGGTTGCTGGTGTGATTTTTATTTTGTCAGAACCTGTCAATTGATACAAGTAAGTTTAATTGCAAATTACAGGAGCATCACAAACTTGGAATGCAAATATTTCTTACAATTTTGAGAAGGTTCCCATAATTTTGCCCAGTCCATTTGTGGAATTTTGCGTGGAATGTCTCACTTTATTTTTCCACTTTTTTGTGTCATACCAATACAAACAAAAGAAATAAACATGAGAATGCCTAAACATTTGTAATTGCAACAATTTTTAGGATGAAGTGGTGCATTATCTGACAGAAATGCAGGGGGTGCCAATACTTTTGGCATGACTGTATGACATATATATATATTTAAAGCCTCTTATAAGAGTTGAGTCCTTGTTTTGTCACGTTTTTGGGGTTGTGTCGATATGCGCAAAGAGTGATCACACAAATACTTAAAAGTATAACATTTATTAAAAGTAATGACAGATACAGATAAAGATAAAGAAAATATAACAAGAATACTTAACTGAAGATGCTGTTTCCGCCATGGGTCCCTCCAATTATAATTGCCATGGCACAGGTGACCACAGACGCTTGCATGTTACATGATGAAGCTCTGGATGAGACATGGGTCTTATAGGATTTGGCTGTGGTAATATAGAACTTGAATGTAAGAAAAAGACCACCCCTGGCCAATTCCCCTTGTAAGCAACAATATGAGCATTTAAGGAGGCACATTCCTGAAGGAGAGGAGGCTGACTTGACCATAGAGTCAGCTTACAATCAAATTCCAATGACTAGAATAACCAAGATATTAGAAGCTTTATTAGATATTTGTGAGACCAAACTTAATAAGGAATATGAAAATGCAATATCCCCATATAGTTACATAGTTAGTAAGGTTGAATAAAGACACCGGTCCATCCAGTTCAACCTGAGTGAGTGTGGGTGCGTGTCTACAATTCTCCCTATCCCTGTACATTGTATCTCATTAAGATGCTCATCTATACCCATCAGTCCTTCCTCTTATTTATTTGCCTGTGTGCCTAAGTCGCCTAATACAAGTACGTGCAGGGGCGTATCTACCACAAGGCAAGCAAGGGATTTGCCTTAGGCGGCATTTTTAAGGGGGGTGCGCCGCCCCCAGGCGACCGCTCTATAGCCAATAGCTACAGCGCAGTCGACCAGTTCTGGGAGAGCGTCTATCGAGGGTGTCTAGCTTCCTCATTAGACCCTGAAACAAAAACAGTATACCGTGGCTGGGGTGGGACAAATTTAGCTGTGGGAGGGCACCCGATTTTAGTCTTGCCTAGGGTAGCACAAACACTGAATATGTGTAGTAGTTCAAAGTAAGATGGATGACAATTTTTTAGATTTTTGCATTTTTTATTTGTTGAACACTCAGGGAAGTGTTTTAAGAGTTTTTTTTTATAACAATAGCTTATGTGGCTTTATCCACTTCAGCTCAGGAAGGTTTACCCCCCTTCATGACCAGGCTATTTTTTGCGATACAGCACTGTGCTACTTAAAAAAAAAAATGTACTTCTGCGCTACTAATATAAAGTAAGTGCTATATATTAAATATAAGAGGTTGCTGCTTAACACCAACTGTTATTAGCAGGTCAGAGTAAAAAGAAAAATATGTGAAGCGCTCCCTCTTTTCCAAAAAAATACTATGTGATGTAAATACAAAATGAATAAAATAGTGACCCCTAGTGGGAGTATTGCATATGATACCAAAAATATATTATAGATGTCACAATGAAAGTGATATGTGCAACCAGTGACCTCTAGTGGGTACAAAAATTATAACACATATATCAAATAACATTAATATGTACAACCTGTGACCTCTAGTGGTTACAAAAATTATAACACATAAATATATCAGTCAAAGTCCATTAATCCAGTGATATCTTCTGTGAACCAATGCTGTCCACAATCCAATGGTGAATGATAACAAATGAGTGACTTAACACCACGTGGACCTTCCACCAGTCACACTATGCCCTCACCTCCCAGAGCCGCCCCCAATTGGACCAAGTAGCACCATCCCCTTTGGGGTCTCAATCCAGGATCTTTAAACTCCCAATAGTCAACTCCTGTAAGCGTGATCTCTCATATAGGATGGCAACATAAGGGTAAAAAAGGAACAAGCATAGTGTAATACTGTAAAACAAAATTTATTTAAAACACAAGCAACTATTCCACTCACATTTAGGAATGCACTATCCCTGATGCATACAGGTGATGAACTTGAAAATATACAGATCCGTCCCTGGGGTCACAAAATCGCCTGCAAGTCCTCGGCCCTGTTGCCCTTATGGGTGATCGTGTACCTCCTACAAACAAAGCAATGATGTCACAACCCCCGCCCTGGCGTGTTTCTTCGCTCACATGCGACTTTATCAAAGGGTATACCTCTGTGGTCATCACACTAATATTTATAGTACTCCTAAATCAATTAGAAAACATACTAAACTCGGTGGCCATTTTCCCGTAGTCCACCGTGGCCATTTTGCCAGTGATTTTGTTGGGAGATAGAGGAAAAAGGCCAAAATGAGTAACTGTGTATAAACATAGCAGCGGCCATTTTCTAGAAGCCCGTCGTGGCCATTTTACTGGTGATATACTAATGAATCCTGCATAGGAAATAGGTGTGTATACCTATACCCGATGGCGGCCATTTTCTAGAAGCCCCTCCACAGCCATTTTACTGGTGATTTTCCAAATGAATGAAACTACATATGGCATAATGACAAACTAAAAAATTTTTTTTAAAACATACAAGTATTTATGACCGTTCCAGATTTAGAAAACAAGGGTGTTTTTCCTATGGAGAGCATCGCTCCTATCTGTCTTGACACAGATGATTTACAGACAGCTCCAGTGATACTGTGGTACATAGTGCCTTCCAGAAATTTCCTGAAGCAGGCCAACAAACAAAAAAAAAGTGCTGCCATCTAAGTGTATCAATTTATTAAAATCACTTGCAAAGAAAGGGTTAGAATGCACTCACAAGGATGAGAAGAAACAGGCATATTATCAGTCCTTGCTGCCGGGACTCGTAAGCAGAAGATCATAGTTACATAGTTACATAGTTAGTCAGGTTGAAAAAAGACACAAGTCCATCCAGTTCAACCATAAAAAAAAAAATATATATATCGTACAATCCCATATACCCAATTCTATACCCACAGTTGATCCAGAGGAAGGCAAAAAAACCCAGAAGAGCATGATCCAATTTGCTACAGCAGGGGAAAAAATTCCTTCCTGATCCCCCAAGAGGCAATCGGATATTCCCTGGATCAACTTTACCTATAAATGTCAGTACCCAGTTATATTATGTACATTTAAGAAAGAATCCAGGCCCTTCTTAAAGCAATCTACTGAGCTGGCCAGAACCACCTCTGCAGGGAGTCTATTCCACATTTTCACAGCTCTTACTGTGAAAAAACCTTTCCGTATTTGGAGGTGAAATCTCTTTTCCTCTAGACGCAAAGAGTGCCCCCTTGTCCTCTGTGTTGACCGTAAAGTGAATAACTGAACACCAAGTTCACTATATGGACCCCTTATATATTTGTACATGTTGATCATATCCCCGCTTAATCTCCTCTTCTCAAGAGTGAATAAATTCAGTTCCTCTAATCTTTCCTCATAGCTGAGCTCCTCCATCCCTCTTATCAGTTTGGTTGCCCTTCTCTGCACTTTCTCAAGTTCCCCAATATCCTTTTTGAGAACTGGGGCCCAAAACTGAACTGCATATTCCAGATGAGGTCTTACTAATGATTTGAACAGGGGCAAAATGATATCTCTCTCTCTGGAGACCATACCTCTCTTAATACAAGAAAGGACTTTGCTCGCTTTGGAAACCGCAGCTTGGCATTGCATGCCATTATTGAGCTTATGATCTACCAAAACCCCCAGATCCTTCTCCACTACGGATCCCCCCAGTTGTACTCCCCCTAGTATGTATGATGCATTCATATTCTTAGCCCCCAAGTGCATAACTTTACATTTATCAACATTAAACCTCATCTGCCACATAGTCGCCCAATTAGACAGAGCATTGAGGTCGGCTTGTAAATTGGCGACATCCTGTAAGGACGTTATTCCACTGCATAGCTTGGTGTCATCTGCAAAGACAGAAATGTTACTTTTGATCCCAGACCCAATACCATTTATCAACATATTAAAAAGTAAGGGTCCCAGCACTGAACATTGGGGTACACCACTGATAACCTTGGACCATTCAGAGTAAGAATCATTAACCACGACTCTCTGAATTCTGTCTTTTAGCCAGTTTTCTATCCATTTACAAACTGATATTTCCAATCCTGTAGACTTTACCTTGCACATGAGCCGTGTGTGGGGAACTGTATCGAACGCTTTTGCAAAATCCAAGTATACCACGTCCACCGCCACCCCTCTGTCCAAGGTCTTACTTACCTCTTCATAAAAAGAAATCAGGTTTGTTTGACAATTTCTGTCTTTCATGAATCCATGCTGTCTGTTGCCAGCAAGAACTCATCTATGTGGTCTTTTATTAATCTCTCCAGTATTTTCCCAACTATAGAAGTTAAACTAACAGGTCTATAGTTACTTGGTAAAGACTTTGTTCCCTTTTTAAATATAGGCACCACATTGGCCCTGCGCCAATCCAGTGGTACTATTCCTGTCATTAATGAGTCCCTAAAAATTAAATACAATGGCTTTGAAATTACAGAGCTCAATTCTTTTAGGATCCGTGGGTGTATGCCATCTGGTCCAGGTGCTTTATCCACCTTTACTCCATCTAAATATTTCTGGACCATATCACTTTTGAGCCATTGTGGATTTGGGGCTGTGTCACTACCACCCCCATTTTGGACATGAGCTCCCCCATGCTCCTTTGTATACACAGAACTGAAGAAAGTATTTAATAAATTAGCCTTATCTTTGTCCCCAGTCACCCACTCTAGATTATTTTGTAAAGGGCCTACATGCTCAGACTTGACCTTTTTACTATTAATATATCTGAAGATTTTTTGGGGGTTTGTCCTACTATCTTTTGCAATCTGTCGTTCATTTTGAATTTTTGCATCCTTGATTTCCTTTTTACATATCCTGTTATATTCTTTGTAACATTTAAATGACACTAGTGTTCCCTCATTTTTATATTTTTTAAAAGCTCTTTTCTTATAGTTTATAGCTTTTTTAACTTTGGCAGTGAGCCACATAGGTTTTATTTTTAGCCTTTTAAACTTATTGCCCATGGGAATATACTTTGCAGTGAGTTCACAAACAGTCTTTTTGAAGAATTCCCATTTCTGTTCTGTGCCCATTGATGCAAATATTCCTTCCCAGTCTAAGTCCTGGAGAGCAGCGCTCATCCTTGGAAAATTTGCTCTCTTGAAATTAAGTGTTTTTATCTTTCCTGTATGTGATTTTTGCTTACAACTAACATCAAATGAAATCATGTTATGGTCACTGCTACCCAGGTGTTCCTTTATCTGAACATTAGTAATACGCTCTGCATGGTTTGAGATTACCAGGTCCAACAGAGCATCATTCCTAGTTGGGGCCTCAATAAACTGGACCATAAAATTGTTCTGCAATAGGTTTATAAATTTTTGCCCTTTAACTGTCCCAGCAGTTCCATTACTCCAGTCAATTTCTGGGTAGTTAAAATCCCCCATTATTATCGCCGTCCCAGCCCTTGCAGCCCTTTCCATCTGTGCAAGGAGCTGAGTCTCTAACTGCTCATTAACATTGGGTGGTCTATAACAAACTCCAATGATTAGCTTTGAACTACGCACATCTGTATGCAGTTCCACCCATAATGCTTCAGACTCATCACACTCTCCATCCACCAGGTCCTCTTTCACACTCGCTTTGAGATCACTTCTCACATAGAGACAGACCCCTCCACCCTTCCTTTTTACCCTGTCTTTCCGAAAGAGTACATAGCCAGGAATATTAATAGCCCAGTCATGTGAGGAATGAAGCCAAGTTTCAGCAATACCGATTACATCATAGCTCTCCTCCTCTCAGAAAGCAGATGGATGAGTCTCTTAAAAAGCGGCACTGTGAAACAGATGAGATGTGGCTTAGGAGATACTGCAGGAGCTCAGCGTGACAGGCGGTGGAATCCACAGGCTGAAGCTGTAACCCCGCTGGAATGCAAGCCAGCGCTGGAACTGGAACCGGAAAGGATGTCGTCACGTCGGGGTGTGATGATGTCAGAGGGCAGTAGGTGGTAACGTTTCAATCACAAGGTCACTTCTTTGTCAAACAATAGAAAGGAGAGGAAGGAGAAAGTGGCTATTTATTGAGAGCAGAAAGAGGATGGGGAGGGGAACTGTTTGATATACTGGATACTAAAAGAGGCTTTGGCGGAGTTTATTTTGTGTTTGATGGTCAATATTACCTCCAGGTGAAAGGTACAGCACACTTACAACCATAACCCCTTTTCACAGATTATTTAGATCAGCATATAGACAATAAAATACAAAGAAGCATGAAATCAGGATGCAGTGTAACTACAATGTACATGAAACATGTAAAGATTATGCCCATAACCTTTACAGAAAAGTGACATATTATAAGTGGCTCACCTAGGTTCCTTTTTTGGCATCTCGTTTAATGTATGGGAGATGGTGGGCTCAGCACAGGGTTCCAGGGTGGAGTCACACAGGCAGATTGGCATGTGGAACACACGCTGCTGCCCAAACTCGGAAGTTCGGGCTGGATGTGCACTCCAGGTTTCACTTCCAGTTGGACATGACATCACTACCGGTCCTTGTAGCCATGGCCACAGTGTTGGCAACTGACAACGGGAACGCCGCCCGAGTGGCCTGACACCTCCCACTACAGCTGAATATTAAAACTGCTGAACGAGACCCCTGGATGTAAATGGAGCCAGACCTAACATCCACTCCCAGCCACACCTGCCAATGTATAATCACAGAGGGCCTATGTGACCTCTCAGGGGACCACTCCCCACCTGACACCAACACCACACAAGTGGCACAAAAAAAACACCTTTGAAAAACATAATATAAAATGTTAAATACATACTTTAATATTTACATAATCATATTAATAAAAAATATATAATAGGAAAGAAAAAAAAGAAAGAAACCAGGCACTGTTGGCGGGGCTATATATAATGAAGTAGTTCAAACCTACTCGGTGCTTAGGAGTCCTAAGGCCAACTTCCTAATCCAGCTAATAATGCTAAAATAGGTACAAATAAAATTAATGGGCAAATCATCCAATATATGACGTAGCTTGTTCCACAATTTACAAACTGTCTAATCTCATGTGTTCTGTTATCCATCCCAGCAATGACCTGTTTTTGGTGCCACATGAAGGGGCATGTGCCACAGTTTCTAACTCCACACTTAAAATTCCCCTTCTGGTCAAACCAGGACATCCATGGGCCATGAGAAATACCCCTTGTACCCATACTCTTCTTAACTCCGCTAAGGACAATGAAGCTCCTAAGATCGCGTGGCCTCCTGTAAATGAACTGTAGTTTAATTGGGAGTATTGTTCCCAGGACAGGGTCCGGTTTGAGAATTTTTCTGTTTTTTGAGACAACACATTTTATCTTAAAGGTTTTACTGGAATATCGGGAGCTAAATCTGATATGTGGGGTGCTACTGGAATGGGCCGCAGTTCTTACCGGATGAGGTGCCGTAGGATTGTCATAGATGGCACCATACTGTATTTGGCATATGTGCCTTCAATATGTTTCTCCTCATATCCCTACTCTCTAAATTTTCTTTTTAGAACTAGACTCCTATAGACTAGACTGTTCCTTGTAATTCTCTTTGCGGGGACATGTTTGTCTAAGCCTGCAGACCTTCCTATAAGGGACATTACGGATCCAGGTGGGGTGATAATTATACAACAGCAGCAACTTATTGGCAGGACATGTGGTTCAGTTCTCTATCAGTCTACTTCCTGGAAACTCCCCTTTATAAAGATATCAATGTCCTCTGACCTAGGGTTTCTGACCCAGCTAGCAGGAACAGTTAGTGATGTACATAAACACATATGACAGTAAGAAACACAGCCACTTACATCACTGGGTGACCCCATCCCCTCGTAACATCATCGGCCAGGAGCATGCTGGGTCGAAGACATCACAAGGGGGTGGGATCACCCGGTGACCCTGCCCCAATAGTTATTTAAGAAGTGTCAGATGGTGGGAGCCTTCGGCGCGAGCAGACTTTTTTTTTTTTTTTACTTTTTGGGGTGGTGGCGGGCAGCGTGATTGACGATGGATCTACACCGGAAGACGTTTATTTTTTAAATAAAGGACCTGTCAAAAACTGTGTAATTTTTTTTTACACTACACATTTTTTGGGGTGAATGAGTAAAAAATCTTTGACTGGAGTTCCCCTCAGAATCCATACCAAACTCGGAGGGCCTGGTATGCATGGGGGGGGGAGGGGGCACGGCGTTTTTTCTTTTTCAGATTTTTTTATTGCTGGCAAATTATTTTATTTTTTTACATTCAGCTGTCAGCGGGAAATCCCACTGACTGCTGATGACTTATCGGTTGTTAAAGCGGAGGTTCACCGGAATTTTTTTTTTTAAAAGCCAGCACTTACACTTACCTGTCCAGGTCGCCAGCAGCCGAAGCCGAGCTACCGCTCAGCTCTCGGCTTCCTATGCTGCTATCCTCGGTAAGGGAATCGAGAAGTGAAGCGCTGCGGCTTCACTGCCCTGTTCCCTACTGCACATGCGCGAGTCGCACTGCGCCGTCCTCACTGGTCCCCGTTGTGTTCTGGGAGCCGTGTGTTTCCCAGAACACAATGGGGGGGCACGCGAAGGAGCGGGACTCTCGCGGGAGTCTATACCCGGAAGTGGTGCAAATACCTGTTTTATACAGGTATCTGCACCCAGTGGCATAGCGTGGGGGGGCCAGGGGGACGGTCGCCCCGGGCGCAAAATTTAGAGGAGCGCAGCGGCATTCGGCAGGTTACCTGCAGCTCTTCTCCTGCGCTGTGCAGTCTAGGAGACTGTGAGCTCTTCCGCTTCGCTATGAGGAAGAAGTTGTGGTGCAGTCCCGGCTTAGGCTCCAGCGGTGACACTGACACAGCAGTGAGTAAATGAACACTGAAGACCATCCATGATGATCCCAGGGATTGTGCAGAGACTGGGGGGGAAGGGGGAGGGCAGGCGACTCACGAGGCATTCTCTCCGTTACACGCCACTCCCCACACACGAGGTCCACGTTCGACATGCTGTCCGTCCACTTATCCCGCGCCACAGCCCGGACTTTCGACCACCGCCGCTTCTCCTGAGTCCTGCATGTGCCTGTCAGTGTGCTGCTATGCGGCCCCGGCACTCTGACCCTGCACCGACCACCCCAGGACTGGAGGAAACCGGGGCCAGGAGGAAGAGGATGAGGCATCATCCACACAGACAGAAGCCCCTCCTTACCGATAGCTGCACGGACATTGTGAGTATGCCTCTACAGAGGAAAGCTCTGTACGGGATGATGGCAGTGGGGCTGAGCTCTGAACTGGAATCTGTAGGAAAGAGAGCTTTGTTTTTGGGGGGGAGATATACACGGCGCACCCCCCTCAACCCTGCACGCCGCACACAGCACACCACCCTCAACCCTGCAAGCCACACACAGCGCACCCCCTCAACCCTGCAAGCCACACACAGCGCACCCCCTAAACCCTGCACGCCACACACAGCGCACCCCCCTCAACCCTGCAAGCCACACACAGAGCACCCCCTCAACCCTGCATGCCACACACATTGCACCCCCTCAACCCTGCATGCCACACACAGCGCACCCCCCAACCCTCCCCCCCACACAGCGCACTCCCAACCCTGCACGCCACACACAGCACACGCCCCTCAACTCTGCACGCTGCACACAGCGCACCCTCCTGAACCCTGCACGCTGCACACAGTGCACTCCCTCAACGATGCACACAGCGCACCTCTGAACCCTGCATTCTGTACAAAAGCACATCCCTCAGCCTTGCACTCCATACACAGTGCACCCCTCAACCCTCATTGCCAATAATTAGTTCTATTTCTTCTTTTCTGTCTATTGGTGGGTCCCATCACTGCTGCAGTCTGTGGTGTGCAGGCAGTGAGATGATGTGCTGTAACCTTAAGCAACAAATCAGTGGGTTGTAATGATGTGCTATAACCTCTATCAACCAATCAGTGAGCCATAATGATGTGCTGCAATGTCTAGCAACCAATTAGGGAGCATTAATAATATGCAGTAACCTCTAGTAACCAGTGAGTGGTAATGTTGTGCAGTAACCTTCAGCAACCAATCAGTGAACAGTAATGCTCTGCTGTAATCTCTAGCAAGCAATCAGTGAGCAATAATAACTTGCAGTAACCTCTAGCAACCAATCTGTTTGTAGTAATGATGTGCAGTAACCTCTAACAGACAATGGGTAAGCGGTAATTATGTGCAGTATCGTCTAGCAACCAATCAGTGAGCAATAATAATGTGTGTAGTAGACAGTGTAGGAATCAGGTGAATCAGTTTAGTGGTCAGTGTAGGAATCAGGCAGGTCAGTATAGGAATCAGGTAGGTTAGTATAGTGGTCAGGTAGGTCGGTGTAGGAATCAGGTTGGTCAGTACTACTGTACTAGCAGAAGGGACTCAGAGAGTGCTAAAAATCCGTGGGTTAGGGGGCACAAATCTCTTGCCCTGCCCCGGGCGCTGACAACCCACGCTACGCCACTGTCTGCACCCCCTCCCCCCTGAAAGGTGCCAAATGTGACACCGGAGGGGGGGAGGGTTACGAAAAGCAGATGTTCACAGACCTCCACTTTAAGAACGCAGCAGCCACCTGTTCCTTAACATCCATGTTGTATATTGACTGTAAAGAAACGCCTTAGCAACGCCTATTTATTAATGTTAATAAATATGCCAGCTAGTGCCAGGCGTTAAATTACTGCATGTGGTATTTTAGTAGTGTTTTTTTTTGTGAATACCAAACAACTTTTTGAAAAACGCTGAATGGTATTTTAACACATTTTTTAATGGAAAATGTACTGCTTTGTATATGGAGCCCAATAAGGTACTAAACAGGAATAAATGGTATTTTGAAAAAAATAAATAAAAATCTACTGGTAGCTTTGTTTTAATTGACATCATATGCACATTAAAGACCACCCTTAATTTTCAAACAAATGAAACAGATTAAAGTTTGCCTGGGACCTGTTCCAAACAAATCTACCTAGAAAAGTATAAAATTCTTATGCCCCATACACACGATAATTTTTCATGCCATTTTTTAAACCGACGTTTTTCTTGTCATTTTTTTTCTCTCAAGCCTGTCTTGCGTACACACGATCATTAAAAAAACTGCTCGAGCAAAGCGCAGTGACGTACAGCACGTACGACGGCACTATAAAGGGGAAGTTCCGTTCGAATGGCGCCACCCTTCATGTTAGTAAAGTTTGTTGAGCAACGATTCGCGCTTTTCAGCCTTGTGCTTTTCAGTCCGTTACAGCGTGACGAATGTGCTATCTCCATTACGAACGCTAGTTTTACCAGAACGAGCGCTCCCGTCTCATACTTGATTCTGAGCATGCGCGGTTTTTTTCACGTCGTTAAAGCATACGCACTATCGTTTTTCACGTCGTTAAAAAAAACGACATGAAAAACGACGTGAAAAAAGAGAGCATGTTCGAAATTTTTAATGCCCGTTTTTCACGTCGTTAAAAATGCTCTGGAGCATACACACGATCATTTTTAATGGCCATTTTTTAAAATGGCATTTTTAACGGCATGAAAAACGATCGTGTGTATGGGGCATTAGGCATGCTATGTGGACAGTAACTTATAATAAACGTATAATTTTGTTTTTTTCAAATTTGACTGCAAAAGTGGAAATACACTTTCTGGCAGCATAAGCTGCAACATGATTTTTGTATAATTATGCAAGAGTAGTTACAGTGCAAGTGCTCCATATCGTATGCACAAGAGCTTCCAATATGACCCAGATGTACTAATTGTTAGGGAATCTGAGAGTCCCTTTTGTGGTTCTTGGAGGACTCTGGTGGTGCAAGGTTCCCTGTGGCCTGCAGGTGGCGTTGTCGCCCTGGGTCGGAGTTGAACCTGCACCGCAAGACTGTTCCTTTTTTGTCCTTTCCTGGCACTGGTACGGCGGGGCGGGGAACCCGCTGTGACGCAAAGGGAGAGGAGATAAAAGGGGCGGACGCCCTGACCTTGGGGTTCAGAGTTGGAGGATGCGGTCGCACCCAGGCACCTTAGGCCTGGGTGCTGGTGTTCCGGAGTTCCGGGCCCAGGTGCCCTTGACCTGGCCGGAGCGAGGGATGGAGTCCATCCCAGGCACCTTAAGCCTGGGCTGAGGTACCTCAACAGTTTAGTTTCTTTGAGGATTGTGCCTTGACCTACTCCCCACCAATACTGAACTGTTCTATGGGTCTCAAACTGTCTGCTCGCAAAGGACTATTTGTTTGCCGTTATGGAATAAATAAGTGTTGGACCTTTTCAGTGTGTGGTACTCCAATTACTGGGAGCAAAGGGGGTTATCAGCAGAACAGACTTGGCTCTGAGCGTATACACAGCCCGAGTGTAATTAGATGCTGGCCTTCACCTCTACATGCTGCAATCTAGAGGACATGGGCCGTGGCGCACCTCGCTCTCCCCTTCAAGGTACCCCTAGACCGAAGCCAAAGTATCCACTAAAGAAGAGAGAGAGAGTGAGGCCGCTACACGTGGGGGCTCGTAAGTCCAGGATGTGTGTTTCGTGTATGGAGCTGGGAACGTCTGTGTTTGGACTTTGCTGCCCGGTCGAGTTCCGAGTAGGTCGGCCATGTTGGCAGGCACGCCTAGAGGCACACCATAGCTGCGCAGTTCATGGGCGGGGAGAAGGGAAAGCCCGCGAAGAAGTGCAGACTATGGGAGGAGTCTGGCCATGTGGAAGTAGTCACGTGGGGATTCTGGCGCGAGTTGGTCAGTGCGCAATGGAGCAGCAGACAGTCGGGATGACCTCAAGTCCCCCATGGATTTTGGTTCCTTACCCCATGAAGATGACTTCCTTTGCTGCTTCCATAACGGATACAGGAATAAGACTCAGGCCCCGAGGACGTTTGGCTCTGTATGAATGCAGAGACATAGAGGCCCTCGGTGTGATCTGTCCTGGCTGCTCGGGACTGGTGGTCAGCTTAAAGCCATTCAGGCCGCACAGCCTATCTGGATTTCACGTGGGGCGTTGTTCGTATGCCTTGCCCCCTCAGCTCCCGAGCCGCACTTTGGGTTTGCCGCCGTTTTTGGTACGTGGTGCTTGGATTTGTTGGTCCAGACTTTGGTGAGTACAAGGTTAACCCTTGGCTTGACCCCCTCACCATCCCCCACACCTTCCACTACAATGTTGCCATATATTCATTCTCTTCATTATTTGTTCTACCTCATAACAGATATGATGATTGTGCATCTGCCCCTGATGAGCGAGTAGAGCTCGCGAAACGCGTAGGGCTTACCTGATGCCCCATCCATCTGATTTACCCAGTATCTGTGCCACTGTACTTTAATTACCATATATGCCAACACTATGTATACCTCACATGAATTCATGTACTTTTATATTGTGTGCAATTTACTCACTGGTCTTTCTGTATATGTACATTTACCTTTTATCATTGTTATATGGATGTATTGTTGCTTGTTTTTTATCTATGTTCTGTACTTTTGCTGTACATCACGGCCACTATGCCTGGTGACACACACTCATTGTTGTCTCCTCCTTTGATGTACAGACATATCTGTTACGAATAAAATAGATTACATCACAATTTCTCCTTGCCCTACATGTGCCTATCTCTTCCACCTCATACAAAGTCCCAGGGCGTCTCTCTTTGGTTTTGGTTCGTATAGGGATGGAGATGGTTGAGCAGCTGTAGCAGTTCCTATTTTCCCTTATTCAGGCGATGTGAGGCCTGCAAGGAGTTTATTTTTGAGGTGGAACCATTCACAGAAAGGCCCCGAGCCTTCCACCTCAACTGCCTCACAGGTACCGCCACTCCGGAAGGGGAGATCCAGGCCTTTGAGGAGATTTCTGTGCGCGCTGACCAGGGCAAAGAGAGTGCCCAACCAGAGACTGAAACTGAAAAATCTGAGGATGCTGCTTCGGTCACCACAAGCTCCCTGCTCCCACCTCCGAAGAGGAAAGTCGGCCTGGTACAGGCATCCTATGGTCGTGGAAAAGCTTTGCCCCGCTGCTTGCCTGGCCTGGATGGATCCGGAGGGAAGAGCCCCGTTCTTCTGAAGGCCCAGGTGAGCCAGGGGTTGGGACTGTGAGTGTGGTTGGAGGTGTCGGGAGTCCATTGTCGGTGGAGCCCGTAAGGGAGGGTGATTCTACATCTACTGGGAATTACCTACCCGCGGAAATGTACGACACCTCCGACCTAGAGCCGCTGTCAGATGCCGGCGATGATGGCGAGATTGACGAGGTCTTTCACCGCAAGGGTTGGGATAAGATGCCATTACCCGCGCTCCGTGCGCCAAGGGATCTGCCCATGTCTACCGGGGATAGTACACCCCGGGTGGAGGTCCTGGAGGCCGGGGAGGAATCAGGCCTCCTGCCTACCGTTCCATCCACTAAATCATCCGTTCTGGTGACGGGAACGCAACGTTCATTACTGCGAGCTCCTAGGTCCAAGCCAATGGAGGTAGTTAAAGTACCTCGGCATCCGGAGTCCATTGTCCAGCCTGGAGAAGGAGACCGTGCCACAATGCCACCTCTGGCCCGGCTACAGCGGCTCTTCTGTCAGAGAGTTGCCCGTGAATATGGGTGGGAGTACCCATACCTACCCCGGGACTTGCTTTTTGAAGTGGAGGTCCTGTGGCAGCGATGGTATGATGAGTTTGTCTGGGAAAAGCTCAAAGTGCCCCATGCTCGCCGATACCTTTCATGTTCATCCCCCCGTGTCCAAGAAGTTCAAGGACTGTAAAGCGGAGTGGATGTTGGGTCGGCACATCCATGCGGACAGGATGCTTATTTGTCGCAAAGATGGAGAGAACATTGAATATAATGTGGAGACTTTCGATAAGCACTTGAAGCCCCTGTTCCTGCCGCACCCAAAGTTCTACCTTTAGGAGAAAAAGACTCCTGTGTGCTATATTATTGTTCATTGCTGAACTTGCCGGAACACAAGGACTGTGCCCTAGTTTTTTTTTTATTTGGGCGTTTTACTGTTTTGGAGAAATGGGAGCTGTTGCTGTTTGTTCTACCTCTTTCTCCCTGCGCTGCAAAGAAGATAATGACTTTGGGGTGTAGTTAGTGTAGACACAGAGAAGAAAAAAAGGAAAGTTGTCTGGAGGATTTGGCCAAGTGTCATTACCGTGGAGCTGTCACCAGGTGGCAGTGCTGTGCAACAACTGTTTGTTTTTTTTACACTTGCATCGCCATACTCATTGGAGCGAATGGGCCTTTTCAAGGACAGGCCCGTTCATTCCAAGAAAACACACATTGTGGTAGGATGTATTTTTTTTTCCCTTCTGCAGGAGATTCATCTGTCAAGGCTGCTGAGAATGGGTGGTCCTTGGATAGTCAGAGGGAGGATTGTGCATGTGTAAATGTCAGAAGTGTTTTAAGGAAAGTTTTATAGTTTTACTGTTTTATGTTTTCCCTTTCCCATTCTAGGTCTTGGCACAATTCAGGGCTAATTTGTATGGTTTAGTCTCTGGGCGAAGCTTATGCACCACCTTTGTGGGATGTGAGTTTGGACCAGACACTGGGGACCAGTGTCAAATCACAGGGGGGAGAGTGTAGCGGGTATTTAAATTGGGGGGGGAGCATCTGGGTCATTTAACCCAGATGTAGTAATTGTTAGGGAATCTGAGAGTCCCTTTTGTGGTTCTTGGAGGACTCTGGTGGTGCAAGGTTCCCTGTGGCCTGCAGGTGGCGTTCTCGCCCTGGGTCGGAGTTGAACCTGCACCGCAAGACTGTTCCTTTTTTGTCCTTTCCTGGCACCGGTACGGCGGGGCGGGGAACCCGCTGTGATGCAAAGGGAGAGGAGATAAAAGGGGCGGACGCCCTGACCTTGGGGTTCAGAGTTGGAGGACGCGGCCGCACCCAGGCACCTTCGGCCTGGGTGCTAGCGTTCCGGAGTTCCGGGCCCAGGTGCCCTTGACCTGGCCGGAGCGAGGGATGGAGTCCATTCCAGGCACCTTAAGCCTGGGGTGAGGTACTATGACCAAGGCCTGGGGCCCAGTAACTTTGACTGGGTTCCGCGAGGGTGGAGGAGTCCGAGGGGCCCTAAGGTGTTGGGACCCGTATCGGAGGCGAGGAGGCCGGGGAGTGTAAACCTTCCGAATAGCGTGGTACAGCATTAATCCGGTGACGGTGGGGCCTCTGGTAACTCTCTTGGAGGGATGTCTTCCCCCTGACAGGGGCTGCAACGTAGCAAAGGTAACTCCAGTTCCTGTTCACTAGAGTCGCTGGAAGAGACACTGAAGCCAAAAAGTCCATTTAACAGCCACTGTGCTTAGCAACCGTTGGTGAAACCTCAACGGTTTAGTTTCTTTGAGGATTGTGCCTTGACCTACTCCCCACCAATACTGAACTGTTCTATGGGTCTCAAACTGTCTGCTCGCAAAGGACTATTTGTTTGCCGTTATGGAATAAATAAGTGTTGGACCTTTTCAGTGTGTGGTACTCCAATTACTGGGAGCAAAGGGGATTATCAGCAGAACAGACTTGGCTCTGAGCGTATACACAGCCCGAGTGTAATTAGATGCTGGCCTTCACCTCTACATGCTGCAATCTAGAGGACATGGGCCGTGGCGCACCTCGCTCTCCCCTTCAAGGTACCCCTAGACCGAAGCCAAAGTATCCACTAAAGAAGAGAGAGAGGGTGAGGCCGCTACAAATAGAATACAGGTTCACTTTAATGTGTACATTAGTTTTAAAAAAATGCCTGATTTGAGAACAGTCTGTTGAAACCTGCTAAATGGAATACTGGAATCATTTTAGCTTAGGTTAAGCAACAAGTCCCATTATCAGAATATGTATGTAACAAACAAAAGCCAAAGGTCTATCCTGTAAATTTTATGTCTTTTTGAAAAATCAAATACAAAAAGTCTGTGCTCAGTAAGGCATCTAGAAAAGGAATTGATATATGCTAATCCCAAAAAGTATGTAAATAAATTGCAGCACCAAAAAAAATAATAATCCTTATATCAATTCATAATCAAATAATCCATCAGTGCTGATAAGAAATGTACTATGATAAAACCTTCAGTGCACATAAATCAATAATGAAATCAATTTTTGTATAAACGAATAAATACTTTTACTCTTTCGTCCATGGACCGACACAGCTTCTCTATTAACAAAGTGGGTATTATCCGTTAATTAGGAGTAACTAGGCAGAAAAACTTGTAAAAAGTGTTGCATCACACCTTCTACAGTCCCGCCCAGGGGGCGGACCCCCCGGGTATATCCTCTCAGTCTGCATCTCGCAGATCAGTTTTTTTCTGTCTAGCAAGGAGTAGGACATGGCTCCCTTCGGGCCCATTGGTCCGGGGGGAAAATAAATATTATTTTTTTGCTACATTTGTTGTTTCCTGCGATCAACTGCCGACAGGCTGGATCCTCGATCCTTGTAGTCTCCCCAGTTTCGGCCATCAAGCATGTGCTGACCCTAGCTATGCTCTGGGTTTTCCATGACATGCCCGTGAGCCTACGCTCTAGGGCCTGCATCGGACCGCTCAGCTGCGGCTGACCTTGCGGCCGAGTCGCAGCAGCCTGTCCGGTGAGCTTACGCTCCAAGGCTTGCGTCGGACCGCTCAGCTTCGGCTGACCTTTCGGCCGAGTCGCAGCAGCCTGTCCGGTGAGCGTCACACTCCAGGGCATACATATGATCGTCCCTTTTGGGTCCAATCACAGCATGCCTGGCCAACAGTCACCTTCCGTGCGCGGACGATGATCTGTTTGGAATGTCTTCCAGCATAATACATGCAGGATAGGTAAGTAAAACTCCCCTGCCTCGGCTGGGTGATTTAGCTGGACATTCCTGGAGAGATCAAGTAAGTGGTTGTGGCCCCTTTCTTCCCTCTCTCCCTGCCTTTCCCTCCTCCCTGGGCTTCTAGCTAAAGGTTGCTGGGTGCTGGGGGTCACCTAAGGGGTTCCACTGGAGCGGGGCTGGCTGTAACTAACATTTAAAAGAAATGTAATTTCTGCTTACCTGTATGTGCTTCCTCCTCCATGCTGTCGGCGGCCATTTTGGGGTGGTCCATGCCGAGTTCGGCCTCTTGTGACTGCCCGGCGGCCATCTTCCTGTGGTTCGGCCACACCCACTGGCCCCTATCAGCTGATCGGCGGCCATGTTTGTCCACCCTGTATGTATATATTGCCGTTCGGCGGCCATCTTTTTGTGGACTACGGCTGCTTGACCTCTATCTTCGGCTCGGCTGCCATTTTCTTAGAGCCCACATTATCTTCCATACAGACGTTTTTGGCAACCATTTTGCGAGAGCCTCCGGCCTCTAGGGTGCATTACACTGGCGCGACAAATCACACAGGAAGTGCTGATAAAAGAAGCAGACTGACACAGCAGCAGTGGGACAGCATCAGAGGCGCAGCACACGGCAGCATAGCAGTACCGGTCCAGGGTGGTGAGTCCTCTGGGTAACCCAGCATCTCTGCAGCGCAGGAGGGTGGCCTATTGATATCTTGCCTGGAGCCCTGTGGGGGTCAGCGTGTGGTCAGCATGGCATCTGAACCAGATGTCTTCTCCCCTGAAACACCAGATTTAGCAGCTGGTGCCCCTGAGGTGTCTATGAACGCTATGATGGCAATCCTAGAGGTGTTTGCTGCCAGGGTGGAAGCAGCACACGGGAATACAGGGGGTAGTAAACGCCCCATCCCCTGCAAGCTTCTGGGGATAATTCTGATGCAGAACCAGGTCCAGCTACGGCTCAGGGCCCAGATTCTGACGCATCAGAGACTGCAGACCGTGACCGGGCAGTGAGGTTGTCTCCAAGTCCAGGTCAGTACGCGAGACGGCTTTGGTATCTGACCTTATTACTGCAGTGCGGGATATGCTAAAATTGGAAAATACTGCAGAAGCAGCAGAGACTCCAGTCCACTTGGGTTTCATAGACCTGCCCGCACTGCCAAGGTGTTCCCTTGTGTGTCTTTTGATAAACTCTTATACAAGGAATGGGAGAACCCACTGAGGGTCTTTACAGCCCCAAAGAGGTTTGCGGTACGGTACCCCTTTGAGGAGAGTTTTCTGAAGAAATGGACCTCTCCCCCTATAGTGGACCCTCCGGTGTCCAGACTTAATAGAGCCACCACAATTCCTGTAGAAGGGGCTCCTGTTTTCAAGGACCCTGTGGATAAGAAGGCTCAAGCACTCGCTTGCTACCTATACTCAGTGGTAGGCTCGGCAGTACGCCCGGCATTGGCGGGGGCTCTAGTGTCTCACACACTTACTGAATGGGCAAGATTGCTACTCCAGGGGTTAAGGAGCGAGATGCTCCTCCTGATGAGATAAAATTGGCCGACCTGTTGGTCCAGGGCCTTAGGTTTGTCTGCGAGTCAGACATGGATACTATTCCCCTGCTGTCTAAAGCTTCGGTTTATGTAGTAGCAATACGCCGCCTGATCTGGCTTAAAGGCTGGTCTGCGGACCAGACTTCCAAGAAAGCCCTGTTGGATCTGCCTTTTAAGGGCGACAGACTTTTTGGGGCTTCTCTGGATGACATCATCAAGGATGCCACAGGAGGTAAAAGCACTTTGCTTCCCCAAATTAGCAAGGGTAATGGGCCACGCCAAGGGCAAGGGCCCTCCTTTACTGCACGCAAGCGTTTTTTTCGCCCCCCTAGGGTGACAGGGAAAAGACCCCAGGCCGAGACAAAAGCGTCCTTGGTCCCGCATACCCAATAAGCCTGCGGACAAATTTGCGTCCGCATTAAGGTCCACCCCCACCCAGCTCTCGGGTGGGGGGACGTCTTCGCAAATTCGCGACTCAGTGGACAGCTCTAATCTCCGACAGGTGGGTTTGTGAAGTAATCTCCTCAGGCTACAAGATAGAGTTTCTCTCTTGTCCACCGGACAGATTCAACACCTCCAATCTCCGGCTACTACCGACCCGTCGGGAGGCCCTGTATGGGGCGGTCCAGGGTCTACTGGAATGCGGGGTAGTTATTCCAGTTGTGTGAGGAAATGAAATGGCATCCGCGTACCTATTTGGTTTCCAGAATCCTGCTGTTTTTACAGCATGGGGTGGACCAAAGGCTTGCCCTAAGTACGATTAAGGGACAGATATCTGCCCTGGCTGTCTTTTTTTCAGCGACCCCTGGCGACTCACTCTCTCGTGAGTACATTTGTGCAGGGGGTTCGACATGTGGCCCCTCCGGTCCGTCCCCCGTTACCTCCGTGGGACTTGAACCTGGTCCTCTCGGTGCTTCAGAAGGCACCGTTTGAGAATATTAGAGATATTCCCCTGTTGACACTTTCTCAGAAAGTGGTCTTTTTGGTGGCTGTTACGTCAGTTAGACGAGTCTCTGAGCTGGCAGCCTTGTCCTGCAAGGCTCCCTATTTGGTTTTCCACAAGGATAAGGTGGTGCTGCGGCCGCAGCCTTCCTTTCTTCCGAAGGTCGTTTCGGCTTTTCATCTCAACGAAGACATTGTACTTCCATCCTTGTGTCCTCATCCGTCGAATCCTAAGGAGTCGGCGTTGCATTCCTTGGACGTTGTCCGAGCTTTGAGAGTATACTTATCTGCTACTTCCCTGTTCCGGAAGTCAGACTCACTGTTTGTTTCGGTGGCTGGTCCCAAGAAGGGCCAAGCAGTCTCGTCGGCCACCATCTCTAGGTGGATCCGACAGATAGTAATCCAGGCTTACGCCTTAAAGGGTCAAGCGCCCCACTTTCCTGTCACGGCGCATTCGACCAGGGCAATAGGTGCCTCTTGGGCTTTCCGACATCAAGCGTCTGTTTCCCAATTATGTAAAGCGGCGACTTGGTCGTCCGCTCACACTTTCACAAAATTCGACAAAGTTGATGTAGATGCATCTTCGAGTGCCTCTTTCGGCCACAAGGTTTTACAAGCGGCTGTTTAGAGTTGCAGCTCCTCCGTTGGAGGAGTGCTGTTTTGTGTTTGGGGTGAAGTTTATTTTTATGCTGTTACCACCCCTCGTTTTTTCTCTGACACTGCTTTGGGACGTCCCACTTTGTCAATAGAGAAGCTGTGTCGGTCCATGGACGAAAGAGTAAATAGGATTTTTTACTCACCGTAAAATCCTTTTCTATGAGTCCATGGACCGACACAGCACCCACCCCTCCTTTTAAGTTTGTACTGCTTTTTGACGAACTGATCTGAGAGATGCAGACTGAGAGGATATACCCGGGGGGGTCCGCCCCCTGGGCGGGACTGTAGAAGGTGTGATGCAACACTTTTTACAAGTTTTTCTGCCTAGTCACTCCTAATTAACGGATAATACCCACTTTGTCAATAGAGAAGCTGTGTCGGTCCATGGACTCAGAGAAAAGGATTTTACGGTGAGTAAAAAATCCTATTTTAAAAGTGTGTAATCAATCAAAAAAACATTCATAAATCAAGTGCAAAAGTTAATTAATAAATAAATAAATAGATACAGTATCCACAATCAATAAAGTGCATCCGGCCTTTTGCAAGTTGAAGAGGTAATGAATCCACAGATCTAATGATTCCAGCACCAAAATGAAGTAATATGCTTACTAGACCAACACCCTCTTATTAAGAGAGTGACCACATGTGTGTCTGATCAGGATGGACGGATCCTCTTAGCGCTTCAATCCCCCTAATGCATGGTTCACACCTATGCGTTTTTCAGTGCATTTTCACTTTTGCAGAAATGCACTACAGTCCATTTAACATGGTTTCCTATGGGTCACATTCGTACGTTTCCCACCAGTACGTTTTTGGGAAAGGGTCAGTGACCATTTTTCCCACAGCAGGTTGTGTTTTTGGTTCCACAGACTTCAAAGGAAACGCAGCACAATGCATCAAAAATGCAGTGCTTGTGTTTTTGATGCTTTCTCACACAAGACAGCAGACACCTCCCAAAAACGCATCATTAACCCCATTAAAAACACATCAATAACGCGTGGAAAAAACGCACCGGGAAAACGCATCAACCACACCCTGCATAGGTGTGAACCAGGCCTTAATCAGAAACCTGGCACTTCTTTGCTGCTCAACCCAGCCATCCACTTCAGATCCCCCTCCTCAGAGACAGCTTGATAATAAAGCACATATAGGAAACAGGGAGGAGGCTCTCTAAGTGCAGCATATATAAAGTTTATTTAAGCAGTAGATATTACTCAAGTATAGAATACCAACTTTTACAAATCCAGAGATCCCAAAACCAAAAGGTAGGTAATATGTTTACCAGACCCATACCATCTTATAAATAGGCTGATTGCATGTGTGTGACCGATCCCAGGATGGATGAATACTCTCAGTGCTTCAGTCTCCCTATATCAGAGATCCAACACTTCTTGGCTATTCAACCCAACTGAGCTGGTTGCCAGCCCCTGACGATGTGCGCTTGGATGAAACATGTGAAAGGCAGGGATTGAGCATACTAACAATACATGCTGTTGTCTGTTTGGCAGCGGCCACTTTGGAAGTGCTCTTGCCAGCTTTTATTCTTTCATTCTTTAATGTTGCAGTTTACATTCTATACTTGAGTAAGATCCTACTGGTCAAATAGAGTTATATATGCTGCACCATAGTGCCTGTTCCTGATTTCTTCTGTGTGCTTTAGGATCGAGCTGTCTAAGAGGAGTGGGGTGTGAATTGAACGGCTTGGTTTACCACAAGTTAACCACTTCACCCTCTTCCTGCCCAGGCCAATTTCAGCTTTCAGCGCTGTAACATTTTGAATGACAATTGCACGGTCATGCAACACTGTACCCAAATGAAATGTAATAATTTTTTTCCCCACAAATAGAGCTTTTTTTGGTGGTATTTGATCACCTCTGCGGTTTTTCTTTTTTGCGCTATAAACAAAAAAAGAGCGTCAATTTTGAAAAGAAACACAATATTTTTAACTTTTTGTTATAATAAATATTTCAATTTTATTTATTTTTTTCTGTCAGTTTAGGCTGATATGTGTTCTACATATTTTTGGTAAAAAAAAAAAAAAAAAACGTAATAAGCGTATATTGGTTTGCGCAAATGTTATAGCGCCTACAAAATAGGTTATTGATTTATGGCATTTTTATTATTATTATTTATTTATTTACTAGTAATGGCGGTGATCTGCGATTTTTATTGTGACTGACATTGCGGCAGACAGATCGGACACTTTTGACACTATTTTGGGAACATTGACATTTATACAGAGATCAGTGCTATAAATACGGGGGCAATCAAAGGGTTAAATGTGTTACCTAGGGAGTGATTCTAACTGTGGAGGGGTGGGACTGACTAGGAGAGGAGACCGATTGGTGTTCCTATATACTAGGAACACATGATCTATCTCCTCTCCCCTGACAGGACGTGGGTCTGTGTGTTTACACACACACAGATCCACGTTCCTGCTCTGTCACGAATGATCGTGGGTTCCCGGCGTATATCGGGGCCGCCTTACACGTGCACCAGCTCCTCTGTGACACGGCGGGTGCACGCGCGCCCCTATACCGGTGGGAAGTCATATGACGCCCGCTCAGGATGGGAGATCCCATCTGCAGACATCATATGACTATGGGCGGGTAGTGAAGTGGTTAAGCAGCAAAGAAGTGCCAGGTCTCTAATTTAGTGTTCATTCACACTTGTTGATAGATATCAAATGACAAGTCGTACCCCATGTTTTCCAATGATAACCATTCATAAATGTGTGACTTGAAGTTGCAGCGACTTTAAATTAATTAATGCACTACATTGATCCAACTTTCATGCAACTTGAGGGCCAGAGACTTCAATGTTAACCCTCAAAAGTTGCATGAAAGTCGTACCTTAATGTTTTACATGTAACAGTTGTCCATTATCATTGGCCAAAGCCAAAGTCGCATCCAAGTCATACCCATCCAAAGTTGCATCAAACTTGCACTCCAAAGTCTAGCTAATTTGGAGATGTACAAGTGTGAATGGACACTTAGAGGATTTGAAGCGCTGAGAGGATCCCTTCTGGGGTCACACACATGCAATCTGCCTCTTTATAGGAGGACGTGGGTCTGTTAAACATATTGCCTACCTTTGGGGCTGGGACTACTGGAT
Source organism: Rana muscosa (assembly GCA_029206835.1). Taxonomy (NCBI): domain Eukaryota; kingdom Metazoa; phylum Chordata; class Amphibia; order Anura; family Ranidae; genus Rana; species Rana muscosa. The sequence continues at coordinate 894,633,028 of CM055117.1, read as the reverse complement.
CTTTGGATTCACTTCAGAGCTGACATTATTTTTTTTCAACTTGTAAAAGGCACAGATGCACTTTAATAATTGTGGACACTGTGTGTTCATTATTTATTCATTATTAAATGTTTTTACTTGATTTATGATTTTTTTCTTGATTGATTACATACATATATTATATATATACTGTAAACTTTTGGGGATTATAGCTCCACGGGACCAAGTGCATAAACCGTTGAACTTGAACAAAAAGGCTTTTATTTGTAAATAATCCAAAAATAAAGCTTCACTCAGCACACAGGAAAAATATAAAAACAAAGTCCGCTTATCTCCAGCATAAAGTAAAGTCCTGCTTGTCTTCAGCACAACACAAATTAAAGAAAAGGCACATACAGTTTTTGTAGAGGGGTCTTTGCCCCAGATCTTCCAGAGCCCTTGCTGAATCCTTAAAAGCTCCCAGCAGACACACAGCTCATCTTCACAGGTGCAATCCCCATACTCCTTCCACAACACCTCTTGCACCACTTTCTGTTTAATGAGCTGTTTCCTGGAAGCCTTTAACCCCCTGTGTGCTGACTCCCAGTGGTCAGGAGTAGAGTTGAGCGGACACCTGGATGTTCGGGTTCGACGGGTTCGGCCGAACTTCGGAAAAAAGTTTGGGTTCGGGACCGAACTTTAACCCGAACCCGGACCCGAACCCGAACCCAATTGAAGTCAATGGGGACCCGGACTTCTAAGGACTAAAAAGGCTCTAAAAAAGTAATGGAAAGGGCTAGAGGGCTGCAAATGGCAGCAAAATGTTGTTAAGAGCATGGCAAGTGCTCTGCAAACAAATGTGGATAGGGAAATAACTTAAAATAACATAAAAAAAATAAAAAATTAAAAAAATATGCTGGAGGCCCCCTTTTCAGCAGAAGAGGTACGGGAAGTCATTAAGAACCTCAGAAACTCAACGGCACGATGCCACACATATGGTGGGAATGCCCCAGAATACGCCCTTTCTGGAATAAATTATTCAATTTAATGGATAAGCTAGTGGGAAAATAAAATACTTTGAAATAAAAATGTAGCGGGGTGCTAAATTTAAGGGAAGTGTTTGAGTGGTAAATAGGCTCAAACACCCTAATTCTGTAGGATTCATGGACCATTTTGTCCTCGAGGGACAGTATTGGTGTGCAGTTCCCTGCGGCCTACAGGTGGCGCTGCCATGGTAGGCTAGGGTTAAACTGCCGATACAGTGCTGTGCCTTTTGTGTCCCCTCTTGGCAGTAGTACAGCGGGGCGGGGAACCTGCTGTGCATACCGGGAGAGCATATAAAAGGGGCAGACCTTTGGCCTGGGGGTCCAGTGGGGTCCACACCCAGGTGCCTTCGGCCTGGGTGCATGTGTTCCTGTTCCATCTCGGGTACCTTTAGCCCGGGGTGAGGTACTATCCTGGAGTTCCTGCTGCCCTGGGTATGGAGGCCTAGGTGCGGGAGTAAAGCCTGGAGTCCAGAGCCTTCGTCTAGATTCCGCTAAGGGTCGAGGAGTCTTAGGGTGCCGCCTCGTGTAGGGGACCATGTTCCAGGGAAGGGAGGATCATTCTGATGGACCGATGCGGGAGTCATGGTGAAGGAAGGGTCTGTTGACTCCCTGGAGAGATGTCTTCCCCTTGATATGGGCTAGGTTCGTAGAAGGAGAAGCTCAAGGTCATCTTGACTGTATCAGAGGCCTTATTCACCCGGCCCGTGGCAGGGGCCTTATACACCCTGGTCTGGGGCAGAGACCAAAGTTCTCCAGGTCCGTGGCAGGGGCCTTGTACACCCGGTCTGTGGCAGAGACCAACCTCAAGGTCTGTGGCAGAGACCGTGCACCTAAAACTGTTTGAGAAACCTAAGCAGTGAAGTGAATGTGCTACGTTTGTGCCTGGACCTCCTCCACACCTTAAGCTGTCCTGTTTCTTTGCTCTAACCTTTTCTATCCGAGTAGAGTTTATTTTGCCATGAGAGAATAAGAGTTGTAATTTCAGCTGGTGTGGACATTGACTTTACTGGGAATTAAAGGACTTGCCTCTACCTACAGTAGAGGTGAGAATCATCCTCTGGAGGAGTTTTGACTCCAGCTGTGGACACGGCCCGTCAAGTACACCGCTCAACCTCTTTATATAGGAGGGTACGGGCTGGTAGTGCGGTGTTCCTTTCTCCCTCCTGCGAGGAGCCAACAACATAAAGGCAGGTAAGGGGGAAAGGATCTGTGCGCTACAAAAAAATAAAATAAAAATTATAATCTTGACCTAGGAGGACGAGGTCCATATGGAGTAGGAGGTTGAGGTGGCGGTGGATGTGGCTGTGTAGGTGGAAGCGGCGGTGGAGGAGGACAAGGTAGCCAACACTGGTTCAAAAATACAACAATGGCTGGGTAAGGCCGGTGATGTGTCGAATTGTGTCCCCCGTCAAATAGTGTCCACCCTGTACTGCGCTTGCTCAGTATGTAGGACAAGGGGATTTCGAAAATCTCCCAAGACGAACGGCGCCTGCGTGGTGAGTTCAGGTGAAGGCCACACCATCCGTGGTTCAAGCCGAGCCAAGTGAGGCCGTGCCCGAAGCGTGGCGATCGAACCGAGCCCGTGAGGGGCCCTGTTACTATGTGCTACCGTATGTCCACTTGGATGGTGGGGCTTGAACCTGCACTCACAGCGCAGGCGCCGTTCATCTTCGGAGATTTTGTGAATCTCCTTGTCCTCTGTACTGCGCAAGCGCTGCGCCTTCGCAGTATGGGCCGGACACAATCCGATGGCCGGACAGTTTTTGTCACAACACCGGTATACATGTCTATTCTGCACAAGGTACGGACAAGTCCTGTGGGATCCATGCCTGGTTCATTTTAATGAACGTGAGCTTGTCCACATTGGCTCTGGACAGGCGGCTGCGCTTGTCTGTGATAACGCCCCTTGTCGTGCTAAATACACGTTCAGATAATACACTGGCTGCAGGGCAGGCCAGCACCTCCAAGGCATAAAGGGCAAGCTCAGGCCATGTGCCCAATTTGGAGACCCAGAAGTTAAAGGGGGCAGACCCGTCATCCAGTACGTGTAGGCCTGTGGACACATACTGCTCAACCATGTTGGTGAAATGCTGCCTCCTGCTAAGACGTTCCATCTCAGCTGGTGGTGCTGGTTGTTGTGGCGTGCTGACAAAACTTTTCCACATTTCAGCCATGCTAACCCTGCCTTCTGAGGTGCTGCCGGTGCCCCGGCTGCGTTGGAGACCTCTTCCTCCTCCTCTGCCTTCGCCTTGTGCTTCCACGGTACGCCCGCTGTCAGGTGGGAATGCCACCAGCAGTGCGTATACCAGCGTGCGCTTGTACTCGCGCATCTTACGATCCCGCTCCAGTGAGGGAATTAAGGACGGTACGTTGTCCTTGTAACGGGGATCCAGCAGGGTGGCCACCCAGTAATCAGCACCAGTTAAAATGTGGGCAACTCGGCGGTCATTGCGGAAACACTGCAGCATGTAATCGCTCATGTGTGCCAGGCTGCCCAGAGGCAAAGAAAAGCTGTCCTCTGTGGGAGGTGTATCGTCTGTGTCCTCTGTATCCCCCCAGCCACGCACCAGTGATGGCCACGAGCTGGTCTGGGTGCCACCCTGCTGTGAAAATGGCTCCTCCTCCTCCTCCTCCTCCAACTCCTCCTCCACCTCGTCATCCTCCAGAACTGTGCCCTTTCTGCCGGACAATTGTGTACCTGGCGTTTGTTGGTGCAGGAACCCACCCTCGTAGCCACTTGTGAAAGACTGCCCTGAAAGCCTTTGAAATGATCCCGCTTCCTCCTCCTCCTCCTCATCCTCCTGTGCCACATCCTCTTCCATCATCGCCCGAAGCGTTTTTTCAAGGAGGCATAGAACTGGGATAGTAACGCTAAGAACGGCGTCATTGGCACTGGACATGTTGGTGGAGTACTCGAAACAGCGCAACAAGGCACACAGGTCTCGCATGGAGGCCCAGTTATTGGTGGTGAAGTGGTGCTGTTCCGCAGAGTGACTCACGCGTGATTGCTGCAGCTGAAACTCCACTATTGCCTGCTGCTGCTCGCACAGTCTGGCCAGCATGTGCAAGGTGGAGTTCCACCTTGTGGGCATGTCACATATGAGGCGGTGAGCGGGAAGGCCGAAGTATCGCTGCAGCGCTGACAGGCGAGCAGCAGCAGGGTGAGAACGCCGAAAGTGCGCACACACAGCCCGCACTTTCTGCAGCAGCTCTGGCATATTGGGGTAATTTTTAAGGAACCTCTGGACCACCAAGTTCAGCACATGCGCCAGGCAAGGGATGTGCGTCAAACCGGCTAGGCCCAGAGCTGCTACGAGATTTCGCCCATTATCGCACACCACCAGGCCGGGCTTGAGGCTCACTGACAGCAACCACTCATTGGTCTGTTGTTCCATGTCCCTCCACAACTCCTGCGCGGTGTGGGGTTTTTCCCCCAAACAGGAAAGTTTTAAAACTGCCTGCTGTCGTTTACCCCTGGCTGTGCTGAAGTTGGTGGTGAAGGTGTTACGCTGACCGGATGAGGAGGCAGTAGAGGATGAGGAAGCGGAGTAGGAGGAGTTAGCAACAGGAGGCAAACTGAAGCGCCCTGCAATCCTCGGTGGTGGAAGGACATGCGCCAAACTACTATCTGCCTCAGGCCCAGCCGCCACTGCATTTACCCAGTGTGCTGTTAGGGAGATATAACGTCCCTGACCGTGCTTACTGGTCCATGCATCCGTAGTTAGGTGGACCTTGCCACAGATGGCGTTGCGCAGTGCACACCTGATTTTGTCCCCCACTTGGTTGTGCAGGGAAGGGATGGCTCGCCTGGAAAAATAGTGGCGGCTGGGCACGACGTACTGTGGGACAGCCAATGCCATCAGGCTTTTAAAACTCTGCGTCTCCACCATACGGAATGACAGCATTTCAAAGGCCAGGAGTTTTGAAATGCTGGCATTCAGGGCCAGGGATCGCGGGTGGCTAGGGGGGTACTTCCTCTTCCGCTCCAATGTTTGGGAGATAGAGAGCTGAACGCTTCCATGGGACATTGTGGAGATGGTTGGTGACCCAGGTGGTAGTGTTGCTGGCAGATCCTCTGTTTGCGGAGTGGCAGGTGCCACTGTCACTACAGAGGTGGATGAAGAGGCCGAGACTGCAGCAGAAGAGGAAGCAGGAGGAGCCAGAGACCTTTCTTGGTTTTTGAGGTGTCTACTCCACTGCAGCTCGTGCTTTGCACTTAGATGCCTGGTCATGCAGCTTGTGCTCAGGTTGAGAACGTTTATGCCTCGCTTCAGCCTCTGATTGCACAGCCTGCAAACCACTCGTGTCTTGTCATCAGCACATTGTGTGAAGAACTGCCACGCTAGGGAACTCCTTGGACCTGGCTTTGGTGTGCTCGGTCCCTTGCTGCGTTGGGCAGTAGCAGACATACTGTCTAGGGGACGGACGCTCCGCTTTTGCACCCTGCTCCCTCTTCTGCTGTGCTGGTGGCTCTGTGCGACCACCGCCTCTTCCTCCAAACTACACTGGTCACCTGCATAACGTTGATTCCATGTGGGGTCGAGGACCTCATCGTCCTCCACATCATCTTCCACCCAGTCTTCACCCCTGCCCTCCTTGTCTGTCTGCACAATTGCGAAAGCAGCAGCAGTTGGCACCTGTGTTTCGTCATCATCCGAGACGTACTGCGATGGTCCTCCCATGTACTCATCATGAAACATAAGTGGTTGGGCATCGGTGCACTCAATCTCTTCCACTTCTGGGGCAGGGCTAGGTGGATGGCCCTGGGAAACCCTGCTAACAGAGTCATCGAAAAGCAGAAGAGACTGCTGCATGATTTGGGGCTCAGACTGCTTGGCTGATTTGCAAGGGGGTGAGGTGAAAGACTGATGGACATGGGTTTCAGGTGCCAACTCTGATCTTTCATCAGAAGAGTGGGTGGGAGACAATGTGAAGGAACCCGAGGCACTGTCAGCAACCCAATCTACTATCGCCTGTACTTGTCCTGGCCTAAACATTCGTACAGCCTCATTAGGCGCGTCAAAATACCGCCGCAGGCTCGGTCGCCTACTCGCACCTGAGGAAGGTGTTTCACTTGTGCGTGTATCTGGCACAGATCCACCACGTCCTCACCCTGCAACAGGAGCTCCACCAGCAGCACCACGACCGGGGCCACTACGTCCCTTTGACCTTCTCCTCATATTTTCCAAATTTAGGATGTTGCCCTAAATGGGTGTTTTTGGAAGAGCAGAACACACCCACAGTACGTAACCGCTGAATTGCACAGCTACAGAACTGCAGAAAATGCTATTAAAAAAAAATGTTGTTTTTTTAGTATAGCACAGTAGGAGAAAACTATATAGAAATTGTTTATTTCACACACCTCCAAATATGTATAACACACTGCAAACTATTTTTTGTGCCCCTAAACGGCGTTTTTTGGAAGAGCAGAACACACCCACAGTACGTAACCGCTGAATCGCACAGCTACAGAACTGCAGAAAATGCTATTCAAAAAAAATGTTGTTTTTTTAGTATAGCACAGTAGGAGAAAACTATATAGAAATTGTTTATTTCACACACCTCCAAATATGTATAACACACTGCAAACTATTTTTTGTGCCCCTAAACGGCGTTTTTTGGAAGAGCAGAACACACCCACAGTACGTAACCGCTGAATCGCACAGCTACAGAACTGCAGAAAATGCTATTCAAAAAAAATGTTTTTTTTTTAGTATAGCACAGTAGGAGAAAACTATATAGAAATTGTTTATTTCACACACCTCCACATATGTATAACACACTGCAAAATATTTTTTGTGGCCCTGAATGGCTCTTTTTGCAAGCGTACATTAAAGTGCAAATTTTATATTATTTTTTGCCCTAAACGGGTCTTTTTTTGCACGAGCAAAATAAAATGCAAATTTTTAATTTTTTTTTGCCCTATGGGTCTTTTGGAAAAGAGCACAATAAAGTGCCTTTTTTTTTCTCCCCCTAAATGGATCTTTTTCAAAGAGCAGAATACACCCACAGTATGGAAACGGTGTATCTCTCAACGTAATATGCAGTGCTGGTGCACTGAGCTTGCAGATAAAAGTTAGATTTTCTCTGACACTGGGCTCATGGCAGTGTAAAAAGACTGTGCACTGCAACACAAACAGGTAAACCTATGCAGATCGCTGATTTTAATCTCTGAATCTGGACTCCTATATAATATTCTCTCTCCCTGAAAGCACCAACAGGAACCTGGCCCTAGACTACACTATCTCTCTATCTTTTCCCTCAGATTCCAGAATCAGGACTACCTCATGTATTTTACAATCTCTCCCTATTAGCAACAGCAGCAGCCAAGATCCTCTCCCTATCTATTCTGAAGCAGAGTGACGTGTGTGCTGTGTGCCTCTAGCTTATATAGAAGCTGGGTCACATGTTGCACTGACCAATCACAGCCATGCCATTAGTAGGCATGGCTATGATGGCCTCTAAGGGCACACCAGCTAATCAAAAGGTGATTGGCTGGCCCCTGAAGCATTTCTAAATGCGTAATTAGATTCCCGAACCCGAACCCGGACCCGGACTTTTGCGCAAAGTCCGGGTTCGGGTTCGGGAAAAGGCTAAAGTTCGGTACGGACCCGAACTTTACAGTTCGGGTTCGCTCAACACTAGTCAGGAATGGAGGCTCTATCCCACCCGAATATCACTTTAGAGCCTCAGAAATTCCGGGCCCCAAATAACTCTCTATCAAGACAAAGAGGACTGCGAGCCAGTCCTCTCTGGACTACTTCTTTTGCCGGGAATTCCTCACCCATTCTGGGTGACCTCTTGAACACCATCACCACTCCTTAAAGGGACCACAACCCAAATATTGGTGCTATATAGCACCCGTCCAGGACCCAACCTTGGCGTCCTGTACAATACATATATATTCCAGTGTATAAGTGTAATATGAAATATAAGAAAAATATATAATCTGCCTATTAGTACCTGAAAGGCAAAATGCATTATGAGCTAGTATGCACCGCATACTAGCTCATTATGAAATACTTACCTTAGAACGAGGCGTCGGGAACTTACCTGGTCCACGCCGAGGGAGATGTCATCTTGCCTCGGCGTGTCTTCTGGGTATCGCCGCTCCAGCGCTGTGAGTGGCTGGAGCAGCGATGTCGTCACTCCCGCGCGTTGGCAAGGTCCGGCGCCTGCCGGGCTTTAGCCGAGAATCCCCGCTACGCATGCGCCGCTGATGTCAGCAGCTCATTGCAAGGGGAATATCTCCAAAACCGTACAGGTTTAGGAGATATTCTTTTTACCTACAGGTAAGCCTTATTATAGGCTTACCTGTAGGTAAAAGTTCAAAAATAGGGTATACAACCGCTTTAAATATAAAGTAATTATATTGCATTACAGTTTAATTAACTGAATATTTTACTTTTAAAATGAAAATGACCCTTAATTTGACAAGAACGTTGTAAATATTCTTGTATCATGTATGTATGTATATATAAAAATAACAGTGTACTAAAAAATAAACCGCCCCCTTTCCTTAACACACTCCACTGCGCCTTGGAGAAACGTCTGATAAATTCAGACTGAATTAACCTATCAGCTGCTACTTTAAAAAATAAAAAGTGAAAAATAATTTTGAATAACCAAAATAGTAGCGCTCAGTGTCTTACAACACAAATCTAAATATAAACCATATACACTCCGTGAGATAGTGCATAAATGCGAATGTTCATAAATATACACCCTGTAAAGAAATGTGCATACAATAAACTCATCAAGTGTCCATAACGTTCATGACAGTGATTTAAAACAATTGATATAAAGTGTTTAACTGAAAATGAGTCCATAAAAAAGTGCACAAAATAAGTCCATAAAAAGTGCATCCAAAAGTGACTTCAAATGAAGATGATGACAAATAAAACTTTCTTGTGTTTTCTTCAAACCTTCACCACACCAATGTGCTCAGTGATTCCACTCCCTAAGGACTTGCACTCACCACAAGAATATGCCTCGCACTCTCATGCTTGGCTAATCAGCTTGATTACCCCCCAAGGTATCACAAACGATTCCAAAATGATGAAATTAGGTCAGTCAAGTCTCCCACATGAAAAAACAAATGCTTCCAATAGTGAAGTATATCAAAACTTTTAATTAAAATAACACAGCACAAGTGACCATCAATGGTTACACTCACATTTAGACAGATCAAATTGGGCACTTCAAAGCAAACATTTCCAAACGCCAGGCAAGTTTATAGTAGGCTGCCGCGATGTATTGCGGTCTCGGCGGACCATATAAGCATGTATGTCTCACCCTCCTTCATGTACGCTTGCCTCTCCACTGCAATCGAATCACCGCAGACTCCCGCCCAAACACCAAACTGTATATTCGACGAGTGGTCGAAAGATCCGAACGCTGCACACCAGGTGACTGTCGTGTAGCTCCTCTCAGACTAGTTTCGTCGTAAGACTTCTTCCAGTCTGGGGCGGGAGTCTGCGGTGATTCGATTGCAGTGGAGAGGCAAGCGTACATGAAGGAGGGTGAGATGGTCCGCCGAGACCGCAATACATCGCGGCAGCCTACTATAAACTTGCCTGGCGTTTGGAAATGTTTGCTTTGTGCACTTTTTTATGGACTCATTTTCAGTTAAACACTTTATATCAATTGTTTTAAATCACTGTCATGAACGTTATGGACACTTGATGAGTTTATTGTATGCACATTTCTTTACAGGGTGTATATTTATGAACATTCGCATTTATGCACTATCTCACGGAGTGTATATGGTTTATATTTAGATTTGTGTTGTAAGACACTGAGCGCTACTATTTTGGTTATTCAAAATAATTTTTCACTATGTATGTATATATGATTATCCATATTATTGTAGTATATATACATTTTCTTGTTCTATTCAAAATAAACCGGTTCAATTTCTAGTACTAGAATTGTGAAACTTGTGAAGTGTGAAATTAGTGAAGAGTGGTATTGAATTTTAGAGTTCTCAATTACTCTTGTTTTATTAGTACTGGGTTCAAAGACCCCCCACTTCTATCTAAACAATAGCATTCTACAGTGGGCTGACCCTTTCTATTTCTAGGGGCTGCTTAACTTGTAGTTAGTAAAAATGGGAATGAGGAATGGGATCATAAGGCTGGTATATTGTCCTTGAAAAGATGGCAACCAGGCCCGGTGCTACCACTAGGCAGCCGCCTAGGGTGCATTGCTGCCAAGGGGGCAGCCATGGCCAGCTGTTGCTGGGTCCAAACTCCTCAGAGCATCCTGCCCATGTACCCAGCCAACATTCTTGCTGCCACAGCTGTGCCGCTCAGCAACAGCGCAGGCTGTGCAGCAATCAGAGCTGTGACTGAATGTACTGTATGGCTGCTGACAGCATCCGCCCACTGTTCACAGCGCCAGAGTTTGGTTGCTAGGACCGCCCATGTTCTAGCAACCGATCATATTCTTGCCCCTCCCCCAGGCCCTGGCATTTAGAGGAGGAGGAGGAAGTTCCTCCTCGCAACCTATCCGGTCCCAGTGCCCAGCCATCCAGCTTCCACCTGTCCTGTAGCCGGCTTCTGCAATGAGAAGGAACGGATCATGATGAAAGGTGGGATCACAATACTCTCTCCTCCCCTTCCACTACCCCAACTATTCTCTTACACCTCTCCACTCTCCTTACCTTCCTCTGCTCTTCACTTTTAACTTTGGGGACGCTATTGAAAAGGAATGGGCTCTAGGGACCATGATGTAGGGGGGTTTTGGGGACCCTGATGTAAGGTCGCTTTAGGGACCTTGATGTAAGGTTGCTTTAAGGACCCTGATGTAAGGGGGGCTCTGGGAATTCTAATGAAAAGGGGACTCTGATGTAAGGAGAACTCTGGGGTCCTTGATTAAAGGAGGGGGACTCTGATGTAAGGGGAGACTCTGGGGACCCTGATTTAGGGAGGGGGACTCTGATGTAAGGGAGGGCTATGGGAACCCTGATGTAAGGGGGGACTTTGGGATCCTACTGTAAGGGGAGACTTTGTAAATCCTAATGAAAGTGGGGTCTCTGATGTAAGGGTGAACTCCGGGGACCCTGATGAAAGGAGAGGGGGCTCTGGGGACCCTGATGTAAGGGGGGAACTTTGGGGACCCTAATGAAAGAGGTAAACTCTGATGCAAGGGGGTCAGGCCCAGGGGACACAGGCCTAAAGCTGTGCAAGGGGCCATAACATTTCTGATGGCTGCCCTGTTCCCCACACACTGTGCTGACATTCTGCATACTGCTGCAGGATTGGATGATGTTAGCTGGAGACAAAGCCGTCTCCTGCAAACTTCAGCCAATCCGTGAAGAAGAGGTATCCAAGCGCTGAGGTGCCACGTAAACCATGCTACGCACAACATCAGTGTCCCTAGTCAGTCTCCACATGGAGCTAACCTAACGCTGGCAAGGAGGTGAGAAACCATCCCTGTACAGGCTGCATTTGCAGCATTTATTTTTTATTTTTGTTTGGGGGGGGGGTGCAAGTAGCTAGTCTTGCCTAGAGTGCAAAATAGTCTAGCACCAGCCCTGATGGCGTATATAATATAAATCAGTATTCAAACATACCCAAATGTTTTTTTTTTCTCGAAATTATGACCCAGGTGTAGTCTATAGCGGCAGACAATTACATCCTCTGTGATGGTTAATTTAACTATATTCAAAGCCCAAATATTCTTTTTAGTTTTGAGAGATGAGAGTTTAAAATCCCTGTCAGCGTTTTACTGTTGTCTGTGCCCATGCTGGGGAGATTTACTTTCTCGATTTGTCCTGGTGACCTTTGTCTCAAGTAATATCAGTTTAGTAGATGCCTCAGCATACATTTACTTTGTCATCTTGCTCTATGCAGAATGTTGTCAGAGCCATCCCAAAAACCTGTACTTCTGGGTATATGGAGAATATACTCAGGCTATCAATCACAAGATCCAAATACTATCACATTGGAGATATAGTGTGGGGGGCACCCAATACTATTTAAAGTGTTCTGGAGCTGTGGCAGGGTTTTGCGGGTTACGGTGACAAATAAAAGTATGCTGAGATTCATTGTGGTGTCTTTGGTTCAGCAGTAGCCTTACTTTGTATTTTATATTGCCAGTACAAATTATTTTCCTTTTTTTTGTAAATTATGTTTTATTATGATCCTGCCACAACACACGGAGGAAGCCCTTCCTGGAGGCACAAGAGCAATTGAAAGAACAGTGTGAGTAGAGCAGCACTACTGGGGACATACAAGAGGGAGACTGCCACATGTAGTCAGTTCTCCCCGAAGGCCGTAGTGTGCCAAATCTTTCCCTTTCCTGGGGTCACTCATGTGCAGTATATTCCTCCTTCCCATTCCCATGTAGCATGTCAATCAGCACCTGGCCCTACCTTGTCCTTTCTACTGCTTCTGGATTGACAGCACTGTCCCTGTTTCTCTAAAAAAAAAAAAAAAAAAAAACATGACACAGTAACCTGCAGTGTCTAGAAGGGGAGCATGTGAAGCACAAATGAAGGAAGATTTAGCTCAGTCAGGGAGGCTAAGTAAATTATTTGTTTGCTTTATAAGGCTTGTACATCAAATAATAACTGGATTTGGTACTTGTGTAGACTTGTCATACAGGAGCCTTTAGTTGTACTTTAAAGGAGAAGTATAGGGTTTGGGGTTTGGGGCTTTTGCAGATTTATACTTAAGTAGGTGGATACAGCATCGGACCGATGCTGCATCTTTTCCCCACCAGATCTAACACTGAGAACCGAGCGATCAAACACCGCCAATCGCTCAGTTCTCAGAGCTCCCCGAACAGAGAGCTGATGACGGTCAGTAACCGCTCTCTGCTCTACCCCTGTGGGCTGTGGAGGGAGCGGGAGCAGCCGCCTCTGGCTCCTAGCGACTCGCTGAAAGGCTGAGCCGGGTGCTGGTCCAGGCATGTGGGCAGATTCCGACTCCAGTGTCACGATCTTGCCCGAGCCTGGACTGGCTCTGTGACATCAGAAGACAACGGACTTCAGCCCGCTGTCTGCTGAAAATGGGTCACCGGAGTGCAGAAGGAACTACACTCCTGTGATCAACAGGAGAAGTATAGCCAAACTAGCTTTGGCTGTACTTCTCCTTTAAGAACTATACTTTGACAGATAATATAGCTGGGGCAATAAAAGCATAAAGCACTGTTTTAATTTTAATATCAATTCAGTGGATCTTATAAAGTCTATGTAAAAAAAAGAGCAAAGTATATGTACTCGTACACGCACATTTCAACATCTTGTACAAATTTCAAAAGTAAAGTTTCCATTTGTCTCCATCTAGTGGAACAAAATAATAATACTAAAGACATTGCATCAACATTAAACACTAAAAACAGAAGTATTTTAAACCACACGCATTTTCATATTCTACTGTATATTCTCTAATAAGCAGAGACTCCCTACCAGCTAGAAACAGATTGTTTAGCATATATGTTGATATTCAATCATTTCAAATGTTATACAAAAAGTATCTATAAGAGCTCTTTCACACTGAGGCGGTGGGGGGCGGTAGCGGTAAAGCTTAGTTTTAGCGGCGCTTTATCGCTGTTATAGCAGGCACTTTGGCGCCGCTATTAGGGCAGGAGCAGGCGCTTTTAAAGGGTTAAAAGTGCCAGTGTAGCGCAGCTGCCCATGCATTCCAATGGGCAGGGGCGGTGGAGGAGCGGTGTTTACACCGCTCGCAAATCGCCCCAAAGATGCTGCTTGCAAGACTTTTTCTAACGTCCTGCAAACGCACCGCCCCAGTGTGAAAGCACTCAGGCTTTTACACTGGAACTGCAGATGAGGCATTTTTCAGGCACTTTACATGTGCTATTTTTAGCGCTAACGCGCCTGAAAAACGCCCAGTGTGAAAAGGGTCTTATAGATAGAGTAGTGGTGGTCAACTTAGTAAATAAGGAGGGCTTAAAGTGTATTTCCACTTTTGCAGCCAAATTGGATTGACACCTACTTTATATTTGTTACATGTTCCAGCTGACATATCATAGCTTAAAAAATAAGTAAAAATTGCTGGTTACCTTTTTTAAGTACTTTTTACTTTCAAAAAAATCCTAACAAGCTCTCCCTGATTTGTAATGTTTAGAAGGGAGCTGTGGAGTATTTATTAAGGTACTTAACCCTGTCTGTACTGTGCCAATAGTTCTTCACTATGATTTGTAAATTACCGTTTAGATTTATGTGTTGTTAACATGTGATAAACCCTATGTATTACAATTAGACATGGGCCGAACAACCCCCGGTTCGAACATCGCAAAAGTTCGGAACAATCAAACAAACCCTTTTAAAGCGGTTGTATGCCCAAAAAATGAAAAACCTGTAAGGCAAAGGCATAATGAGCTAGTATGCACCGTACAGGTTTAGAAGATATTCATTTTACCTACAGGTAAGCCACAACATTGCCATCCACGTGATGGCACAGAGCTGGAATGGCCTTGCGTGTAAAGAAATAGCGTTGTGGTCCTTAATTATTTTTCAAACATTTAGCAACAGCAGGCTTCAGAAAAATTACCTTCTCATAACATAGAGTTATCATTGCGAATCATTAGCTTTTCTCTCACATATCCCATGTGAAGCGTCTATTCAACGCAAATTATGGCTACATTGCAGACCTACATTGCCGGGAGGCCGTCATATGATGTCCTCCCCTTTGCACGCTTCCCCTGTGGGGCACGCGCGGCGCGCTCTGTGATCGTGAGTCAATGAAACTCGGGCCCTTACCACATGATCAGCTGTCAGCCAATCACATGATGTAAATAGATGATCATAATCGTTATTTTTTTCTCCTCACACTCATAGCGTGAGGAGAAAAAAATGCTGATTACCGGCTTCTGTAAAAGGGGCTTTTGTCCCGAAGAGGAAGAGGCACAGCCACCTCACCTGTGCATATCAGTACCACCTGCCAGTGCCCACCAGGGCATATCAGTGCCACCAATCAATTCCCACAAGTGCCACCTATCAATGCCCACCAGTGGTGGCAATCAGTACCACCTAGCAGTGCTGCCTATCAGTGTCACCTACCAGTGCCCATCACTGCCACCCATCAGTGCCAGCTATCAGTGCTCTTCAGTGCCGCCTCATCAGTGTCCACCAGTGCCACCTATCGGTGCAGCCTCATCAGCGTACATCAATTAGGGAGAAAAATTACCTGTTTGCAAAACTTTATAACAAAATATAAAACGGTTTTGTTTTTTTTAAATGTTGGTCTTTTTTCATTTTTTTAACAAAAAATAAAAAACCCAGTGGTGATCAAATACCACCAAAAGAAAGCTCTATTTGTAGGAAAAAATTATAAAAATTGTCATTTGGGTACAGTGTTGCATAACTGCAATTGGCAGGAAAGGGGTTTAAGTGCCCAGTAAGCAAGTGGTTAAAAAAAATATATATTATTTATCTATACCAGTAATTGTATTAAATTCAACTTTTTAATTAACATCATGAATTTAAATAAATATGAATTTAGTGTTGGCCATTATCGCCACCTTTAGCGCAAGAAAAGCTCAAGAAAATGGCATCCCTTTAAATTCTATGTATGTCTTTACAATGCTCCGTTACGCTTCCATTGTGGTGTTAAAAATCTTGCTTTCTGTAGTTTTGGACAGTAAAAAAAAAAGAAAAAGCATCAAAAACGCATGTTACTTTTTGGATGCAGTTTTTGAGAGTCACATGACCTCTGAAACCATAAGCACAGTAAAATCACGGTTTTGGCGCCATTATCGGCACTTTTTCCTCTATGGGCAAAATGCTGAAATTTTAGCCTGATATGTTTCGGCCGCCAAAATTTCGGTGCTTCTTTAACCACTTGTCCACCGCCCGGCGTCATATGACGGCAGGACGAAGACTCTCTCGTTCTGGGTGGACGTAATATGACGTCGGCCCATTTAAACAGGGAATACGCGCGATTGTGTGCTGCGCGCATCCCTGTACTGTCGGTGGCGGCGTGTCACAGAGCACCGCTCGTCACAAACAGGGGTGAACAGCCACTGGGCAGTGCTGCTTACCACGTGATCGGCCGTGATGAAGTCACAGCCGATCATGGATGGAAACTCCCCACTTGACACGGCGCATGCGCACGAGCACGCTGCGCGTGTCCGTCGGTGGCAGCGTGTTCCCGGGAACACTGCTCGTCACCGACAATAGTAAACAGCCATTGGTCAGTGGAAAATTTTAAGTGGCTGGTGTGTTCTCTGAGAGATAAGGCACCTCATCCCTAATGAATTTCGTGAAAAGAGAAGTAGGGACTGTGGAATTATAGCGGTGCCTGAAAAAAGCTTCGAATATTTTAGTGTATAAAAAGAGTGTTTTTATTATTTCATCCAAAGAAACACAAAAATATACATATCAAAAAAAGGAACAGATCACACTGTACATACAATACACAAGATCACAGAGTTAACCCAACATGTTTCGCCAATTCATTGGCTTCATCGGGGGTAGAGAGTTGTACAGTGCAGTTAAAGCAAATCTATAAAATAAACAGATGAGAAATCATATTAATGTATTATTGCACATCGTTGTGAGGAGGAAAACTGGGTGACCAAAAAATGAAAAAAGTGTGACCCATAGATGATAGAAGGAGGAAAAACATGTAAGCTGCCAAACCTGCCAGTCCCTAGTGGAGGTGCGTTACGTCGCTGCCGAGTTGCCCCAGGAACTCCGACAAATTGTGCCTGCAGGTGGCTATTTAGAAGATAAGGGAAAACAAAATAAATATGTAATATGAAGGGATGACTATTGCTACAATGTAATTGCCGCAAATAATAGACAACCCAGTAAAGGACTAACATAGTCTCCTATACATTCCAAGAATTATATTAGAAGCAAAAAAGAAGAGAAAGTAAAGTGGGGCGCTGTCTGAAGTGTTCGGACAAAAGTCCAATCACAGAAAGATACTTCCGTGGTCATCTAGAACAGAATAAAATGATATGATAAATAGCTATATCATCCAGGTAAAAAGAGGAGGCCAAATATGCAGATCTAATTAGGTAGTCATTTGATGTAAAGGGGAGAAGCTTACCTATACATATGTAGCATGTGAGAGTAGGGTCACCCAGTTTTTCCTGCTCACAACGATGTGCAATAATACATTAATATGATTTCTCATCTGTTTATTTTATAGATTTGCTTTAACTGCACTGTACAACTCTCTACCCCCTATAAAGCCAATGAATTGGCGAAACATGTTGGGTTAACTCTGTGATCTTGTGTATTGTATGTACAGTGTGATCTGTTCATTTTTTTGATATGTATATTTTTGTGTTTCTTTGGATGAAATAATAAAAACACTCTTTTTATACACTAAAATATTCAAAGCTTTTTTCAGGCACCGCTATAATCCCACAGTCCCTACTTCTCTTTTCAGCCATTGGTCAGTGCTGTGTACCAAGTGATCGGCTGTGATCCATTCACAGCCTGATCACTAAGTGTAAACAAAGAGCTGTAACTGTTACCAGCTCTTCTCTCCTCACACACCGTTTCCAGTGTGAGGAGAGAAGAGCCAGGAGCAGTGAGTTACAGATCTATGTTCAGTAGTATAAGGAACTAAAGCTGCGCAACTACGTAAAAATTGTGAATAAAAATAACCAAAAATTATTTAGTGTGAAATCACAATGTGATATCACCTTAAAGGTGAGGAAAAGTGTACCGCTCAAAGGTTCCAGGTTCCTTCAATTAGCTCCCGCCCTGCTCCACTTCCAGGTGCTGGCTATGCTCTGATGCTTGAGGAGAAGAAGTAATCTGGACTGCCGCACTCTGGTTAAACGTATTATTTAATGAAGAAAATTAAAATGCCAACATTTTTTTCCAAAAAAGAAATAAATAAACAATCCATCCAAAAACAATCAAAAGTGAAGGGACATGCAGGGTGACAGCTAACACGTTTCACATCAGGGTGTGATGCTTACTCATAGCTAAAGTGTAAATGACCAAAACTGTGTATATAAAGTGATCTGAAAAACCTCTCAACCAATGAGAGCTGTTGAACACAGTGATAGAATATTAGGCACTAATTTAGGTCTATTACACTCCGTGTTTGTAAAGCACCTGTTAGATGCCAAAACCATTAATGAGAATTGGCACGTAAGATCTTACATATATGTGTAGAGTGCATAAAGATGTATGCAAACTAAGTGAAAAAGGAGTAAAAATTCCAAACCAAAAAAAGATATTAGATATATATGTGACTGCTTGTCACAGGACAAGTGCTTTGAAAACATTTGTTTTATCTATAACGTGAACAACTGTGTATAACACGTGTATGGTGCATCCAAAATAAGGATGCTGTAATAGAATGAAGAGCAAAACAAAACAAAACAAAACACAACAAGGCCCTCAAAATGCATGAATAGTGTAAGTTGAAAATAGTAGAAACTGGTCGGAACCAAAAAGAGGTGAGCTGTACATAAATCTTAATATTGGCATTGAATGCATGATAAATCAAATAGATATAAATATGAATGTAAATATCTAAAATAATAAAAAATGCAAAAGATGAAAACAATAATAATAATAATGATTCTTTTTGTGTACAAAAACCTAGATGTTCCAAAAACTAAAATTAATGCAACTAAATACTAAACATAAAACCACAATGAGTTAATGTTGTTGAGATGTATATTAAAAATATGTGTGTAATTGTTATTAAACTATAGATAAAACGTGTTCATCCTATGTAACCATTCTGCATATCTATTTGAGGAGGGAAAAGATTATTAAAATATATGTGTTGATCAATATATGTGTCTGGTATTGATACTATAAGACATAAATTATACTAACCTCCAAAAAGGCATGCAGATGTAATGGATGAATATGGAGGCGAACCCTACTAGCAATGTACATACATATATATGATTGAATCGAAACACACGCATATATTATTTTATATATATGTGCAAGTTATCATTTACTTGTTCTATTTAATGAAATTCAAGTTTGATTAAATTATTTAATTCTCATTTAATTTTGTTTTTATTTTTATGTTTTATTGTGTCTTTTTTATTTGTTTTTCATTATTGTTTATTATTTTGGATTTGAACACGCACACAAACACTGTATATATGAACTTTTTTAGTTTATAACATGCCTATCCGGTGGCAAAATGTGTCAAAAATATATATACAATATTGTGTGTGTTCAATAGCTGAATCAGCTATAACCAAAGCCATGTTGGAAAAACAAGAAAAAAAGAGAAGAAAAGATTCCACTGTATATGAGGATTATGGGTGGACGAACAGCTACAACCATTGGTTTTGGATCTGCCGGGCCACATCCGTGACACTAATCACTTACTTACCAATTTAAAAGATATAACATGGCAAGACAATTACCAGTGGATTTCTTGTGATGTCTCTAATCTATATTCTTCTATACCACATATTCTGGGATTACAAGCCGTATCTTTCTTTTTACAGCTATCAGGACGTTTTTCTCCTACATTGCAGGAATTCATTATTATGTGTTTGGAATATCTTTTAACTCACAATTTTTTTATGTTTGATGGGGAGTACTACCTCCAAAAATGCGGGGCCTCCATGGGCGCCAAATTCTCGCCGTCTCTAGCAAATCTCTATATGGGATGGTGGGAGAGGCTCCGCATTTTTGGACCTGGTAGTCCCCGTCGGAAGGATACCATATTTTTCTGCAGGTATATAGACGACCTCTTGTTCATTGTTAACAACCCTTGCGAAGATCTCCAATCATGGTTAGCATACATGAATGACAACTCACTCAATCTACATTTCACGGGTATTTTAGATACAAAAACTATAGATTTCTTGGACATAAGGCTCACCAGTGAAAACAACATGATCATTTCCAATCTATATAGGAAGCCTAGTGCAGGCAACACTCAAAAAAATCCACCCATGTACATAAACGTGGCAGGGCAAAAAATATGAGTGTAAATCAATATAACAACAGAAACAATAGGGTAGACAACTTTGTTCCTACCTTTTCTACCCCATACAGTATGGAATATCATAAAGTAAAACATATAGTTACAAAATACCTCCCGATTCTGTCACACGATCCAATATATGGTGAAATTCTTAAAAAAGGGATCCGTACAGTATCCAGGAGGGCACCTTCTCTAGGCAGTCTTTTGTCACCCAGCCTTTTTTCCACCAAAAATACCTCCGCGAATTGGCTTTCGTTCAAAGGCACTTTTAAATGTGGCGGTCATAATTGTGTTTACTGCCCATTTATACAGAGGGGTGACACTGTCACCTCTAAGTCTACAGGAAAAATCCACAAGCTGCACTCTTTCATTAATTGTAACACACGATATGTTGTCTATGTTATCACATGCAACTTGTGTTCAATCCAATATGTAGGCAGGACAACCAGGAGACTAAAAGATCGTTTATACGATCATCTCTATGATATCGACAAAAAACACACAACAAATGTAGCGCGACACTGGAATGTAGCTCATAACAAGGACACTTCCAGTTTAGTTATACAAGGCCTAGAGTAAATTGCAAGACCTTTGAGAGGAGGCGATAAGTTTAACCTCCTGTGCAGACAAGAAGTGCGGTGGATTTTTATTTTAAATACCAGACGACCTTCAGGATTGAATTTTGAGTGGGACATTTCCCACTTTTATTAACTCATTAATCTATCATATTCTGGTCCTCTCCTTTCTTTTTTTTTTTTTTCCACCGCACTCGCTGTCTGCTGCAGCCACCTTTTTCATCTAAGGTGTTTATTCTTGCATACAAGACTCATTGCACATTCTATAGTTTACAGCATTTAAATGCCATACCATTTTCATATACTTATGACATTATGCACATGACAGTCATATAGATTGTGGTCATGGCATTTTTATCCTGTTACTTTGTTGTCTTGGAGCTCACTGCATCACCCGATTGGAGTGATGAGGCCCATGTGTGGATTTCTTTCCGCACCTGGACTCCACCTTTGAATCCATGCCCTGCTCAAGAAACTCTCATTCAATCAAGTACAAAATTGAACCATATTAAAATTGAGAATTAAAATATTGGTACCAATTAATTGATTTATTAACACAGGACATTACCCTTGCTTAAGTTTCTCTTTCTGTTGTTTTCCATTTTTTGCCTAATCCTCATATACAGTGGAATCTTTTCTTCTCTTTTTTTTTTGCTTTTCCAACATGGCTTTGGTTATAGCTGATTCAGCTATTGAACACACACAATATTGTATATATATTTTTGACACATTTTGCCACCGGATAGGCATGTTATAAACTAAAAAAGTTCATATATACAGTGTTTGTGTGCGTGTTCAAATCCAAAATAATAAACAATAATGAAAAACAAATAAAAAAGACACAATAAAACATAAAAATAAAAACAAAATTAAATGAGAATTAAATAATTTAATCAAACTTGAATTTCATTAAATAGAACAAGTAAATGATAACTTGCACATATATATAAAATAATATATGCGTGTGTTTCGATTCAATCATATATATGTATGTACATTGCTAGTAGGGTTCGCCTCCATATTCATCCATTACATCTGCATGCCTTTTTGGAGGTTAGTATAATTTATGTCTTATAGTATCAATACCAGACACATATATTGATCAACACATATATTTTAATAATCTTTTCCCTCCTCAAATAGATATGCAGAATGGTTACATAGGATGAACACGTTTTATCTATAGTTTAATAACAATTACACACATATTTTTAATATACATCTCAACAACATTAACTCATTGTGGTTTTATGTTTAGTATTTAGTTGCATTAATTTTAGTTTTTGGAACATCTAGGTTTTTGTACACAAAAAGAATCATTATTATTATTATTGTTTTCATCTTTTGCATTTTTTATTATTTTAGATATTTACATTCATATTTATATCTATTTGATTTATCATGCATTCAATGCCAATATTAAGATTTATGTACAGCTCACCTCTTTTTGGTTCCGACCAGTTTCTACTATTTTCAACTTACACTATTCATGCATTTTGAGGGCCTTGTTGTGTTTTGTTTTGTTTTGTTTTGCTCTTCATTCTATTACAGCATCCTTATTTTGGATGCACCATACACGTGTTATACACAGTTGTTCACGTTATAGATAAAACAAATGTTTTCAAAGCACTTGTCCTGTGACAAGCAGTCACATATATATCTAATATCTTTTTTTGGTTTGGAATTTTTACTCCTTTTTCACTTAGTTTGCATACATCTTTATGCACTCTACACATATATGTAAGATCTTACGTGCCAATTCTCATTAATGGTTTTGGCATCTAACAGGTGCTTTACAAACACGGAGTGTAATAGACCTAAATTAGTGCCTAATATTCTATCACTGTGTTCAACAGCTCTCATTGGTTGAGAGGTTTTTCAGATCACTTTATATACACAGTTTTGGTCATTTACACTTTAGCTATGAGTAAGCATCACACCCTGATGTGAAACGCGTTAGCTGTCACCCTGCATGTCCCTTCACTTTTGATTGTTTTTGGATGGATTGTTTATTTATTTCTTTTTTGGAAAAAAATGTTGGCATTTTAATTTTCTTCATTAAATAATACGTTTAACCAGAGTGCGGCAGTCCAGATTACTTCTTCTCCTCAAGCATCACCTTAAAGGTGACGTGACTGAACAATGTAACATGTAAATTGAACAATGAATGATATTCTTTGAGCCTCTAGGTAATAAATGATGTTACACTCTATTCCTTGGTATTACACACAAGAGAATTCAATAGCAGTTCATAAATGGCATAAAGTCCCCAGAAAAAAGAATAAAGTGAAAAAGGGTTCAATCTCTTCAAAATTGAATTCGTGACTTCAAAACTGAAACACCATGGAAGAAGTGCTGATACGACAGAAAGGAATCCACCACCTTATCTTTCTCAGGCTGCTTACCAGAAATCCTGATCCCTGAGAGAGATCAGTCTGAGTAGATGGCTATTATCCCCGCCAGGGTCTCTAATTGGCTCTCTCTGTACTTATGTTCCTCTAGGCTTCAGTCTGTAATCCCCAGATTTCTCCACGAATCACATTTAGGGTGAAAAAGAAAGCCCCATAGCGTAAGCCAATATTATAAAACGTTTATTAAAATAAAAAGATGCACTTACAGCATGTTGAATAAAAAACAGCAGTGGTTGTGTATAAGGCCGGCCGGCTCTCACTACCCGTTGCTTCCGGGATTCGTATTGTGGTGACGTCAGCACGCCGTTCCTCCCCTTAGAGACCCTGGCGGGGATAATAGCCATCTACTCAGACTGAGTAGACATGCCTATTGGTCCACCAAACCCATCTACCACATGCCCATGTATTCTGCCGTAATGCCCAGGTCCCAATGTGAGATGATAATGAGATTCTTTCATTTTAATGACAACACCCAGTGCCCTCCCCGCAATCATCCAGATTCCGATAAGCTATATAAAATTCGCCCACTGATAAATTTCCCTTCCAATCGATTTGCAGAACTCTATGTCCCCGAGAAGCATATATGTGTGGAAGAGTCCCTGGTACCCTTTTCAGGCCGGCTAGGAATAAAACAATATATTCCTAGCAAAAAAGCCAAATACGGAGTAAAATTTTGCAAGCTCTGTAAAGGAGTCACGGGATATCTTTATGCGTTCCACATATATGAAGGAAGAGATTCCCAGCTCCAGTCCCCTGAGTACCCGGCCTACATGGGCACAGCTGGAATAATTGTATGGGACCTGGCTTACCCACTTCTGAAAAAAGGATATCATATATACCTTGACAACTTTTATACCAGCCTGCCCCTTTTCAAACACTTATACATCGAAAAAACCCTGGCCTGTGGAACCTCCAGAAAAAATAGGAAGGGCTTCCCACAATAAATAGTAAACAAAAAGCTGCGAAGCGGGGAAAGAGCAACAATGAGGTGCAAGAAAGTGCTGGCCTTGAGGTGGAAGGATAACAGGAACGTGCACATAATGTCCACCATTCACGATGACACTACAGTTGTAGTTCAGCGGAGATGAGGTCCCATTGAAAAGCCGACATGTGTCCAAGATTATAATCTCTACATGGGGGGGGTGGATTTCAATGACCAAATGATTCAGCCCTATTTGTCAATAAGGAGGCCCCGATTCTGGTACAAGAAGGTAGCAATTTATCTCATCCATTTGGCCATTTATAATTCCTACATAGTCTACACCAAATACACAGAAAGCCCGCCCCGCCCCCTTCCTAAAATTCTCAGATGAATTAGTCACGTCCCTCATCTATCAACAAAGACCCCCCCCCCCCCCCAGAAAACCTTCACTCTGATGCCGTTAGCCGACTTCATGAACGCCACTTCCCATACAACATCCCACCATCCGAAGCAGGCCGAAGACGGCAAAAAAGATGTCGCGTGTGCAGCAAAGGAGGATTTCGAAAATATACCAGCTACCATTGTCCCCAGTGTCCCTCCCAACCTGGCCTTTGCATTGGTGAATGCTTCGAACTTTATCATACATCCCTAAAATATTAGCCCATATTTTTAACCATTTTCCCCCCCATTTTCATCATCTGTGCTGACCATTTTCCATGCTTCCCCAAATAACCATGCCACTGCCTTCCACGTGAACTGACCCTGGCCTGCTTTTTGACTATGCCTCTGCCTACCGTTTGGACGGCTTCCACGTGAACTGACCCTGGCCTGTTTTGTGACTATGCTTCTGCCTACCGCTTGGACTGCTTGCACGTGAACTGACCCTGGCCTGTTTTATGGACTATGCTTTTGCCTACCGCTTGGACTGATCTGTTGCCCTGCTACTGTAGTACAGAGGGGTCTTACATATGTAACAATATGTAATGTAACAATTTTTTTTTGTTTTCTCCGGGTTTCGTAATTTCCGGATTAGGGTCTGGAGTGTTCATAGAGATTTCGGTGGGTCAAAGCCTCTACCTCTGTGCACAGGTCTTACCCGATTGCGGCCCTCAGCCTGCTGCTGACTTACTGCCATCATGCCTTTTCGAAGCCTCTACCTCTGTGCACAGGTCTTACCCGATTGCGGCCCTCAGCCAGCTGCTGACTTACTGCCATCATGCCTTTGCCTGCCGCATGAACGGACCACACCACACCACACCACTGCCTGCTACCTGGACTATGCAAATAATTAGCTGTAGCAAGAGGTAGTTGTAACGGCACCCCAAATACGAAAGGGGGTAATGACGTTTAGATATCTTCCCTCTCCTGGACACAACTTCCCTGTCGATCCTCCACAGCCAGAAGACCACTTCCCATAGGAAATAATCCTTCCAAAGAACGAGACAACACGCTCTGTATCTTCCTAGGATCGAATGAATTTATTGAGAAAAACATTGTAACTTTTATACCCATCCAATACTGCATTAACCTAAAATGAACAATGGTCCAGCTCCACCCACAACATAACAAGACTCAATACACATTATTTTGCCACCTCCTAAAAGACAACAGGTTAGCTTTTGTCTCCCAATACCCATCAGACCCAATTTACATGAGTCAATTAGCTACAGCTGCTGTCTCAGACCCATGATCTGCAATACACATCTCACAATGAAAAGATTTGTAGCCTGTCTGAGTACAATTACACATAAGTATAGACTTAATTAACACAATGAAAGATCCTTAGACGCCATCCTAGATTCATTTACATCACACAGGCAGGTAACACATCTCCCAATTAACCTGTTGAGTTCAGGGTAAGTAAATAGTCCTTTACAGATATCCTTGGGAATATGGTGGATAAATAGTACAGACCCATTTTAGGTAGTTCAAGATATATTTCTTAATGTCCATTATTTCCTGGCTCACCCTGTGTCCAAAGTGACCCTCCTGTCACAGTAGTATGTTAATGAAGGGCTGGAGAGCGGTACAATAATGAGTGTCTGCAGGTAATAGTGTACCAGGACCAATATTATGGCTGTGCTGGCGGTCTCTGCCTGAACAATTTCTACGGACAAATGCTTTGGCTGTGCTGACAATATCCTTGTGCTGACCATAGACAATATTCCTGCCTGCTGCCTGGATAATTACTATTGCTGTCGCTAAGCACATCCCTGACTGCTGCCTGAACCAGTGCTCTCTTCTGTGGACACTACTAAAAGCACAGGTAATACTTTTTTTTTTACCCTTTCCGCAATATAATTTATTTTGGATTGTAATTCTTGGTATGTACATGCTATGTGTTAGAAATATGAAGGGGCTTCAAAAATGATAGGTTGCCAGGAAATTATATATGTAATGTAGGCTCCTAGAACGCCTGATGGTGCTACTTGGATGTTGGGCCTCTGTATGTGGCAAGGCTGTGTAAAAGTCTCAGACATATGGTATCCCCATACTCAGGAGTAGCAGAATGGATTTTGGGGTGTCATTCTTGCTATGTATTTGCTATGTGTTGGAAATATCTTATAAATGGACAACTTTGTGTAAAAAAAAAAATGCGTTTTCATTTTTTTTCCACATTTTCCAAAAACCTCTGGAAACAAAATAACGGTTCAAAAGACTCATTATGCCTCAGAGATTATACGTTGGGGTGTTTTCTTTCCAAAATGGTGTCATTTTGTGGGCAATTCCATTGTCCTGGTGCTCCAGGGCCTTCAAAAGTGTAATAGGTGGTTGAGAAATGAGATGTGCAATTTATGCTCGTAGATCGCCTGATGGTGCTACTTCAATGTTGGGCCTTTGTATGTGGCCAGGCTGTGTAAAAGTCCCACACGTGGTATCCCCATACTCCGGAGGAGTAGCAGAATGTATTTTGGGGTGTAATTTGTTGTATGCATATGCTCTGTGAGAGAAATAACCAGTTAATATGACAATTTTGTAAAAAAAAATAAAAATATTCTAATTGCAAAGAATTGTGGGGAAAAATTACAACTTAAAAAAACTCACCATGCTACTTACTTAATACCTTTGAATGTCTACTTTCTAAAAAGGGGTAATTTGGGGGGTATTTGTACTTTTCTGACTTGTTAGTATCGCAAGAAATTAGTTAGGCCGTCAGGTGTGATAAGATTGATCAATTTTCAGGGATTTGCATCATAGTTTGTAGACTTTATAACTTTGACAAAGACCAAATAATATACACTAATTTGGGTTATTTTTACCAAAGATCTGTAGCAGTATAAATTTTGGCCAAAATTTAAGAAGAAAAATTACTAAATTGCTAAATTTTATGACAGAAACAAAGAAAAAAAATTTTTTCACAAAATTTATGTTTTATTTTTAATTTATAGCACAAAAAATAAAAAACCCACTAGTGATTATATACCGCCAAAAGAAAGCTCTATTTGTGTGAAAAAAAGGACGCAAATTTAATTTGGGTACTTGGGTAATTTGGGTACAGTGTTGCATGACTGAGTAATTGTCATTCAAAGTGTGAGAGCACCGAAAGCTGAAAATTGGTCTGGGTAAGAAGGGGGTTTAAGTGCCCTGTATTGAAGTGGTTAAATAGAATACATATTTACCTAAATTTATGAAGAAAATAGATTTTTTTTATTTTTCTAATTGGATATGTTTTATAGCAGAAGTAAAAAATATTGTTTTTGACACATTGACATATAAAATATAATATAAATAATATATTAGTATACTACACTAGTAAACACAATTTTGGGAGGAAATAACGAGGGCGGGAGGGGGGGATAAAGAGGGGGAGGGGAAAGGGAATATTAGGATTAGAATAATAATAATAGACACAAAGGGAGGCGGGGGTCACATTAGAGGTGTAGGGGGTACGGAGATGGCATGGTTCCAGAAATAGAAGTTAAATAATAATATATAAGGATGTAAAGGAAAAAGCCTCTGGAGGGGGCCGGGGATGCAAGGAGGGGGGAGGGCAGGGAGGGGGGATTCCCTGTATTACGGAGAGGGGGTGGAGAGGGGAACGGAAGGTAGAGATATCATTAGAGGTGTCTTTCCCCTCTAAGGTGATAGAGGTGTGGAATATAGAAGGGGGACATTATTTGGAGAAATAAAGTAATAATTGGTTATATGATATATAATATGAATGTTTCCATGAGTTGGGATGGATGGAATGTGTATAGACAATATATAAAGATAATATATTATATATGGTTAAAATAAAGATGGGTACAACATGGAAATCTAATAGAAATGTCAGGAAAACAGACTAATTGGTAAGGTGTTATTACCTAGGTGGAGAGATATAGCCTCATGAAGTAGTAAGTGTTTAATATTACTGGGGAAGTAAATAAATGGGTATGTTGAGGGGGGAACGAAATGTATAAAAATATTACAGAGATTGAGAGGGTGGATAGATATACCCAAACAAAAGGAGTAGATTTATATCTTAGAAATGGACTGGACAAGGAAGGGATAGGAGATAGGTGATGAGACAAAATAGAGGAGAAGGAAGGGGCTGCATTAGAGGGTTAAATAAGGTAAGAGGGACTGGAGGGGCGGGTGGAGGAGCTCAGCCACTCATACCATTGTGGACCAATACCCCAATCTCAGTATCTACGGGAAAATAGAATTCCTAAGTAGGTGCCGCTGAATAGTCCCCCGACCCTTGACCCCTTTTTTTATTTTATTTCCTTTTTTTTTTGTTTGGCAGTTGGTGTGGACTTCTGTGTTAGGTATCTTCTGGGTTGTAGAAGATGGATAGAATACGGGTTACGTCACTAAATGTGAGAGGGCTTAATATCCCCGAAAAACGTAAGATGTTATTGAATGATCTAAAACATTTAAACACTGATGTAGGATTTATACAGGAGACACATTTTAAAGGAAGGTGCCTTCCCCTACCTCCAAAACAGATATTTTCCAAATGTATATCAGGCTTCGAATCAAGAGGCCAAAACTAAAGGAGTGGCTATTCTAATTTCAAACAGAATACCATGGACACTTAAGCATAAATGCTTGGATCCAGGGGGAAGATATATTTTTCTTAAAGGAGCTATAGGTAGGGAGAAGGTAACTCTAGCCACCATTTACGTACTAAACGTGCCCCTAGATCCAAAAGTAGATACATCTGGGGGTGCCTCATCGGTACCCAGTGGAACTAGACTACGGATCCTGCGGAAGTTACATGAATTTCAATTGGTAGATGGGTGGCGTATTATACATCCAGAGGAGAGGGATTATACTTACTTTTCAAATCCCCATCAAACATACTCTCGAATAGATCTTTTTCTGGTACCCCATCAGTTACTTCAGTGGGTACAAGATATATCAATAGGAAATATAACATGGACTGATCACACACCAGTTACGATGGAGTTAAATTTAAAGGGGGGGATCCAATCGACAGATTGGAGACGGCGCTTAAATGAAAGTTTATTACAGATCCCCTAAATTACAGAAGACTTGATTAATGAAATTAAGTGATATTTCCAGATAAACGACAATGATGAGAGCAATCCGGGTATAGTATGGGAGGCCCATAAAGCAGTAATTCGAGGTATTTTAATTAAACTTGGATCCCGAGTGAAAAAGGCTAGAGAAGAATAAATAAAATAATTATTAGAAAAGATACAGGGACTACCACTAGAGACACAACACAAAAAAGAGAACAGAAATAAGTGTAGGGATAGAATTAGCACATTTGAGAAGACAAATAGCAGACCTCCTTAGATATAAGGCTGAAGCGATTTTACAGTATGGGAGGACAGAGTATGACTCAGGAGACAAATGTGGCAAACGTCTAGTAAAATTTTTTAAAAAAACAACAGATACGGTCATATATACCAATCACTAAAACAAAAGCAGATCAGGTGCATGCGCAGGGACTCAGGGACGGACGTGTGCTGACCGAGCTCCTGACACCCCGACCCACCGGAGCAAATAGCAGCGCAGGCAGCGAGGTCCGAGAGCCAGGACCAGATCCACAGGAGACCCGGGGAGGTGATAAATCGGAGGGCGCAGGGCCTGCCACGAAAGGGACAGTTTAAGCACTCTACAGCCCAGAGGAGAGCGGGGCCTTCTCCCAAAGCACAGCCGCGATCCAAGATGGCGCCCGGCAAGCCAGACACACGAGGCAGCACAGCAGCTAAGTCGGATGGTACATCGCAGAGAGGGGGCAAACAACTCAATCCGGAGCCATCCAGTGACCCTTTTTCGTCCCAATCCTCAGGAGAGGGGGAAGCTGTCCAGCGGGGTGAGTCACCTTTGCATTCTTTATCCCCTGCTATGTATACTGACGGCCAGGAATCAGTGAACTCCCCTGCTTCCTCCATAGACAGAAATATGGTAGATCTTACTGAGGCCCTCTTTAGCCGGTCTAGCCAGGACTTACCACCTCCCCAGCTGGCACATTACTCCCCAGACGCTATACTGCTGGGTCGGTTCTCCACCATGCTGCAGCAGGAACTCTCTAAGGCCTGCACACTGATTACCACAGACCTCAAAAAGGATATCTACAGCCTGGGCGAACGTTTTGAGCATATTGAAACCAAAGTGGATGGTACTATTAAAAAAGTCAATCAGAACTCTGCCATGGTCACAGACCTTCAAGACAGATTGGAGGAAGCGTTCATGAAAATCGAAGATTTGGAGAATCGCTCACGTAGATACAATTTACGCATCCGTGGACTCCCTGAAACTCACGCAGATTTGGAGGGGGCTATAAAAGACCTAATGAAAACCCTCATTCCTGACATTACGGCTCCCCAAATGGAAGTTGATCGCATTCACCGAGCACTAACAGCCCCAAGATCTGACGGATTGCCACGCGACATTATTGTCAAGCCGCATTACTTTCGCGTCAAAGAAAAGATGATGTTTGCAGCCCGTAATAGACCGGACTTATCGCTGTTTGGAGCTCCAATACAGCTCTTCACAGACCTGGCCCCGTCAACAGTCCAAAAACGCAGAACCCTGCGACCACTACTACAGCAACTTATGGATAAGCAGATCAAATACAGATGGGCGTTCCCATTTAAGTTGTCCTTCACCTATAAGGGAAAGTCCCACTCATTTTCCACGTTCCAGGCAGGGGAGGCCCTGCTGCTCGAACTTGGTATCATCACTCAGGACTCTCCGACTTCGTCTCCCCCACGCCGGGATAACCGCCCCCTTTCGCCGATGTGGCAGGAACGCACGCGCTCTCAGGCCAGAAATACTCGCCGGAACACTTGAGCTTTGTTGCCATTTTTCTGCCCTTTCCTGGGACCTGCTGGTTTTTGGTCGCTTTGGTCTGGCCTGGGCTCATGATGGACTATGAGCCGGAGGGGGCCATCATACCTGTGCGCTGTTCAACTAAGTTACCTGGCTTTTATGACTGTTAGAAGGTTAATCTTTTGCCTCATAGAACCCCACCTTGTTTGCCAGAACCACAATATTCTTGAGACTGGGGCTTTTACCTGGCACAATATGTAGATCCCACGCTGGGTTGTGACTCGGTGGCAGGAACGACCGATGGGGACCCTTCCTGCCCTTGAGACATCACCCCAGGGAACATGTTCTACTACAGATAACCTGTTATGTCATGCTGTGTCGACTGGTTTATGTTATTTTTGATTGACCTCGTATGACCTGTTTAATTAACGCTTATTCGAGTTGGGTCGGGGTGGCTACACATGCCACCCAATTGCGAGACTACCTATTCTCTGACGAGGATGGTACCCTTGCACCTAATGTGCTGGATTTTGTCTCCGGCGGGGGTTGTTCCCCATGCTTTCATATATCAGTTAAAAATATTTTATTCTCGTTGTCTGGGCCTAAGGCCCACAAGTGTTTTTCTTTGTCTTGCTGCTTTTCTAACATCTTTTCTTTTCCTCTTTTCCCCCTTTCTCTTGCGAGCCTTGATTTGGCACCCTCCCCCCGTATCAAGGTCCGAAGGGTCATGGAGGCTGAAAGTCTTCACTCCAGTAGCGCCGGCCACCCCATTGACAACGCAAGGTAAGAGTGCTCTGCCCTACCACGATGGCCATGACATACAACACTGACTACTCCATAGTTAGCCACAATATACATGGTTTTAATTCCCCTGCCAAGAGGACTAAAGCATTCCAGTTCTATCACAAGCAAAGGGCTGATGTCCTTCTCTTACAAGAGACCCATTTTTCACACACCTCAGCTCCTCGTTACCTCAGTGCGAAGTATCCGCAGTATTATCTTGCAGGGGGCCGGGAGAAAAAGGGGGGTAGCCATCTGTTTTTCGAAACGGACTCCCTTCGTCCCTGTTACTGTTGTTAAAGATAAGGGGGTAGATATATTATGGCAGTGGGGCGGCTCCACGACCGAGAGGTTTCCTTTATATCATATTATGCCCCAAACACTGGACAGACAGAATTCTTTAGCAAAATGCTTCCAATTCTGTTGCCCAAGGTCCAGGGTCAGGTGGTAATGGGGGGTGATAGCAATATTTCCTTGGATAGGATTATGGATAAGTCTGACTCCTCTAAACCAATTTTGAAACACCCACCGACCGGGAGCAGCAAAGTGGCGCGCTTATTTCACTTCCACGATCTTATCGATAGCTGGCGTGAAAATAACCCCACGGTCAGAGACTTTACGTACTTTTCGCAGGTACATCATACTTATTCTAGGATAGATCATCTTTTAGTACGCACGCCTTTACTTCCATTTATTAAGACAGTCAAAATTTTGTCTACCCCTTGGTCGGACCATTCCCCGATCAAACTCTCTATCACAGGACTGTGGACCAAATCGAAACCCTCCCCGTGGAGACTCAATGTGAGTCTGCTGAACGACCCTATAATCTTTTTGGAAATACAAAAGGAAATACGAGAGTACTTTAGACTTAATAAAGCTGCAGACACGTCCCCTGCGATGAACTGGGTGGCTCACAAAGCTCGGGGCATTCTATTACAAGTGGCAACTAGAGTGAAACGGGACAGGGAACAGATGATTAAGAAACTGGAGACTAAATTAGAGGACTTAATGAACGAACAGCATGGGAATCCCCGGATAGATATAAAAGGCACAAAATCGATGAAGCCAGACTAGCTCTTAATCTTAGTCTGACTACGCAAGTGGAGAAGCATATCTGTTGGTCCAAACATAGGTTCTACACTATGGGGGACAAACCGACCACAATGCTAGCCAGAAAACTGGTCCCTCGACCATATACGCCGACTTTACCTAAATTGAGATTGTCCACGGGCCTTACCACCCAAAACCCTGAAAAGATTATTGGGGAATTTCATAAGTTCTACGCTAAGCTGTATGGGGCTCAAAATACGTTTGATCCATTTGGAGCAGACGCGTTCTTCCACAACTTACAGCTGCCCACACTGACACAGGCCCACGCGGAACTGATGGACGGAGCCTTTACGGAAATAGAAGTCAAGGCCGCAATCAAAACACTGCATCCTACTAAAGCTCCGGGGCCGGATGGCTTCCCGGGCCACTATTATAGGAAGTATCAAGATCTCCTCACCCCTCACTTATGCTCCTACTTTAACGACCTGAGGAGTGGTGGTGGGCTTCCCTGCCACGAAAATATGGCGTATATAAGTGTCATTCTGAAGCCGGGAAAGGATCACGGGGATTGCACCAATTACCGCCCGATTTCTCTAATCAATACGGATCTGAAAATCCTAACTAAAATATTGGCCCAAAGACTCAATACCTTTCTTGAGTGCTATATTCACCCTGATCAGGCTGGATTTGTCCCGAATAGACAGGCATCAGATCAAACACGTTGATTAATTAATCTCATCTCGGCAGTTCAGTCTGATTGGGACGGCATAGGACCCAGGAGGGGAATGTTGCTCTCATTGGACATCCAGAAGGCGTTTGATTCCATTTCCTGGGAATATCTATTTGACGTCCTTACTCGCTATGGATTTGGGGGGCGCTTTCTGGATCTCCTCCGCATATTATATGACTCCCCGAGCGCTTCACTAATGCTCAGGGGATATACTTCTCAATCATTTCCAATCTGCAGAGGAACTAGACAGGGATGCCCATTGTCACCGCTATTATTCGCGCTGGCGATAGAGCCACTTGCGATCAAAATTCGTTCAAGCAGAGATGTTCAGGGGATTTATTGCAGGGACTATGAACACAAATGCCTACTCTTTGCTGATGACCTATTGCTGACCTTGACTTCGCCAATTACATCCCTGCCCAACTTATATGCAATCTTGCAACCATTTTCTGTCATATCGGGGTTGACAATTAACCATAGTAAATATAGGGCGCTGAACGTGTCATTGTTGAGCTCCACGCAGACGACACTTGAGCAAACATTTCCATTTCAATGGGAATCAGATGCTCTTCCTTACTTAGGTATACATTTGACCTCATCTGTTGGCACGTTGTACAAAGGGAACTATCCTGCCCTTTTTAAGCGACTGACAGATGATTTGGCTAAGTGGCAGGTTCATCCACCGTCGTGGTTCGGCAGACTACACTCAATAAAAATGAATGTTCTACCCCGATTGTTATATTTTTCCCGTACCTTGCCAGTTTCCCTGACCCGAAACGACCTTCAACAATTTCAGAATAAGGTTCTGCAATTTATTTGGGGAGACAAGAGACCTAGGGTAAATAGGAGTACCCTGTATGTGTTAAAACGGAAGGGAGGCCTAGGCTTGCCTGATTTCTTGAAATATTTCTATGCTGCCCAGGTGGCACAACTCACTAGGTTCCATTCCCAACAGGCACCGGCCATGGAATCCCACTCCTGCCGTCCCACTCCCATTTCTCACATTTTTTGGCTCTCTATCAAAGAGCGACCTGCTGTATTATGCCCTACTTTATCATTGTCTTTGGAAATATGGGACAGACTATCCAGATCCCACAAATTTAAATCTCCTCATTCTCCACTGGCACCTCTACTACACAATAGAGCTTTCACCCCAGGTCTCACCCCCTGGCATTTGAGTGGTGGACCAATAAAGGTCTCCTACGCATAGCTGACCTATGTGATCGCAGGGGTATGCTACCTGAGAAGGTATTGACTGATAAGTATCTTATGCCTCCAGCAGAGAGTTTTAGATTTGCTCAGGTTTCACATTATATGCAAACCCTTGCTAGAAAGAATGACCTCGCAGCTCTAACTCCAATGGAGTATATGTGCCGTAATTATGATAAAATCAAAGGTCATCTGTCCGCTGTCTATTCGATATTGTTGAGCGCATCGACAAAGCTGAACTATATGGTCCACTGGGAGACTGATTTGAAGGAAACCCTGGAATTGGACGACTGGCATAGCATAGCAGAGACAGCCTCTCGGTCGCTCATCAATAATAGAGGCAAACTACAAGGTTCTGCTAAGGTGGTATATGGTGCCGGCCAGGCTGGCGACTTTTATATCAGGGGCAACCCCGTTTTGCTTGAGAGGTTGTGGCCAGGTCGGTACCACCTTTCATATATGGTGGACATGCCCCAAGGTTCGGAGGTTTTGGATCCGGGTAGATAATTTCATTTACTCCCTCACTCAGGTTAACCTGATTAAGTCAGCTAAACAAGCACTATTAGGGAGTGGAATAGTAGAGGCCTCCAAGAATTGCAGGCGACTCTTGACATTTATATTCATTTCAGCAAAGATAACCAATCGCTAGGAACTGGAAATCAGCGGCTCTGCCATTTGATCAGTTTAAAGGTAAATTGTCTTGGTTGATGCTGAACGAACAGTTGACGGCATTGGCTCAAGACAAAATGGAGCTCTTTCATAAAGTGTGGGACCCTTGGCTTCATTACCTCACTAGTGACCCCAGGATACCTCCAGCTTAATATTGTTTTTTCTTTAGGGGTGTCAGGGTGCTTGATCAGGGCTCCTTCCCTTCCTCTCCCTTTTTCCCTCTTCTCAACTATTCTTTTTTTGCTTTGTTTCCTTCCCCCCTATTTCCTTGCTTCTAATTTCTTATTGATTGTTATTTTTGGAGTCAGCCCCAGGCCTTAGAGGTCTGTACGACTCCCTGCTTTCACCGGTTTATAAGTTATTAAAAGGACCATTGTCGGTCTGAACTGCACTAAGAGTTGCCCGCGTAGGCTGGGGAGTCAAACCCCCCCGACAAGCAGATGGGGGACGGCTTCTCTGGGCGGATAGTTCACTAGTCGAAACCTGAGATGTCGGGGGGAGTTGGTGGTTCAGGGGTGCAGTAGTTTTCTGTAAGATATCCAAAAGTGCACTTACGCTCCAGCCCATGTTGGAGATTCTTCAGCAGATTTGTTTTTTGGGTACTATAACATGGGCCCCTGGGCGTAATGATCCTAACGACTTGAATCCCAGAGGCGGTAATATGACTGTACAGTGTCTTGATGTATATTTTATACTTTTTGCATGACAAAAACTTTAATAAAAATATTGAAACATAAAACAAAAGCAGATCAAAAACTCTAATTTCCAAAAGAAATAGCACAAGAATTTACAAAACAAAAAAAAACCCTTTGGAGGAGGGACTTCAACAGTGACTGAAAACACACAAGAGTATAACAAAAATATAAATTTAATGAATGAGTACAAAAATACAAAAGCCAATCTGACTAAAAAACACACATGAATAATGTACAAATCCAGAGAGCTACATAAATTGATAAGGAGAAAATTTGACATTTATGGTCAGACCCGACAGCTGTTTCGGTAAACCCTTCTTCGGGGGATTTGTAGACATAAAAGTCAGGAATTGTCTATGGAGAAACCGGTTCTGTTAAATATATAATCATAATACGAATTGATATTTAATTATGTACATGTACAAAAAATAAATAAAAATAATTTACAACAAGTAGATGTTTGCTTACATAGATTTCCAAAATTGGTTCGACATTCCATGCGTCAACTGGTCACATGCATTGTTGATGTTGTGAACATGGGGTGAAGAAAAATAATGCAACCCAAGAATGAGGGCTCCAATATTGAAAGAGTCCAGAGGACTTCAACGGGGGTCCCCAGATGATGACAGGCAGCTGACCTGAGGGAGACTCTATATGTATTGATGAGTCAGTATTCTAAAAGACATTGAAAAGGGGGTCGAGACAAAGGAGAGGGGGCAAATTAGCAAGCCCCTAATAATATATCTAAACCCCCTATCTTAGCCCAGACTGAAATCGGGTATAAAAATATCCAGTTTATATGAAAAAAAATTAAATATAACCTACCAGTATTATAGAACATCTCCAAGTCACTAAATAGAAGAGGAGATTAGGAACAACTTCACAGACAGAGGAAGTCCTCAGTTAAAGAAAAATGCATCAATTATGCACCGCTATAACAGTGAAGCGACTGTGTGAAAAGTTCCAATCTTCCCGTTCAAAAAAGAGAGTATCTAAAAAAAAATATAATGAAAAGAGGAGAT
Source organism: Rana muscosa (assembly GCA_029206835.1). NCBI lineage: Eukaryota > Metazoa > Chordata > Amphibia > Anura > Ranidae > Rana > Rana muscosa. The sequence continues at coordinate 894,595,826 of CM055117.1, read as the reverse complement.
GAGTACAATCGTGGGATATGGGATATCAAAGATACATAATCATATCCTGTACTGTCCTAGAAGGCTGTGTCTCAACAGAACGTAAAGAATACCTGTGTGGATCCTCAGTGTCCAAGCAGCTGCCGTGTCAAATGCCTCGTGTGGACCACTACTGGTCATCGAGGGCTTTAAATGGCGTCGAATCAATGGACGCGCATGCGTAAAAGAACGCAGTAAGACGCAAAAACGTAATAACGTCATTACGCCAAGCGTCACATAGATATGACGCATTCCGGATCAAAACAGGAAGGGGCGATGGATCGTGGGCGGAAGTAAGCTTATATAGAAAGGGCATTGATTATCTAGAAAATGTGCCTAAAAAACCCCTGCAAACATGGTACAAAATACGAGCTGACTTGGTTGCCAAGAATCTAAACAAGCAAAAAAGGAAGAAAAGGGGAGATACTAATTGGTAAAAATCGTGTATGTACATACTCAGATGGATCGCCGCACACAAAAGGTATAATTAGATACAATCTGTGTCAAACAAGGACCATATTATGATCAAGAGTGACAAACATTGATAATTCAATAAACGGGGGGGGGGGGGGACACATAGTCACTATGTGCATGGAATATAGCCTGCACCAATATGTCCCACCAAACAAAATAAACCATAGTTTTATGTATCAGCTATTAAATGCGTCAGCAGGAGTATATACATACACGAAGTGCCCCATATATAATCCCTCCCTATGTTAAAAAAATTATTGGGACAAAATCTAAATGACCAAGTCCGCAAAAAATGAAAAATAAAATATAAATATAAATAAACACGATCCAGAAATTATATGTGTCACCATCCGGGGGCCCCCCGCACGGTAAATGCCAGCCACCATCCTATAGTGATGGCAACTGGCCGATAACGCGCACCGACGCATTATTGCAAATTAATGCAAAAAAGAGGGGGGAAAAAAAGGATATGTCTAAAGGCCAAAAGGGATTGGTCATCAGGACACCTCACCCCCTGCATGCGCCGTGTGAAGGACAGAGGACCAAGCAAGAGCCCAAAAGAACAAATGCATATGAGGCGAAAACGCATAAAATGAAGAGGAAAAAAAAAAAAAAGGGGGGGGGGTCAAGCCAAAAATTATTATTATTGTGTGTGTGTGTGTATATATATATATATATATATATATTGTGAGGGGGTTAACTCGGTAGCGGGTGTGTGTGACCCCCTGGTTGGGCTCCCCACACAAAAACAGGGCCAGCAGACGGAGGTTGTGGTTTTCAAAATCAAAAGGTGCGGTTTATTTCTCTATGTACAGTGACAAAAACACAGCAAAGCCAAAAAGAAACATAAACAAAATAAATCCTGGTCAGTTTGACCTCTGACTAAACATGCAGGTTTCCTAAACTAACAACTGGGATCAGCCTGGTGCTGTCCTAGTCCCTAAGTCCCTGGTTTAGTAAAAGTCCAAACAAATAGCCACACAGGCTTTGCCTCACCGCACAGGGGTTCACTCTCCCTAGACAGTCCACACAGGTCTGGTTCCAGGCATGAGCTAACATCTAATGAAGCTGGGAGTTCTTATAGAGGCCTAAATGAGCTGACAAGGTTCAGCTGGTCTCCTCATCTCTGTCTGCACGACGCCCCACACTCTCCCTAGAGGTATGAGTCATCCATGAGCCCACTAGCCTTATACAACTCTCCACCTAGTTGTATAAGTCGGCGTAAAGCCTGAATCTGGGCGAAATATATCTACCCCCCTGGATGCAACCAGGTGACTTTACCTTCCTGCTGTCACATACCCCCCCCCTCTTGTTTTAACCTCGGGGTTGGAACACCAGCAATCAGGCATTCATGTACTCGAGACAAAGCATCCACATTCCCCATTTGAACGCCAGGGCGATGCTTTACTGTGAAGTTGAATTCCTGGAGGGCCAGGAACCACCTATTCACTCTTCTATTTGTTTCCTTGTTTTGAGCCATCCACTTTAACGGAGCGTGATCCGTAACCATGTCAAAGTGCCTACCTAGCAGGTAGTACCGAAGGGAATCTAGAGCCCACTTCACCGCTAAACACTCCTTTTCAACGGTGGCGTAATTTACCTCATGGGACTTCAACTTCCTGCTGAGGTAAATGACTGGGTGCTCTTCCCCGTTCCAGACCTGGGACAATACTGCTCCTAACCCCACATCTGATGCATCACTTTGTACGACAAAGTCTTTAGAGAAGTTGGGTGAGTACAACACTGGCTGGCTACATAAGGCTTGTTTCAAGAATTGGAATGCTGCCTCAGCCTCGGGGGTCCATTTAATCATGACCGACCCTTTCCCCTTCGTCAGGTTGGTTAGGGGCACAGCCTTAGAAGCAAAGTGGGGAATGAATCGCCGATAATACCCAGTGATTCCCAGAAAGGCTCGTACCTGCTTCTTGCTGTTGGGACGTGGCCAACTCTGGATGGCCTCGACTTTGTTGAGTTGGGGTTTTATTACTCCCCTCCCAATGGTGTACCCAAGATATTTGGCCTCCTCCTGCCCAATGGTACACTTCTTGGGGTTAGCCGTAAACCCCGCTTCCCGAACAGAGTCCAGGACTGCTTGCACTTTTGGCAGATGTGAGGCCCAATCTGTGCTATGGACAATTACGTCATCCAGGTAAGCCGCAGCATACTTCCGATGGGGCCTCAGCATCTGGTCCATTTTCCGCTGGAATGTGGCCGGCGCATTCTGTAACCCGAACGGCATTCTTTTATATTGGAACGCCCCGTCTGGGGTTACAAATGCGGTTTTCTCTTTGGCCGACTTGGCCAGGGGGATTTGCCAATACCCTTTTGTGAGGTCAAGAGTCGTCATGTATCGGGCTGTTCCCAGCCGGTCGATCAACTCATCTATACGTGGCATGGGGTAGGTGTCAAATTTTGTAACTTTGTTCAACTGACGAAAATCGTTACAAAATCGCCAGCTCCCATCCGGTTTAGGCACCAACACGATGGGACTAGACCAATCACTTTGGGACTCCTCTATCACCCCTAAGTTCAGCATTTTCTGTACTTCCTCCCGTATTGCCTCCCGTCGAGCCTCTGGGATCCGATAGGGTTTTAACTTCACCCTTTCACCGGGCGGGGTAATGATGTCATGCTCTACCCCAGATGTTTGTCCCGGCAGCTCAGAGAATACCTCCTTGTTGCGAAGCACAAACTCCTTAACCTCCTGTTGTTGGGGTTGTGACAAGGTGGCTGCTATTCCAACCTCAGGAATCACGCAACCAGTTTGAGCTGGTGACCAAGTGTCTGCGACTAGGGACTCTCTATCCCTCCAGGCTTTCAACAGATTAACGTGATAGATCTGTTCGGGCTTTCGCCTTCCTGGTTGTCTGACCTTGTAATTCACTTCGCTCACTTTTTCCATTATCTCGTAGGGGCCTTGCCATTTGGCAAGGAATTTACTTTCAACCGTAGGGACAAGTACCAATATCCTATCCCCCGGGGAAAAGGTACGGGTCTTGGCTCCACGGTTGTACATTCTCTGCTGTGCCAACTGCGCTTGGGCCAAATGTTCCTTCACGATGGGCATTACCTGTGCAATTCGATCTTGCATCAGGGCGACATGCTCAATCACACTCCTGTGGGGAGAACTCTCACTTTCCCAAGTTTCCTTGGCAATATCCAACAGCCCTCTTGGGTGTCTCCCATACAGTAACTCAAAGGGGGAGAATCCCGTAGAGGATTGGGGCACCTCCCTAATAGCAAACATCAAATAAGGAAGTAAACAGTCCCAATCCTTTCCATCTCTATCCACCACTTTCTTCAACATTTGTTTTAGGGTTTTGTTGAATCTTTCAACCAGCCCATCGGTTTTGGGGTGATACACAGACGTACGCAATTGCGTCACTTTGAACAATTTACACAGCTCTTTCATAACCCGGGACATAAAGGGTGTACCTTGGTCCGTAAGCAGTTCTTTACAAATACCCACCCGGCTAAAAACAAGAGATAGCTCTTTGGCTATGGTTTTGGCCGAGGTATTTCGGAGAGGGATCGCTTCTGGATAACGGGTGGCATAGTCCATTATAACTAATATGTACTGGTGCCCCCTAGCGGACTTGATTATAGGACCTACCAAATCCATGGCGATCCTCTCAAACGGGACCTCAATGATGGGTAGAGGGACCAGCGGGCTACGGAAATGTGGCATCGGGGCCAACCTCTGACACACAGGGCAGGAGGAACAATAATTTTCTACGTCCTTCATCACCCCCGGCCAATAGAATCTCTGTAATACCCTCTCTCGGGTTTTCTCTGTCCCCAGATGACCTCCAAGAATGTGCCCATGGGCCAACTCCAACACCAACTTCCTGTAAGGTTTGGGCACCACAAGCTGCTCAACGGTTTCTTCTGCCCTTTTTGCCACCCGATACAGTAGGTCCTTCTCTACGCTGAAGTATGGGTAAGTGCAGGTATTATCTGGGTTCACTAACTCACCATCTATTTTCACTACGTTTTCCCGTGCCTTTATTAGGGCGGGGTCTTTCAACTGTTCTGTGGCAAAGTTTTCCCTGTGAACCTCAAGATCAGAAAACTCCACAGACGGTAGGTTTTCGTCTGAGGAGGTGGGCTCCTCTCCAGTTTCTTGAGTCTCCCCTGCCAATACTGATAAGGGAAATTCCGGAGAGTCCTCACCACTCTCAGGGGAGTTCTGGCTATCACATTCCTGGTACATAGGGGCACCAGTGAGGGGCTCAGGATCATCCCACAGTTCCCAGAACTTCGGAAAATCCCTTCCCACAATGGCGTCATGCGGTAACTGAGATACTAAGCCCACTGGATGAGAGAGGGTACCTTTGGGGGTCTCGAAACACACTGTAGTCACTGGATACTCTCGGGTGTCCCCATGCACACAAATAACAGCTACCTTGCTATTCCCAGAGACCTCTGTTTTAACTAACTCAGCCTTTATCAGGGTCACAAGGCTACCTGAATCCAGCAATACCACAACATTTCTACCATTAACACACATTTTGCATAAATGTTTCTCAGTTCCTCGAATGGCAGTGCATGCGACTGTCGCACACAGCGACTGACGTCTGCCCGTCAGAAAGTCACACTGCATGGGTTCCTCCACAACCGGGCAATTGGCTGCAATATGTCCCGCTTGCCGGCAGCGGTAGCAAACGATCCTTCTTGCCGCCTCTTGAGCCGCTGATTTCCCAGGCTGTTCTCGCCAAACTTGGGGTAGAGCTCCCACCCTCTCACTCTCTCCACCCTCACCCCTTGGAATCCTCTTATCCGCCCCTGGGGATGGTCTGGTCTTAGGGTGGAAAGTCCGAGTGTCTCTGGAAGAGGCCGTCAGGTTCTCTGTAGCCAAGTATTTCTCCACACGATCCACAAGACCATCGGCCGTCTCTGGGTCTCCATGGCTTACCCACTTTTGGATGGCAGTAGGAAGAGCTCTCAAAAACCGATCCATTACAACACGTTCCACAATCTTTGGTGCGGACAAAGTCTCTGGCTGTAGCCACTTTCTGCTCAGGTGAATGAGATCATACATTTGAGACCTGGGGGGTTTTCCAAGCTGGAAAGTCCAGTTATGCACACGCTGAGCCCGGACAGCCTGGGTGACACCCAGCCTTGCCAATATTTCAGCTTTTAGCATCACATAGTCTTTTGCTTGGTTAGGCTCTAGGTCATAGTAAGCTTTCTGCGATTCACCAGTTAACAGAGGAGCCACCAGTCCAGCCCACTGCTCCTCAGGCCACTTTTCTCTTTCAGCGGTCCTTTCAAATGTGGTCAAAAATACCTCTGGATCATCCTCTCCAGTCATTTTTGTCAATAAACGACTCACCCCAAAGGACACGGTATTAGTGGGACGGCTTTCCTCACTGGTCTGCGGACGTTGCTGCATTACTGCTTCCATCTGTTGTTGTAGTCTCTGCTCTTGCTTCTGCAACAGGTCTATGAAGCAGGCCTCAGATTGCTGCTGGGCTCGTTGCTGAGCCTCCAGACTCTGTTGCAAAGTTGCGTTTGTCTGCTGCTGGGCTGCAAGGCTCCTTTGCAAACCTGCATTTGTCTGCTGTTGATTGGCATTTGCTAGAGCCAGCTGCTTCAGTATCTCCTCCATGCTGGCTTAAAAAAAACTGCACGCATTCTCCACCAACTGTGAGGGGGTTAACTCGGTAGCGGGTGTGTGTGACCCCCTGGTTGGGCTCCCCACACAAAAACAGGGCCAGCAGACGGAGGTTGTGGTTTTCAAAATCAAAAGGTGCGGTTTATTTCTCTATGTACAGTGACAAAAACACAGCAAAGCCAAAAAGAAACATAAACAAAATAAATCCTGGTCAGTTTGACCTCTGACTAAACATGCAGGTTTCCTAAACTAACAACTGGGATCAGCCTGGTGCTGTCCTAGTCCCTAAGTCCCTGGTTTAGTAAAAGTCCAAACAAATAGCCACACAGGCTTTGCCTCACCGCACAGGGGTTCACTCTCCCTAGACAGTCCACACAGGTCTGGTTCCAGGCATGAGCTAACATCTAATGAAGCTGGGAGTTCTTATAGAGGCCTAAATGAGCTGACAAGGTTCAGCTGGTCTCCTCATCTCTGTCTGCACGACGCCCCACACTCTCCCTAGAGGTATGAGTCATCCATGAGCCCACTAGCCTTATACAACTCTCCACCTAGTTGTATAAGTCGGCGTAAAGCCTGAATCTGGGCGAAATATATCTACCCCCCTGGATGCAACCAGGTGACTTTACCTTCCTGCTGTCACAATATATATATATACACACACACACACACACACACACAAAACAAAAAATTCTATATATACACATGTGATTTATCACTTATATACTAATGAGAAAACCTTGTATAGAAAGACCTTAGAAAGCAAATTCAAATAAGAAGGACATTTGTTCATATACATGAAGAGAAGGAAGAGGGGTGGGAGGGAGGAGGGAAAAGAAGAAGGAAAAAGGAGGGGTTCAAAAGTGGACAATTATATAAAATACAAAGCCAAAAAGGATCCCATAAATTGGGTATTAAACATTGAAAGAAAAAATTACTTATATCATTTAATTAAATGACCATACAGTACTGACAGTGTTATGTCATATTGCATATATTTCTACTCTTCCCAACCACCAGAGGGAAAGCCCTCAAGAAACGGACGATAACTTATGAGTTTGTTCAACCCTGGTGGTGTAGTGGCATTTAGAATGAAAATCCATCTAGTCTCTCTCTGTAAGAGTCCTGTTCCAGTCACCCCCTCTATTGCTGGGGTGTATCCTATCTAGAATTAAAAATTTAACTCTAGGGATTCTACTATTATGGGTATCTCTGATGTGTCGTCCCAGAGGGAGATCTGGGTCGCATTTCTTCATACACGTAATGTGCCTAGCCGCTTTTTTAAAGAATGGCTGTTTGGTTTTGCCAATGTAGAATGATCCACATTGGCATGAGAGTAGATAGACAACTCCTTCCGTTTTACAATTGGCGAAATGAGTAGCTTTGAAGATTTTTCCATTTGGTAATGTTCCTTTATTATCAATATTCATATACTGGCATAAGCTACAACCTCTGCATCGATATGTGCCAGGTCGTCTACAGGGATCAGCACGGAATTCACCCGTGTATTTTTTTTGTTTTGTCCATTCAATTAGGGATGTGGTGACTTAAAACATCTACAATTTTGCAAATGTTGGTTTCTTTTTTTCTCTTAGCACAAGAATTTGGGGAATATTACTCTTCTTTATATACCGTATTTATCGGCGTATAACACGCACTTTTTTCCCCTTAAAATCAGGGGAAAATCGTAGGTGCGTGTTATACGCCGATACCCACTGATCCCGGCGATCTCCGCTGACTGAGCGGAGCGCAGCGATCGCCGTCGAGATACACATAGCCGAGTGTACTCGGCTTTTCTCGGCTCTGCTCACAGTCACGCCCAGTCCTGCCATTGGACCTGTGATATGTCCATCATAGGGCGGGACTCGGCGTGACTGTGAGCGGAGCCGAGAAAAGCCTAGTATAGCCGAGTACACTCGGCTATGTGTATCTCGGCGGCGGCTCCGCCCAGTCCCTGCGTCTCTGCGTTCCCTGCGTTCTCGGCGGCGTTCGCCCCGCTCCGCCTAGTCTCTGCGGCGATCTCGGCGGCGCCAATTTTGAAAACTGGGGCAAGGCTGCACTTAGCAAAGGCTGCACTGGACACTGGGCAAAGCTACACTGGGCAAAGGCTGCACTGGACAAAGCTGCACTTGACACTGGGCAAAGGCTGCACTGGACACTGGGCAAAGCTGCACTGGACACTGGGCAAAGGCTGCACTGGACACTGGGCAAAGGCTGCACTGGGCAAAGGCTGCACTGGACACTGGGCAAAGGCTGCAATGGACACTGCTGACAAGGCTGCAACGGACACTGGTAAGGCTGCATTTAAATGTAAGTTTTTTTTTTTCCTTAAACTTCCCTCCTAAAAGGTTTTTTCCCTAAAATTCCCTCCTAAACTTGGGGTGCGTGTTATACGCCGGTGCGTGTTATACGCCGATAAATACGGTAATTTGCCAGAGATATCTGTTTCCCCTTTGTCACTTGAGAAATACGTGTCCTCCTCACGACTGTCTAGATTAACATCACCAGTCCGTAGGGAATTAGAGAGATCAATTACTATAGAGGAAGTGCAAACAATAATGAAAACAATAAAACATGGCAAAGCACCAGGCCCGGATGGGTTAACCCAGGGTTCGACAAAACCCGGGCGCCAGGTCGCAAATGCAACTAGAATTAGTGACCTGGAGCCTGAGGCAGCACAGCTGAGGTTTCCTGTGTCTCCGTGTGCCCCCCCCGCGATCACCCGATCTCGTCGGGCCGCGTTGGCCGGTAATTGAGGCCGCGGCTTTGCGGCCTTCTGCAGGCCTATGATTAATTCTGCAATCTGGCATCCTCTTGTGGTGGCCGTTGGTATGACAAGACAACCAGCAATGCTTGCCTGTTTCACCATCCGCCCATCTCCTTCCCTTTACTTAGACGTTAACCCCCAAACATTATATTTTTTATTCTAACACCCTAGAGAATAAAATGGCGGTAGTTGCAATACTTTCTGTCACACCGTATTTGCGCAGCGGTCTTAAAAGCAAACTTTGAGGAAAAAATACACGTTTTTTAGTTAAAAAATAAGACAACAGTAAAGTTAGCTGATTTTTTTTTATATTGTGAAAGATAATGTTAAGCCGAGTAAATTGATACCCAACATGTCACGCTTCAAAATTTCTTTCCGCTCGTGGAATGGCGACAAACTTTTACCCTTTAAAAGCTCCATAGGCGACATTTAAAAAAATTCTACAGGTTGTATGTTTTGAGTTACAGAGAATGTCTAGGGCTAGAATTACTGCTCTCGCTCTACCAATCGCGACGATACCTCACATGTGTGGTTTGAACACCGCTTTCATATGCGGGCGCTACTCACGTATGCGTTCGCTTCTGCACGCATCGGTCGTTAAAAAAAAAACCTGGCTCCTAACTTTTTTTAGCTGGCTCCTAGATTCCAAGCAAATTTGTCAATTCCTGGGTTAACCATACAATATTACAAAAGTTTTATTACACAACTGGGGCCATATATGAGAAGGGTGTTTAACAAAGTTGGACAAACAGTGGTGTTTTCAGTAGAGGCCGTAACAGCGCACATCACGGTCATTCCAAAGGAGGGGAAGGACCCAGCGAGCTGTAGTAGCTATAGACCAATATCCTTATTGAATGTGGATTTAAAAATCTTGACAAAGATTCTAGCATCTCGTATACAGTCTCATCTTTCAGAAATAGTACATCTTGACCAAGTAGGATTTATCCCGACAAGAGAGGCAAGAGATAGCACTATAAAAGTGTTAAATCTGATTTATTGGGTAAACCATAAGAAGATACCGAGTGTTTTTTTAAATACGGATGCAGAAAAGGCATTCAACAGAGTAAATTGGAAATTTATGTTTGAGGTCTTAAAACAGATGGGTTTAGGAGAGCGGATGGTCCAATGGATAGCAGGAGTGTATACAGGACCCCGTGCACTGGTAAAAGTAAACAGGGTTTACTCTAGGCCCTTTACTGTTACAAATGAAACCCGGCAGGGATGCCCCCTGTCGCCTCTTTTATTCGCTTTGACATTAGAACCACTGCTAAATAAGATTCAACAGAACCCGGATTTTGTGGGTATTGATGTGGGGGGAAAGGAATACAAAGTATCAGCATATGCGGATGATATGCTCTTCTCACTAGCAAGACCACAAATCTCGCTACCTAATTTAATGAAAGAAGTAGAATTATATGGGACTATGTCAAATCTAAAAATAAATTATGGTAAGTCAGAGGCGATGGGGGTGGAACTTCCGGATTCCGTAAAAAGTGGACTAGAACATAGCTTCAAGTTTAAATGTACAACTAAAGCATTGAATTATTTAGAAACACGAATGCCCCCAAATTTAATAGATATCTTTGAGTTAAACTTTGTACCATTACTTGAACATTATTGGAAGGCTGGAGTAAAGGAATACACTCATGGTTTGGGCGATGTAATATTTAAAAAATGAGTGTGGTGCCAAAATTCCTCTATCTTTTTCAAGCACTGCCGGTCAGAATATACATGTCTTATTTCAATCAAGTCCATGGCGTGTTTACTAAATTTATCTGGGCTAGTAAACGGCCAAGGATAAGCAGAGCATTGTTGACTTCACCTAAAATGGCTGGAGGAATATCGGCACCAAATATGTATAAATACTATCAGGCGGCCCAGCTTGGTAGGATAGTAGACTGGAGTAGACATGGGGATTATAAATTGTGGATTACTATGGAGCAGCAAATGTGCCCAGTTCCCCTAAATGGGGCTTTAACCACTTCTCTACTGGGCACTTAAACCCCCTTCCTGCCCAAGCCATTTTTCAGCTTTCAGCGCTGTTACAATTTGAATGACAATTGCGCGGTCGACGCTGTACCCAAACTAAATTTGCGTCCTTTTTTTCCCACAAATAGAGCTTTCTTTTGGTGGTACTTGATCACCTCTGCGGTTTTTATTATTTTGCGCTATAAACAAAAGAAGAGAGACAAGTTAAAAAAAAAAAAAAAAACACAATATTTTTTACTTTTTGCTATAATAAATATCCATTTTTTTCCTCAGTTTAGGCCGATACGTATATAGGGTACCATATTTTTGGTAAAAAAAAAATCTCAATAAGCGTATATTGATTGGTTTGCGCAAAAGTTATAGCGTCTACAAAATAGGGGATAGATTTATAGCATTTTTATTATTTTATTTGTTTTACTAGTAATGGCGGCGATCAGCGATTTTTATCGTGACTGCGATATTGCGGCGGACACATCGGACACTTTTGACACATTTTTGGGACCATTCACATTTATAGAGCGATCTGTGCTATAAAAATGCATTGATTACTGTATAAACATGACTGGCAGGGAAGGGGTTAACACTAGGGGGCGAGGAAGGGGTTAAATGGGGGCTGACTGATCTGTGTCCCTATGTACATCGGTCTCCTCTCCCTGACAGGACGTGGATCTGTGCGTTTCCACACACAGATCCACGGTCCTGCTCGGTTACTGGGCAATCGCGGGTGCCCGGCGGCCGCGACGTGCATCGGGTGCCCAGTGACGCGTTGGTTGCGCGCCCCCTACTGGATTTTAAATGTGCAACGTCATATGACGTCCGCCCAGAATAACAGTGTCTTCCTGCCGCCAATTGACGGCAGCCGGTTGACAACTGGTTAAGGTGTTATATGAGTTTACCACCACTAGTGAAAAATCACCCTATGATAGGTGAAACTTTAAGGATAGGAAACAAAGTAAGCCAGAATCCCAAATTCTCCACTAAAAACTCTCCCGTTTCCGATTTTAGGAAACCCAGAGTTCCCACCAGGTATGGACTCACAAATATTTAGGAAACTGAGGGAAAAGGGAAGTTTTCAAGCTTCACATTTTGTAGGAGACAGGGGATGGTCATCAATTGGCATGTTAACACAACGAGGAGGGCAATATGAAATCCCTATATGGCAAGCTCGACAGGTTAGACATTATTTAGAAACCCTTGAAGCTGCAGGAAGCTATAGGCGAACACAAACTAAGTTTGAGGAGTACTGTGAGGGAGAGGAACCCCTACTTCACGTAATCTCTAAAATGTATACAATCCTGACCGCACCCTCAGAGGACTTTAAAATGGATTTCTTTGCCAAATGGGAACGAGATTTAGGCCAAACTTTCTCTCCAGCACAATGAATGTCAAAATATTATAGACCTGTCTTTAAAATCTTCAAGGTGTACGAAAATACAGGAATCAAATTATAAAATATTAACACGTTGGTATTATACGCCATCGGCTTTGAATACATTTTTTTCTGAAATATCTGACAGGTGCTGGAGAAGATGGGATGAAAAAGGGACAATGATACACATTTTTTGGGCATGCCCAGTAATTAGACAATTCTGGCAGACAGTACAGAGAATTACTCAAACATTCACTGAATACCAGATTGAAGAAGATCCAGCTCTCTTCTTGTTACACCATACACAAATTACCGTATTTATCGGCGTATAACACGCACTTTTTACCCCTTAAAATCAGGGGAAAATCGTGGGTGCGTGTTATACGCCGATACTCCATCGAATTCCCCTGCTGAAAACGAGCGAGAGGAGCGAGCGGAGCCGAAGTACAATCGGCTTTACTCGGCTCCTCTCGCAGTGCCGCCCATCTCTGACTGCGCCGCTGACATAGAGAAAGCCGAGTGTACTTCGGCTAGTCTCGGCTCCTCTCGCAGTCCTGCCTGTGACTGTGAGCAGAGCCGAGTCTAGCCGAAGTACACTCGGCTTTCTCCGTCAGCGGCGCAGTCAGTGGAGATGGGCGGAACTGCGAGAGGAGCCGAGTCTAGCCGAAGTACACTCGGCCCCGCTCGCTCCTCTCCACAGAAATCGGCGCCAAATTTTAAAAACCGCCGGGACTGACACGATCGCTAAGGCACTGGGCAAGGCTGCAGATGGACAGATGAACACTGGGCACGGCTGCAGATGGACAGATGGACACTGGGCACGGCTGCAGATGGACACTGGGCAAGGCTGCAGATGGACAGATGGACACTGGGCAAGGCTGCAGATGGACCGATGGACACTGGGCACGGCTGCAGATGGACCGATGGACACTGGGCACGGCTGCAGATGGACAGATGGACACTGGGCAAGGCTGCAGATGGACACTGGGCAAGGCTGCATGCTGCATTTAAATGTAAGTTTTTTTTTCCTTGAATTTCCCTCCTAAAAGTTTTTTTCCTTAAAATTCCCTCCTAAACTTGGGGTGCGTGTTATACGCCGGTGCGTGTTATACGCCGATAAATACGGTACACCAAAAAAATATAAAAAAACTCAGTTTTGTGCCACTTAATAAATGCGGCAAAAGGTGGTATTGCGATGAATTGGAAAGACCCAAGTGCCCCTATGATTTCAATGTGGTTAAATTAAATTAGAAGAGTGGGAATAATGGAGAAACCTATACCAATGACGTTGGAGGAAAAAAAACAAATACAAGAAATATGGGCACCATGGGAGCAATTTGTAAAATCAGAAGAAGGGAAGAGGTTATTAGGAGAGTAAAGATAAAAATTCATGCTGATGGGTAGAAAGAGTAAGTAGGGGATTTTCAAGAAGTTCCACAGCCAAGGAGACAGCTATGGCTATTAATTTTTGTATTTATTTTTTGGTTGTTGTATGTTTAAACACTTAAGCCCCGGACCAATACGCAGCATAAAGACCAGAGGTGATTTTACAATTTGGCACTGCGCTGCTTTAACTGGAAATTGTGCGGAAATGCAATGTTGTACCCAAACAAAATTTGCGTCCTTTTCTTCCCACAAATAGAGATTTCTTTTAATGGTATTTGATTGCCTCTGCGATTTTTTTTTTGCGATATAAACGGAAAAAGACTGAAAATTTTGAAAAAATATTATATTTTCTACTTTTTGTTATAAGAAAAATCGAATAAACTCAATTTTAGTCATACATTTAGGCCAAAATGTATTCAGCCACATGTCTTTAGTAAAAAAAAAAAAATGTCAATAAGCATATATTTATTGGTTTGCGCAAAAGTTATAGGGTCTACAAACTAGGGTACATTTTCTGGAATTTACACAGCTTTTAATTTGACATGACTGCCTATCTCATTTCTTGAGGTACTAAAATGGCAGGGCAGTACAACACCCCCCCAAATGACCCAATTTTGGAAAGTAGACACCCCAAGGAAATTGCTGAGAGGCATGTTGAGCCCATTGAATTTTGATTTTTTTTTGTCCCAAGTGATTGAATAATGACAAAAAAAAATTACAAGTTGTCACTAAATGATATATTAGTTATATGTGGAATTGCACCTTCTCCTGAGTATGGGGATACCACATGGGTGAGACTTTTTAGGAACCTAGCCGTGTACGGGACCCCGAAAACCAAGCACCGCCTTCAGGATTTCTAAGGGCGCAAATTTTTCATTTCACTCCTCACTACCTATCACAGTTTCGTAGGCCATAAAATGCCAAAATAGCACAAAACCCCCCCAAATGACCCCATTTTGGAAAGTAGACACCCCAAGCTATTTGCTGAGAGGCATGGCGAGTATCTTACAGCTCTCATTTGTTTTTGAAAATGAAGAAAGAAAATATATATATTTTTTTCTTTTTTCAAAACTATGTGACAAAAAGCGAGATCTGAAAAATACTCACCATACCTCTCAGCAAATAGCTTGGGGTGTCTACTTTCCAAAATGGGGTCATTTGGGGGGTTTGTGCCGACTGGGCATTCCATGGCCTCCGAAACTGTGATAGGCAGCGAGGAGTGAAATCAAAAATTGACACCCTTAGAAAGCCTGAAGGCGGTGCTTGGTTTTTGGGGTCCCGTACGCGGCTAGGCTCCCAAAAAGTCTCACACATGTGGTATCCCCGTACTCAGGAGAAGCAACAGAATGTATTTTGGGGTGTAATTCCACATATGCCCATGGCATGTTTGAGCAATATATCATTTACTTTGTGCAAAAAAAATAAAATAAAAAAAAATTTAAAAAAAATTCCGCAACTTGTGTCAACATATAAAATATTCCATGGACTCGACATGCCTCTCAGCAAATAGCTTGGGGTGTCTACTTTTCAAAATGGGGTCATTTGGGGGGGGGGGGGTTTGAACTGTCCTGGCATTTTATACACAACATTAGGAAGCTTATGTCACACATCATCCACTCTTCTAACCACTTGAAGACAAAGCCCTGACACTTTTTGCTTACATGAAAACATTTATTTTTTTTGCAAGAAAATTACGTTGAACCCCCAAACATTATATATTTTTTTAAAGCAAAGGCCCTACAGATTAAAATGGTGGGTGTTGCATTTTTTTTCCCACACAGTATTTGCACAGCGATTTTTCAAACGCATTTTTTGGGTAAAAAATACACTTTTTTACATTTTAATGCACTAAAACACACTATATTGTCCAAATGTTTGATGAAATAAAAAAGATGATCTTAGGCCGAGTACATGGATACCAAACACGAAATGCTTTTGGACAAACGCGCAGTGGCGACAAACTTCATACATTTTTAAAAGCCTTTACAGGTTACCACATTAGATTTAAAGAGGAGGTCTACTGCTAAAATTACTGCTCTTGATCTGACCTTTGCGGTGATACCTCACATGCATGATGCAATTGCTGTTTACATATGACGCCAGACCGACGCTTGCGTTCGCCTTTGCGCAAGAGCAGGGCGGGACAGGGGTGCTTTTTTATTATAATTATTAATTTTGCTTTTTTAATTTTATTTTTAAACTGTTCCTTCCATATTTTTTGTTTTTATCATTTTTATTGTTATCTCAGGGAATGTAAATATCCCCTATGATAGCAATAGGTAGTGACAGGTACTCTTTTTTTGAAAAAAAATGGGGTCTATTAGACCCTAGATCTTTCCTTTGCCCTCAAAGCATCTGACCACACCAAGATCGGTGTGATAAAATGCTTTCCCAATTTCCCAATGGCGCTTTTTATATCCGGGGGGGGACATTCCCTCCCACTGCTTGTAAAGGCAGTCCAGAGGCTAATTAGCCGCTAGGATTGCTTTTACATGAAAGCCGGCTGCTGGCTGAAAAGAATGATACCAAGATGATACCTAAACCTGCAGGCATCATTCTGGTATAACCATTCAAAGTCCAGCAACATACCAGTACGTTGCTGGTTCTTGTTGAACATGTATTGTAATCTTTTTTTTCATGCAGCCTGTTGGCTGAATGAAAAAATAGGATTTTTTGTACTCGCCGTAAAATCCTTTTCTCTGACATCCATGGACTGACACGGTGTCTCTTTACACGTGGGTTATGTCCCTGCTTGCAGGAGAAGACCTAGGCAGAATGTGAAATGTTATACATACATTCTAAAAGCCAGAGCTGAACAGCCCCACCCAGGGGGCGGTCCCTCCGGACATAACCCTCCCACTACAGTCAGCAGACTTCAGTTCGTAACAAAGTAGTACAAACTTAAAAGGAAGGGTGGGTGCCGTGTCAGTCCATGGATGTCAGGGAAAAGGATTTTACGGTGATTACAAAAAATCCTATTTTTTCATTCAGCCAACAGGCTGCATGAAAAAAAAGATTACAATACATGTTCAACAAGAACCAGCAACGTACTGGTATGTTGCTGGACTTTGAATGGTTATACCAGAATGATGCCTGCAGGTTTAGGTATCATCTTGGTATCATTCTTTTCAGCCAGCAGCCGGCTTCTCTTTACACTTTACACGTGGGATGTCCCAAAACAGTGTCAAGAGGGATGGGAGCAGTATAAATGGAAAAACCAAAACTTCACTCCAATAAGGCAGAGCTCCTCAACGGAGGAGTCGCAACTTTAAACAGCGGCCTGCAGCACCCTGCGGCCGAAGGAAGCATCCGAAGATGCAGCCACATTAACCTTATAAAACTTAAAAGGCATGAACAGCCGACCAGGTCGCCGCCTTGCACACTTGTGCAACCGACGCTTGATGTCGGGAAACCCAGGAAGCACCAATTGCCCTGGTGGAATGCGCCGTAACCGGAAAGGGAGGCGCCCGCCCTTTGAGAGCATAGGCTTGAATGACGGTTTGTCTGATTCCTCTAAAAATGATGGCAGACGAAACCGCTTGGCCCTGTTATGGACCAGAGACAGTCACAAACAGTGAGTCGGACTTCCGAATAGAAGCAGTAGCAGACAGGTACACCCGTAAGGCTCGTACCACCTCCAATATGTGCAGCGCAAACTCTCTGGGATGCGATGGGTGAGGATACAAGGACGGGAGGGCAATGTCCTCATGTAGGTGAAAGGTCGACACCACCTTTGGCAAAAAAGGAAGGTCGCGGATGCAACACCGCCTTATCCTTATGGATGACTAAATATGGCGACTTGCAGGACAAAGCCGCCAACTCAGACACTCGTCAAACAGAAGTGATTGTCACTAAAAAGGCCACCTTCTGAGACAAGACAAGAGGGGAATATCCCGGATACTCCCAAAAGGAGGTTCCTGGAGGACCGAGAGCACCAAATTCAGATCCCACGGTGGGAGAGGAGGCTTGACAGGAGGGAGCACATGGCGAACCCCCAACACAAGGTGCTAACCAAGAAAATGACCCGCTAGAGGTCGCTGAAAGAAGACGGCCAAGGCCGAAATCTGATCCTTGACGGTACTCAAAGCAAGCTTTTGGGTCACTCCACACTGCAGAGGACGCAGGATTCTGGGGACGGAATACGTCCGAGGACGCCAGTCCAGCGCTTTGCACATGGCGATATAAGCTTTCCAGGCACGGTGATAGATCTGCCTGGAGGAAGACTTCCGTGTCCTTAACATGGTCAAAATGACCGAGTCCGAGAGACCTTGGTCCCTCAACACCTGGCTTTTAACAGCCCTGCCGTTAAAGCCAGAGACTGTAAGCCGGATGAAACATAGGACCTTGAGACTGAAGGTCCTCCCTCATCGGCAACCGCCAGGGAACATCCGTGACGAGACGTACCAGATCAGCGTACCAGTGATGCTGAGGCCAATCCGGAACAATTAGGATCGCCGGAGTTTATATCAGGCGAAAAGGACCCTATGGGGCCACCAACGCATCCGAGGCATTGCCCAAGGATCCCTGGATCTGGCCACAACCTCGACCCTTGCGATTGAGTCGAGAGGCCATCAGGTCCACATCCGGCGTGCCCCACCGTCGGTAAAGGAGTTGAAATATGCAAGGACCACTCTTCTTGGTCCGGTGTCTGGCGATTGGCGACTCAGATAGTCCGCCTGCCCATTGTCTATGCCCAGAATGTAAAATGGCCTACAGAGCCGGCACGTTTCTTCCGGCCCACTTCAGGATACGGACTACCTCGGAAGCCGCAGCTGAGCTCCGAGTTCCCCCTTGATGGTTTACATACGCCAACGCCGTGGCGGTGTCCGACTGGCTCCTGATGGAGCGACCCTGTACTCTCTCCGACCGGAGAGACACAGTCCGATGGCCCGTAGAACAGTGATTGGTAAACGGGCTCGTCCGGAGTCCAAGGCCTGAGCCGACAGGACTCCCCAGACTCCACCCCAGCCCGTCAGGCTGGTGTCCGTCGTGAGTACCGTCCATTGGATGGGAGGGGAACGACTTTCCGGACCGAAGAGCCGAGGATCTCAACCACCATGTCAGGGGCGCCCTGACCAGGTGAATCACCTGGATCTGAAGATCCAAGGACAACGGGGATTTGTCCCAGGTGGACAAGATCTCCTTCTGCAATGCCCTGGTGTGTGATTGGGCATACGGAACGGCCGCGAAGGAGGCCACCACGAGTCTCGGGACTCTCATGCAAAAAACGGATTGACAACCATTTTTGGGATGTCAGCACCCGCACCGCAGACTGAAGTGTCAGCAACTTCTCCAGAGGTAGGATACCTTTGCCTCCAAGGAGTCCAGAATCAGAACTAGATACTCCAGACACTGAGTCGGGACCAGGACTGACTCCTGAATGTTCAGGAACCACCCGAGTCCCTGAGGGTCTAATTGACGATAGTCACCTTTCCTCTAAGTCTGATCCACTTTCTGCTCTTAGCAGAAGATCGTCCAGATAGCCCACAACAGCAATACCTCGCTGTAACAGAAGGCTAGAACCAGAGCAAGCACCTTGGTGAACACCCTTGGTGCCGAGGCTAGGCCGAAAGGAAGAGCCACAATTGATAGTGGACTTCGCTGATCGCAAAGCGCAGAAACTTCTGGTGACTTGCGCAGATCGGAACATGCAAGTAGGCGTCCTTGAAGTCCAAGGACGCCAGAAGAAAATCCCTTTGGTGGAGTGTAGCGATTACCGTGCGAATGGATTCCTTGCGGAATTTCTGCACCTTCTCGAAGGCATTCAGGGCCTTGAGGTCCAGGATAGGTCGAACCACGTCCTATTTTTGGGACGACAAACAGATTCGAGTAGAATCCCTGAAAACTCTCCTGTGACGGAACCGGCACAATCACTCCGGACCTGATCAAATCCTGTACAGCCCCCAAGAGGGCTGCCCGACAGGTAGGAAGGAGAGGAAGATTTGAGGGAAAGAATCTGTCTGGGGGCCAGGATCGGAATACTATCCTGTATCCTGAGGTGACCACCTCGCACACCCACCAGTCGGAGATTCGGGAGGACCACCGATTCGTGACCTGCGAAGTCGTCCCCCCACCCCAGAGTCGGGCGGAGGCAAGACTTCACGCGGAGGCGGGCTTGGGAGCCGCTTGTTCGGCTTACGCACCCAGGGGCACTTGTGCCCACCAGCCGCACTGCCGTCAGTCTGAGAGGGCCTACCCGTGGACTCTGACTGACGAAAAAAACCGTTTTGCTGGAAAGGAAGGCCCCTGTTTGCGGTGGGCCTCCTCACCCTTGCTAGTCTAAGGAAGAAGAGTGCTTTTACCTCCCATGACATCCATGACAATGTCATCCAGAGCAGCACCGAAAGGTCTACCACCTTTAAATGGTAGATCCGTCAGGAGCTTCCTAAGGCTAGGTCAGCAGACCAGCACTTCAACCAGATAAGACGACGCAATACCACCGCCGAGACAGAGGCCCTGGATATTAAAGGGGCCGCGTCCAACGTGGCGTCACACACATAAACCAGGCCCTGAACCAGTTGGTGGGCCAAAGCAACTGTGTCTGGAGGAAGATTATGCTCCTGTACAGCTAGGTGCAACATTTTTGCCCAACCTGTAAGTGTTTAAGACACAAGGGTCGCCGCTACCACAGGCCGTAGGGCGGATCCCAACAAGGCAAACATGGCTCTGCTCACCACTTCTGACCTCCTGTCAGTGGGGTCCTCTAATGCAGGAGTCCCCTCCATAGGGAGAGTGATGGCCTTGTTCAACCGGGCGACTGGAGGGTCGACCCTGGGGGAGAAGCCCACTTTTTAAGTAGGGCATCTTCAAGGGGTATCTGATAGACAAACGCCGCGGGACCATAAAAAAAAATTCCTCTGCGGCTTTTCCCAGACCTTATCAATGAGCTGGTCAAAGAAAGTACATATGGAAAAACCTCTTTAGAAGGCCTGGCCTTAAAAGAACCAAAGGAGACTGTATCCGCCTGAGGTTCTGCATCCGCAGCATTTTAGCTTGAGAGTGTCCCTCACCGCAGTCATGAGTACACTAACAAGCGCCCTGTCATTTACTGACTCAGAACTGGAGTTTTCCTCATAAGGAATGTCCTGTTCAAAACCATCCAATACATTCAGAACCAGGGTCCCGAGCGGTAGTGGCTAGGCCCATATCTGAATCAGCGCACTGCCCTCATGAAGTAAAGTGGGGAGAGGGCGCTTTTTTGCTCCCTTGCGCTTGCACACAGCTCCCATCCTGGTCAGAAATGATTCCAGGACTGCCCACAACTGGTCCCTAGGGACCGTAGGTGCTGAAGCACTGCCTGTTGTCCACTGACATTTAGGGGAAGCTGGTGACAGAGACTCCATATTGCCCCACTCTGAGACTCCTCAGATAAAAAGTCCACCCACAGGCTATGCTGACTGAGGAGGGGGCACCCAGGGGACTCACCAAACCGGACCAGGGACCGCTCAGTTCCGCTGTCTGTACCGCGCTGTGTCAGCGCTGGTGAGCTGTGAGGAGATTTGCGCTGTTACAGCAGCGCTAGAGGCCAAAACTAGTGCTGAAGAGCGCGCGGGCTACAAGAAAATGGCCGCCGCACTTCACTGAGGCGATCCGCGGCAAGATGGCCGCCATGACTCAGCAAAAGTGAAAAAAACAGCCCACACACAGCGCCACTCGGCGCTCAGGCCCCAAAACACACAAAATAAGGCCCCAAGCATATCTGCAGACCAGCATTAGCCCCTCCAAGAACAGTGTGACCCCCAGGCACCCCACACAGCACAGCGCCAGCAATGGTGACAGAGAGTGACAATGCAATACAGGGGGAGACAGGGAAAATCCCCCACAGAGAAACACACAGCCTTTTGTACTCACCTGCAGGCAGGAGAGACTACTTACCCGTCCCCTGAGGGACCCACTGGTGCATAGTTGCCAACAGTCACGGATTGGCCGGGACATTCCCGGGATTCAAACCCTTTTCCCGGATTTATTTTGTCCCGGCCAATCCGATTTTTCCCGTTTTCCCCGAATTTGGACGCCGCAGGCCGCCGCCGCTAGAGGTCCACGGCTGGCGGAGACAATGTCTCCGCCGGCCGCCATGTTTAAGAAGACCAAAACACGGATGTAGTACAATAGAAAATAAAGCCGCTGCGGCGCCGCCCACACCCCGCACCTCCCCGGGGGTGGGCGGCGCCGCAGCAGCTTTATCTTCTATTGTACTACATCTGTGTTTTGGCTGGCCGGCAGGCCACCCCCCGCCCCGCCCCGCTGCAGGTCTGTCTGTAATGGAAAGGGGCGGGGGTCGGCAGCGCCACAGTTTAATTTTTTTTTTTTTCAGCCACACTGTCGGCTCCGCCTCTATTTTGTTCCCCTTCGGGGAAGGGGAAACAATAATGGCGGCCGAGACAGGAGACGCCTGTGGTTAAGGGGGGACTCCGCTGGGGATGCCTGTGGTAAGGAGGGACTCCGCTGGGAACGCCTGTGGTAAGGGAGGACTCCGCTGGGGACGCCTGAGGTAAGGGAGGACTCCGCTGGGGACACTTGATGTAAGGGGGACTCCGCTGGGGACGCCTGATGTAAGGGGGGACGCCTGAGGTAAGGGGGGACTCCGCTGGGGACGCCTGAGGTAAGGGGGGACTCCGCTGGGGACGCCTGAGGTGAGGGGGGACTCCGCTGGGGACGCCTGAGGTGAGGGGGGACTCCGCTGGGGACGCCTGAGGTGAGGGGGGACTCCGCTGGGGACGCCTGAGGTGAGGGGGGACTCCGCTGGGGACGCCTGAGGTGAGGGGGGACTCCGCTGGGGACGCCTGAGGTGAGGGGGGACTCCGCTGGGGACGCCTGAGGTGAGGGGGGACTCCGCTGGGGACGCCTGAGGTGAGGGGGGACTCCGCTGGGGACGCCTGAGGTGAGGGGGGACTCCGCTGGGGACGCCTGAGGTGAGGGGGGACTCCGCTGGGGACGCCTGAGGTGAGGGGGGACTCCGCTGGGGACGCCTGAGGTGAGGGGGGACTCCGCTGGGGACGCCTGAGGTGAGGGGGGACTCCGCTGGGGACGCCTGAGGTGAGGGGGGACTCCGCTGGGGACGCCTGAGGTGAGGGGGGACTCCGCTGGGGACGCCTGAGGTGAGGGGGGACTCCGCTGGGGACGCCTGAGGTGAGGGGGGACTCCGCTGGGGACGCCTGAGGTAAGGGGGGACTCCGCTGGGGACGCCTGAGGTAAGGGGGGACTCCGCTGGGGACGCCTGAGGTAAGGGGGGACTCCGCTGGGGACGCCTGAGGTAAGGGGGGACTCCGCTGGGGACGCCTGAGGTAAGGGGGGACTCCGCTGGGGACGCCTGAGGTAAGGGGGGACTCCGCTGGGGACGCCTGAGGTAAGGGGGGACTCCGCTGGGGACGCCTGAGGTAAGGGGGGACTCCGCTGGGGACGCCTGAGGTAAGGGGGGACTCCGCTGGGGACGCCTGAGGTAAGGGGGGACTCCGCTGGGGACGCCTGAGGTAAGGGGGGACTCCGCTGGGGACGCCTGAGGTAAGGGGGGACTCCGCTGGGGACGCCTGATGTAAGGGGGGACTCCGCTGGGGACGCCTGATGTAAGGGGGGACTCCGCTGGGGACGCCTGATGTAAGGGGGGACTCCGCTGGGGACGCCTGATGTAAGGGGGGACTCCGCTGGGGACGCCTGATGTAAGGGGGGACTCCGCTGGGGACGCCTGATGTAAGGGGGGACTCCGCTGGGGACGCCTGATGTAAGGGGGGACTCCGCTGGGGACGCCTGATGTAAGGGGGGACTCCGCTGGGGACGCCTGATGTAAGGGGGGACTCCGCTGGGGACGCCTGATGTAAGGGGGGACTCTGCTGGGGATGCCTGATGTAAGGGGGACTCCTCTGGGTACACCTGATGTAAGGAAGGACTCTGCTGGGTACGCCTGAGGTAAGGAGGGACTCTGCTGGGTACGCCTGAGGTAAGGAGGGACTCCTCTGGGGACGCCTGATGTAAGGAGGGACTCCGCTGGGGACGCCTGATGTAAGGAGGGACTCCTCTGGGGACACTTGATGTAAGGGGGGACTCCACTGGGGACGCCTGATGTAAGGGGGGACTCCACTGGGGACGCCTGCATAGTTACCAACAGTCCCGAATTTCCCGGGACAAGCACGATTTTTGGACCCTTGTCCACAAGTGTGGAGGGGGCTCTGCTGGGGAGGCACCTGATGCAAGGACGGACTGCTGGGGAGGCACCTGATGCAAGGACGGACTGCTGGGGAGGCACCTGATGCAAGGACGGACTGCTGGGGAGGCCATCTGGTGGCAGGCGACGTGGCAGGTAACACGCTCAGGGCTTCCACTGATTCGGCATTATGGTGAGTTGAATGATTTCATTTTATATTACAATGTAAAAATAGAAATAATGCACTTCAATCATCCTGACACCGTAACAACCATGGTGCCGGGATGATTGAAGCGCCAACAGGTGTTTTGGAGTATCCTTATCTGCCAATTTTGTTACACATTACTATTGTGATGTAGGATCTGGCTTCTTTCTTTCTATTTCTTTCTCTCTCTTTCTCTCACCTCGTACTCTAGCCACACCCCCTTGAACCACGCCCATTTAAACCACACCCACTATCGTGCGTAAACCACGCCGCATTTTTCACTCCAGCATGACACGCCTACAAACGAATGCCCCGCCCCCTGATTATAGCAAGGCTCCACCTCAATACAAAAAAAAGTGTCCCAGATGTTTTTTTTGCAATGTTGGCAACTATGCTGGTGTGTTTTTGACAGGACTATCACAGTGCAGTACTGAGTAGCTGTCGGCCCGG
Organism: Rana muscosa; assembly: GCA_029206835.1. Taxonomy (NCBI): domain Eukaryota; kingdom Metazoa; phylum Chordata; class Amphibia; order Anura; family Ranidae; genus Rana; species Rana muscosa. Next base: position 894,571,416 of record CM055117.1, on the reverse strand, counting down.
TCCACCGGGAAAGATACAGTCAGTCAGGAACTGTTCAGTCTTGAGAGGACCGTGGGAGCATGAAAGCAAACCGGAGTCATGTGGCCTGTCGTGAACTGAGTCTCACGCACACAAGGCGAGGATCAGCACGCTTGATGGTCGGACAGGGAAGACTACGAGGATATCTTGTAACCAACCTGTTGCCCAGCCGACAGTTGACAGAAAATTCTCAAAAATAAAATAAAAAAGAATTCCAGAAAAGGAATAAAAATAGGTCAGGAGACTGGCTCCTGAGAGAGCCACGTCTTCTCCTTCTGCTAGGCAGAAAAAAACTGAAGTCTGCTGACTGTAGTGGGAGGGTTATGTCCGGAGGGACCGCCCCCTGGGTGGGGCTGTTCAGCTCTGGCTTTTAGAATGTATGTATAACATTTCACATTCTGCCTAGGTCTTCTCCTGCAAGCAGGGACATAACCCACGTGTAAAGTGTAAAGAGACACCGTGTCAGTCCATGGATGGTAAGAGAAAAAGAGATTAATCGGTGGGTATGCCCACCATTAGAATACCTCCCTTCAGCCACCCACTTCTAATGATGGGCATACATGCACCATTTATATATGCCGAAGCATGGGGGCATCATCCCGCAAAAGTTATGCCGCGTACACACGTCGGACTTTTCCACGGGCAAGCCTCCATCGGAATTTCGACCATATGTACGCGGCATTAGGAGCATAATCGCTCCTCCGCCCCTGCTGCCCCCATGCTTCAGCATATATGCTCTTTTTTTTAACTGTGGTGGTGAAATCACCTCCTACAGCACTGGAGTCGCAGGGATCAGGCCTGTCTCTGCGAACGCTGCAGTTATGTGTGTTGTGTTTTGTAAGTGGTGACAGTGATCGATCGATACTGCACTTGGGTGGCCTGTGCTGGACGGAGGGGCAAAACACAGGTGCTAGCAGGTATCTGGGCTGATCCCGCTAACACTGCGTTTTTGGGAACCCTAAACTGCTGGGGACGCTAGTATAGATCTGATCAGATATTGATCTGTTTAGATACTATACCACTAAGGGAGGTGTATGCTTCACGCGTGGCTGTTAGCGCTACTGGCACTAACCTGATGCTGCCTGGGGTGTGACGCAGACCCTCTCTGACACTAAAACCTAATTGATATCACCCGCCGGGCGATCAGGGGGTTAAACCTTTATTGGGTTATATACGGCGGGTGCCCTGACACTATAAAAAGCAAACTAACCAGCGCCACCCTTAACACTTATATGGTGATCACTGGTGAAAGGGTTAACTAGGGGCAATCAGGGGGTTAAAACCTTTATTAGGTAATATATGGGGGTACCTGACAGGGAACCTAAATAACGAAATAACTAACTGGCTAATCAGTGTCACTAGTGACACTTATACGGTGATCACTGGTGAAAGGGTTAACTCTAGGGGCAATCAGGAGGTTAAAACCTTTAGTAGATAATATATGGTGGTACCTGACACTATAAACACCTGGCGGCGAACCTAAAAAAAATAACTGACTACCTAGCGGCACCAGCATAACGAATACAGCGATCAGAAAAACGATCGCTTAGTGACACTGGCAAAAGGGAGTTAAGGGTTACCTGGGGTTGATCAAGGGGTTAAACCTTTATTAGGTAATATATGGGGGGTACCTGATGCTATAAAAACCTGGCGCCGAACCTAAAAAAAATAACTGACTACCTAGCGGCACCACCGACACTAAAACAGCGATCAGAAAAACGATCGCTTAGTGACAGTGGTGCTAGGGGGTGAAAGGGTTACCTGGGGGGGCGATCAAGGGGTTAAACCAGGGCTTGACAAATTTGCTTGGAATCTAGGAGCCAGCTAAAATAGTTAGGAGCCAGGAACGCGACCCGTCCCGCCGAGCTTGCGCGCAGAAGCGAACGCATACGTGAGTAGCGCCCGCATATGAAAGCGGTGTTCAAACCACACGCGAGGTATCGCCGCAATCGGTAGATCGAGAGCAATAATTCTAGCCCTAGACCTCCTCTGTAACTCAAAACATGCAACCTGTAGAATTTTTTAAACGTCGCCTATGGAGATTTTAAAGGGTAAAAGTTAGTCGCCATTCCACGAGCGGACGCAATTTTGAAGCGTGACATGTTGGGTATCAATTTACTCAGCGTAACATTATCTTTCACAATATTAAAAAAAATTGGGCTAACTTTACTGTTGTCTTATTTTTTTATTAAAAAAAAGTGTATTTTTTTCCCAAAAAAGTGCGCTTGTAAGACCGCTGCGCAAATACGGTGTGACAGAAAGTATTGCAACGACCGCCATTTTATTCTCTAGGGTGTTAGAATAAAAAATATATATAATGTTTGGGGGTTCTAATTAGAGGGAAGGAGATGGCAGTGAAAACAGACAGGGAAACTCCATTAGCATTGCTGTTTGTCTTGTCATACCAACGGCCACCACAAGATGGCGCTAGATCACAGAAGGAAGCATAGGCCTGCAGAAGGCCGCAAAGCCGCGGCCTCAATTACCGGCCGGCGCGGCCCGACGCGATCCCGCGGCGCGGAGGGGGGGCACGGAGAGACAGGATTCCCCAGCTGTGCTGCCCCAGGTCGCTAATTCTAGTCGCAATGGCGACCTGGCACCCGGGGTTTGTCGAGCCCTGGGTTAAACCTTTATTAGGGGGGGGGGGGTTAGGGGGGCTACCCTGGACCTAAAACTAACTGCCCTGACACTTTTACAGTTACAAATGTCACTGTTTGCAGTGATCAGTAAATAAATGATCACTGCAATCAGTGACACTGTGACTGGGGGGGGCGATCGTGTGCCCATGTGTCCTGCTGTCAGTGTACTGTTTGTGCAGTGACCTGATGTCTTCTCTCCACGGCGCTCCGGTATATGTGAGCGCCGCAGGAGAGATGACATCACTTCCTCCTGCCTGTGTATACATTACACATGCAGAGGAAGCATTTGATTCGCCGGGAGCGATCGCGAGGGGGTGGCCAGAAACCAATGGCCGCCCCCTCATCACGGATCCCTCCCGGAGCGATACCGACTGCTCACTGTACCGGAGGGGGGTCGATCAGACCTCCCCACCCATACGAAGGCAGTCACGTACAGGTACGTGATTGTGCCTGTCCGTGCCATTTTGCTGACGTATATGTACAGTGAGCGGTCGTTAAGTGGTTAATGTTCCCCTGCGTATAGCAAGGATAATAGGAGGAGGAAACTGGGGTTTGAAGGGAGGGGATGGGGGGGAGGATTAGGGAAACAGGGACTAAGGAGATGTAGAGAGAATTAAAAGGGGGGTAATTGGAAGAAGAGGCCAGAGTAAGATATTAAAATAACGAAAGTGAAATAATATGGTTTAAATATGGTTTTTCCTTTTGATTAATGTATGGCGATAATCAGAAAAGTTTTTTCCAAATGGCAATGTTATACCTGTATACCCTGTTTTAAGAAAATAAAGAATAAAAATATATATATATATATATATATATATATTGTTTTGTTTTTTCAAAATGGTCAGTCTGCTTTTGTTTACAGCACAAAAAATACAAATTGCAGAGGTGATCAAATACCTACAAAAGAAAGCTCTATTTGTGGGAAAAAAAGGGCATACATTTCATTTTGGTAAAGCGTCACACGACCACGCAATTGTCAGTTAAAATAACGCAGTGCCATATCGCAAAAAATGGCCTGGTCAGGAAGGGGGTAAATCTTTTGGAGGTCAAGTGGTTAACCGCTTGCCGACCAGCCGCCGCCATTATACTGCGGCAAGGTGGCACAATCCCACGAATCGCCGTAGCTGTACGTTGGCTCTGTAACTCGCTATTATGGGCGCTCGTGCGCCGCCGGAGGCCAGCTGGGGAGCCATTCAGCGGGTCACATGAGATCGTCCACCCGTGATCATTCCCTGCAGTGACAGAATAAGGATCTGCCTGTGTAAACAAGGCAGATCTCCGTTCTGACAGGGGAGATCACACAGATCCTGTCTTTGTACTAATCAGGAAGATGGATCTGTGTGTTTCCCCAGTCACACAGTTAGAAAACACAAACAGGGAACACATTTAACCCCTTGATCGCCCCTGATGTTAACCCCTTCCCAGCCAGTGTCATTAGTACAATGTCAGTGCATATTTTTAGCACTGATCACTGTAATAATGTCACTGGTTCCCCCCAAAAAAGTGTTGAAAACGTCAGTTAGGTGTCCGATCTGTCTGCCGCAGTCCCGCTAAAATTTGCTGATCGTCACTAGTAAAAAATAATAATAAAAATGCCATAAATCGATCCCCTATTTGTAGACGCGTTAACTTTTGCGCAAACCAATCAATATACGCTTATTGCGATTTTTTTCCAAAAAATATATGTAGAAGAATACATATCGGCCTAAATTAATAAAGAAATTCTTTTTTTTACCTTTTTGCTTTTGGAAATGTTTTAGAGCAGAAAGTAAAAAAAAAACAACATTTGTTGAATTTTTTTTTAAATTGTCAGCTTTTTTTGTTTATAGCGCAAAAAATGAAAACTGCAGAGGTGATAAAATACCACCAAAAGAAAGCACTATTTGTGGGAAAAAAAAGACACACATTTTATTTGGGTACAACGTCACACGATCGCGCAATTGTCAGTTAAATCGAAACACAGGTCCCAGAATACAGCAGGGACCAGTGAGATCGCGCAGCGCGACTCGCGCATGAGCAGTAGGGAACCAGGCTGTGAAGCCGCAAGGCTTCAGTCGTGTTTCCCTTAAAGATGGCGGCGCCTCCACCCGAGGGACAGATCGGCATTGGGTGCGGACATCGCGGGCGCCCTGGGCAGGTAAGTCTCCTAATATTAAAAGTCAGCAGCTGCAGTAATTGTAGCTGCTGACTTTAAAATGAAAAAATTCCGGCGGAACTTCGCTTTAAAGAGGAAGTAAACCCTGATGGGTTTACTTCCTCTATGTTTCCCTGCAAAGGTAAAGCATAATGGGCTACTATACATCGCATAGTAGCCCATTATGTGACACTTACCTGCAGGAGAAGCCCACGATGCCCCAGTCTTCCTGACTGGCAGCGAGCGTCCATCTTCACCCCTCTTTTTCCGGGGGCCGCGAACTCCGGCTGTGACTGGCCGGAGTCATGTGACAGCATGCGCGGGAGCCACCAGTCACGGCATGACCCCCAGCTGGAAACGGCACAGCGTGCCCTTTCATGATGGCGCATGCGCAGTAGATGGCATCGTTCGGGGACATTGCAAATATCTCCTAAACCATGTAGGTTTAGGAGATATTTCAAGCACCTACAGGTAAGCCTTAATATAGGCTTGCCTGTAGGTTAAAGTGATTGGAAAGGGTTTACAACCACTTTAAGTGTTTACTTACCAAAAAATATACAAAAAGCTTTAACTAAAGAGAAACTGAAGTGAAGTGTCCCCCTATCTCACAATAGTCCGGCTATGGCCCTGTCAGATACATCATGGCGACATGGATGTATAGAACAGAAGTAAATAAAAGGTCCAAGGGCCATGCTGGCGGGACGTGACAATTGCTAGCAGAGGCGCTCCACTCCATAGAGAACTCTTCTGAGCCCACCCTGCACCTAGCGCCGCTCACACGCCACTCGTAAACAAACACGGCACTTCCGCTTCCGGTCACGGTGTGCACGGAGGGGGAGGGGTTTGTCCGGCTCCGTGTGCGTTTTGTTTTTTTTGCAGCGTGCACGATCTTTTCTCCAGCATACGATATCAACATTGTGGGGGACACCCGGCCCCCGCCTCCCTCCCTGACCGGCAGGTGAGTGACTTCACCGTCCGTCCAACGTGAAAAGTGTCCTCTTTTTATGTCGTGTTTGTTCTTCTGGAAGTCATACACGCAGCTGATCGCACACCATGCAACTCTTCTGACTCTGTTAGGGGGGGGACATTGTTTTTTCTGTAGAACATTCCTTCCTAGGCTGAGGTCAGATGGGTGACTCTGCCACTAACTATCCAGCCGCTGACAATTCATCAAAGTCACCAGCGTCAGGACCATTGATTGTAATGGTGACCCAAAGGCAGATGACACATGGGTGACAATGCCGCTAGGGGCAAATTGCCAATGGCAGGGTCGCTAAAAAGGCTGTTTGTCCCTATAGAATCGCTCCCTCTGTAACCACACACTGCAAGATGTGGCTCTGTCGCCGGTCTGAACGCTGCTGTATCTCTATCGCTACCATTGGGAGCGACATCTCGCTGTGTGTGGTTACAGAGAGGGAGAGACGGGCAGCTTTTTTTTTTTTTTGCGATACGGCACTGCATTACTTTAACTGACAATTGCGCGGATCGTGCGACGCTGTACCCAAATAAAATTGATATTTTTTCCCCACAAACAGAGCTTTCTTTTGGTGGTATTTAATCACCTCTGTGGTTTTTTATTTTTTTGCACTAGAAACAAAAAAAAACAATTTTAAGAAAACAAAACTATTTTTTTTTCATTTCTGCTATAAAACATACTCAATAAAAAATGTAAAGAATCGAATTTCTTCATCAATTTATGCCTATGTGTATTCTGCTACGTGTTTTTATAAGCATATATTAACTTAGTTTTAATTTTTTACTAGTAATGGCAGCGATCAGCGATTGCGGACAAATCTGACACTAAGTGACACTTATTGGGGGCCAGTGACACTAATACAGTGAGCAGTGCTAAAAAAAAATGCACTGTCACTGTACTAATGACAGTCAGGGAAGGAGTTAACATCAGGGGAAATCAAAGGGTTAAATGTGCTCCTAGGGAGTAAGGATGAGCTCTGGCGTTTTCGCACACCACACGTGCAGAGCCCACCAGGAAGTCGACGCTGCGCTAATCACAGGCAGTGAGACATTTCCCGATCTTTGCAGCCGCGCATCGGGAAATGTCTCACTGCCTGTGATTAGCTCAGTTCCGACTTCCTGGCGGGCTCTGCACGTGGGGTGTGCGAACACGCCTGAGCTCATCCTTACTATAGGGTGACCAGACGTCCCCGTTTTTCCGGGGACAATCCCCGGATTGAAGACATGGTCCCCTGAGCCTGTCTGTCCCCGGATTGGAGGGGGGGGTGTGCCCGCGGGCCGTGGAATCTCCCTGGGACTAGCCGCTATTAGTAGTTCTCTTCCCGACTGTATACAGAGGAGAGGGGAGGAGCCTCTGACCCGGGCAGCTATCGGCAACAGTGTACAAGCACAGCGACTCACTTGTACACTGAAAAGTGATGCCGTTACATGCCCGGGTCAGAGGCCCCTCCCCTATCCTCTGTGTACAGTCGGGAAGAGAACAGTTTGTTTCTGGATCCATGCAGCAGAGCGATGTCAGTCAGGAGGCAGCAGGGAGGAGGAGGAGGGGGGAGCCGGCAACCGAGGTAAACAGACTGGGCACAGGGCGCATTCTTTAAAGTGGCCAGGGCATGGCATGGGCAGAAGGGAGCGGGCTTAATCTTTATTGAGAAGGGCGCACTGAGAATTTCAGCATTCTCCTCCTCACTGAACAGGCAGACTGTCATCCTTCCTCGGTCTCACGGCACAATGTATTCCCCAACTCCTCTGTTCCAGCAGCCCAATCTCTTCCTTATCTCTCCTACTTCTTGCAACTATTAAGCACTCCCCTCCTCCTCACTAAGCTCCACCCTGCTGTCAGCTTGCTTTCCCTCTCCGTGTGAGTCACTCTCACTTTGTCCGGCTCATTTAACTTCCACCCTCCCTGTATGTACTCCTCTCTCTGTCTTCCCTGCAAAACCCTAACCATGTAGTAAGTCAGCACCGGTCCTCCTGTTTTATCTTTTTATTTTCTGTCTTCTCCATAAATCTGCAATACACACATTCTGCAGCCTCTTGTCTCAGCTCTGGGCATTCCACATTGTCCACAACACATCTGTATGACACACCCTTTCCATCCCAGTTTACTTCTATCTCTACTAACTGTCCTGTCACTATCATGCAGTCTAGCACATTTTCTCCTGTCCGTTCCTCCCCTCCTGTAAAACTGCCTCCCTACTGTCTCGCTGCCCCTTTCCTGTCCCGCTGCCCTTTTCCTGTCCCGCTGCCCTTTTCCTGTCCCGCTGCCCTTTTCCTGTCCCGCTGCCCTTTTCCTGTCCCGCTGCCCTTTTCCTGTCCCGCTGCCCTTTTCCTGTCCCGCTGCCCTTTTCCTGTCCCGCTGCCCTTTTCCTGTTCCGCTGCCCTTTTCCTGTTCCGCTGCCCTTTTCCTGTTCCGCTGCCCTTTTCCTGTCCGCTGCCCCTTTCCTGTCCCATTGCCCCCATCCTGTCCCATTGCCCCCATCCTGTCTCATTGCCCCCATCCTGTCTCTCTGCCCCCATCCTGTCTCGCTTATCCTGCTGCTCCGCTCCTGTCTCGCTGCTCCGCTCCTGTCTCGCTGCTCCGCTCCTGTCTCGCTGCTCCGCTCCTGCCCGCTGCCCCTTTCCTGTCCCCCTGCCCCTGTCTCGCTGCTCCCCTCCTGTCCCGCTGCCCCTTTCTTGTCCCGCTGCCCTCCTACTGTCCCGCTGCCCCTCCTGTCCCGCTGCCCCTTTCCTGTCCCGCTGCCCCTTTCCTGTTCCGCCGCCCTCCTCCTGTCTCGCTGCCCCTTTCCTGTCTCGCTGCCCCTTTCCTGTCTCGCTGCCCCTTTCCTGTCTCGCTGCCCCTTTCCTGTCTCGCTGCCCCTTTCCTGTCTCGCTGCAACCCTCCTGTCTCGCTGCCCCTCACCTGTCCCGCTGCCCCCTCTTGTGATGCACTGTCAATCTGCCCCCCAGTTAGTCCAGAGATCAATGAGCCACAGTTGACTGGCAGGGACAGCCCCACCCCCCATATGTCTTGTGTTTTCACCCTGGCAGTGCATAGTCTGCTCAGGGTGTCGGTGTTGAAGTCTGTATGAGGAGTCTAGAAATGGGGGAGGATCCACCTGCATGAGGAATCCAGGGATCCGGTGAGTCCAATGATGGGGAGGATCTGTCTGTCTGCACATATTACAATCTGCATAGGGTCACATGACTGCTCTGTCTATCACTAACACTGTGGCACTCACATATACATACACACTCATACACACGCACACATATTCTCAAAAACATGTACACATGCATAAAACACACATGCCCATACATACATAGGATGTCCCAATCATGCCTTAGAGTGCCAGGATTGGGACACTCCTCTCCTGCACATACTACCCACTGCCATACACTCCACACTCCTCTCCTGCACGTACTACCCACCGCCATGCACTCCTCTCCTGCATATACTACCCACCGCCATACACTCCACACCCCTCTCCTGTACAAACTACCCACCACCATACACTCCACACCCCTGTCCTGTACATACTACTTACCGCCGTACACTCCGCTCTATACAGTCACAATTTAACATTACCAAATTCTGCATTGCTGGGCACAGGTGAGGCTGCATTGCTGGGCACAGGTGAGGCTGCATTGCTGGGCACAGGTGAGGCTGCATTGCTGGGCACTGGTGAGGCTGCATAGATTGGCACTGGTGAGGCTGCATAGATTGGCACTGGTGAGGTTGCATAGATGGGCACAGCTGAGCCCTGCATTCCATTCTCCTGTATATACTACCCACTGCCGTACACTCCGCTCTATACAGTCACAATTTAACATTACCACATTCTGCATTGCTGGGCACTGGCGAGGCTGCATTGCTGGGCACTGGCGAGGCTGCATTGCTGGGCACTGGTGAGGCTGCATAGATTGGCACTGGTGAGGTTGCATAGTTGGGCACAGCTGAGCCCCACATTGTTTATGCAGTGCACTCCTGAACTCTGCACTCTGTTTTTTCTTATCTTCATAGCATTTGGTAGTCATATCTCAAAAAATTCTAAGCAGTATCTTTTTTTTATCTTTATTTATGGACGAAATGTGAGAAATAACATACATATCATACAATCATTCCATAAACACATACACTACATATATCATTTGAGGAAAATATGCTTATAAAATAGTTTACCATTTGCCAATAAAAAAAAATGTCCCCGGATTTCATTTAAAAAATCTGGTCACCTTACCTTGCTAGGGAGTGATTTCTATCTGTGTGGGGGGGGGGTTGCTTTGACTGGGGGAAGACAGAGATCCGTGTTCCTGCTTAGCAGGAACGCAAGATCTCCATCTTCCCCTCGCACTGAATGGCGGTCTGCCTTGTTTACCACAGTTCTGCCTCTCCTGAGAAGGTTTGGCGTGTCCCAGCAGACATTGCATTCGCCGGACACGCTGATTGTTGGGTCACCAGCGGCGCACACACTCCCCAGATCTAGTGCACAAAATCACGCACAGGTATGTGATTTTGCGCGGGAGGGCCGTTCTGCCGCAGTATATCTGCGTGGGGCGGTTCTTAACACGTTAAAACACTCTGAATGACAATCGAAGCCCCGGTCACTAAATAAAATGGTAAGCTTACAGTCCTGTTCACACGTTTCTTTTGCTTTGCTTAACTTCAAAAATTATATTCCATGTCCCTTTCTTGGTGCTTCAAAGCATCTCCGAAGCCTCCAAAGAAGTCTAGGACAAAGCTTGCTTGCAGCACCTGCATCCTTTGAGAGGCTTTTATTCAGCTTAAGCCCTGGTTCACACCAGTGCGGTTCTGAAGTCGCGCTACTTCAGCGCAGTGCGATTTCAGGTGCAGCCTGCTGATATCTGTGCTACATCATTTCATAGATGTCAATGTAAAATGCACAGAAATAGTGCAGGAAATTTTTTCAAAGTTGCTGCATCTTGAGTCGCAGCAATTTAAACGGTTCCATTGCTGCAAATAGGGTGCAACTTGTCATGTGACTTTGAACTGTCAAGTAGGGTTGTCACCTCATCCCTTTAAAACTGAACACACATTAATTACACAGGTTCTGAGGCTAATTAAGGTGGTAAGTAAACTCACTTTGTGCCTTATCTGCATTAAATTAGCATCATAACCTGTGTAATTCAGATGTGTTCAGGTTTAACCACCTCTGGATCGCCCATCGTCGATATGTCGGTCCATTGACGTTAAATACAGTTGTTATGGCAGCAAATGGCTGCCATAACCCTGGAATTTTGTTTCAACGGCGGGCGGTCCGCTTTCGGATAAAAGTGGTCTGCGGCGAGATCACTTTTAACGGAGGCGGGAGGGGTGCCCATCAACCCTCTTACCGGATCCGTCGGTAGCGGTGGAGACGATCTGATCCTATCCCCTGATCGTCAGGAAGTCTAGTGAGGGAATGATGGGCCCCCAATCGTCTCAATACCATTGGATGACCGCAGCGAAGTCAAACGTCACTTCCGCCCAACGGCCAAGGGACAATTTTTTTTTTTTTTTTTTTATTGCTTTGAAGTGTAAATGTGAGATCTGAAGTCTTTTTGACCCCAGATCTCACATTAAAGAGGTCCTGTCATGCTTTTTTCTATTACAAGGGATGTTTACATTCCTTGTAATGGGAATAAAAGTGATCCAAAAATGTCTTTTAAAAGGACAGTGTAAAGATGAAAAGTAAAATAAATAAGGGGAATTTTTATTTTTTTTAAAGCACCCTGTGTCTCCAAGCTTGCGCGCAGAAGCAAATGCATACTTAAGTTATGCCCACATATGAGAACGGTGTTCAAACCACACGTGAGGTATTGCCGCGATCGTTGGAGTGAGAGAAATAATTCTAGTACTAGACCTCCCCTGTAACTAAAAACTGGAAATAAATGTAATATATACAGTATCTCACAAAAGTGAGTACAGCCCTCACATTTTTGTAACTATTTTATTATGTGACAACACAGAATAAATTACACTTTGTTACAATGTAAAGTAGTGAGTGTACAGCTCTTATAACAGTGTAAATTTGCTGTCCCCTCAAAATAACTCAACACACAGACATTAATGTCTAAACCGCTGGCAACAAAAGTGGGTACACCCCTAAGTGAAAATGTCCAAATTGGGCCCAAAGTGTCAATATTTTTTGTGGCCACCATTATTTTCCAGCACTGCCTTAATCCTCTTGGGCATGGAGTTCACCAGCGCTTCACAGGTTGCCACTGGAGTCCTCTTCCACTCCTCCATGATGACATCACGGAGCTGGTGGATGTTAGAGACCTTGCGCTCCTCCACCTTCCATTCAAGGATGCTCAATAGGGTTTAGGTCTGGAGAGACATGCTTGGCCAGTGCATTCCTTTACCCTCAGCTTCTTTAGCAAGGCAGTGGTCATCTTGGAGGTGTGTTTGGGGTCGTTATCATGTTGGAATACTACCCTGTGGCCCAGTCTCCCAAGGGAGGAGCGCATGCTCTGCTTCAGTATGTCACAGTACATGTTGGCATTCATGGTTCCCTCAGTGAACTGTAGCTCTCCAGTGCCGGCAGGACTCATGCAGCCCCAGACCATGACACTCCCACCACCATGCTTGACTGTAGCCAAGACACACTTGTCTTTGTACTCCTCACATAGTTGCCGCCACACACACTTGGCACCATCTGAACCAAATAAGTTTATCTTGGTCTCATCAGACCACAGGACATGGTTCCAGTAATCCATGTCCTTAGTCTGCTTGTCTTCAGCAAGCTGTTTGCGGGCTTTCTTGTGAATCATCTTTAGAAGAGACTTCCTTATGGGACAACAGCCATGCAGACCAATTTGATGCAGCGTATGGTCTCGGCACTGACAGGCTGCTGACAACCCCCCTTCAACCTCTGCAGCAATGCTGGCAGCACTTATACGTCTATTTCCCAAAGACAACCTCTGGATATGACGCTGAGCATGTGCACTCAACTTCTTTGGTCGACCATGACGAGGTCTGTTCTGAGTGGAACCTGTCCTGTTAAACTGCTGTATGGTCTTGGCCACCGTGCTGTAGCTCAGTTTCTTATAGCCTAGGCCATCTTTATGTAGAGCAACAATTCTTTTTTTCAGATCCGTTTTTTTGCCATGAGGTGCCATGTTGAACTTTCAGTGACCAGTATGAGAGAGTGAGAGCGATAACACCAAATTTAACATACCTGCTCCCCCTTCACACCTGAGACCTTTTAACACGAACGAGTCACATGACATCATGGAGGGGGTGGCTAATTGGGCCCAATTGGACATTTTCACGTACTTTTCACTCGCTTTTGTTGCGAGCGGTTTAGACATTAACCGCTTCAGCCCCGGACCATTTTGGCTGGTTAAAGACAGGCCACTTTTTGCGATTTGGCACTGCGTCGCTTTAACTGACAATTGTGCGATGTGGCTCCCAAACAAAATTGATGTCCTTTTTTTCCCCACAAATATAGCTTTCTTTTGGTGGTATTTGATCACCTCTGCGGTTTAAATTTTTTGCGCTATAAACAAAAATAGAGCGACAATTTTGAAAAAAAACTATATTTTTTACTGTTTGCTATAATAAATATCCCCAAAAAATATATAAAAAAACCCCGTTTTTTTTCCTCAGTTTAGGCCAATACGTATTCTTCTACATATTCTTGGTAAAAAAAAATCGCAATAAGCGTTTGGTTTGCGCAAAAGTTATAGCTTCTACAAAATAGGGGACTGTTTTATGGCATTTTTATTAATAATTTTTTTATTTTACTAGTTATGGCGGCGATCAGCGATTTTTATTTTTATTTCTTTTTTATCGTGACTGCGACATTATGGCGGACACATCGCACACTTTTGACACTATTTTGGGACCATTGTTATTTTTACAGCGATCAGTGCTATAAAAATGCACTGATTACTGTGAAAATGACACTGGCAGTGAAGGGGTTAACCTGTAGGGGCGCTGAAGGGGTTAAGTGTGACCTAATGAGTGATTCTCACTGTGTGTGGGCGTGGCTTGGCGTGTGAAGTCACTGATCGTCGTCCCCTATGACAGGGAACAGACGATCAGTGACACTCTCACTAGGAAGCACGGGGAGAGGTTTGTTTACACTTGCCTCTCCCCGTTCTTCAGCTCTGTGACCCGATCGCGGGACACCGGCGGCGATCGGGTCACGGAGCTCACGACCACGCGCGACCCACGGCTGGGCATCTTAAAGGGGACGTACCTGTACGTGCTTATGCCCAGCCGTGCCATTCTGTCGACGTATATCGGCGTTAGGCGGTCCTTAAGTGGTTAATGGCTGTGTGTTGAGTTATTTTGAGGGGACAGAAAATTTTCACTGTTATACAAGCTGTACACTCACTACTTTACATTGTATATAAAGGGTAAAAACTGTGCTGTTGCAAACCTACCACTAATGCTGCAACTCAAAGTGAAATACACAAAAACATAAGGTGGCGCGCTCTCAAACCATATATCTAAATAAAAATATTTAATGACATGAAAACTAAAAAAGTCCCAGTGAGTGAATCATGTGACAAATCCAGAGAATAAACGATCCTAGAAAGTCCTCCAATGGAAGAATGGGTAAGTGTATGAAATTACACAATATGGTGACTGTCTCCTGTGACTTCAAAAACAGACAATGTGAACTCAACCACTACAGAGAGTGCAAGCTTACCAGCTGCACAAGCTTTTGCGCTTGTGGCTAATACCCGGCCAGGGCCTTTAAGCCTCCAATAGCCTTCGGTGGCCGATCAGACTAAATACTGCTTAAAGCCCCGTACACACGGTCGGACTTCCATTGGATTTTTCCGTGGTTTTTTGTCCGAACGGAGTTGGTCGGGAACACCCATAGCATACACACACTCTGACTTTTCTGCAAACTTTCCCAAAACTTTTTGCAACATCACGTGGTTTTTCTGCTCTTTACCGGCACCCTTTGGTCAACTTCTGCTATTGTTGGTTGATTTTAACATTAGTTGTTTTTGTCCATTGGACAAAAGTCCGATGGTTTTCTGTACACACGGTCGGACTTTGCTCCATCGGACTTTTGTTGGGCAAAAGTTTGTCCATTTGCAGACCCAACTTTTGTCCGTTGAAAACAAGAAAAAAGCAAAAAAAAGTTTGTCCGATGGAGCGTACCGTACACACGGTCGGATTGTTGGTCCAACTTGCTCAAAATGAAGTTTGTTGGCCAAAAGTCCGACCGTGTGTACGGGGCTTAAGACTGTTGATGATTTCCGCGGTCAGCAGCCATACATTTGAATATACACACAATGTAGATGTTCACAGGATTCAGCCTGGATCTCGACCTCCCTTCTTTAACCATCAGCTGATGGTTATAGAAGGGAGGTCGAGATCCGGGCTGAATCCTGAATGACAATTGCGAAGTCATGCTACACTGTAACCATATAACCATATGAAATTTTTATCATTTTCTTCACACAAATAGAGCTTTATTTTGGTGGTATTTAATCACTTATGTTTTTTTTTTTTTGGTAATTAAACTGAATTCTGCAAAAAAAGTTTTTCTTCGTTTTTGTCAGTAAATTTTGTAAATAAGTAATTTTTCTCCTTCACTGATGGGCGCTGATGAGGAGGCATGAATATGCCACACTGATAGGTAGGCATTGATGGGCACTGACTGGCATCACTGGTGGGCACTGATTGCTGGCACTGGTGGGCACTGTTTGCTGGCACTGTGGGGGCTTTATTATAATCAAGGCACTGATTACATATCTAGATGTCCCCTGCGAGGAGATGCCGCTGATTACTGGCATCTCAGTGTTTACACGTGACTGGACACAACTGATCACATGGTTAAAGAGCCACGGCTCTTTACAGTGATCGGGGTCACGCAATGTCCTAGCAACATGGCATGGCCACGGGCGTGCGAGAGCGGCCGTTCTGGGAGGCCGCCATATGATGTCATCCCAGAACGAGAGCCATACCGCAAGTGATTAAACTGAAGGGGTCGTTTTTCAGGGTGATCGTTTGCAATCACTTTAAGCAAAAAGCTCGACATTTACAACACATGTTTTTCACATCAAAGCAGCAGTCACCATGGTTTAAAAAAAAACACAGGGAATTTTCTAGACTGTGGTAAGCATAAAATATTGATATGTAGAATTTTACATAGTCGATGAGGTTGAAATAAGACACCAGTACATCCAGTTCACTGGAGGGGAAACAAAAAAGCGCCACTCTAAGTGCAGTATGTCAGTACATTTTAATGAAATAAATACATGATGGACAAAAAATACTTTTTATAGTCTTATGTTTTACAAACGTTGCTTTTTAAAGTCACTAATTTGCTTCTCACCATTCCCTTTATTTTTTCCCTATTATATTTTTTTCCCATTACCTTAACCAGCTCCCACATCGCCTCTGGTACAAGCGCCAATTTTTTCCTATAAGTACATCCAGTTCAACCTGTGGTATGTGAGTGTGCTTGTGTTTATATCAATAGTACATTGTATATCCCTGTATGTTGTGATCGTTAAGGTGCCCATCTAATCGTTTTTTTTAACTATCAATGCTCCCTGCTGATACCACTGCTTGTGAAAGAGAATTCCACATCCTTACCGCCCTGACGGTAAAGAACCCTCTACACAGTTTAACGTTAAACCACTTCTCTTCCAATTTTAGTGAATGGCCGCGCGTCTTTTTCAACTCCCTTTCACTGAATTTTTTTTCCCCTATGCTAGGGTCACCAGTACGGTATTTCCCCTCTCAAGCGTCTTTTCTCCAGAATGCTTGTAGTCTTTCCCCATAGCTGAGATCCTCTAGTCCAGTGATGGCGAACATTGGCACCCCAGATGTTTTGGAACTGCATTTCCCATGTTGCTCCTGCACTCTGCAGTGTATTTGAGCATCATGGGAAATGTCGTTCCAAAACATCTGGGCTGCCAAAGTTCGCCATCACTGCGTCCCTTTATTATCTTTGTTGCCCTTCTCTGTACTTTCTCCAGTTCGAGCACATCCTTCCTGAAGACTGGTGCCCAGAACTGGATGGCATACTTCATATTTGCTTAACCACTTGGTGTCCACGCTATAGCTGAATGACGGCTACAGCGCGGACCTGCTTTGCCGGGAGGCCGTCAATAGACGTCCTCCCCTTCGCACTCTCCCCGCTCGCTTCTGAAGGGCACGCGCAGCGCGCTCTGTGATCACAGTCACTGAGACTCGGGTGATCACAGATCCGAGTAAGTGGCCAATCCCGGCCCCTTACCACGTGATCAGCTGTCAGCCAATGACAGCTGATCATGTGATGTAAACAAAACCTCGGCTGACAGCGTGAGAGAAAAAAAAGCCGATCACTGGCTCTTGTGCAAGGGACATCGGTCCCGAAGAGGAAGAGGCACATCTGCCTCATCTGTGCCCACCATTACCGCCTGCCAGTGCAAAAAGTGCCACCTATCAATGCCCTTCAGTGCCACCTCAGTATCACCTTAGTGCCCATCAGCGCAGCCTCATCAGCGTACATCAATGAAGGACAAAAATTACCTGTTTGCAAAGTTTTATAACAAAATATAAACAGGTTTTGTATTTTTTATTTTTTTTTCTTTATTCGGTCTTTTTTTCTTTATTTTTAACAAAAATTCATTTGGGTACAGTGTTGTATGACCGCGCAATTGTCATTCAAAGAGTGAGAGTGCTGAAATTTGGTCTGGGTAGGAGGGGGGTTTAAGTGCCCAGTAAGCAAGTGGTTAAATGAAGAAATTAAATGACATTTTTTTTTTTTTTAGTCCTCAGAATAATAAATACATAAATAAAATACATACTAAACATTATACATTACATTTCATTTGACATGATAAAAATAAACACATACTTTCCTGTCTTAAGCAGTACTTAAACTATTAAGTATTTCACCACTTTCTAATATTATTAACAAACTATCCAAATGACATGCTCTTGTTAGCAGGTTTGTCCTTGTTACATATACATTTGTAGTGTTTGAGAAGTGAGTAAGATCAGCTGCAGTGCAAATGCTATTTGCTTCTCATTTGCTGACAAAGGATTAATGCTTTCATTGTGTGTCTTATGTGCTGACTGCATGTGGAATAGAAAGGCTTTTTTTTTTTTATCAGATTTCAGCCAGCTGAAGTTTATTCAGATTCTATTTTGTCTTCCATGGTTACTCCCTTCCCTCTCATTAACAAAGTAATGATATTCATGACTTAAACTTTCCGTTTTTTATTGTGTCACAGAATTTATGGCAGTAAATGTGTGGGGAGCTTTAAATTGTAAGTTTTCAAGATGATCAGATTAATAGGAGTAGGTTAGAAATAATTGAAATTCAATTGGATGTGGAAATTAATACAGTATATGGTTTTAGGCATGGTTTACACCTGTGCATTTTTAGTGCATTTTGCAGATTTTCACTACAGAACGTGTTCCATAAGAAAACCATATTAAATGGACTGTAGTGCAAAACGCACTAAAAATGCATAGGTGTGAACCAGGCCTTATACCATAGATAAATACTGTTTGAAGGGTTTTTGTCTGACCTGTGTTCTTTTCACAAAGATCCCTCCAACGAGTGTAAAACATAAAAAAAAAAAAAAAAGCATTAATAATTTCCATTTGTTTCAGTAAGTTTATGAATGCTTATCTTTACATTATTGCGGTTGTACTAGCAGTACCTGTTCCTTTCCCCGTGCCCTCTATTAACACCTATAGAGAATGCAGGTTCCACCCATGTTGACTCACCTGAAACACATGTTCATGTTATCACCTGATTAGTGACTATGCAGAATACAAGGATGTGCGCAGTTTTGGTGACACAAACAAAACACAGCACACAGCGTGCTGAGAAATTGTTCATAGAACAATGTATACAAATATTAAATGTTTTCTACTCTCTTTGAAATTAGAGAAATTGCATTGAACATTTTTCCCCATTGAAATATTTCCTTTCTCGTTTTGCTGTCATGACCGCTCTAAAATGAAAGATTTCTCCTTACTTTTGTCTCGCTGATGATGGTCACAAGGACAAATAGAAGGGTGAATCTCCCCAGCTAAATTGCAGATTAAAAAGGTTTGCCTTTACATACATTTCAAGGTGTACCTTCCTGGTAAAAAGATTTATAAAATAGCAGTTAGCCTCAAAAGCTAAAATCAGTTATTTCTGCTGTAACTTGGAAGCATTACAGATTTGGCTCTCTCCCTGGTGATCTTGTAAGTATACATGTTCAGAAAGTTCCTGGAATTCCAGGTTTTTGCCCTTTCACACTGCAGTGCTTCTAAAACCTACTATGCCTTTTTTTTTTTTTTTTTTTTTTATATATTCCTAGTGCATTTTAACCACTTCAATATTATTATACAGGATTTTTATAGCGCCAACATTTTGCGCAGCGCTTTACAACATCAGGGAAGACATTACAGTCACAATACAAAGGGATCAGAGGGCCCTACTCGTTAGAGCTTACAGTCTAGGAGGGAGGGTCAAGTGAAAAAAAGGGTAGTAGCTGTGGGGGATACAGGGCATTTTCACCCCCTTCCTGCCCAGGCCAATTTTCAGCTTTCAGCGCTGTCACACTTTGAATGAGAATTGTGCGGTCATGCGACATTGTACACAAATTAAATTTTGATAATCCCCCCCACAAATAGAGCTTTCCTTTGGTGGTATTTGATCACCTCTGCGGTTTTTATTTTTTGCGCTATAAACAAAAAAAGACTGATAATTAAAAAAAAAAAAATTATTACGGTACTTTTTGCTATAATAAATCTCCAATAATAAAAAAAAAAAATTCCTTTAGTTTAGGCCGATTATGTATTCTTCTACATATTTTTGGTAAAAAAAATCGCAATAAGCGTATATTGATTGGATTGCGCAAAAGTTATAGCGTCTACAAAATAGGGGATAGAATTATGGCTATTTTATTCTTGTTTTTTTACTAGTAATGGTGGCGATCTGCGATTTTTATCGGGAGTTCCACATTGCGACGGACATATCGGACACTTTTGACACTATTTTGGGACCATTCACATTTATACATCTATCAGTGCTATACAAATGCACCGATTACTGTATAAATGTGACTGGCAGGGAAGGGGTTGACACTAGGGGGCGATCAAGGGGTTAAATATGTTGCCTAGGGAGTGATTCTAACTGTAGGGGGAGGGGACTCACAAGGGGAGGAGACCGATCGGTGTTCCTCTGTACTGGGAACACAGGGATCAATCTCCTCTCACCTGACAGGACGTGGATCTGTGTGTTTACACACACAGATCCACGTCTCTGCTCTGTGATGAGCAATCGCAGGTGCCCGGCGGACACCGTGGCCACCTGGCACGCGCATTGGGTCCCCAGTGATGCGGCGCGCATGCGCGCTCTCCACAATGCAGGGAATCCCAGGATGTCATATGACGGCCGTCATATGACAATACGGCGGTAGGGAAGTGGTTAAATGCATTGCACACAGCGCATATGCAGTGAATAACAGGTTGTCTGCCCCGAGCCTCTTTCTGAGATTTGGTGTTTACAAGTTAAAAACTGTTTTTTTTTGCTAGAAAATTACTTGGAACCCCCAAAAATGATATATATATATTTTTTCTAACACCCTAGAGAATAAAATGGTGGTCATTGCAATACTTTGTCACACTGTATTTGCGCGGCGGTCTTACAAGCACACTTTTTTGGGAAAAATGACACTTTTTTTATTAAAAAATAAGACAAAAGTTAAGTTAGGCCAGATTTTTTTATATTGTGAAAGGTAATGTTACGCCAAGTAAATTGATACCCAACATGTCATGCTTCAAAGTTGCGCCCACTCGTGGAATGGCAACAAACTTTTACCCTTAAATCTCCATAGGCGACGTTTAAAAAATTCTACAGGTTACCAGTTTTGAGTTACAGAGAAGGTCCAGGGATAGAATTATTGCTCTCGCTCTAACGCTCGCGGCGATACCTCACATGTGGGGTTTGAACACGGTTTTCATTAACTCACGTATGCATTTAAAAAAAAAAAAAAAATCTTATTTATTTTATCTTTTTTCATTTTTACACTGTTGTTTTAAAAAAAAAAAATACTATCACCGACAGTAAGGATGTGGTTAGATAAAGCCAAAGAAATCAGTAGACTAGAAGACTTGGTATACTCAGCACGACATCAACAGGAAGTATATGTCAAGATCTGGTCAGAGTGGAATGATTTTGTACTTTCAGAGGAAGGGAGAACCCTTTATGACAATAATTAGGAAGATCCTCAAGAGTCTCATTCTCCGGCGTGTTTGGCTCCCCCCCCCTTTTTGTTTTTGTTTTTTTGTGTTCCGGTTAGGTTGTTTGGGACAGGCCGCGGAGTAGGAAGGAAGAGGAGTAGGTGGGAGATTGTCAATTATACTCCGGAGGCATTAAAGAAGAGAGAAATATGTATAGACATTATGGAAGACGGGATAATAAGAACAATCTTTATTTTCAGCCTATGGAGATTTTAAAGGGTAAAAGTTTGTCGCCATTCCACGAGCGGACGCAATTTTGAAGCGTGACATGTTGGGTATCAATTTACTCGGCGTAACATTTATCTTTCACAATATAAAAAAAATTTGGCTAACTTTACTGTTGTCTTATTTTTTAATTAAAAAAAGTGTATTTTTTTCTCAAAAAAAGTGCGCTTGTAAGACCGCTGCGCAAATATGGTGTGACAAAGTATTGCAACGACCGCCATTTTATTCTCTAGGGTGTTAGAATAAAAAATATATATAATGTTTGGGGGTTAACTTCTAAGTAAAGGGAAGGAGATGGACGGGCAGTGAAACGAGCAAGCATTGCTGGTTGTCTTGTAATACCAACGGCCACCACAAGAGGGCACCAAATTACAGAATGTATCATAGGTCTGCAGAAGGCCACAAAGCCGCGGCCTCATCTACCGGCCAGCGCGGCCCGACGAGATCGCATGATTTCGGGGGTGGGGGTGCGGAGACACAGGAAACCTCAGCTGTGCTGCCTCAGGCGCCAGGTCGCTAATTCTAGTCGCATTTGCGACCTGGCGCCCGGGTTTTGTCGGACCCTGTGTTAAATGATAAAGTTATGTTTTGTCAGATGTATATCTTGAAATATGCTCTATGACTAAATAAAGTAAAGAAATTTGGGGAAAAAAAAAAAATTGTGTCACTTTTATTCCTATTACAAGGAATGTAAACATCCCTTGTAATAGAAAAAAAGCAGCACAGGACCTCTTAAATATGAGATCTGGGGTCAAATAGGCCTCAGATCTCATATTTACACTAAAATGCAATAAAAATAAATAAATGAAATGTCATTTAAAAAAAAAAAATGTTCCTTTTAGAGCATTGGGCGGAAGTGACGTTTTGACATCGCTTCAGCCCTGCAATGATATGGAGACGGGTGGGGGCCATCTTCTCCCTCACTCGTCTCCATACCTAACTGAGAAGAACCCGGTCAGGGCACCAGAGAGCGACAGGAGGGGGGCTTCCTCTCTTGCTGCCAATAAAAGTGATCTTGCGGCGAATCCGCTGCAGAGACCACTTTTATCTTGAAGCAGACCGCCTGCTGAAGAATTGGATACCGGGGTTATGATAGCTAGCTGCTGCCATAACGATATCCCTCTTCAAAGTAGCGACGTATAACGATGGCGGGTGGTCCGTAAGTGGTTTAAGGGTAAGTTCACCTTTACAGAAAAATCTGTGAGGTGAACTTTCACAGGCCCCCCTCCTCATTTCCAACCCCCCCGGTCCCGCTGACCTGGACCGTGGAAATCTTCTGTTCTAAGCCCCAGTATATCCACGCCAGGAGTCTGGGGCTTAAAAATCCCCTGAGCTGAATGTCCGAACCGTACCTTGTCAGGAGGGACGTTTTGGAGCATTCTAATTGGTCAGCGCCGTCCAATCAGCAGCCACATAGCCCATCCTGTCAGCTGTGGAGAAGACGTGTGGATGCCGAGGGGATTTCTTTCCTTGTCAAATTTGTTTATTAAAATTTAACAAATCACATAGATCAGTTCAAAAGCAGTGCTAGAAAGTAACATGTCAAGGTATAATAAATGACTATTGCTCCACAATATAACGGAAAATAGCCTATTTTGCATAGTCTGTTTTAGGATTAGTGATGTAAATAACATTTTATAGCTTGGTCAATAGAGGCTGGAATCTAAAATAGATTATATAAAGATATGTCTGCACCCGAAACCGATCTGTCCCTCGACTCTCGGGTGCTGCCGCCGCCGCCATCTTCGGTAAGGGAAACAGGAAGTGAAGCCTTGTGGCTTCACTTCCTGGTTCCCTACTGCGCATGCGCGAGTCACGCTGCGCCATCTGAATGGTCCCTGCTGTCTTCTGGAACCTACGTGTCTCCCAGAAGACAGGAGGCGCCAGACGTAGTGTAGATATCTGCAGATATCTATGTCCGGAAGTGGGAGCAAATACCTGTATTAGACAGGTATCTGTTCCCCCTGAAAGTTGCCAAATGTGACACCGGGGGGGGGGGGGATTCCAAAAAGCGGAAGTTCTATTTTTGGGTGAAACTCCGCTTTAAGTGCAAAATTGCATACCTGTACGTGATTTTTTTTCTCTTCGGCTCCCGGGGAGCGCGCAATGTCCTGTCCACCGGGACCCGCTGATCGTTCTGAGGAGAGGCAGAACAGCCTATGTAAACAAGGCAGATCATCGTTCTGCCAGAGGGGAAAAATAAACACGGATCTCTGTTTTTCTTTAGTCAAAGCACTTCCCCCACAGTTAGAAAGCACCCCCTAGGGATGCTATTAACCCTTTGATCGCCCCTGATGTTAACCCTTTCCCTGCCAGTGTCATTACAGTGCATTTTTATTTTTTTAGCACTGATCACCGTAATGGTGTCACTGGTCCCCAAAAAGTGTCAGGTATCCGATTCGTCCGCTGCAATGTCACAGTCCCGCTAAAAATTGCTGTTCGCCGCCATTACTAGTAAAAAAAAAAAAAAAATCCTTAAAAATAGTCCACAGTTTGTAAACGTTATAACTTTTGTGCAAACCAATCAATATACGCTTATTGGGATTTTTTTACCAAAAATATGTAGCAGAATACATATTGACCTAAATTGAAGAAGAAATTATATTTTTTTACATTTTTTTTTTTGGATATGTTTTATAGAAGAAAGTAAAAAATATTGTGTTTTTTTTGTTTTGTTTTTTTCAAAATTGTCGCTCTTTTTTGGTTTATAGCGCAAAAAATAAAACCCGCAGAGGTGATCAAATACCACCAAAAGAAAGCTCTATTTGTGGGGGAAAAAATTAACATCAATTTTATTTGGGTAGTGTCGCACGACCGTGCAATTGTCAGTTAAATCAATGCAGTGCCGTATCGCAAAAAAAAGGACTGGTCAGAAAGGGGTTGAAGTGGTTAATGCACCTGTCGCTTCAACATGCTTTTTTGGGGACTCATTTTGGCTCCTTCCACACCTGTGCGACTTAGGATCCGACTTGTGAGATCCCAAGTCGCAGGACATGTGAAATGCCATGTATCTCTCTGAGAGCCATTTTAATTGACAATACTGAAGTCGTTGTGACTTCAGAAAAGGTTCCTGCACTACTTTGATCCGCCTTTGACACAGCTTCAAAGCCTGAGAGTGTAAAAGTCTTATCAAAGTCAGACTCAAACTTGCACTGAAAATCGCACAACTTTGAAGTCGGCTAGTGTAAAAGGAGCCTTACACTTGCTTCGGCTTTAACACACATTAAAGCGCCTACTTCTTTTATATGCATTTTTGTTTTGTTTTTTATTAAATTGTTTTCTGTGATGCTTTTTTGAAACTTTTTGGTTTTCTATATTTTCAAAAGGGTAAATGATAATTAAAAGCCAAGTTAATAATAAGTTTAAAGAGGAAGTCCACCCTAAAACTAAAATCCCTGCATCTATAGACACACATGATCTAACACTAACCTATCTAGCCCTGAAAAGAAAAAAATCTGTTTACATACCTTTTTTCTGAAGCCGATCCGACCCGTTCTGCAACGGCGGAAGCTCTGCAGAGGACAACGGCTGTGAAATTAATGGGGAGTGACGTCACCCATGGAGTTACTATGGGGCTTCCGTTGTCGGATGTGTCCTCTGCACGCACCATCACAGCAAAGCCGCGGCTGATAGCTCTGTGTGGGATCGGGTCGGAGCGGCTACAGAAAAGGTATGTACAGTAATACCTCGAATTGCAAGTAACGCGGTTAACAAGCGTTTGGCAATACGAGTGTCTCGCAAAACTAGTAGGATTTAAGCCTCTCTGGTGTGCAGTACCGCATTTGGCCAGAGGTGCGGGGGCGCCGGTGACACTCGGAGCCGCTCTGATGCACTCGGAAACGCTCAAACACTCAGTTTCCGAGCCTCTCTGAGGGTTTCCGAGCAGTCTTCTAGTATTTCCGAGTCTCTCTGGCGCCCCCCACCTCTGGCCACATGCGGTACTGCATACAATAGAAGTCCAATGTGGAACGAATTATCTTTGTTTCTATTAACTTCTATGGGGAAACCCGCTTTGATATGTGAGTGCTTTGGATTACAAGCATTCTCCTGGAGCAGATTATGCTCGCAATCCAAGGTTCCACTGTATACTGATTTTTTTTCTTTACAGGGCTAGATAGGTTAGTGTTAGATCGTGGATGTCTATAGATGCAGGGATTTTAGTTTTAGGGTGGACTTCAACTTTAAGCTCTTTTACTGCTGCAGATGCAGTTAGGGAGTGTTCTGATAGACTTGTATTTTGAAGAAATGCTGAAGCAAGATGAAAGCAGCAGAGGGTATAATTTTTTAAGCAAAGTGCTACAGTGTGAATACGACTGTAAGTAACCATTTTATTTAATGACAGGTGCTTTGATTGGCATTGAGAGCGCTATATAAAGTGTGTCAAATGCCATGTTTTCAAGTAAATGTAAATGAGCACTTGGGGACACAGGACGTTTTTCATTTTTTGGGTTATACTGCCAACCTACAAGAGGATTGGTCTCTACATCACAGCTAGAACTGGTCTCTTTATTTGCAGCTGTCCGGCAGGTCTGTTCTCAGCCCCAGATGCTGCTTCTGGCAGGTTGCAGGGATAGCCTGAAAGTGACTTTCGGTTACTGGGTTTCGCTTAAAGTGGATGTAAACCCTCACATATACCCAGTGACGTGAACAGCCTCAGATGATACACAGAGATTAAACAAATCTCCCTACATAAATTTTACATGTATATCTGCTGTCTTCAACTTTATATATTCTTTAGAAAGTGCACATTGTGTTACAGATTTTCTCTTCCTGTTCAGCACTGGGAGTGGGTTATTGCTGATTGGAGGAAAGGCGCACACACACCCTCAAGCCACATTGGCAAAGGAAGGAAGTAATGTGCAGAGCTCTGCTCTGAATCGGGCAGCGTTCTGCTAATCTATTCATAGCAACCTCCCATGACACAAATTTCAGGCTGCTTGTATCTCCTGTTTCAGAGAACTTGTCAGAAGTTATCAGGCTGCTGACAGAGCTACAGGGCAGAAGAAACACGGGACTCAGTGCTTTGGAGAGAGATAAGAAAACACTACCGCTATATATGTGCCAAGCTAAAATTTCATGAATTGGGTTTACATCCACTTTAAGGCACGTACCAAATTCTGTTTTGGTAACAAGATAACAATAGAGGTTCCAGAGCCATTGGCATTGCCCCAGCACTTGCCCTATTCCTGGAGACTCGCTCTGTAAGTAGGTCAGTCGAGCAGAGATCTGGAAGCTAACTAATTTGCACCTTTTAAAATTTCAAGTTTCCACCATGAAAAGGGTTAACTCTGTGGGACCGAGTGCTGACATCAGCTGAGTGTAGTGTGCACAAAAGCTCTTTGCTCTCGTTCCCATCCTACAACATCAAGAATGCATGTCCCTGCTGCTACTCTTGCTTACAGAAAGCCACGCGGCACTCCGATCTTTGGTCTGTCCTTGTTGGTCCCTACTGGCGACCTGACCCTCATCTGCTATAAGCTGTTTGGGTTTCTTGAGTGCCTTGTCCCTATTCCCTAAACCTTTTGCAAATGTCTGAGTCATGTGGGGGGGGGGGGTCATGGCAGTGGCCCAGCTACACTGTATCAATCACTCCCAGCTCATGCTATACTAGTGGTTCCTACAGTGGGGATCGAAAGTTTGGGCACCCCAGGTAAAAATGTGTATTTATGTGCATAACGAAGCCAAGGAAAGATGGAAAAATCTCCAAATGGCATCAAATTACAGATTAGACATTCTTATAATATGTCAAAAAAAGTTAGATTTTATTTCCATCATTTACACTTTCAAAAATACAGAAAACAAAAAAATGGCGTCTGCAAAAGTTTGGGCACCCTGCAGAGTTAATATCTTGTACTGCCCCCTTTGGCAAGTATCACAGCTTGTAAACGCTTTTTGTAGCCAGCCAAGAGTCTTTCAATTCTTGTTTGAGGTATCTTTGCCCATTCTTCCTTACAAAAGTCTTCCAGTTCTTTGAGATTTCTGGGCTGTCTGTCACGCACTGCTCTTTTAAGGTCTATCCATAGGTTTTCAATAATGTTGAGGTCAGGAGATTGTGAAGGCCATGGCAAAACCTTCAGTTTACGCCTCTTGATGTAATCCCCCGTGGATTTTGAGGTGTGTTTAGGATCATTATCCATTTGTAGAAGCCATCCTCTCTTTAACTTCAGCTTTTCCACAGATGGCATCAAGTTTCCATCCAAAATTTGCTGAAATTTTATTGAATCCATTTTTCCTTCTACTCGTGAAATGTTCCCTGTGCCACTGGCTGCAATACAACCCCAAAGCATGATTGATCCACCCCCATGCTTAACAGTTGGACAGAGGTTCTTTTCATTAAATTCTGTGCCCTTTCTTCTCCAAACGTACCTTTGCTCATTCCGGCCAAAAAGTTATATTTTAACCTCATCGGTCCACAGAACTTGTTTCCAAAATGCCTCAGGCTTGTCTATATGTTCATTTGCAAAGTTCAAACGCTGATTTTTGTGGTGAGGACGTAGAAGAGGTTTTCTTCTGATGACTCTTCCATGAAGACCATATTTGTACAAGTATCTTTATAGTGGAATAGTGTACCACAACTCCAGTGTCTGCCAGATCTTTCTGGAGGGATCGTGCTGTCAAACGTGGGTTTTGAATTGCTTTTCTCACAATCCTGCGAGCTGTTCTGTCTGATATTTTTCTTGGTCTTCCAGATCTTGCTTTAACTTCCACTATTCCTGATGACTGTCATTTCTTAATTACATTCCGAACAGAGGATATTGACATCTGAAAACGCTTTGCTATCTTCTTATAGCCTTCTCCAGCTTTGTGAGCGTCAACTATTTTCAGTTTCAGTTTTCTAGACAACTGCTTAGAAGAACCCATGGTGCTGATTGTTGGGGCAAGGTCAGATGAGTCTGGCCATTTAAAACCTTTGAGATTGACATCACCTGGTCTTCCCAGATGATGATTGAGAACAATCCATGACACTGGCAGGTCTCAGCTTTGCAAAGGGGGCAGTGCATGCTATAAATTCTGCAGGGTGCCCAAACTTTTGCAGACGCCATTTTTTTGTTTTCTGTAATTTTGAAAGTGTAAATGATGGAAATAAAATCTAACTTTTTTTGACATATAAGAATGTCTAATCTGTAATTTGATGCCATTTGGAGATTTTTTCCATCTTTCCTTGGCTTCGTTATGCACATTAATACACATTTTTACCTGGGGTGCCCAAACTTTCGATCCCCACTGTATGCTTATTACAGTGCACCCACTGATGGAGCAAATGTCCCCCCTAGCAGGTGTGATTAGTTCCCCTACTCTTTCAGCTGAGGTTTTTTTTTTTTCTTCTCTTTTTACAATCATGTAAGACTTTATGTCCCAAATGATCCAGATATTTGCAGACTGACCGCAGAGGCCACAAGCCTTATTGGCCTCTGGGCAGTAGTGTATTTAGGTTTTGTGCTGCCCTAGGCCTGACTAAACTTGTGCACCCCCTAATGTAAATATGGCCCACGCCTTTCTGTCAAGGCCACACCCCTTTCACCACTTTCAACCTGAAATTTTTGAGTGGGGACACTAGTTCTTAGGGTCTGGGGGGAGGGGGCAATGGATTCCCTTAATTTGCATAGATTTCCTCTGACTGCCTGTTTGGCTATGGGGCAGAAGGTGAAGGGAAATCTCTGCAATGGGTCAGGGATGGTAAAAAAAAATAAACTGACAGGGGGCTATAACCCTCTCTTACTCTATCCAAAATGAAAAAACAAAAGTGTTGCCTATAGTTCTACTTTAAACACAAATTTCTGATAATTTTATGGAGAGGTCTAAGAAGATATAACCATACCAATGGTGCAGCAGAAAACATAGCACAGTGAGGAAGGTTTGTGGTCCAGGCTGATAGGACAGTCAAAAAGAAGCAGCTTGCGTTACACTAACGGTGTAGTACAAGCCGGTGGGGACTCTTTCCGTGCTGCCCTAGGCCTGGGCCTTGTTGGCCTAGGCCAGGATACAGCGTTGCCTTTGGGCCATCAGCCGCAGAAGCTCTGTTTTCTGAATCTTTCCTTTTTTTTTTTTTTTAGAGGAACTTTTTCTAGAGAATTTTCTGTCTTCTGCTAATACTTCAAAATTAAAAGAGATCATTTTGTCTCTTATTGATGCGGTGTGCACCAGACAGCACCCTGAAATTAGGTGATCAGCCCGTGGCTTCCTCTAGTACAGTTCTCATTCATGGGACCTTTAGAGTCCCTAAAGCTGCAAAGACCCTCCCATTGCATCCTCTTTTCCAGCTATTTCTTTAGAGATTTGAAACACCTTGACAAAATGTTTACTCCCCCAGAAATCTCATTAGCCACTTTTGAATTAGAGTCTTGAATCTGATGGCAGCCTCTTTTTTTGAGGGAGACCCATTTGCTCAATTTCTCTTTATAAATTTTACAACATAGCATTTTGCCATTGTGGGAAAATTTAGTTTCCATTGACAGACCAAATGGTTTGGAAATGAAGACCAGAGTGTCCTAGGCTTGGTGACTCAGGAATCTGACTCTGGAATTAGGAGTCCTCCTTGCCATTATTTGGAAGATACCGAAATAACCTGTCTAACAGTTTGTATTAAAAACGGGGTTTAGTTGGGGGGCGTGGCCTGACGCAGCATGGAGTAGGACCTGTGTGCCCTGGGCTCCGTCTAATACTCCTGAAAGTACTTATCCTGCACTCCGCAATTCCGGTCATCTACCTTGGATAACTGCTTGGGGACCCTCTGCATACCCTACCTGAACTCCGCTGATTCCCAAACCGCCCGACGGCTCGAACGGATCGACGATCTCCCGCACGCGGCGGCCGCATTCAGGCAAGTCCGCGGCTTCGGCCTACACACGGAGGTCGCGGCCATCTTGCTGCACCCGCTCTCCTGATCACCACTATAGCCGGCCAGTACACCGCCGGCCAGTACCCCTCTGGAGCCTCTTAACACACCTGGCCTTTGCCTGCAGGAACCCCCGACCGTCCACCCGCTGCATCCAGGCAAGTCTGCGGCTTCGGCCTTCACGCGGAGGTCGCGACCATATTGCTACACCCAATATCCGGGCTGACACTGCTACCGGCCACTCTGGCATTGCCTGCTTTCTTAGGGCCCTCCGACACACCTGGCCTTTTGACTCTCTAGGCCCCGGCCGCCCATCGGCCAGCGCGGCCGCGATCAGGAGGGTCTGCGGCTTGGGCCTGCAGACGGAAGTCCGCGGCCATCTTGCTACACCTCCCCCTCACGCCAACCCCGTGTCTAGGCTCGGTCACCGGTCAGCCCAATGCTGATAGCCTTCCAGGGACCCCTCTACACGCCTAACCTTGATTTCACAGGCCTTTAGCCATCCTTTGACCTGTGCGGCCGCGTCCAGGACAGTCGGAAGCTTGGGCCCACTCTAGGAGTTCCGTGGCCATTTTGATCCTCTCGGTCCTTCGACACATGCACTAAACTGACATTACTGTTTTGCTGATTCACCTCTGCGAGCTAGGGGCGCCTTGTCACTGTACCCTTGATTCCCTCAGTATGTCGCCTTCAAAAATCCCAGAAGGCGGCGGTAGCGGCGGCAACGGCGGCGGCGAAACTTGATCAGTACCGCCGACAAGAAGGGGAAGATATGGTGGGAGATGATGCCCCTGAGAAGGCAGGAGGGGGAGAACGAACAGCAGGCGATACTGACCGTCTACTTGAAGCGATTACCCTATGCAGAACTTCCCTTACAGCGCAAATTGAGGAGGTAAAGGTGGACATTTCCCTTCTTAGGCAGGATTTTCAAAAGCTCAGGGACCGGGTGACGGAGACAGAGACCAGACTGAGCACGGTGGAAGATATCATCCCACCCCTACAAACATCGTCAGACCGCATGCAACAGCAAATACGTCAAATCCTCGCTAAACAGGATGACATGGAAAACAGGCTTAGAAGATGTAATCTACGCCTTATAGGTCTGCCGGAGGGGGCCGAAGGTAGGGACACCACCACATTCCTGGAACAACTCTTAATCAACACCTATGGTAGAGAAGTCTTCTCCCCCATGTTTGCGGTAGAACGAGCGCACCGCATGCCAGCCAGACCCCCCCCGCAGGGAGCCCCCCCTCGCACGTTTATAGCCAAACTCCTTAACTATAAGGACAGGGATGCAGCATTGAGAATGGCAAGAGAGAAAGGAAACATCCCTCTGGGAAACGCTAAGGTGGCAATTTTTCCTGACTTTTCGGCAGAGGTGCAGCGCCGTCGCCAGAGCTTCACTGAGGCCAAACGCAGGCTCCGGATCAAACACTACAAGTAATCTATGCTTTTCCCTGCCCGTCTTAGGGTGGAATGTGACGGCCGTGCTGTCTTCTTCGAGGATCCGGAGGAAGTAATATCCTGGCTGGATCGCCGCAATGACCCTGAGAGAGTCGCTTGACCGAGTCCCAAATATACAAATATGACTAACTTTGCTCACAATCATTGATAGTACCATTCTGTTCCGATGTCACATAGCCGCACAGTTTCCTGGAGCCACATGGACTTTTCCTTGCAACTATCTACTTCTGGAAATGGAACGTCTCGTGGCATACACGGCGCGCTCCCTGATGAGCTATGGAACTGATCGTGCATCAACGTGAGTACAAAATACGAACCCCAGGCATCTGCTATACAGGAGTCCATTCATTCATACCCATTATATTTTTGAGACACTATACACTATTTCAGAAAACATTGACCATAGGAGTTCTGGGATACAGAGGCCCTGCCAGCAACGTGCACTGTGCAGTGAGACTTTGCCCCATACACCACTGGGAATCATTCTCATGTCTACTGGAGCTCTTTCCAGGGCACACTTGGTGCCCTCTACAGAAAACGAGGAGACCGACCTGCTTTGACTAATCCTGCCCTGCCAATATGGAGGGTATCCCTTGACCCCTCTGGATCTCAGAGGCCCCACCAGCTCCACTATCTCCTTTATGTACTTTTGCAGATAGAGTTTTTCCCAGTTGGGTTACACAAGTTAAGGGATTACGCCCGCACCAGTTGGGGACGGTGCAGGGCAGGGAGGGGGGTGGGGGTTAATTTGTTTATTGTTTTGTTGAACTTGATTGTGCATGCTAACCTCAGAGAACAGGTAACGTTACGAGAGATATGTTTATGTGAGTGTTCATATATGTTGGGTGTAACAGAACCGCTACATTTATGTCTGACTATAGGGAACCTAGGGAATGCCTACACTAGGGGAATATTACATGATAGGCCTGGGACGCATGATTCCGACACCTTCTCCCGATGGCGTCTTTAAAATTTCTTACGTGGAATGTGAGGGGCCTGCGTGACAAGCTTAAGCGCGCGGCAGTCTTCACATTCCTTAGGAAACAACGTGCTGATGTGATAGTCCTGGTGGAGACACATGTGGAGGGGAGCGTTCAGATGGCATTACGCCGCCCTTGGATTGGGTGGACATTTCATTCTACCCATACATCCCACGCCAGGGGATTGTCAATTTTGATAGCTAAATCTGTACACTTTGAGCTATGTGAGCTGTCCACTGACTCACAGGGGCGGTACATATTTCTCCTAGCTAAACTATATGGTGAACCCATCCTAATATTGGCCTACTATGTGCCACCCCCATTCAACATTACAATCATTAAAGAGGGATTGTCATTCATGGCCCGACACCCTGCCATTTCTGCGGTTTGGTTGGGTGATTTCAATACTACGCTAAATCCCACTCTAGACAGGTTACAACTGACTCCTCCCACCCTGATTGCCCCCAACGAAACTAAGTTTTGTAAGCTTATTTCCACCTTTCACTTAATAGACACATGGCGTCACATGTTCCCAAATACGAAATCATACTCTTGTTTTTCATCTACCCATAATTCTCTATCTCGCATAGACTTTATACTAATATCTCGTAGACTGACACCGCGATTAATTGAGGCCGCATTCGGTCCCAGAATACTTTCGGATCATAGTCCCTACTGGATAACTTTAAGCATACCCATTAATAAACCACCTAGATCCTGGCGTCTAAACCCGTTTTGGCTCTCACTCCTACCGGAGGATGACGAGCTTGCGAATGAATGGACACAATACTTTACAGAGAACGACAACTCTGCGTCACCCTCTGCGGTTTGGGACTCCTTTAAGTTGTTCGCTCGCTCCACACTAACGACCAGAATCAATAAAATTAAGGCTGACTCGGCTACCGTCCTTGATAAGGCAATGGCGGACTTGTCATCCTCTGAGCGAGATTTTGCCACTGCCCCGACTCCCGCAAAGGCAAACCAGCTCAAACTACACACTAGAGTAGTCGCCCAGCTTCAGTTCCAAAAAGCAAGACAAAAACTATTTTTCTCTAAACAAAAAATGTTTGAACATGGGGAAAAAGCCGGCAAGCTACTAGCATACCTGATACACAGTGAAGACAGACCCCCAGTGGTTATCACATTACATGGCCCTGATGGACAAAGCATTACGGACCCTCCCACGGTAACTTCAATGTTTAGAGACTTCTTTGCTGACTTGTACAAAACGACAGCCCCTACCGAGTCGGAATCGATGTCCCTCTTTCTAGAGGGGGTCGTTTTCCCGCAACTGACCAGGGAACAGATGGACCTTCTGGAGGCACCCCTCACCACAGACGAAATCGCAAAGGCAATTGCTAGCTTTGCCAGGTCTAAATCTCCGGGATCGGATGGACTTCCCATTGAGTTTTATTCCCAATTTAGCGAAACTCTCGTTCCGAAATTACTAGCGCTGTACAACCATCTTTTTGAGTCTGGCATACTACCTCCATCCATGATGGAGGCTACCATAGTCCTCATTCCTAAACCTGGAAAAGACCCAGGATACCCTGAATCGTACCGCCCCATATCCCTATTACAGGTTGACATCAAAATACTAGCCAAAGTACTATCTATTAGGCTCAATCAGGTCATCTTGTCCCTAATACACACGGACCAGGCGGGTTTCATGCCCGGCCGTAACACATCGTTTAATCTTAGAAAATTATATATAAATCTGCAAGCCACGCATGAGGAGGTTGGGTCCCGGGTTGTAGTGACGTTGGATACGGCGAAGGCTTTCGACTCGGTGGAGTGGAAATATCTATGGAGATGCTTGGAGGGATATGGCTTTGGTCCCAATTTCATTAAGTGGGTTCAATTGCTGTATCAGGCGCCCACAGCCAAGGTGGTGGCCAACGGGTGGCCGTCTCGAATGTTTGACCTCAGTAGAGGCACGAGACAGGGCTGCCCTTTGTCCCCGCTGCTATATGCCCTTGCGGCAGAACCTCTTGCGATATCCATCCGAGCAAACCCAGGGATTAGGGGTCTGAGACTGGGTTCCCTGATTGAAAAAATCAGTATGTATGCTGATGATACGCTGCTGTATTTAGCAGATTCGGGCCCATCTCTACATACTGCACTCCGCACAATCGAAGGCTTTGGGATATTCTCAGGATTGAAAATCAATTGGGACAAGTCCCAAATTCTGCCTATTGACAGCTTCCCGCCCCCGGAATCCCAAACCAGATTGCCACTACAAAGAGTCGATGTCATTAAATACCTAGGGGTTCATATATCTAGGTCCCCGATGGACTACATTTCCCTCAATATAGAGCCCCTTCTTTCCATGGTTAAAACCAAAGTACGGATTTGGTCCCGACTTCCAATTGGGATCTGGGGCCGCATAAATTTAATTAAAATGGTCTTACTCCCTAAGATATTATATGTGTTGTGGCACACCCCAGTATACCTACCTTTGAAACATTTCAAATCGCTCGAGGCCATACTCAAGCCCTTTGTGTGGGGAGCCAATAGACACAAATTAGCATGGCAAACTCTCAAGAACCCGACCGATCTTGGTGGCACGGCTCTCCCTGACTTCAATCTATACTACATTGCATCACAGTTGTCACAGCTGTTCCACTTGGACAAGACGGACAGTGAGAGATTCCTCACCCTCTTATGTCCAAAGTGGGCGCAGCACACCAAAGACCCGATATATGCAATCGCATCGGGCTCGGGAGGGGCGGAGCCGGGGACAAATAGGCATACCATGTTATATCACTACAGGAAAATATGGGACTTAGCCTCTTCCAAACTCAGTACTCCACACTACAACGACTACACACCGCTATGGCATAATATGAATCTCCCTGAGCTCACCAAAATACAGGATACGGGTACGTGGTCCACGCAAGGGGTGTTTTACCTCCATCACCTCCTAGACAAGGGGCGCCTAAAAACCTTTGATTCCCTTAGAGAAGAATTTACACTTCTAAACCGAATGTTTTTTAGATTTTTACAACTCCGCCATGCGACGCAGTCGCAATTCCCTGACTCCATCCCACGCCCCACGCCCAATGTAATTATGGCAGTAATTAAGAGCACAGATTCGCACAAACTGATCTCAGCATTTTACAATATGCTTTCCACTCCCATTTCTACCAAACTAGCATACGATCTGAAACCCAGATGGGAGCGGGAGGTTGGGCCAATAGAGGATGAGGAGTGGGGCGAGGCGCTGGAGTCCGGTAAAGCAGTGTCTCCCAAGCTGTCCGATCGACTTTCGCAACTTTATGTCCTACATAGAGCGTACCTCACACCCCTCAGAGTGGCAAGATACAAGCGCACCTATTCTACAACATGTCTGATGTGTGGACAAGAGACGGGCACTTTTTTCCACCTGATCTGGGCCTGCCCTAAGATACAAGGTTTGTGGAAACAAATTGTGACATTTCTACACGACGAGATGGGTTCACCCCTTGCATTAGACCCCAAACAATGCCTTCTGGGAATGTTACCAGACACAATAGATACACTAAAACATTTCTTCATGAGACACTGTTTTCAGCCAGGAAAGTCATTGCTAAAAAATGGATGAGACAAACACCTCCCAAAATAGTAGAATGGAAAATAGAAGTGAATAATACCCTGCCATACAAGAAATGTATATATATCAACAGGGGATGCCCCAATAAATATAACAAGATATGGGACCGCTGGCTTCAAGAGTCGAGTACCTGTACATAACAAGACCATATCAGTCAGAAATGAATGCTCAGACATAGGTTTTCCTAGGAAGTCTTTGGATCTGCAATGTATTCTTGTAGAGCACGCTCACATGACAATGATAATGAATCTGTTGCCTTACCTACCTCAAGTATGATTCTCAATGTATCAGTTACCAAGTTTATATGCAAAATATACTTCACATGTATGCACCCTTTGAGCAATAAAAACCTTTGTTTAACGTTAAAAAAACGGGGTTTAGTTAACACATATTTGCAAATACATGCGTAAGCTGTAGAGGCTGCAACAAGGCACCTCGTTATTATCCACAGTCCTAACTCTATACATTTTTGAGAGCCTCCATAGCAGAAACACATGCATTATAATGGATAGGCAGAGGGCAGGTGAGCCTGGAGGGAGCCCACCCTTCCTTAAAAGGCACTGGGGCACAGCACAGTTGTGCATATAGCACAATGGCAGCAAAGATGTCCAGTGCGTCCCCCTCACCAGTATTCCAACAGTACAAACAAATGGCCATTGCCCCCACCTATAACTGGCCTTTGCATGTATTTCCAAATGTGTGCTAACTAAAGGAGAGGACTAGGCAGACATGTTGGTTATTTAAATACATGTAACTTTAACAGAGTTGAACAGCCCCGCCCAGGGGGCGGTCCCTCCGGTCATAACCCCTCACCCTGCAGCTAGCAGCTCAGTTTTCTATATCGTACATCACGGGACACAGAGCGACATAGCAATTACTATGTGGGTTATAGAGATTACCTTCAGGTGATGGACACTGGCACACCCAAGACAGGAAGCCCCCTCCCTATATAACCCCTCCCATACCGGGATTACCTCAGTTTTTTGTCAGTGTCTATATGGTCGTATGGTTTCTATATGCTGGACATTACAGTAGTACCCCTGTTTGACCACTAGAGGGTGATACCTTATGAGATGTCTAAAAAAGCCGGGCTATACCTTTTCACAAGTGTAATACCTGGACAGATGGAGGAGCTTCTTTTTTCTCTAAGTACAGCGCCAAGGGCCCATCTGAGAATGTTGCCACATCTTATTGAGGGGAGACCTGGATTGCAGTATGAGATGCGCAGCGGTCCCCCTGTATTGCGCCGCTCAGCCAAAGGGTTGGAGCAGTCCACAGCCTCCCTCCTCTCTCCACCCCTCCATGGGGAAGCGTTGCGGCGCACACGTGCGCACGGAGGTTCCAGATATAGGGAACGAGTCATGGAGGGGGGCAGGGCTTAGCGTAATGACGCTCCGTCTTTCCCGGCTCGCTTCTGCGCATGTGCAGGCGTCCTCTACCTCAAACGAACAGTCTCTGTGAGACGCACAGCTAAGAGGTCGGACACAGGAGCTGGAAAAGTGGTGACTTTAATTTGGCATACAACAGGCGGTGATACAGGCATCTCCAAGGCACATTAGTTTAGACACCTGACTAACTCATATACCAAGCTTGTACACTAGACTATAGTTAGTAGTGGGTGCATTTTTGGCTGTGAGTACCTCGGCTTTGAGCTTAGGACTATGCCTGCCAAAGGCTCTGGGAATAAAAATCCCAAGAAGCAAAGGGGTTCACCATCGGGCTCTGAGGATCTAGGACATGCTCCCGCTGTTCCATCCTCCCCTGATAAATCAGAGGTAGCTACCCGAGGGGAGCCATCAGGAGTGTTAGGTGCTGCGGCTGTCCTCAGCTCACCTACTCCTTTATATGTGACTGAAGAGGCTTTTACCTCAGCTCTGGGAGGATTAGAGCAGAGATTGGCAGCATTAATCGCTTCCTACCTGCCGGGAAAAAAGTGCGCCAGATCTCCATCTCCCCCGTTAGAATGAGCAATTATCCCTCAATGAGATTGAGGTGCCTGCAGAAGATCAGGCTGAGGATGATTCTGCCTCAGAAGAATCTACATTAGAAGAACCGTTTTCAGCCTCACAAACTGAAAGATTGTTAGTTCAGTCTCTAACAGACATGATTCGGTCAGCTTTTAAGCTGCCCCTTTCTGAACCAGCAGCTACATCGGTTTCTTCATTGGGGTCCTTGAAAGCCCCGCAGACTAATGGGTCCTTTCCGGTGCATCCGTTATTAGAGGGACTAATTTATCAGGATTGGGAACATCCTGATAAACTTTTCCTTCCTCCTAAGCAGTTTGCGGTGGTGTTTCCTATGCAGGAAAAGTTCACCAAAAGATGGAGCCTCCCTATAGTGGACGCTGCCATCTCTTCTGTGAACAAATCTCTGACATTTCCAGTGGACAATGTACAGATGTTTAAGGATCCAACAGATAAAAAGTTGGAAACCTTATTAAAGACGGCTTTTTCTACAGCCGGTGCTGTAACTCGGCCTACAGTGGAAGCCATTGGCGTCTGTCAAGCTTTAAAGGACCAGATGAAACTGGTTTTAAAGGACTTACCAGCCCAGCAGGCTCATGATCTAGCGGATCTGCCTAGGGCGTTATGTTTTGCGGTTGATGCCATTAAAGATTCAATTCATCAGGCCTCCCGCCTTACGCTATCGTTGGTACACATGCGTAGACTTCTATGGCTAAAAAACTGATCAGCCGAGACGCCTTGTAAAAAGCTCCTGGTTGGATTTCCATTCCATGGGGAGCGGTTATTTGGCGAAGACTTGGATAAGTACATCCAGAAGATCTCCAGTGGGAAGAGTACCCTTTTACCTGTTAAGAGAAAGTTCAAGGATTCTTCCTTCAGACGACCTACCTCTCCAGTCCCTGGAACTTCAGCCTCTAAGCAGTTCCGACGGCCTCCCCGATCAAATCCTGGAGGGAAAACTCACGGGCAGGCACATGGTAATAAAAAAACCTGGAACCGAAGGGGTGCTAAACCAGCCCCCAAGTCGGCACTATGAAGGGTTGCCCCCACTCAAACAAGTGGGAGGAAGGCTTCAGTTGTTCTCAGGGGCTTGGCGAGAGACGATCCGGGACAGATGGGCTCTCTCCACAGTGTCCTTGGGATACAAGTTGGAGTTACAGGAATTTCCTCCCCCTCGGTTTTTAACATCAAACGTCTCAAGAGACCTGCTAAAGAGAAAATCTCTCCTTTTGGCATTAGACCGGCTATTATCCCAAGGGGTAATTGTGGAGGTTCCGGTGGAAGAACAGGGGTTGGGATTTTACTCAAACCTCTTTACAATTCCGAAGCCCAACGGAGATGTAAGACCCATACTAGATCTCAAGGATCTAAACAAGTTCCTAATTGTCAGGTCATTCCGTATGGAATCAATTCGGTCAGTAGCCGCCACCCTACAAGGGGGAGAATGGTTGGCGTCCATCGATATTAGGGACGCTTATTTACACGTTCCTATTTTCCCTGGGCATCAAAGGCTTCTTCGCTTTGCGGTAGGACAACACCATTATCAGTTCGTGGCCCTACCCTTCGGGCTGGCCACGGCCCCGCTCGTGTTCACAAAGATCTTGGCCCCTCTGTTGGCCGATTTAAGAATTCGAGGGATATCAATAATGGCCTACTTGGACGATCTTTTAATAATAGATCACTCGGTGCCCAACCTAAAGGCTGCTGTACGCCACACGGTAGAATACCTGGAATCCCGAGGCTGGGTCCTAAACCTGGACAAATCAGCCTTAC
The DNA here is from genome assembly GCA_029206835.1 of Rana muscosa. NCBI lineage: Eukaryota > Metazoa > Chordata > Amphibia > Anura > Ranidae > Rana > Rana muscosa. The sequence continues at coordinate 894,531,629 of CM055117.1, read as the reverse complement.
TACCAGTAAAAAGACTGGAATATTTGGGATTACTCATAGACACAGACCAAAGAAAGATTCTTCTGCCTCAGGCAAAGATCTCTTCCTTAAGAGAGCTAATCCTAGCGGTCTGTGCAAAAAGACAGCCATCCCATTCGTCTTTGCATGTGGTTGCTGGGAAAGATGGTGGCCTCATTCGAAGCAGTTCCTTATGCTCAATTCCATTCAAGGAAATTGCAGAACGCTATCCTATCCGCCTGGAACAAAGAAGTTCAAGCCCTAGACTTCCCAATGTCCCTGACGTCGTCTGTACGCAGGAGTCTATGTTGGTGGTTGGTACCCCAAAATCTACAAAAGGGAAAGTCGTTCATTCCAATCTCTTGGAGAGTGGTAACTACAGATACCAGTCTTCTAGGCTGGGGGGCGATACTGGAGCAATGGTCACTCCAGGGAAGGTGGTCGGATACCGAGAAGGCCTTGCCCTTCAACCTGCTGGAAATTCGGGCGGCACGTCTGGCCCTGGAAGCATGGACATCCAAGCTACGTGGTTCCCCTGTCAGGATCCAGTCAGACAATGCCACAGCTGTGGCATACATCAATCACCAAGGGGGCACCAAGAGTGGTGCGGCCCAGAAGGAGGTGAATCATATCCTGATATGGGCAGAAAAACATGTCCCATGCATATCCGCTATCTTTATTCCAGGAATAGAGAATTGGAAGGCGGACTTCCTGAGTCAGCAGCAGTTATCCCTAGGGGAATGGTCTCTTCACCCTGACATCTTCCTAGCAATTTGCCAGAGATGGGGGACACCAAACGTAGATCTATTGGCATCCAGGTTCAATGCAAAGTTGGACAGCTTTGTGTCCAGGACAAGAGATCCGCTAGCTTGCGGATCAGATGCGCTGGTTTTTCCGTGGGATCAGTTTGCACTAATTTATGCCATCCCGCCGCTGCAGTTATTACCTCGACTCCTCGCAGAGTCAGGTTGGAAAAGTAGCCAGTAATTCTGGTAGCTCCAGCATGGCCTCGAAGATCCTGGTATGCGGACATTGTAAGAATGTCTGTGGGGAATCCTTGGACCCTCCCACTTCGTCCAGACCTGCTTTCCCAAGGTCCGATATACCACCCTTCCTTACTACTCTAAATTTAACAGTCTGGCTATTGAATCCCACATTCTAAAAAAGAGAGGTCTCTCTAACTCGGTGGTGTCTACAATGATTAATGCTAGAAAACCAGTATCTAGACAGTTTGGAAGGCGTATGTGGCATGGTGTGAGGCCAGAAAATGGCATCCTTGTAAGTATGTCATAGGCAGAATTCTTGACTTCCTACAGTGTGCTGTAGACAGAAATCTAGCCTTAAGTACTATTAAGGGTCAGGTTTCGGCCTTATCGATATTCTTTCAAAGACCACTAGCTATGCATTCGCTAGTTAAATCTTTTTTACAGGGTGTGACTCGGATCAACCCGCCAGTTAAATCTCCCATGTGTCCATGGGACTTAAACTTGGTTCTATCGGCTCTTCAAAAACAACCTTTTGAACCTTTGCTCCACATTCCTTTAGTTCTTCTCACCAGAAAGTTGGTTTTCTTGGTAGCAATATCCTCAGCCAGGAGGGTAACGGAATTGGCAGCTCTGTCTTGTAAAGAGCCATATTTGGTTATCCATAAGGATAAAGTGGTTCTACGTACACATCCAGCCTTTCTTCCAAAGGTCGTGTCAAGTTTTCATTTGAACCAAGATGTGGTTCTCCCTTCCTTTTTTCCCGAACCTAGTTCGGTGGAAGAGAAGTTATTACATTCTTTGGATGTAGTAAGAGCAGTTAAAGCCCATCTTAAAGCCACTGCTCAGATTCGCAAAACAGATGTTTTGTTTATTCTGCCGGAGGGCCCCAGAAGGGGTCAGGCAGCATCGAAATCTACTAAGTGGATTCGGCAGGTTATTATTCAAGCCTATGGTCTGAAAAGGAAGATGCCTCCATTTAAAATTAAAGCGCACTCTACTAGAGCAGTTGGTCCTTCTTGGGCAGCGCATCACCAGGCCTCCATGGCTCAAATCTGTAAGGCCGCAACTTGGTCTTCAGTCCACACATTCACTAAATTTTATCAGTTGGATGTAAAAGGTCATGAGGATATCGCCTTTGGGCGCAGTGTGCTGCGGGCTGCAGTATAGATCCTCATGCCTGATGGTGCCCAGCTTATGTACAGGTGTCTCCTTCCCCTCAGTTGGCATTGCTTTGGGACATCCCACATAGCAATTACTATGTCGCTCTGTGTCCCGTGATGTACGATAAAGAAAATAGGATTTTTATAACAGCTAACCTGTAAAATACTTTTCTTGGAGTACATCACGGGACACAGAGCTCCTACCCCTCTTTTTGGGGACACTTATTGCTTTGCTACAAAACTGAGGTACTCCCGGTATGGGAGGCGTTATATAGGGAGGGGACTTCCTGTCTTGGGTGTGCCAGTGTCCATCACCTGAAGGTAATCTCTATAACCCACATAGTAATTGCTATGTCGCTTTGTGTCCCGTGATGTACTCCAAGAAAGGGATTTTACAGGTAAGCTGTTATAAAAATACTATTTTTTTCTGCCTAGTAGAGGAGAAGGACCTGGCTCCCCGTTGGGCCCAGAGTCCTATGAAAATTTTTACTTTTTCTTGTTTTATTATTTTATATTTTGATCCTGAGATCTTCTATCAATTGCCGGCTGGGTGACAGGCTGGATAATATAGATCCTGGTAGTCTCCCCAACCCGGGCATCGAGCGTGAGCAGACCTTAGCTAATCGATGGGTCGGCCACGACATACCCCATGGCTCCAGGGGTGGCCAGTGAGCTATTGCTCCGGGATCCACATATGACCGGGCTGCTTGCTGTCTCAGTCATAGTGGACCATGGCCGACAGCCACTCTGTACTGTCCGGCAGTGAGTCTGTCTGGAACGCACCAGCGAGTCCACGCATGGACGGGTTAGTACAGTTCCTCCTGTTTTGGGCCGTTTGGAACAGCTGGGCTTCCTGGAGGGTCTTTAGGGGTCTTCTGTCCTCCCTTTCCCTCCTTTCTGTCCCCCCACTATTTCCTCCTGTTGCGTCGGCGGGGAGTACCTGTAGGGGGCCTCCGTATCCCGGTTGGGGGCTGTAGGTGTGCCCGGGTCCGCTCTCTGTGGGGGGTGTCTGTCTTTTGGTGGTCTCCGCTCGGCGTTCCTGCGGCCTTCTTGTCCACCTCAGTGTGCTCGGCCGCCATTTTTGGTAGCGCCGGCGCCATTTTCCTGTGTTTTTTTTAGTTTTTTATATATATATATTGGAAATTCCCATTGGCGGCCATTTTGTCGTGGCCGTGCTGTGGCGCAGGTCTTCATTGCGGGTAGCCATTTTTTTGTAGCCCGCGCCCTTTTTCCCTGAGGAGTCCGGCGGCCATTTTACAGTGGTTTTTCACTGTATGGCTTGCCCTCTAGTGCTGGAGACTTCCTGAATAGCGCGAATCATCTCACAGAACACCTCAGTCGCACGCGCTGTGTGAGGCAGAGCGAACAACGGCACTGAGCAGTCTCTGGCTGGGTGGTGAGTCCCTGGGTAACCCCCCCGGTCAGCACAGCTAGGAGGGTGGACATTTATTACAAGGGAAAAGTGAATTATACTGCGCTGTCTATATGAGATTTGATCACACAATAAACATGAATCAATCTCCAAAAAATGCTGCAACTTAAATGTGAGACACACACAATGAATTAATAATAAGAGTAATAAAGCTGCGCAACTCTTGAATGAATACCACCAAAAAATGATCAAACAGATGGTATACACAGGATGCAATCTCTAATGCTGTATGTTGACAACTGAATAAAGTCCCGACTGATGCCAGACATTCAAATATAAAACAAAAAAAGAGTGCAATCCTGTATAAAAAATAATAAAAAAACGTATAGAGCTATAAAGTCCTGAAATCCAAGATGACAGTATGGTGCAGATGCAAATCTTCACATTTGACCACTGGTGACTTCAAACAAAAACACCCTTTGAAAAGTGCCAGATATTCAATAGAAAAGGTTCCACCACCACTAGTTATCACTGCCGCTTACCAGAACGAATGATCCGTTCACGGATCAATGCAAACATATGGCTAATCCCCTGCCCGGGTCTCTATATCGCTATCAGCTTCCTCCAGGATTCAAAGCCAATTCTCTCCATGTATCACAGATATTAAAGTGCGAAAGGGAAAGAAAGCCACCATAGCGTAAATCCAGTAAAACAATATTTAATAAAAAAAAATGAAATGCACTTACAAACATTCGTGATTCTAAGGCATGTGGTATAAAAATAGCCGGCCGGCTAAGACAGCCCGTTCGCCCCGGGACTCGTTGGTATGTCGGTGACGTCAGCACGTCGCTCCTCCCTACGCCGTTTCGTCACAAATGACGTCTTTCCCTTCACACTTTAATATCTGTGATACATGGAGAGAATTGGCTTTGAATCCTGGAGGAAGCTGATAGCGATATAGAGACCCTGGCAGGGGATTAGCCATATGTTTGCATTGATCCGTGAACGGATCATTCGTTCTGGTAAGCGGCAGTGATAACTAGTGGTGGTGGAACCTTTTCTATCGAATATCTGGCACTTTTCAAAGGGTGTTTTTGTTTGAAGTCACCAGTGGTCAAATGTGAAGATTTGCATCTGCACCATACTGTCATCTTGGATTTCAGGACTTTATAGCTCTATACGTTTTTTTATTATTTTTTATACAGGATTGCACTCTTTTTTTTGTTTTATATTTGAATGTCTGGCATCACTCGGGACTTTATTCAGTTGTCAACATACAGCATTAGAGATTGCATCCTGTGTATACCATCTGTTTGATCATTTTTTGGTGGTATTCATTCAAGAGTTGCACAGCTTTATTACTCTTATTATTTATTACAAGTGCCTTGACTTGGTCCCTAAGGACTGTCAGTGGGTCAGAATGGAGTCTGAAGCTGGCGTTTCTTCCCCAGACATTCCAGAGGCAGCAACCGGTGACCTTGCACCTGCGGTTCCCATGGAAACTTTGTCGGCGGTGCTGGAGTTATTTGTTGCCAGGGTGGAAGCGGCATGCGGGCGTAAGGGGGGTAAAAAACGCCCCCTCCATCTCCTAGGGGAATGCTCTGACTCAGACTCGGGCCTGGCTGCAGCTCAGGACCCCTGTTCTGGGATGTCAGAGGATGCGGACCAAGACCGTCCGGGCACTGAGGAAGACTCCTCGTCCGGGTCAACGCAGGACAGAGCACTTGTGGCAGCTCTTATAAACGCAGTAAGGGCCCCCCCTAAGCTAGAAGACACAGCTGGGACATCCACTGAGGTGTCAGTCCCTTTTGGGTCTCACAAACCGACCCGCTCTGTTAAGGTTTTTCCTTATGTTGATTTCTTTGACAAGTTCATAGATAAGGAATGGGAACGGCCGCAGAGGTCCTTTGTGGTCCCTCAGCGCATTGCGGTCAGTTACCCATTTGAAGAGAGCCTTTTGAAAAAATGGGCTTCTCCACCTGTCGTTGACCCCCCGGTCTCAAGGTTGAACAAGGTAACCACTATGCCGGTAGAGGGGACCCCTGCTTTTATATAACCATACTGATAGGACCATACTGATAGGAGGTCCGAAGCGGTGAGTCGGACCGTGTTCACCATGCTGGGGTCAGCATTGCGGCCGATAATGGCTGCGACTTTGGTGTCTCAGAATGGGCAAAAATTTTGCACCAGGCAGTGGAAGAGCATCAGCTCCCACAGGAAATTGTAACACTGGCCGACCAGCTGGTGCAGGGTCTTGTGTACATCTGTGATGCAACACTGGATGCGGCCCCTTTCATTTCCAGGGCCTCTGTATCTGTGGTGGTCTTGCGCCGCCTGATATGGTTAAAATGCTGGTGAGCGGACCAAGCTTCTAAGAAAGCTCTGACAGATTTACCTTTTAAAGTTGGGAGGCTTTTTGGTGCCTCATTCGATGACATTATTAAGGATGTCACTGGAGGTAAAAGCACACTTCTACCTCAGTCCACTAAAGGTAAGGAGCTGCGCCGTAAGGCAGTATTTTCGTCAGTCAGGGACCGCTAGCAGACCCTACCAAGCCGATAAGGCTTCAACTGGGGGTCAGAAGCGTCCCTGGGTGCGCAAGTAATCAAAGTCCGCAAACAAGCCCGCTTGCCCCCACCCGATTCTTGGGTGGGGGGCCGTCTTTGCGAGTTCGCAGCTCGGTGGACCTCCCTGCTTTCCGACCAGTGGGTTTGCAAAGTGATCACTTCAAGGTACAAGATCGAGTTTCTTTCTTGTCCACCAAACAGATTCTTTCCCTCAAATCTGCCTCTCCTTCCAGCTCGTCGCACTGCCCTCATGGGGGCCTTGCAAGACTTGTTGAGGTGCGGGGTGATTATACCCGTACCATCGCAGGACAGGTTTCAGGGATTCTACTCAAATCTGTTCAAGGCCCAAAGGCCCTCAATGCCTTTGTGAAAGTTCGGAAATTCAGGATGGAATCTATTCGCTCGGTGGTAGATGCGCTCCATCCGGGGGATTTTCTGGTGTCCTTGGACATCAAGGACACATACTTGCATGTCCCCATCTGCATCAGAGGTTCCTGCGTTTCGCGGTAGGGGAAGACCACTATCAATTTGTGGCTCTCACCTTTGGCCTAGCATTGGCACAGAGAGTTTTCACCAAGGTGCTTGCCCCGATTCTGGCTTTGCTGAGACAGCGAGGCATTGCTGTCGTGGGCTACTTAGACGAGCTGCTTCATGCTCAGAATTAGAGGAGGACGTGTCTATAGCCAGTCAGACTCTCCGAGAATTTGGTTGGGTACTGAACCTCCAGAAGTTGGTGTTGGTACCGACTCAGCGCCTGGAATACCTGGGGCTGATTTTGGACTCCTCGGAGTCTAGAGTTTTTCTTCCTCCAGAGAAGTTACAGACGCTCCAGGCTGCGGTGAGGTTGTTGACATCCCGCAAATGGTCGTCTCTCCATTTCTGCATGAGCGTCCTGGGCCTCATGGTAGCCTCCTTCGTGGCAGTACCGTATGCCAAATCCCCCACAAGTTTTTCAGAAGGAGATTCTGTCCAAATGGAACAAATCCCTATTGTCTCTGGATCATAAGATTCAGGTAAGTCGCCTAGTCAGGGCCTCTCTGACTTGGTGGCTGACATCCCCGGCACTTCTGTCCGGGAAGTCATTTCTTCCTTTCCACTGGACTCTGATCACGACGGACGCCAGCCTGACAGGTTGGGGGGGAGTCTGGGGGGTTCAGTCGGCCCAGGGCCGCTGGACTCCGGAAGAATCTCTCCTGCCGATCAATGTCCTCGAGCTTTGAGCGATCAGGCTATGCCTCTCCAAGTGGTCTAAGAGACTTAAAGGGCATCCAGTCAGGATACAGTCAGACAACCCCACAGCAGTGGCCTAGGTCAACCATCAGGGAGGAACAAGGAGCTGGGCCACAGCATTGGAGGTCGCTCACATCCTAAGGTGGGCCGAAAGGAGCGTACCGGTTCTATCGGCTGTTTACATTCCGGTCGTAGAAAACTGGCAGGAGGACTATCTAAGTCGCCAGATGCTGGACCAAGGGGAATGGTCGCTACACCCGGAGGTGTTTCAACTCCTTTGTCAGAAATGGGGCACACCAGATGTGGATCTCCTGGCCTCTCGACTCAATCACAAGGTGTTGAGGTTTGTGGCCAGGTCCAGAGACCCCTGGGCAGACGCGTTAGTGGCTCCATGGGGTCACTATTGGCTAATTTATGCCTTTCCCCCACTGAAGTTGCTTCCTCGTCTGCTTCGCAGAGTAGAGGCCGAGGGGATTCCGGTGATTCTAATCGCCCCAGACAGCCCCGGCGTCCCTGGTATGCCGACCTGGTGCGCCTTGTGGCGGATGCTCCCTGGCATCTGCCAATACGGGAGGACCTTCTGTCTCAAGGTCCCATACTTCATCCTGCTTTACAGTCGCTGGCTTTAATGGCATGGCTATTGAAAGCCAGGTACTAAGGGACCGTGGTCTGTCAGACTCGGTAATCTCCACCATGTTGAGGGCTTCGGAAGTTATCTTCCCGGAAGATCTACCATCGCTCTTGGAAGGCCTACACCTCTATGTGTGAAGAGATGGATTGGCGCCCATGGGCATATTCGGTTTCTCGGATCCTGCTGTTCTTACAGCATGGTGTGGATCAGAAACTGGCCTTAAGCACTATTAAGGGGCAGATTTCAGCCTTGGTTGTTTTCTTCCAACGACCCCTGGCGGCTCATTCACTGGTAAGCACATTTGTGCAGGGGGTCCAACGCGTGATTCCTCCGATTAGACCACCGCTCCCTCCGTGGGACTTGAATCTGGTGCTCTCGGTACTTCAGGAATCTCCTTTTGAGGACATCAGGGAGATTCCTCTCTTGACGCTTTCTCAGAAAGTTGCCTACCTAGTAGCCATTACATTGGTCAGAAGGGTTTCTGAATTGGCGGCCTTGTCCTGCAAGTCACCTTACTTGGTCCTCCATAAGGATAAAGCGGTGCTACGCCCGCAGCCCTCTTTCCTTCCTAAGGTAGTTTCGGCTTTTCACCTAAACAAGGACATTGTACTTCCATCCTTGTGTCCTCGGCCGTCGCATTCCAAGGAGGCTGCGCTACATATCTTATACGTGTTACGTGCCCTACGGGTGTACCTGTCTGCTACTGCTCCGTTCCGGAGATCTGACTCACTGTTCGTGTCGATTTTTGGTCCAAAGAAGGGCCTGGCGGTCTCGTCGGCCACCATTTCTCAGTGGATCAGACAAACCGTGATCCAGGCCTATGCCCTTAGGGGGCGGGTGCCTCCTTTTCCTGTCACGGTGCATTGGACCAGGGCAATTGGTGCCTCCTGGGCTTTCCGACATCAAGCATCTGTCTCACAGGTGTGTAAGGTGGCGACCTGGTCGTCCATTCACACTTTTTCCAAATTTTATAAGGTTGATGTGCGTGCATCTTCGGATGCTTCTTTTGGCGGCAAAATTTTACAGGCGGCTGTTTGAGGTTGCAACTCCTCCGTTGAGGAGCTCTGCTTTTTGGGGTGAAGTTAGTTTTTTGATTGCTGTTCCCACCCCTCGTTTTTTTCTGACACTGCTTGGGGACGTCCCACAAGTCAAGAATTAAGGAGCTGTGTCCGTCCATGAACGAAAAGAGAAGATAGGATTTTTGTACTCACCGTAAAATCCTTTTCTCTGTCGTCCATGGACGGACACAGCACCCACCCTTCCTTTTTAAGTTTGTACTGCTTTTTGACGAACTGAGCTGCTAGCTGCAGGGTGAGGGGTTATGACCGGAGGGACCGCCCCCTGGGCGGGGCTGTTCAACTCTGTTAAAGTTACATGTATTTAAATAACTAACATCTCTGCCTAGTCCTCTCCTAACAGACGGAACATAACCCACAAGTCAAGAATTAAGGAGCTGTGTCCGTCCATGGACAACAGAGAAAAGGATTTTACGGTGAGTGCAAAAATCCTATTTTTTAACGCAAACTATTAGGTTAATTCGGTTGGTAGCAAGCTGGCTGGCGAGTTGCGCTGGGATCTTTCTTTGGTTTTGTTTTACATGCGTTGCCCTTCCATTTGCTCCTTTCTGCGAAGGCCAGTTATAGATTGGGGCAGTGGCCATTTGTTTGTACTGTTGGTCGTCAGAGGAGCCTCATCTCCTGAGCAACATTCTTAAGCTTTGACTGTGTCTGCAGTGCTGGACCATCCTGTTGGTTGGACATCCAATGCTGATTCAGTCTCGCGCAGTGCCATTTGTCATGGTGTACATTGTTGATCATCAGGAAGGAACCAAAAATTTTGCTTCATGTTCCAATCTTGTCTGCCTTTTACATTCCAGGCATGGAAAAATGGCAGGCAGACTTCTTCAGCCGGCATTGCTCTGACTTGGGGAAGTGGTCCCTACACCTGAAGGTGTTCCAGAACCTCTGTCACAGGTAGGGGACATTGGATGTTGACCTGCTGGCATTAAGGTTCAGCAACAAACTGGATAGGTTTGTCTTGTCTTCAGGTACAGGAATCCGATACTAGCAATGCTGCTAGGTGATGCTGCAACAGGTGAGTATGTAGGTTTATTTTTTTTCATAAGCCCACACTTCTTCTTTTAATGTAGTTTCTGCCTTCCACATCAACCAGGACTTTGTTCTTACATCATTCTGTCTAGCTCTAGTTCAATGAAAGGTAATTTCACTTTATTATATGGATGTGATTTGTGCTGTGAGAGTTCTATCTCTTAGGCACTGCTTCTTTCAGGACGACTGATTCCTCTTTGTAATTCCAGACAGACCCTGAAACCGGTTTCTTTTTCCACCATTTCCTGGTAGCTAAAGCCCTGTACATACGGGCAGAATGTCGAAGGACATTTGCTGGTTTAAAAAAAACTGGCTAACATTCTGCCCGTGTGTATGTCGGTCTGTCCGACAAAAGCCAGCCGTTCGGCTGGCTTCTGTTGGTCATGCATACCGAAAAACCAGCAGCTGGCCAACTCCCGATCAGAGCTCTCAGCCAATGGCAGAGAGCACTGATCAGAGTTTTCTGGTGGGGGGGGGGGGTTCCCTCCTGTCAGAACACAACAGCTCAGCGGGGGAGATCGTTGGACTAACCTCGCATGGTTACTACAGCGGCTCCGACCGGAGCTGTCCGTTTGTTTTCGTGCAACCCGTTGGATTGCATGAAAAAAAAAAACTGAAGTGTGTACCCAGTTTTAGACAGACCATCATCCAAGCTTATGGTCTTGTTTGGTTCCACCCTTCTCTATCAATGGATACCTAGATCTATGAGTGCTACTTGGTCTTTTCAGCATCAGGCTGCTGTTCCTCAGAGTTGCACGGCTGCCACGTGGTCTTTTGTTCACAGCTTCAAATGTAAGGTCCTTCAGGTGGCTAGTTGAGCTGCATGCAGTCTCAAATTCTCTGTTGCTTTCTTGTGCCTGTTAACGTTTGATTGTTGTGTTGCCCACCCCTCAGTTTGACTGCTTTTTGTCATCCTGAATTTAAAAGATTTCCCTTGTCCCTTAATGGACAAAAAACTAAAACAGGATTTTTTTTTGTGCTCGCCTTAAATTGGAGTCCAACAAACGGCAGTCCCGCCCCTCAGTGTTTATAATTATGCTCTCAGTACTACTTTGCTGCAAAACCGAAGCATAGTGCTAGTAGGAGGAGTAATTCTGGGCTGGCCTACAGTTTTTTTTTTGTTTGCCAGTGTCCAATCCTCTTGTTGGAAGAATAGCCCAAAGGTTAAGATATTCCTGTCAATGCACACTAAGAAAAGGATTTTATGGCAAGTGCAAAAATCCTATTTTACTATTACACTATAACACCATTTAGTAGGTTTCAAAAACAGTGTTTACATTTTTGAGCCACCTTTGCCAGTCCTTGAAATTTTAATTCCATGTATATTTATTTTCAAAACAGATGCTGAACAAAGACGATGGGGTCCGTAGCATCTGCCTATACCAGTCGTGTGACAACCCTGAAGCATGCTAGCAACACAAATATGGAAGAGGATGATTTGTTGGTTGGAAGAGACCTAGATGAAGATATTGCACAATTTCCTTATGTTGAGTTTACTGGTCGGGACAGCATTACCTGTCCTTCCTGCCAGGGAACTGGATGCATTCCAACAGGTGAAGTTAATTGCAGTTCCTACTTTCAATCAAAGTTTACCATCAAGAAGTCTGGTAATGGGAAACCCTTGCTAAATGAACCATTTAAGCTCTTAAGGAGTAGGCTCCTCCAATTACCAGTTGCCTTTCAAGTGTCCAGTAAGGTTAGTTTAACTGGACTGTAAATTTGTAGTTTATTTAACCTGAAGTCAATAAAATCAGGCTCCTAGTAACAAATTAAGACTAGTTTCAAAGCGACACAGAGAGGAGAATTTTCTGGTGAACAACAGTAAAAGCAGGCATCTTTTTGTTAATTGCTCTTAAAGAGGAGGTCCAGCCTCCTTCAGAAAATATTAAGTCAGCAGCTACAAATGCTGTAGCTGCTGACTTTTTTAAATATTGGGACACCTACCTGTCCAGGGATCCTGTGATGTCAGCACCCCAGCCAATTTTTCCATCTGCTCTCGGGTGCTTCCTATGCCATTGCTTGTAAGGGAAACCGACAGTGAAGCCTTACGGTGGAGGAGGCAGATAGGCGGAGCTCCGCTTTAAGAAGAATTTTTGCTCTAAACCTTATAAAACTTTGACAGTCAAGGAGGTATTCTACATGTCATGGCAATCAAAAGATTTAAACAAGCTCATGGCCCAATCACTGGTTCATGAGAGGAGGTACCAGGCTTACCTATACCCAGAAGTGTAGGGTTTTTTATGCCAGCTGCTATGGAGGAATCAGTGGCAGGAGATCAGTGCAGAGGTGGGTATCAGGGAGCCGCTTTATCCTGAGGAGGCAAAGTAACAGTGCCTCTTTAGGCCTCATGCCCACTGGCGTTTTTACAGCTGCGTTTTTTGCAGCTTAAAAACGCCTGTCCATGTTATTGTAAATATTAATTTTTTATTTTTATTTTTTTTTGAAAAAAAAAAAACAAAAAAAAACGTCGGAGCTAAAAACGCGACCGCGCGTTAGTGCGCGTTTTTTGCGCGTTAGTGCGCGTTTTTGCGCGTTTTTTGACGCTCGCGTTTTTTTCTGCCTAATTCTGACGCTGAGGAACGCACTGGTCCTGGGTTTTTTTTACAGCTTACAAACGCCTATGCTCTTTACAGCTCAAAAACGCCTAGGTGGGCATGAAGCTATAGACTAACATGGACAGGCGTTTTTAAGCTGTAAAAAACGCGGCTGAAAAAACGCCCGTGGGCATGAGGCCTTAGTGTAAAGTAAACAAATATGCTATTCTGAAACTCTTTAAACATCATCCTCATAAACAGTTGCAATTTTTTTTTCTTCCCCATACTGTTTTTAACTTTTTTTTTTTTTTTTTTTGGTATCTCAATGCCACTGGTTTACTCCAACCTTTTTAGCCATTTCCTGACCACATGTAGAAACCCCAGAGTCGGCTGCACGATTGCTTTGGACCGGCTTCCTACTAGTGGTAACAGGGACAATGGCTGTGCAGTATATGTTGGCATGACTGCTCTCTAACAGGGGTGGTGGGGGTTAAGGAACAATGCAGGAGTTCACAGTTATCACCTAATAACAGGACATGCCTAAACAAGGACCTTCTTGTAAGGATCACAAAGGATTCTTTTAATTAGAGTTGAACATGTAGAAAAATTGCAAACAACCTTTAAAATTCCAAAAGGCATGTTAAACTTTATATGAGATTTTTAGTAATTTGGTTTGAGTCTATTTATAGTGGTTCTAAAGACTCAAGGTTTTTTTTACCTTCATGCATTCTATCATGAATTCTATCCTCTCGTCCCCGGACCTCCCACCTATTGGCAGGGGGCGGAGGATCTTTTCCCCGCACCTGTTGTCGCAGTTCAAATACAGCACTGCCGTGCTCCCACGTTGTCATAGCATTAATTCACAGTTTTCATTGCAGCTGATGACTCCTAGTTCTCAATGAATTATGAGGGCGCTGGTGAGCGTCCTCGTCCATTAATCTTCTTGCTGTTAAAGTGGTTGTAAACCCACTTTTTCAACTTGCACCTACAGGTAAGCCTAGATTAAGGCTTACCTGTAGGTGCAAGAAACATCTCCTAAACCTACACGGCGCATTCATGGGGTTAATCCCATTCACAAACTCGGCTACTTCCCAGCAATCACTGGGCGTAGCCGAGTGGGACGCCTCCGGCGCGCATGCGCAGAGTGACGTCTCTGCCGCTCCGGCCAATCACAGCGCCGGAGCGGCGCTGTGATTGGCTGGTGCGGCGATACCCGGAAGTAACATTCCGGCTATCGCCGCAGTGATGTCTGCGGCTGAACAGAGGGACGAGGACGGCTTCGGGGGCCCCGATCTAAGGTAAGTGGAACATAATGAGCTATTATGCTAGTCATAATAGCTCATTATGCCTTTCTTTTACAGGTTGCAAAAAAAAAAAAAGTGGGTTTACAACCACTTTAAGTATGATGTATGGGCAGACGGCTATCTTGAGAGTTTGCAGGAGCCTAAAATGCCCTGCCGACTCCTTCGAAAATAAATAATGCACATTTTTTCAGTAAAGGTGAACTTTTTCTATAAAGAAGAACTAAACTCTCTGTCAACATTAACAATTTGTAATCCTTATGCTTTTAGCACTAGTAAATAGATAGGAAGGTATATTTTATATGTACTTGTTTACTTCAGCTGCTTCCTGGTGTTTGGCCTAGGCCAAAATTATATCATACATCCCATAGGCATTTTCTTTCTTTAGTCAGGAGGAGGGGCTTTCTCGGCTTAGCACATCCTTATCACTAATTCTATAGAAGACAATCAGCAGGACCTACTACAAATCATTTGAACAAGTTACATTTAGGTAATCCATTAAGGCTAGCTTCACATTTGTGCACTGTAGGAACGCATGCAAAATCACACAATGCATAAAAAAACACATAGTATTTCTCTTGTCATCCATGGACTGACACAGCGTGTCTTATACACCTTTACACGTGGGTTATGTCCCTGCTTGCAGGAGAAGACCTAGGCAGAATGTGATATGTTATACATACATTCTAAACAGCCAGAGCTGAACAGCCCCGCCCAGGGGGGCGGTCCCTCCGGACATAACCCTCCCACTGCAGTCAGCAGACCTCAGTTTTTTTCTGCCTAGCAGAAGGAGAAGACGTGGCTCTCTCAGGAGCCAGTCTCCTGACCTATTTTTATTCCTTTTGGAATTTTTTTCCTATTTTATTCTTTTGAGATCTTCTATCAACTGTCGGCTGGGCAACAGGTTGGGTACAAGATATCCTCGTAGTCTTCCCTGTCCGACCATCGAGCATGCTGATCCTCGCCTTGTGTGCGTGAGACTCAGTTCACGACATGCCCCACGACTCCAGGGGTGGCCGGTGGGCTTCCAGCTCCAAGGTCCTCTCAAGATAGAACAGTCCAGCTGTATCTTTCGCGGTGGACCGGGCCGACAGCTACTCAGTACCGCACTGTGATAGTTCTGTCAGAAACACACCAGCGGGTCCCTCAGGGGACGGGTAAGTAGTCTCTCCTGGCTGCAGGTGAGTACATGCTGTGTGTTTCTTGTGTGGGGGATTTCCCTGTCTCCCCCTGTGTTTTTTAATGTCACTCTCTGTTCACTAGTGCTGGCGCTGTACTGTGTGGGGTGCCTGGGGGCCATACTGTCCTGGGGGGGGCTCATGCTGCTCTGCATTCGCTGGGGCTGTTTTGTTTTTGGATGTGAGGGGCCTGAGCGCCGTTCGGCGCCATGTTTAGTGTGTGTGCTGATTTTACATTGGCGGCCATCTTGCCGTGGCCCGCCGGAGCACATTGTGGCGGCCATTTTCTTGTAGCCGCACGTTTTTCTAGCACTAGTTTGGCCTCTAGCGCCGCTGGGAACGGCGCGAATCTCCTCACACTCTCTCAGCTCACTCACGCTGAGCAGCGCGGCGCAGTGAGACAGAGCAGCGGAACCGAGCGGTCCTGGTCAGGTTGGTGGGTTCCCTGGGCATTCCCCTACTTCAGTCAGCACAGCCTGTGGGTGGTCTCAGAGAGGGACATTATGGAGTCAGAGTCACCAGCTTCCCCTCACATGCCAGAGGCAGCAGCCAGTGCTCCAGCACCTGCGGTCCCTATGGACCAGTTGTCGGCAGTCCTGGAATCATTTCTGACCAGAATGGAAGCTGTGTGTGAGCACAAGGGAGCAAAAAAGCGCCCTCTCCCCACTTTATCTCCACAAGGGGAGTGCTCTGATTCAGATATGGGCCTAGCTATTGCTGCTCAGGACCCTAGCTCTGAATATTTGGATGGTTTTGAACAGGACATTCCTTGTGAGGAAGACTCCAGTTCTGAGTCAGTAAATGACAGGGCGCTTGTTAATGAACTCATTGATGCTGTGAGGGACACTCTCAAGCTAAATGCTGCGACCGCAGAACCTCAGGCGGATACAGTCTCCTTTGGTTCTTTTAAGACCAAGCCTTCTAAAAAGGTTTTTCCATATGTACCTTTCTTTGACCAGCTCATTGACCAGGTCTGGGAAAAGCCACAGAAGACTTTCATGGTCCCGCGGCGTTTGTCTATTAGATACCCCTTTGAAGACGCCCTGCTTAAAAAGTGGGCTTCTCCCCCGGTGGTCGACCCTCCAGTCGCCCGTTTAAACAAGGCCACCACTCTCCCGATGGAGGGGACTCCTGCGTTTAAGGACCCCACTGACAGGAGGTCAGAAGTGGTGAGTAGAGCCATGTTCGCCTTGTTGGGATCCGCCCTACGGCCCGTAGTAGCGGCGACCCTTGTGTCTCAGACACTCACGGAATGGTCAAAAATTTTGCACCAAACTGTGCAGGAGTATAACCTTCCTCCAGACACTATTGCTCTGGCCCACCAGATGGTGCAGGGTCTGATATATGTGTGCGACGCCACGTTGGACGCGGCCCCTTTAATATCCAGGGCCTCTGTCTCGGCAGTGGTATTGCGTTGTCTCATCTGGTTGAAATGCTGGTCTGCTGACCTAGCCTCTAAGAAGCTCCTGACGGATCTACCTTTTAAGGGTGGTAGACTTTTTGGTGCTGCTCTGGATGACATCATCAAGGATGTCACAGGAGGTAAAAGCACTCTCCTTCCTCAAACTATCAAGGGTAAGGAGGCCCGACGTAAACCGGGTCCTTCCTTTCCAGCAAAAAAGGGTTTTTTTCGTCCGTCAGAGTCCACGGGTAAGCCATCCCAGACTGACAACAGTGCGGCTGGCGGGCACAAGCGCCCCTGGGTGCGTAAGCCGAACAAGCCGGCTCCCAAGCCCGCCTCCGCGTGAAGTCTTGCCCCCGCCCGTCTCTGGGGTGGGGGGACGACTTCGCAGGTTCACGGATCGGTGGACCTCCCGGATCTCCGACCGGTGGGTGTGCGAGGTGGTCACCTCAGGATACAGAATAGAGTTCCGCTCCTGGCCCCCAGACAGATTCTTTCCCTCAAATCTCCCTCTCCTTCCTGCCCGTCGGGCAGCCCTCTTGGGGGCTGTACAGGATTTGATCGGGTCCGGAGTAATTGTGCCGGTTCCGTCCCAGGAGAAGTTTCAGGGGTTCTACTCGAATCTGTTTGTTGTTCCAAAAAAGGACGGGGTTCGGCCAATCCTGGACCTCAAGGCCCTGAATGCCTTCGTGAAGGTGCAAAAATTCCGCATGGAATCCATTCGCACGGTGATCGCTACACTCCATCAAGGGGATTTTCTGGCATCCTTGGACATCAAGGACGCCTACTTGCATGTTCCGATCTGCGCAAGCCACCAGAAGTTTCTGCGCTTTGCGGTCGGCGAAGTCCACTATCAATTTGTGGCTCTTCCCTTCGGCCTAGCCTCGGCACCGAGGGTGTTCACCAAGGTGCTTGCTCCGGTCCTAGCTTTGCTGAGACAGCGAGGCATTGCTATCGTGGGCTATCTGGACGATTTTCTTCTAAGAGCAGACAGTGGCTCAGAATTGGAAGAAAGTGTGACTATCGTCAGTCAGACCCTCAGGGAGTTTGGGTGGCTCCTGAACGTTCAGAAGTCTGTTCTAGTCCCGACTCAGCGTCTGGAGTATCTAGGTCTGATTCTGGACTCCTTGGAGGCAAGAGTCTTCCTACCTCCAGACAAACTACTGACACTTCAGTCTGCAGTACGGGTGCTGTCGTCCCGAAAATGGTCGTCAATCCGCTTTTGCATGAGAGTCCTGGGACTCATGGTGGCCTCCTTCGAGGCCGTTCCTTATGCCCAAGCGCACACCAGGGCTTTACAGAAAGAGATCTTGTCCACTTGGGACAAATCCCTGTTGTCCTTGGATCTTCAGATCCAGGTGAGTCACCTGGTCAGGGCGTCCCTGACGTGGTGGTTGAGGTCCCCGGCTCTTCGGTCCGGGAAGTCGTTCCTCCCCATCCAATGGACGGTGATCACGACGGACGCCAGCCTGACGGGCTGGGGGGAGTCTGGGGAGTCCTGTCGGCCCAAGGGCTTTGGACTCCGGACGAAGCCCTCTTACCGATCAATGTGCTGGAGATACGGGCAATCAGACTGTGCCTCTCCTCATGGTCGGAGAAACTACAGGGTCACTCCATCAGGATCCAATCGGACAACGCCACAGCAGTGGCGTATGTCAACCATCAAGGGGGGACTCGGAGCTCAGCTGCGGCTTCCGAGGTCGCCCGCATCCTGAGGTGGGCAGAAAGAAGCGTGCCGGCTCTGTCGGCCGTCTACATTCCGGGCGTAGACAATTGGCAGGCGGACTATCTAAGTCGCCAGACGCTGGACCAGGGAGAGTGGTCCTTGCACCCGGAGGTCTTTCGACTCCTTTGCAGACGGTGGGGCACGCCGGATGTGGACCTGATGGCCTCTCGACTCAATCGCAAGGTGTCGAGGTTTGTGGCCAGATCCAGGGATCCCTGGGCGGATGCCTCGGATGCGTTGGTGGCCCCATGGAGTCAGTATCACCTGATATACGTTTATCCTCCGCTGCAGTTGCTCCCTCACCTGCACTGCAGGGTAGCAACCGAGGGAATTCCGGTGATCCTCATTGCTCCGGATTGGCCTCAGCGTCACTGGTATGCCGATCTGGTACGTCTCGTCGCAGACGTTCCCTGGCGGTTACCAATACGGGGGGACCTTCTGTCTCAAGGTCCTATATTTCATCCTGCTTTACAGTCTCTGGCTTTAACGGCATGGTTATTGAAAGCCAGGTGCTGAGAGACCGAGGTCTCTCGGATTCGGTCATTTCGACCATGTTAAGGGCACGGAAGTCTTCCTCCAGAAAGATCTATCACCGTACTTGGAGAGCTTACATAGCCATGTGCGAAGAGCAGGACTGGCGCCCACGAACGTATTCCGTTCCCAGAATCCTGCATTTTCTGCAGCGTGGCGTGACCCAAAAGCTCGCTTTGAGTACCATTAAGGGTCAGATTTCGGCCTTGGCCATCTTCTTTCAGCGACCGCTGGCGGGTCATCCCTTGGTTAGCACCTTTGTGCAGGGGGTTCGCCATGTGCTCCCCCCTGTCAAGCCTCCTCTCCCCCCGTGGGATCTGAATTTGGTGCTCTCGGTCCTCCAGGAACCTCCCTTTGAAAATATTAGAGATATTCCCCTCTTGACTTTGTCTCAGAAGGTGGCCTTCTTGGTGGCCATTACTTCCATTAGACGAGTGTCTGAATTGGCGGCCTTGTCCTGCAAGTCGCCCTTTTTGGTCATCCATAAGGATAAGGCGGTGTTACGTCCGCGACCTTCTTTTCTGCCAAAGGTGGTCTCGGCCTTCCACTTAAACGAGGACATTGTCCTCCTGTCCTTGTGTCCTCACCCATCGCATCCCAGAGAGTTTGCGCTTCACACTTTGGATGTGGTACGAGCCTTGCGGGTGTACCTGTCTGCTACTGCTTCTATTCGGAAGTCTGACTCACTATTTGTGGCTGTCTCTGGTCCAAAACAGGGCCAAGCGGTTTCGTCTGCCACCATTTCTAGGTGGATCAGACAAACCGTCATTCAAGCTTATGCTCTCAAGGGGCGGGCGCCTCCCTTTCCGGTTACGGCACATTTCACCAGGGCAGTTGGTGCTTCCTGGGCTTTCCGACATCAAGCGTCGGTTGCACAAGTGTGCAAGGCGGCGACCTGGTCGTCTGTTCATACCTTTTCTAAGTTTTATAAGGTTGATGTGGCTGCATCTTCGGATGCTTCCTTCGGCCGCAAGGTGTTGCAGGCTGCTGTTTGATGTTGCAACTCCTCCGTTGAGGAGCTCTGCCTTGTTTGGAGTGAAGTTTTTGGTTTTCCATTTATACTGCTCCCATCCCTCTTGACACTGCTTTGGGACATCCCACGTGTAAAGGTGTATAAGACACGCTGTGTCAGTCCATGGATGACAAGAGAAAATAGGATTTTTGTACTCACCGTAAAATCCGTTTCTCTGGCATCCATGGACTGACACAGCACCCACCCTTCTTTTTAAGTTTGTACTGCTTTGTTACGAACTGAGGTCTGCTGACTGCAGTGGGAGGGTTATGTCCGGAGGGACCGCCCCCCTGGGCGGGGCTGTTCAGCTCTGGCTGTTTAGAATGTATGTATAACAGCTCACATTCTGCCTAGGTCTTCTCCTGCAAGCAGGGACATAACCCACGTGTAAAGGTGTATAAGACACGCTGTGTCAGTCCATGGATGCCAGAGAAACGGATTTTCTTTATCGTACACCACGGGACACAGAGCTAGTCATTACATAATGGGTTAAGGGTCACCAGCGGTGATTGGACACTGGCACAACCAATGGAAGACAGTTCCCCTCCATATAACCCCTCCCATCAGGGAAGTACCTCAGTTTTTTCGCCAGTGTCGAAAGGTGTTGGACGCGTTAGGAGGTGCTAAAGGAAAGCTCTACCAAAGAGACCCTCTGGGGGTAAAAGAGCTATGCTTTCGGATCCATCCAAGACGCCTACAAATGAGCTGAATCTGGATGGGATCCGGGCCTCATCCATGAGGCGTCGCCTGTAATGTCTCTCTTCGGAGGACTGGGCTCTAAGATCCAGCACTTTCGCTATTTCGCTATAAAGTCCTGGTAAGAGTCTTGAGCAAGGCCCAGGGGAGAGGTATCCTTTAAATAGGAACCCATATCCCTGAAGGTTGGCACACATAGCCCACCGTGAAGGGTGAAGTTTGGTATCTGTCTGAAAACTTTCAGCAGAAAAACCTGCGGCGTGGATAAGGTGAGATTAGAAGGTCCATAACTAGGTTGGGACCTTTTTCAAAAAGTGGATGTCTTCTTTTTTTCCACCACTGGGGGGAGTAAAGAGCTGAATATACTCACCTCACTCTGTTCAGTGTCGGCTTCGGCGAAGTACACTGCTCGTCACCTCCGCTGCTGAGCTTGCTTGAGCACCCCGCTCCTCCTTCCGGTGGCCGATACAGACACCTGCAGATGCAGGTAAGTGGGGACAGGGGCTGATGAGAGTCCTCTCTCACTATGGCCACCACCATAGCGCTAAAGGCCGCGTGCGGGAGCGCGCTTTATCGGAGGGGGGGGCCGAGGCGTGCGCGGGCACGTGGCGCGCGCAGGCACAGAAACGGCGCCAAATTTAAAAGACTGTCAGTGTAAAAAGCACTGCAGCAGCAAGCAAGCTCGTTAGTTCTCTTGTTCCTGGCAGAGAAACACAGCAGCTATACAGGGACGTAAGACTCCATGTGGTTGGATTGGGTACTTCCTAGAAGACATCCATGTTATGCATAGTTATGTGTTAAAAGTTGCATACTTAATGTATTTGCTAAACTGAACACGGTAGTTTATGCATTTAGGTACCTTGTATTTTGTCTAAACAGTAAGCCTTCCAGGGGAAGTAATGCGGACAAAAAGAGATAAAAGAGCACCGCCGCCTGAGACAGGGGGCTCTAGCTGTGCTGACTCGGTACCTTCCTCTCCTGTGTTGCCAAAAGCACCTGTACAGGATGAACCATTACCTCTGTCAGGTATGGCGGCTTCCCCAGTGAAGCCTGGGCCTGCATATGTCACTGAGGACACTTTATCAGCTGCCCTAAATAATCTGGAGGAGAAAATTGCTACTTTAATCGCTAAATCCTCTAAAAAGGACAATAAGCGAAGCAGATCTCCTCCAGTATTGGACCTCCCTTCAGAAGTACCTGAGGAGGAGGAGGATGAGGAGGAGGCTACATCAGCAGAGGATGAGGAGTCAGACGGATCAGGGATATCGGATGAGCCTTTTTCGGTATCCCAGATTTTAAAGTCACAGGTGCAATGCTATGCAGGAGCCGTGCGAGCTGCATTTAGGTTACCCTCTTTGGAGGTAACAGAATCACCTGTCTCCTCCCTAGGATCATTAAGATCCCTGCAAGGTGCATGCTCCTTCCCGGTTCATCCGTTACTAGAGGATCTATTGTACGCAGACTGGCAACATCCAGATAAGCGTTTTTCACCTCCAAAAAAGTTTAACATTCTTTATCCTATGGAGGAAATTTTTTTAAAGAAATGGAGCCTGCCTACGGTAGATGCGGCTATTTCTTGTGTAAATAAAAACCTGACATGTCCAGTGGATAATGTACAAGTGTTTAAAGATCCTTCTGAGAAGAAGTTGGAATCCTTACTGAAATCCTCCTTCCTTTTGGCCGGCTCAATTACCCAACCTGCAGTAGCAGCAGTCGGTATGTGTCAGGTCGTCAGCCAACAGGTAAAGCAGGGGCTGAAGGAGCTGCCTTCAGAGCAGGCTAAAAATTGGGAGAATTTGCCTAAAGCCTTATGCTTCACAGTGGATGCCATGAGAGATTCTATCATACAGGCATCACGCCTTACACTCCAGCTGGTACAGATGCGCAGAGTACTTTGGCTTAAGCATTGGTCAGCGGAAGCCCCATGCAAAAAGTTGTTGGCAAGTTTCCCGTTCCATGGCGAACGCCTTTTTGGGGAAGATTTAGAAAGATATATCCAAAAGATATCAAGTGGTAAAACGACACTTTTACCTGAGAGAAAGAAAAACAAGAGACCTTGTTTTAAACACACTCTCTCCCCAGCTCCCGGGAAATCTGACTCCAGCCAGTGGCGACGGCCTTTTCAGCCGCCCAAAAAAGCCAAAGAACAGGCTCAGAAGAACAAGAAGCCGTGGGGTTCAAGAGCTAATAAGCAAGCCCCCAAAACCTCTCATTGAAGGGGCGCCCCCGCTCGGCCGAGTGGGGGGAAGGCTTCGTCAGTTCTCAGCGACTTGGCGGACAGAAACCCAGGACAAATGGGTGGTATCCACAATATCCTCAGGGTACAGACTGGAATTTCGAGAGATCCCATCTTCTCAATTCCGAAGTTCAAGACTCTCCAAGGATCCACAAAAAAGAGGATCCTTCTTCAAAGGTTTGAATCACTTAATAGCTCAAGGTGTGGTTACAGAGGTACCCCAAAAGGAGCAAGGTTCAGGTTTTTACTCAAACCTCTTTGTGATTCCAAAACCGAACGGAGAAGTCAGACCCATCCTGGATCTAAAAAATCTAAACCAGTTTCTGAACGTTCGCCATTTTCGAATGGAAACGATTCGATCCGTGGTCGCTACTTTAAAAGGCGGAGAATTCATTGCGTCCATAGATATCAAAGACGCATATCTACACATACCAATCCTCCCCGCTCACCAAAGATTCCTAAGGTTTGCGGTAGAAGATCGCCACTTTCAATTTGTGGCCCTGCCATTTGGTGTAGCCACCGCGCCCAGAGTATTCACAAAGGTGCTAGCTCCTCTGTTAGCAAACCTAAGAACACGGGGCATTGCGGTAACAGCCTATCTAGACGATCTACTATTAATAGATCAGTCAAAGGAGGGATTGGATCACGCTGTAGACACTACAGTAGGATACCTGGAGCATTTAGGATGGATTATAAACTTACAAAAATCCTCTCTCCAGGCCCAAAGAAGGATAGTGTACCTGGGCATGATCATAGATACAGCCCAAAACAGGGTATACCTGCCAGAGCCAAAGATACAGTCTCTGAAAGACCTGATCCACAAGGTCAAAGCAAACAAGAGGCCGTCTATTCGCCTTTGCATGAGACTATTGGGAAAGATGGTAGCCTCCTTCGAGGCGGTCCCTTACGCCCAGTTTCATTCGAGACTACTTCAAGGCAATATTTTAGCCTCCTGGAACAGGAAGAGCCAAGCTCTGGATATACCCATGCGCCTGTCCTCACAAGTACGCCACAGCTTCAATTGGTGGCTAGAAGCCAGGAATTTACGGAAGGGAAAGTCCTTCCTCCCAGTGGCCTGGAAGGTGGTATCTACGGATGCCAGCCTATCGGGCTGGGGTGCAGTATTCGAGGAGGCTTCTACCCAGGGAACCTGGGCCAAGACTCAGGGGATCCTGCCCATCAATGTGCTAGAGATCCGGGCGGTATATCTAGCCCTCAAAACCTGGACATACAGGTTACAGGGCTACCCAGTTCGGGTTCAATCCGACAATGCTACGGCAGTAGCTTACATCAATCACCAAGGAGGCACCCACAGTCGGGCAGCCCAAAGAGAGGTGAACCGGATCTTGGCATGGGCAGAAGAGCATGTACCTGGCATCTCTGCAATCTTCATTCCAGGGATAGAAAACTGGCAAGCAGACTACCTGAGTCGTCAGCAGCTGCTACCAGGAGAGTGGTCTCTTCACCCAGAGATCTTTCAGGCCATATGTCTGAGATGGGGAAACCCAGATGTAGACCTGCTAGCTTCCAGGTTCAACAAGAAATTGGACAACTTTGTGTCCAGAACGAGAGATCCTCTAGCCTACGGGACAGACGCTCTAATAACTCCATGGAATCAGTTCTCACTGATCTATGCATTCCCTCCGATCCCTCTTCTACAAAGACTGCTTCGCAGGATCAAGGAGGAGGGAATACCAGTAATCCTAGTGGCCCCAAACTGGCCCAGGAGGCCTTGGTATGCCGAGATCGTAAAAATGGCGATAGGAAGGCCCTGGAAGCTTCCACTTCGACACGACCTGTTGTCACAGGGTCCAGTATTCCACCCTTCCTTACAAAGGCTAAATTTGACGGCCTGGCTGCTGAGACCCACATTTTGAAAAAGAGAGGGGTCTCTGGCCTGGTTCTTTCTACGCTCATTAATGCTAGAAAGCCAGCCTCCAGACTCATCTATCATAGAGTCTGGAAAGCATACGTTTCCTGGTGTGAATCCAGAAGTTGGAATCCTCTGAAATATGAAATAAGTAGGATTCTTGCTTTTTGCCAGTTAGGAGTGGATATGAAATTAGCCCTTAGCACCATCAAAGGGCAAATATCGGCTCTATCAGTCTTCTTTCAGAGACCATTGGCATCTCACTCCCTAGTTCGGACATTCATTCAGGGGGTACTGAGGATAATTCCTCCAGTCAGGTCTCCCTTGTGTCCATGGGATTTGAATTTGGTATTGTCAGTGTTGCAAAAGCAACCTTTTGAACCTATTCGCCATATTCCTTTAATTATATTAAGTAGGAAATTGGCCTTTCTGATTGCTATAGCTTCTGCTAGGAGAGTATCAGAGCTAGCAGCTCTTTCTTGTAAAGAGCCTTATCTAATTTGTCACAAGGACAAGATCGTACTACGACCCCATCCGGCTTTTCTGCCTAAGGTGGTGTCGGCTTTTCACTTGAATCAATACATTGTTCTGCCTTCCTTTTTTTCCAAACCCGCGGACGGCGGGGGAAAAATTATTACACTCTCTAGATCTAGTAAGAGCGGTAAGGGTGTATCTGCAAGCAACCGCTCAGATACGTAAAACAGATGTTTTGTTTATTTTACCAGATGGTCCCAAGAAGGGCCAAGCGGTATCAAAATCCACCATTTCCAGGTGGATTAGACAAGTAATTGTTCAAGCTTATGGTTTAAAGAACAGGACTCCTCCTTTTCCTGTTAAGGCGCACTCTACCAGGGCGATAAGTGCTTCATGGGCAGTGCACCACCAGGCTTCGATGGCTCAGATCTGTAAGGCTGCAACTTGGTCCTCAGTCCATACATTTTCCAAATTCTATCAAATAGATGTGAAAGGACATGAGGATTCCACCTTCGGGCGAAGTGTGCTGCAGGCAGCAGTATAGGGCTTCTGGTCCGCAAGCGGTCGGTTTGATCTGTGTCTCCCCCCCTTCATATGAGCATTGCTCTGGGACGTCCCATTATGTAATGACTAGCTCTGTGTCCCGTGGTGTACGATAAAGAAAATAGGATTTTTATAACAGCTTACCTGTAAAATCCTTTTCTTGGAGTACACCACGGGACACAGAGGTCCCACCCTTCTTATGGGAACCTTACTGCTTTGCTACAAAACTGAGGTACTTCCCTGATGGGAGGGGTTATATGGAGGGGAACTGTCTTCCATTGGTTGTGCCAGTGTCCAATCACCGCTGGTGACCCTTAACCCATTATGTAATGACTAGCTCTGTGTCCCGTGGTGTACTCCAAGAAAAGGATTTTACAGGTAAGCTGTTATAAAAATCCTATTTTACGGTGAGTACAAAAATCCTATTTTTTTCAGGCACACAGCACCCACCCCCCATGCACACAAAGTGTGTGATAAAGTGTCATGCGTTTTGGTGTGCTACGATTTATAAAGCATCATGCACTTTTGTGTGATTTTTTTTTTTCAAGCTGCCCTAAGCGTGATCCACAAAACTGCTCTGTTGCACCTGCATGGGTGTGAGTGGGGCCTGAAAAGATGAGTGGGTAAAGTGCAGCGGGCAGTGTTAACCATCAGATTTCAGCTTCCTGGGACTGAATCTGGGAACTATTGAAGTAGAACTGAACTGCTGTCTGTGCACCAATTAGGGTTCTTTCACATGTGCAACAGTACCCTGTGTTTAAACACTTGCCTACAGGGCACTTTCACCCCCTTCTTGCCCAGGCCAATTTTCTGCTTTCAACGCTCACACACAATGAATGACAAATGCCCGGTCATGCAATGCTGTACCCAGACAAAAATGTTGTAATTTTTTTTTTTTAATCCCCTGTATGGGAGCATTTTTGGCT